>OZ025289.1:68957937-69658937 GCA_964019185.1 Maratus speculifer | reverse complement strand
TGTCTATTATATTTTTATAAAAAGGAATACATTTAAAATTTCTTTCAAAACATAGCAAATGTGTGTGTGGAGGAGAGCAAGAGGGGCTATTTTTACATTGTTTTGATTACATTTTCTCCTTAACCCTTTTAGTGCCAAGGAGCGCTGTTGCTGCACTGCTATGAAAAGTGCCAAAGTGAAAAAGATATTTTTTCAGACAGCATAAAAGAACTGCAGAAATAAAATGATAATGTCTTTCATTCACAGTTTATAGTTTGCAATTAGAAAACTTCTTACATTTTGGTATCTCTGTTGCTAGGCGACAATAAATTAGCAGCGCGACGGCACTCCTTGGCACTAAAAGGGTTAATGAGAGTTGGAGTGTTATGGATAGTATAGAAATCCTAACAAACAAAGCTAGTAATTTTTTTTTAATATTTTCTACTAATTTTATCATTTGGAAGTAATAGAATTTGGTTTTGTAAAGTGTGTCTAAGGCAGTGGTTTCCAGCTTTTTTTGGACCATACCCCCCAACCCTAAATATTCACCATACAGGGGGGATTGTACTTTTTTACCATTGAAAACACAAAATTCCAAATTGTTCGGTGTGGGGGGGGATATCTCCCCTTTACGGGCCACCCCCTGAATTCTACACTGTCTGTGCCTTATACCTAGGTGTAATGTGATATCACATTTTTCATGCAGATCAGGGCTGTCCAACGCAGCACCCTTTGCAGGTTTTCTTGGAGCCCTTTTGAAAATTTCCCGTTACTAGTCTCTTTAGTACAATTTCCTTGTAAAACATACTTTATTTGAAATCCTTGATATTTTCATGAGACATGCTTTAAAAATCTCTGCAAGTGTATTTTATGTATAAACAATTATAACGTACGCAAGGTATTCAAAGAAAGGCAACACAGTACATGATTAATTAAAAACTAACTATGCGTTGTTGCATTTCTTTACTAATTTATAGTTATGATTTATTAATCTTTTTATGGAAATTATGACGATAGGAATTAATAAGTGTAAGCAATAACTTTTTTAATATGTTAAGAAGTAAAATATAGAAAAATATAAGCAATCCTTTTTCTCTTTCGTGCAGAAATTTCAGAATTTTTTTTAAATTGTTATTAACATTGTTTCATTGGCCAGGTTTGGCTGTTTCATAAGACAGGATAAAAGTTATCTTTTTCTCCCTCAGACTTTTGACAATTTAGGTAATTGTGTTTTTAATTTATAAAATCGTGCGAAAGGATTTCCATCAATGCAATCTCTTTCAGGCTCTCTTAACCAAATTTACATCTCCAAAAAAAATGTAGATATTGCAGAGTATTTGCACCTCCCAAAAATCTAACGATATTTCTTATTACAATTTTATTTTATAATGGATGATATTTCATTTTCTGACTCCTTCTAGTTCAAAACTGTTTGCGGTAAACCCTCGCAGAAAAATGTATTTTTCGAAATTTATTACAATTTACTCACATTTTGATTTTTTTTAAATGTACATGGCACTTTAAATCTATAGGGGTATTATGTCTCATTTGCATACAAAGAAAGGCAACAGAGTACATATTGCTTCTAATTGTAAAATGATCTTCTTGCATGTTTTGAGCCATGTTAATATTGGCATCCTTCATTGCTTGCCAAAAGCTGAGATGCACCCTTGCTTAGTAAAAGGTTGGACAGGCCTGATTTAGATCATTAACACAAACTTAAATAGCCTATTCCTCAAAAGATTAAAGTTTATTTTCTGAACAAAGTTTTAATGATGGAATTTAGTAATGTTTTTTACCTGGACTATTTTTTGTTCTCTATAACTGAGTGATCTTTGCCACTTACGATTCCATGTTCCTTAAAACTTTTATAACCAACATATAATACACAAAAATTCAGAAATACTAAAAGCATCTAAAAAAAATTTTTTTTTTCTTGTAGTACATATTAGATTTTGATTCTTAGATTTTTATAATTTATCTCAATAGTACAATTTCTAGTTCTTTATTTTTTTCTTTGCTTTTTCAAATTGATTCAAAGCATAAGTCATTTTAGTTTTCTTTATTTTTCAAAAGGGAGGGGGGGGGGGAGAATAGTACTGTTAGTAATTTCATGTTTTGATGCAAGTTTCATCTTTTTGAGAAAATTATCATTATTTTGATTTCTAAAGATAAAGATTGCTACAACTTGATAAATATGTTCTCTTATATTGACCTAAACTCCTGAAAATGCTAAACTAGAATATGTTTAAAGCTTGTTTTAAGAACTATAGATTGCATTTTGAAGAGAACTTTCAAACCATAACAAGATTTGTTTTCAAAAGCTGTCTTTTTAAGGAAAAATAAGATTCCATTTGAAAAAAATCTCTCTTATTGAATGCACAAATAATTACATTATTGCAATCTTTCTTGGCAGAAGAAACTGTTCATTTACATTGAACCAGGGGTCAGAGTTGTCCTATATTTCCTATATATCCTATATTTATAAAATAACCTTCAAAAATGTCCTATATTGTCCTATATTTCTCTAACTGCCCTATATTTCCTATATTTTTCTACTTTCTCTCATATATTTGGTATTAATATTATCACCTGCTAGCATTTACATTTTTTTTTTTTTTTTTTTTTCTGTATTTCCATGCAACAGCAATAGTTCAATCTTGCACACAATGCTCATGCTTTCAATCAATTACAAATAAGAGGAAGGGTGTGGCATAAATTGCTGACATGCCTTTATATCCAGGGAGATTAAACATTGATGTCTGCCTTCAATGTGATTATGTGTTGCATTGTGATTATTTTGGTTTTGCTCGTTGTGTATTCAGCTGTTATACATAATTTTTACTTATATTTTAATGTAGAAAAAACATATTTATTGCATTACATTAATGCAGTGCCACAACATGAACATAGATTAATGAAATTCCGTGATGCTTGTTTTGATCAAATTGATGGGCATAGAAAAAAAAAAAAAAAAATCCCTGAATGGCATGCGAAGAGTAAAGATAATTAAACTTAACTGTGTACTTGTGGCAAAGAGGAATCTACAAACATTTTACAAAATAAATTTTGTGTTCCATCTTTTGACTGAAATAAATTATTAGGGAAATATGAATTAGCCACAGAATTTTAGAACTGTAGATCTTCTTTTCCTCATTTAAAGTCCACAATCAATTTATGTTTTCTTTATTTGATATTCAAACTCAAGCTTTTTTTTGCCAGTAGAATCCACAAAACAAGATTGAAACTAGTTGCTTTGTTTTTATGAATTATTTTTGTGCTGCGTTAATAAGAATAACCACTGTTGTTGATAAGAACAAGACATGACAAAAAAGTATATGCCATATCTCATGGCCTTGACTCATATATTTTAAAGCAAATTATTGATGTTTTCAAGCAAGAATCCTCTTTTTTGGCACCAATAAGAAAATTTAATTTTACACATTTTTTATTATTGTATCTTTATAATTAATTTTGTAAATTTATAAACTAACATGGATTATGTACTAAAAAAGTATTTTATAGCAAAATATTTCCATTAACGTTATTTTCTAAATGTCCTATATATGTCCTATATCTTTCACTAAAAATGTCCTATATTTTATGAATTGATCACTCCTACCCCTGTTGAACATAATTTCACACTAATTAAGCCATTTCATATTAACAAGTTTCGACTGGTTGTATTTAGAACCAGCTTTTCTGACATATTGATTTTGGTGATTATTACAGTGAAAATTTGTATTAGTGTATTTGTATATGTAGTTGATTTTCTTAAAATTACCAAGGTTAATGTATAATTATTTCTCATTTTCAGGCAAAAGCTTTTCCAGAATTGCAGTAATCGTGCAGGCTGCTGTTCTCAACTGGACAACTCTGCGTTCAGTCTTTCATCTTTGTACAAAAGTTAATGAAATATGCGTTCCTTCTCGCATTTTGTAGTTGTTTGTTTTCTGAAGCAAACTTTTCTCAAAGACTCATTTTTTAAAGCTGGGAAGGTTTGAATTCATTAAGCAACTTCAAGTTTAAAAATTATAAATGAATTGAAGATTTAGAAGTTGCTTTACACAATATTTCGAGGCCTTTGTTTAGCAAATGTCCAAGTTCAGTGCTGTGTGCGTAATTTCCCAGATTTGCTGTTTTTTACAAGAGAATATCATGATGAAAATTTCACATAACATAATGTATGAGACTTATTTCTTGAAAATCATCAGACTTGAGTACTTCTAAAAGAACTGTTTTCACCAATATTTAATTTTGGTGAAAAAAAATCATCAAAAAGTGGCTGTGTAATAATGATTTGTGATTTAAATCCTCAGTTTGTATTAGAAACTTATTATTCATTCAAAGATGATAATAATGAAAAAATGGTTTAAACTGTTGAACGTTGATGTTTTCAATGTTTAAATTGCTAGTTTCAAGAACATTTAAATTATTTCCTTGTAAGTTTTTCTTTGCTAAATAAAGTGTCACTTCTCTTTATGTAATGCATTGGAATAATTTTAATTGTTTTTTTTTTATGTAATGACTAAATTTTTGAGTGCATGTGTTTTATATTGTTTATTTTATTTGAAACTTTTGTCATCTAAAAGATAAGGAATTGAAATTCCCTGTATAGAGTGAGAAAAGAAATTTAAAAAGCAGTATTTATACTTATGTTTGTTACTGACTATAAAATCTACTACATATTTCTGTACATTTTCTTAAGCAATTTTAGTTCGCTTCAAGATTTGTATGTTTTTAATATTCTGCTTATTTTATTAAAATACCTCAGTATTAGACTTAAAGCATAAATTTAAAACTAAATAAAAGTGTAAATATATTACATGGTATTTAAATAATAATAATCCTATGAATAATCTTTATGATAATGGGAGGCAAATGTATTGAGATTTCCCTTTTTTGCTTATGTGTGACACAAAAATGTTTAATTTTATGTGGATATAAAGAAATTTTGTTTTGGGGTGAATTCAAAATTTTATCCTCTAAATTCATTTGTGTTTGTGTAAATCTTTCTTTTGATGCAATTTTTTTTTTTTTTTTTTTGTAGCAGTGCTTGTTTTTTGCTTTTCTGTGAATGTAATATGTCGCAGAGTTTGCATTCCATGTTTTTTTTATTGGCTTTTTAATGTTTTTTTACATTTAAATTTTCGTTTTGATTTTCTTTTAAATTTTGAAGTAGTAAATTAATGAAATTCTTCACGAGTGGTTGAAATAGATGTATGTAAATTTAATTTAACAATCGGATATAATAGTTCCATACTCAAATATCTTATCACAGTATTAATTTAAAATGGCATGTTGTCGTTTCAACAATGAATTGTTAAATCGAGCAATTATGGTACACATTGAAATCTCTTGAGTATTTTATTATTTTGGATAACATAGGTGAATGAACCATTAAAGTGATATTAGTTCTCATGCTAAAAACACTATGAAGTAATATATTTTGTAAAATATTACGAAATATATTGAGGAGTTCTGTTCAGTAAAATAATTTTTAATCATTTATGACTTTCAATTATTTTAACTGATAACTTTATATGAAGAAGTTTTAAAATATTGTGTTGAGCCTTCCCCACTTAATAATTAATATAGCCACTCTCTAGTAGAAAAAATGCATTGGCTGATTGTTCTGTTAAAATAAGTTTTATGAAATGGTTGTTGATTATTGAATGCAACATCTGCAGCTTATTCATTTAGATGTATTGTATATTTCTGTTTTATGTATTTTGTAAAGTTTGTCCGTAGATCTTTTAAGTTATTTTTTGCACTGTATTTGAGTAAATTTTTAGCTTTTATTTTGCAAGAATTGTAGGACACTGAATTCACATTTAAAAAATATTTCACTGAATGTGTAAAAAAAAAAAAAAATGGACGAAAAAAAAAAATGTTTTATTTATTTTTTTATTCAAAATTATTTTAGATGCATTTATTGCATAGCCTTTGAAGTGCACTTGTAAAATATGTATTTAAAAAAAAAAAGTTAAAAAAAATTTTACTGAAGACCTCAACTGTGTACTTTGTGTGTGAAGTATTCACACTCTTGTGTAAATCTCTAAGTGATATTGTTTGACAACATAGTACAATAAAAACTTGAATTTCATTTTACACTGTAGTATTTCTTTGTGGTTATTTTAACAAATGCTAAAAAGTATTATTAATAATAATATAGAATACTTGTGAAATCAGGGTTGGGTTTCTGACGTCAGAAACTGGTTTTTGACATGACAAGTGTCAAAAACTGGTTTAAACCGTCAAAAACGTATAATGCACTTTAAACATTTTAAGAACGAGAGAAACATTGAGTAATTTTTTATTTAAAATTAATTATACTGTAATTTAATAATTACAAAAAAATTAAATTACTTTAATTGCAATAAAACATTGTTTTATAGAATGTTCAAACAGAAAAAAATGATTTTTTACAATTAATAATCTGGATCATTTTTACCCCTCAGCATCCTATAGCACTTAACCAATTTAGCACATTTATTTACACCCAAATGGTTTATGAGTTTAGAGTGTATGAAGCCAAAGTTACAAAATACTCTCTCAATTGGTGCTGAGCTATAGCAGGGCTTGATAGCAGAAGCATTGCTAGTTTAGCAAGTTTGGAGGCAGGCCAAATTATTAGATTTATGACAATTTTTTTTTCTTTTTTTTTCCGGAAATGATAATATACAATACAGTAAAAGTGAATTTTTAATATTACATCTAATATTGTATATTTGTGACAAATGTTTAATGTGAAATTTTACAGATCAGTGTAGTATTTGAGGTTTCTGACGAGGTTTTAGCCATGACGGTTTAAACCACGGTTTTAACCGGATAAAACCGCACACTGTCAAAAACTTGCCAACCCTATATGAAATACTGTTCATTGCCTCCTGATGGATCTCTATGATGAATGCTATCTATATACATATTACGCTAACGTATGTGGCACAAAAATCACGATTATTTGTTAATTGTTGAATGGTTTTTGTCCAAATGATACTATGCAAAAGTCCATTGGTAAGATTTAGGCTGTGGTAAATTGGATTTATTTATGTTTTGTTCTTTCGCTACAATTATGGAGCTTCAAAATCTCATTTATACTTTTTTCTATTCCTTTTACTAAAAAAAAAAAAAATAAGTCATTAAATTTTTCAATTTGAAATTAAAACTATGTACTGTAAATGAAATGAGTGAAAGGATTATATTATTATATTTATTTTATTATTATTATATTTTATTATCTGCACCAGGCTAGCATAAAAATACTGAGTTCTTGATTTATCAGCACAGATGACGATGTCCACATTAGCACATTAATTTTCTGACGCCAATTTGGTGAAAACTTCGGTTTCAAATACCAGTTACGTACATATTTTTTAATTAATTTCTATTATTTTAAAAAAGAAATTATAATAAATAAAAAAAAGTTTAGTTAATAATTATAGAATAAAACAATTTATATCATTTTAAAAAAGGAAATGAACAGTTTATTAATAAAAAAATAACAATAGCCGGGTTACAATATGAGGCATATATAATTACCATTTTCTTGCGATCCTGCCAATGTGGTGCGTATATGACATTGTGTCTATTTCTCTAGCAGAATCTTCTAATTTGGAAAAAAATTGAGCAATTAAAATAAATTATGAATAAAAGGAATATGATTTAATGCTTAGTATACATTCAAGGGAGACCAAACTGGGCCAAGGGCATCTAGTACACTAAAACCCTTTAAGATGAAATCTTCAGATATCAAAGAAAAATTAAATTGTTGACAATTTTCCATTTTAATAGATATTACTACAATATCAAGGTTCCTATGGTTAAGTGAAAAGTTAGAGAATTTGAAAATTTAAGCAAGAAGTCAGGGGAATTTTTGATCTACTTTCTATCAGAATTTCAATAATTGTTGTAAATGAAAAAAAAAATGAAGTATTCATCCAATCTAAAATTTTTATATAAAATTTATGCAAACTATATAATAAAAGCATAATATAAAAAAAAATTATTAAAAATCTGAAATTCGTATAAAATGTTCTTTTTTAGCATTTATCTAGATTAAACTTTACCACTGTAGAGGGTTTCACAACAATATATAAGTTGAGTATTTATTGAGAAAGTTCAGGGAAAAGTTAGGGATTTTTTTTACCAGAATTGCATAGGAACATTGTACATTTACACACACAATTTGTACCCCAAACTTTTCAAAGAAAACTTTGGCCCATAAAAGCAGAATTGTATTTTTATATTCAAGAGTCTTCATAATTTTTTGGAGGTGCATCTTAGATTTGATTAAATATGGGTTATATTATCAGGTCTAATTAAAATTAATAAAAACAGTTGGAAAATCAACAGTTTGTAACTGATTCATTAAATTACTTTATGTTGTAAATAGAAAAATATTTTTGTGCAAGAAGAATAAAGAGAAAATGGAATAGGGATGAGTGTAAGAGAAAGTTGGTGAATTCTACAATAAGGAAGAACAAGTTGGAAATTGCATGTGAAGCGTAGCAAATGAGGTGTGTTCGTACGATAACGAAGTTTTAAAAATATTACTTTCATATATCAATCTCATAAAATTGTAAATAGTGAATTACAATTAAAACGCTCATCAAACAATGTTCTCCCTATACCATTATGTAATGGAATACTTTTGTGTGGCCTTGTAAATCAATAACAAATGTTCTTTGCACCACAAATTATGCAAAATGTATATTATAATATCTACTTTATAGATGCATATAAGTTTGCATGAGTGTAACACGATTAAAATGCATTTGAAACATTTTTTCCCATTGACCGTAATGTAACGGAATATTTTTTATTGTCCCTGTAATTGATCTACGCATCCGATTTTCATAAAATTTGAAATAACTCGACAAAATTATGTAATAATTATGTATTTTAAGTTTCAAACGTATAGAATATATTTGAAACTTTTTCCCCATTGACCATAATGTTATGGAATACTTTTGATTGCCCCTGTAATTGATCTATGCACAGGATTATCAAAAAATTTGAAATAACTCGACAGAATTATGTAATAATTGCATATTTTAAATTTCAAACGATTAAAATGTATTTGAAACTTTTTTCTCCATTGACCGTAATGTAATGGAATACTTTTGATTGCCCCTGTAATTGATCTATGCATCCGAAGTTTCATAAAATTTGAAATGACTTGACAGAATTATGTAATAATTATGTATTTTAAATTTCAAATTATTCGGTTGGATAGTGTTTGCGTTGTTATATGCAGACTGAACGACCACTATAGGTGCTACATATTATATAATTACGAACGCACCTAAAAATGGGACATATTGCAAGAAAGTGTTTCAAATGAGTGAGATCATCATTAAATGGTTTTGAAAAGTTTTTTATTTGACCAAGATGTGTTATCTGAAATATACATCAATAAACATGAAGCCTATGTTAAAACTGTTGTTAGCTTTCGTTTTTTCAAAAACTAAAACAAAATCACTTCACCTTTTCACCCCTTCATTGCGCCCGCTATGATCGTTTCACGATCATAGCGGGCGCAATGTTTTGTTTTGATTTTTAAATTATATTTATATCCAGTGTCATTTAATTTTCTACTGATTTTATATGTTATGAATACGGTTCTTATTAATGAACCGAAACATGTCAACTCTTTAATTTAATTTTTATTTGTGACACCTTCTAAGTAAATAAATATGAAATGTTTTTATACGTGAACATGAAGCCTAATTTAATTATAAGAGATTAATCAGAAAGCTGAAGTGAGAAAAATCTATAAATAACAGCATCTAGAAGAAAATCTGTGAATTTTAATGAGATTGCACTCTAAGAAAAAGAAGTTCAAAAGTGGGAGATACAGACGATAGATATAATTAAATTGTAATGTGATTTAAAAAAAAAAAAAAAGGGGGGGGGGATGTAACTAAACTATCATAAAACAGATTTCAAAATGTTTTATGTTTCATTAAACCATACTCTCTAACATACTTCAATTAGTAGGCGACATTATTATGGCACATTATCCATGAAAATTTTATGATAATAAAGGTAGATTTTCTATCTTCTATAATAGTCTACAGTCAAAATTAGATTTGAAAAAAAAAAAAAAAAAAGATATTAGTAACAATATGTTTTAAATGTGACTGACATTAAGATTTTCGCAAAAAATACTTCATTGCACCAAACTGTATTAACTGAAATATTCCAATTTGCAGTGGATCCAATTATGGAAAACTGCTTGACATATTAACAAAATATTAACTGCCTAATCTGAAATTATTTTTTTACAAAACCACCCAAACAGGTCTTTATGCATTTGATTTTCCACAATCAGCAACTTTGGCCTGCAAGTTCTACATGGGCTCGGCAATCTTGTGTTTAATTCTTATAATATTATAAATGTGAAAATGTGACCGAAAGTTTAAATGAGTTAACATCAAAACGGATGAATTAATGTCTTTGAATAGTTGCATATTGATAGGCTATAGCCCGGAAAAGAACATTGGCTAATTTGTAATTATTCAAATATTTTTCCTATTTTAAAATTTTATTATTTTTTTCATGCAGAATCAATTGACACTTTTCTTATAATTTTTAATCTTTCTTTTTTTGGTACTAAAGAATAAAAAATCCAGAATAATTTCTTCTCAGTAATTAATTGTCAACTGAACAATTTCAATGTGAAAAAGAAAAATAAAATAAAGTAAGATTTTTTTAAAAAATATGATTGCGACATCATATTAGATACAAAACATATTTTTTTAAATATTTATTTCTAATACACTGTGCATGAATTTTGAGTAAGTGTTAAAAGGAGAGGCGAATATGACATCATTTATGAAAAATAAAACAGATATGCTTAAATTGGGATTGAGTTGAAGTTTCAAATATTATTATTAAAAAAAAAAAAAAAAAAAAAATACAATTGTCTGCGCATGGTTAACATAAAGATTTAACTTTTAATGTAAAATTGAATTTTATTTTTTTTAATAAAAGGTTAAAAAGAAAATGCTTAGAAATTGTCAATAAATATGTACCACAAAGTTATCCATGTTGTAAATGTTGTCATAATTACAAAAAGTAGATTTTACTATTCTTAAAAATCGAGATTTATCATAGCATGTTTGGTATTGAAAATGAAGCATGTAGCATTTATAGCTCAGTCACAGGAGCACTCAAAAATATTCCGTTACATTATTGTCTAAGGAAAAAAATCATTTCCGGTGTATTTTAATAGTGTTACATAGTTTTAAATGTAACGAAATTTATATTCATTATTAATGTGCACAAAAACATGGTTGTTATCAAATATGTTAAATGTCACACTCATAGTATGCCCATAGAGAATTCAAAGTATTTCATTATATTTTGGTGTATGAAAGAAAATCATTTACAGCATATTTTAATGATGTTACTCTGTTACAAAAGTAATGAAACTGATATGAATTTCTGAGGTGTACTACAACATAATTTGGTGTAGTAAAGGGAGTGCAAAGCCTTTATTATTTATTCATTTACAGGGTCATACAAAAGAGTTCAGTAATATAATGGTCTACAGGTAGCAACTGTTTGCAGCATATTTTAATTGTTTTTGAAATTATTGCAAACATGATCAAAATGACATACATTATTGAAGTTTACTTCAAGGTGCTTGCAGTTGAACATTATTTGCATCATATTTATTGTTCATTTACAGTGACACATGAAAAATTTCAGATACAATACTTTATTCAAAGTATTGTCTATTAGGAATATCTAAAATCATTTATTTGTATCAAAAAGCATTTAGAATGTGTTTTAAGGTTAAGTAAATTTTTGCATACTATGTTGTGCTTAAACTGCATAGCCCAAATACAGTAATACACAAAATAATTTGCAAGCAGTACTGAAAAAAAGCTGGGTATATGGTCAGCTATACATAGCAATTCCCAGAAATGGGACTTATACAGTTTTAAGCGGGATTTTTGCTTAAATTTAAGCTAAATATCTGGCACATATAAAAATTAGCACATAATATACAGGGCTGTACAGAAAATAATTTTCTTACATTTCTGTTTACCTTTAGAAATTGCTAAAGGTGAATTTTTTTCTTTTTCTAAATTAGCTAAAATTTAGCATATTATTTAGAATATATACAATCATATACACAGTTGTAAGAAAATAATAGGATGGCGAAATTTTATTATGAAATCTGGAAATGTTGAACAGTTTTTCATTATTTAGGCTTGATGCATGATTTTCCTTTCTTTGATATGAAATTCTGAGGTGCACTAAAACATGATTTTTGAAGAACAAGGGGTGTGTTACAGTGATTGTACAGTATAAATGGTTGCAGATTCATTTTCACAATTGCTATTATTAACTGGCACAAAATTTCTCTGAATTTTGTCAAGACCCTACAAGCATATTTTCTACTATAAAATGTAATTAAATATATGCTAATTATACATATTTTAAATTATCGTGAGTGAAATGTTTAGCTTACTGAATAAATTTATCATTGTTTAATTCTATTTGAACAATGTCACGGGTAAAAGCATCTTCGAATTAGCAAAGAATTGCAAATGGTAACTCACTTGGTCATTTAAGATTCATGTCCATTTGCTTAAGTAGTTTTTATCAAACTTTATACTAGAAAGATTAAGCAGATAAGAACGTATAAAGTACAGTCATTAAGATTATGAAGAATTCTTGATTTCTTTACTGATAGCCATGGGTGCAAGATTTTGTCTTGAAAAGATTTTTGACTGTTGGTAAATTTTACTTTATATGAAAAAAAAATAGCAATTTTATTAACAAGAATCTTAAATAACTTCCTTTTATTGAAAGAGGGAAATTTTTAATCATTATGCATCATATAGGAATCTTCTAGCTCATTTCCATTTAGTTTTTCCGAATACTCAGAAAAGTTTATACTCTCGGCTTAGTTGGGCATCTTGCATCCATGCTGGTAACTTCTGTTTTAATGAAGGATTTTGCAAGTAAATTAAATTATGAATAAAAGTAATACATTTTAATGATTAGCATATATTTAAGGGAGACCAAACTGGTTTTGACACATATACAATTCAATAAGTTTGATTTTTTTTTTTTTTTTTTTATACATTTCTTTTACCTTAGACATTGTTTATATTGCCAAATATTAGATTCTTTTTTGTCTGAATGTTTCATAAACCATGACAAATTGTGACTGTATTGCAGTCTTGAAAATTTGCCTACCAGCCACCGACTCAAACTGAAGGTTGCGATTTTCAATTTAATTGGTTTTACAGATCCAATAAAATGATCTTCAAAGAAAAAAAATAAGTTATGAATCATTTAAAAAGTAAAAAAGTTTCAGGAATAAAGAAAAACACACAAAAAAAGTACCAGTAATTTTATCAATTTAATAAAATTAGCCAAAGGTCATACAAAATTAAATTACAATATTTATTGTAATTCTCTTATGTGTTTAACTTAAAATTTGATCCAAACTTTTAAAATATAGTATAGGGTTTATTATCTAGAAAACAGAATGTAAAATGATAGCCAAAAAATATTTTCATTATAAAAATGTAAAAGCTAAAGATGTAATGTATGTCAAATATGGATACAGCAGTCAAATATGCACTCATCCATGGGTGAATTTGTGGTCATCTGCAATATCTTTTTATAGTGTGAATGAGCATGAAGTTGAAGACTAAAATTTCCCAAGAAGGAAATTATTATTACTGCTAGACTAAGCTGAAAAATTTACATCCAGAAGTTCAATTATTGAATCATTCAAGAGTCGATAAAAGATTTCAAAAATACATACTAAAATATTTAACTGCTAAAAAGGACATCAAATGTTAATAAAATACATTAAAAGATCTTAATAATTTGACATGTTTCGATTGAATTTGCTCAATCATCATCAGAAAAACAAAATATACAAATAAACACAAAGATGGAAAATGACAATAAACTATTACAAATGAAATTTAAAAAAAAAAAAAATAAAAATCATGCACGTTTATATTTTAATTATGTTTCACGTTGTTTTAAATTATCTAACAATTCAATCCAAACATTTGGGATTTGAAATGACAAGGAATCATTGCAGACCACTGAGCTTCTGATGTAAATTTCAATAGACTCTCTAATAAAAAGTTGCAAATAAAAATCTGACCTATAAATTAATCTACTTTCATTAAACAAAATATCTATGTTTTCTATTTTATTTATCCTTGATAATGCGGTTTTACCTCTATTAAATTTTATGTCTGCAATGTGTTCTTTACATCTCACTTTGAATTTTCTCTGAGTCATGCCAATATAATAATTCCTACATCCACCTTTTTTAAGAAATGGAAGATATAAACACCTGATAGGTCAAATTTATCAATTATTAAGATCTTTTTAATGTATTTTATTAACATTTGACGTCTTTTTTAGCAATTAAATATTTTAGTATGTATTTTTGAAATGTTTTTAATGGACGTATATGAGAACTTCTGTTTATAATTTAATGTCAATAAAAGATTGTCTAATTGCTGATGATAATACATCTGTAAGACAGATGCTGGGCAGTAAGATTTGTGACATGATGTCAAATGATATGTTTAATAGAAGTATAATGATGACCAACAGAATGAGATGGATAAACAACAAAATTCAAATTAGCAACTGATATTTTTCAACTGAACAACTGACTTGTGGAATGCAACAAACGAGCTACTTCCATGAACAGCAAATTATGTCAGTATACAGCAGCGATTGGTGCAAGAGATACTATATAAGCAATCAATCTTATTAAAAATTTCTAAAAATCTAAATCAACAGAATTCTGCTCTCAAATCTTATATATTTAATTTGTAATTTAGAATGCTTCTTTTTTTGTGTAAATAAATTATTAAATTAACAAATTAGTAATTGTGTATTTAAATATATTATTCATATTTTATGCATTCCACACCAAAATTTTGTACTCTTCTAAATAAGTTTTAGTAAAGTGTTTCAAATCAAGGAAAACCTCTTATTCAGAATATCTCAAGTTCCAAGTATTCTGGATAACAAATCCTATACTGTAACAAATGTATTTTTATTTTAAAATCTCTGAAACAATCGAATATCAGCCTATGAATATCTTTCCAGACTTGAGAAACTTTCTTTTTTCTTAGGGGGGGGGGGGGACTGACAGCAGATGATGTTAAAATGCTTCATGCAAACATTTTTATAGGAAACATTGCAGCTTGGTCTTATTCAGCTCATTTATTTGATTGTAAAAAAATTAATTGCATCCTAATTTATAGTCTAACAAAAAACAATTTTTAACCCCCCCCCCCCCCCCACACACACACACACAAAAAAAAAAAACCTGCATGTCAGAAATTTTAGTAACAGTTTGTTATCCAGAATTAAATTAAATCTGCCATTTCAGAAACTATTCAAGCCCAGTTTTTTAAAATAAAATTATTGTGAATTGGTTTTTTGAAACTGCTCACATGTATGGACAAAAATTGCATATTGGCTCATTAATTCTTTGCCACTCAAAAGGCACATAAATTATCACAAATCAAAAACATTCCAATAACAGAATAAGATGAAAATGTAATTGAATATTATAGCTAGTAGTAGTAGTACAACGTGCTTTCGTGTCAACTATTAATAAAGATTTATATTAAGGAAGGCAGACTAGGAAAATTTCTCTGGAATCTTGATTTCAGAAAAAATAGTGGAGGGAAAAAAAATCTCTAAATACTGGTTTTTTTTAAAAAATCAATTTCAACTCATCAAAGAATTTTTTTTTTTTTTTCCATTATGTCATTTTAGTTGTGAATCATCATAATACACTATTAGTACCTTGTATTCATAAAAATTTGTGCATATACTTAGCTTTTTTAATGCATACAAAGAAATTACAACTGCTATTCAAGCATTTTGAAAGCCTGTATCATTTGAATACGGTCAGAAGAAATTCATAGTGACCATCTTAGTATTGCAAGAAGCAGATGAAAAAGATTATTGCCTTGATGTGATTTGTGCAATCAGTTATGCACATAGAGATTTATTGATCAATGCCATAATACTTTAATAGATGTGCTTAATTTTTTTTAGTACTTTTTAACTTGCATATGTTCATTTATGTTTGTAATAAAAGCTTGATATTGTAAAAAGATTTTGTAAATAATCTAGACATTGTTTAAAAGTACTATCAAATTCCTTTTTTCATTTTAATTTAGTGTCAAACTAACAATTTTTTCCTATGTATGCTTATATTATGTATGACAAGAGATATATTCATTATATTTAATTACCTATTATCATTGCAAGTAAAATATAATTATTTAAAAAATGCAATAAAATTTATAAATTATAGAATTATTTTTTTTTTCTGAAAAATTCACCCCTGCTTAAATATTATAGTTAATTTTTTTAAGTCGAAACATTGAATTCAAAATGCATCATTTTGACATGGATGCCAATTATGGAAAACTCCTAGTTATTGTCAAAATTTTATTTGAATGAGAATTTCATTAGCCAGTTATCAACAATTTAGACATGTTTTTGTCAGTAAATTAAGGGTATATTTTGGTGCAGGAAGGCATGTATGTGTATGTCAATATACAAGGTGTTCCTAGATGAATATAAGGGTTTTAATGCTTGGTAGTTTTTATTACATAAAACTTAAAATTATAATTAATACATAAAATGAAAGAGCAACTCAAACGGTTTTACCTACAAGCTTCCATGTGTTCAATGTGAGCAACTTTCGTCACATGGCACGCATCAAGTTGATAGCTCAGTTCTTCCCAAACATTGATTAGCAAATAAATTCTGTTCAGCTGCTCACCCGAACTCATGCCATGTGATTTCTACCTGTGGAAGTTCATAAAGGATTGTGCGTATATGTCCCCATTACCAGCCGATCATTGCAGAAGTTTGCAACAATAACTCCACAAACACGAATCAATGTTTGGGAAGAACTGAGCTTTCAACTTGATGTGTGTCATGTGACGAAATGTGCTCACATTGAAGATCTGTAAGTTTGTAAGTAAAACTGAGTTGCTCTTTCATTTTACGTATCAATCATAATTTTAAGTTTTATCTAATAAATACTACCAAGTGTTAAAACCCTGATATTCATCTAGAAACAACCTGTATATATTAGTGTAAATAGACCAATTTTAATTGATATTACAGGTTTTGTTGCATAAACATTTCGCTTCCAAATATGGTAAATGACCTTCACTCATCGTCCAGAAAAAATATTGGATTGTATCTGCATAATTCAGCAGCTAAGAAAAAAAATTTGTGATCCACCTATAGAAGTTTTTGCTTCAAAGTCTTATCTTTAAACAAAAGCTTTTACAATATCAGCATTTATTTTCGTATTTTGAAATAGCCATTTTTATTTACTATTGTCAGATGTATAAAAGGTTGAATAATATTTCCTAACACTATATATTTACATGAAAAGATTTTAAAACATTGAATTAGAACTTGTAAAAAGCATTTAATGATTAAAATTATGCAATATTTAAAACTATTTTCTATCCATCTAAACGAAAACTTTTCTTCTAGCCCTTGTAATAGTGAATGAGGCATAGACATTTTTTTATTTAACCATTTTATACAAACTAACTTATATTAAATTGTGTAATGGGACTAATCATACTTAGTCCCTAAAACAAACATCAACTGTCATGACAGTTATGGATATGACCTTCAGGGATTGAAAAATTCCCGGGCTAATGGAAAATTAACAGTAACCCAATTACAGAAGATCACCATTGATAATGCTTACGAAATTTTAAGTACCATATATACTCATACATAAGTCAACTTTCCTCCCTCCCAAATCTTGAGCAAAATTTTGAAGAAAATTGAATTTTCGTGTATAAGTCAAACCCCATTTCTGGTAGTATGTCAAAAAATGATTTTTAATTAAAGGATTTTAAAAAATTAGCATATTTTCATTGTTAGTAATTTTTTTTTTTTTTTTTTTTGTATATATATATATATTTTTTTTTTTTTTTTTCCCTCTCCATGTTTTAAAATTGTATTATTATGTAAAACCAAAGAAGTTTAAAACTATTTAACATCAATTGATACTTAAAAAGAATTTTTTTTTCATAAATCTATAAGCCTTATTTATAAGGGTAAACAACTTCTTAATAGACTGCTAAAATATAGTATTTCTTTGTATTGTAGGAACTTCAAGTGAGATACCTAGAAGCATTCTCATGTTAAACTATTTTTAAAAATCTGATTAAAATGCTGAAAAAAAAGTCCCTATATTGAAAGGAATTTTATGCCGAGAGAAAATGGATGCAAGACAATTACAGGAACATTATTGTTAAGTTTTTTCTTCTTGTCAATTGAAAATGACCATTGTCTGCTTTTATTTCTCTCGCCAACCTAGACCCATATGTGATTATTTAAGACCTGGCCATTTACCAAAAAATTTATTTTTTTACTACCTTGTGTATAAGCTATATTTTCAACTCACAAATTTTGTCTAAAATTCCACCCCTTACACACAAGTATATATGGTAATGAGATCATCCTTTTTAAAACAGATTAAATCAGCATGTTTTTAGAGCCTGTGGGAGTCTGGTGATTAGTAAGGAGCAGAGATCCTTTCTACTGAAAAATTGAACATTCAATTTTCTTCCATCGCTTTCAAAAATATTTTAGAATAGAATCTTCTTTAACTATTTATGCACATGATTTCTTTTTTTTTTTTTATTAAAGTTAAAATTTATTTTATAATTCAAATACAATTTCAAATTTGGGTATTGGCATTAACATTTTTTAAAACTTCAATATGGAGATTATCCATTATGTTGACTTTATTCATAAAAAAAAAAAAAATACTAACTTAAGCATTTGAACAGTCTTTCTTTACCATGTGATAAACTAATAACATTAATTTGAAGACTGATGTAAAAAGAAATTTAAAATCCAAATTTATTTCCAGAACATGTCATATGTAACTTATTAAAATCCTCATGCAGATTATTTTCATAGCTGTTATTTTATGAATAGTTAAACAGAGGTATATGATTATTATTACATTTAGGGTGTTAGAGATACACAAGATAATTCTTTGTAAGGATTAATTGGTGATTACTACCTCTGTTAAAGGTAAAGGTTTTTTCCAACTTTATTAAAAAAATTTTTTGGCAGAAAGCTTTCATTACAACCAAATATTTCTCGTATGCTGTTTTTTTTTTTTTTTTTTTTTTTTTAGACAAGTTATCATCGTAGATAAAACTTCATATTTTTCCAAATTCTGGCTATAAATATACAATATTAGATAGATTAAATTGTCATTTTAGCAATTACATTATTGCTGAATAATTTTATTTTCTAATTTTTCCTCTAAAACAGCACAGAATCTTACCATGATAAGTAAACAAATAAACATTTATTTATGTACATATACTTTCAAAAAAGATTAAAAGAAAGGCATTTTAAAATGTTTTATTTTACTCAAACTAGTAACATACAAAAAAGTTTTATGTCCTTATTTTTTACTTTTAAACCACAACTGAAGGTCTAACACCATATTTTTCTTATAAGATTACAATTATTGGCATTGGAGTTTTCTTACAATGAAATCTTCCAATTCTCTACATAAAAGAAAAATCACAGACACATGCTGTTCGTTTATATACAGTCAGAACAAGCAATTCTTTTCAAGCCATAAGGCACCACAGTATGAGCATCCAAAAATCAAAATTTCAAAGACATAATAGGAAGTTAGAAATGTGCTATACTGAAAATAAATAAAAGCAGAATATTTTAAAATATATAAATCCCCCAAAATTACATGTGCATAAAACAACTAACTCATTTACAAACACAGATTCATTGAAAGTTTGTTACAATGGATTTCAATGGATAGTAGCCTAACTTTACATTTTACAAAAGAAATACTTAAATAATTTAAATTTAAAAGAATATCAGATTTAGATATGTATAATTTTTTTTAAATGTATTTTGTGAAATTTCAAGTGTAAAAGGACCTACATATACACGCACACACACACACACACACAAAAAAGTTTTGGAAGGAACGTCCATAAATAGCTATATATGGGTTTACTGACAATTAAATGCATACAGAAAATTTTCAAAATTCTTTCAAAAAATCCCTCTGTTGCATTTACAAATGTTGTAAGAATTTCTTTAAGAAATGCTGTAAATTTGCCTCAGATTTAAGAATCTATAATAGTAATTATAAATTAAAAAAATATATATAAACATCAACAGCAAGCAATAAATATATACACAGGAAATCCCACAAAAAGATTGAAATATTCTGTTTATTCTTTATCTATTAGAGATAAAATTGCGATGTACATTGCAAACTATTCAGAATAAGGTAAAAATTAAGATTATACCAATGAAATATCTTACTATATTAACAAAATAACCATTAATTTAAATATACATATATTTAAAATTTATCAGATTCCTAAAAGTTAGGGCCTATGGCATACACAGATGGCATACACAGATCATAGATGCCATGGCATCTTTCAGAGCTTCTTTTGACACTCCTTCGAGTGTTTGCTTTAGCAGCTTTAAAATAATTATTTCCCAAGATGTTTTACTTTAAAATTATAAATACACACTTTTTAATTACAAACAGTATTAAAATGTTTGGCCTTTTTTGGGGGGTGGGAGGGGGTCTCAGATAA
This sequence comes from Maratus speculifer, assembly GCA_964019185.1. Taxonomy (NCBI): domain Eukaryota; kingdom Metazoa; phylum Arthropoda; class Arachnida; order Araneae; family Salticidae; genus Maratus; species Maratus speculifer. The sequence continues at coordinate 69,638,283 of OZ025289.1, read as the reverse complement.
AGATAATACTAAGCTTTCAAGAATTTAAAGATTTTTGCTGTAATCTATTTTTACATAGTTTATTACAGAGGTCTGATCGGTAAATTTTCACATCTGGAAGCATTGATATAGCAAAAGCACATCTAGGGAACTCAGGATAAAAAGTATATTGCCTGACTAGAAGTCTGCACAGACTAAAATTTTCAGGCTTGGGCCCAGAGTTCAGTACAAGCTGTCCAAAAATCTGAAATCAAATTCAACTCTTCCACAGAAAAAACTTTTTAGAATTAAGATATTTCCAGAATACTACATACATATTTATGAAAAAATTCAACATTAAAGATTACTGTGTGTTTTAGATTGCTTTATGTTTACAAGCCAAAGACAGCAGAATAGCATCAGCACCATCCCAATATATAAAAAGAATATGTAGACCTGATCCTAATCTGAACCAAGTCTGCTGAAATAAATAAACCCTGATTCAGACATGATGCAACTGATGCCAATCTAATTTGGACATGTTATATTTCTGTACCGATGTTGTCAATGAAGCATTGGCTCATGCAGCAAATTTATACTTTTCCTCACCTCAGTCACATCCATTGAAAACTGTTTACATTCTATTGGTTTAGTTTGATCTTATATATACACTATATTGCCATTGATTATGGGACACTTGCGATTTTAGACATTTTACTAAATATCTAGAAAAATACATGAGGAATCATCTCGAAACTCTTAGTGTATAAATATAATAGTATAAGTCATACATCTCCGTGAAGGTTTTTTCCCGAAACTCCATAGGGGACCGTCAACAAATTAAAAAGAATGATTATCTTTTGAATAACCCTGTCAAAACTAATGTAGCGAAAGCACTCAAACTCTAGATTATGATTGAATGTCTTATTGTAATATGCCTTGTTCATTTTTATGCAAATAGCATGCACACTCGCAGAGTAATTAAGGTTTTTATAAAAATGGTGCCAAATTTTTCCAAGTTTTTCCATTATAATTTTCAGAGTTCTTAATATAAAATATTATTTTTTTCAGAAAATATGACAAACAACATTGCACACAGTACCCTGTAATCAGAATTAAAAAATAATGAAAATTGTATAAAAAATGAGTTGGTTTACTAAATAATTTTTTACTGTGCATGCGTCAATGATATCAAAATTTCATTTGCATATTATGTTAGCTAAATGTATAGAGCAACTTTTGTGAAAGTCACAAAATCATAACTTGAAAATTCTGACAATAATCGTCAATTGAATAAGTCGAAAATCCGTTATTCTCAAAATGAAGCAAAAACAAGAGGGGTTGTATCCATATATTCATTGATTAGCGTCAATATAGAATACACAATATGGGATGTACTACTGCATTTGGATAAAATCCCTCATTTTTTTGCTTCATTTTGGAAACAACGGATTTTGTCCTTTTTCTATAGACGATTACTTTCAGAATTTTCAAGCTATGATTTTGAGACTTTTACAAAAGTTGCTCTATACATTTAGCTAACATAATAGGCAAATGAAATTTTGATATCTTTGACGCATGCGCAGTAAAAAATTATATAGTAAACCTACTCATTTTTCATACAATTTTTATTATTTTTTAATTCTGATTACAGGGTACTATGTGCAATGTTGTTTGTCATATTTTCTGAAAAAAAAATATTTCATATTAAGAACTCTGAAAATTATAATGGAAAAACTTGGACAAATTTGGGACCATTTTTATAAAAACCTTAATTACTCTGCGAGTGTGCATGCTATTTGCATAAAAATGAACACAGTGTATTACAATAAGGCATTCAATCATAATCTAGAGTTTGAGCACTTTTGTTACATTAGTTTTGACAGGGTTATTCAAAAGATATTCATTCTTTTTTAATTTGTTGACGGTCCCCTATGGCGTTTCGGTAAAAAATCTTCACGGAGATGTATGACGTATACTATTATATTTATACACTAAGAGTTTCGAGATGATTCCTCTTGTATTTTTCTAGATATTTAGTAAAATGTCTAAAATGGCAAGTGTCCCATAATCAATGACAATATAGTGTATATCCTCACCCCAGCCCATTAAAAAAAATTATCTTTAATATGCTGGTCTGGCCCATTGAAACATTCCCCTGCACTTTGCTCGGCCAGATATGGAAATTGAGCTAGGTCCAGGACCATGCCTGGCACTCTTGTTTATATCTGGAACTTCCGAGAGACTTGGAGGTGTGAATTCTAAACATAGTGGCTTAATCTTTTATTCAATGAATTTTGCAGTTGTGATGACCAGCCGTTCAATAGAATTCGGGTTTCAAGAAAAATGACATGCAATGGGTGGTGCTCCTCTTCCACCAACAGCATGTATCTGAGCAGTGAGTTCTTGAAAGAACCAGGCCTGCCTGGTGCATCTGTAAAAGAACTGCAAAAGCCTAGAAATGGATAGTTGGTACACTTAATTTTTTTTCTTATACTAGAGGTTTTGATTGCAATTAGAATGTGCACCTGGTAAATATTGGTATGAATTATCCCTACTGTTTCAGTGAGATACAGGATGTTTTTAAAATCGAGCAATTCACATATCAGCTATTATTTGTCAAAAATACAAAGATAAGTACTTGAATTTCTGGCTATTTAATACATCATATGATACATAATAGATGGCAGGTTGCATTAGTGATAATTGTGATTTTTTTTTTTTTGGCTGTTGCTCAGTGAATGTTCTTTAATGACAAATTCCATGTTTAATATTCTCCTAATAGTAATAATTTAAATTCTGGTATTAACTGGTAAACTATTATACTGGTATTATATATACTGGTATTATACTGGTATCTGGTAAACTATTATAAACTAATTTAATTTTAAACTCTGGCTAATCTAAAAATATATCAAAGCTTTTTTGAGAACTACCATACAACATATATGATCGAGCTTATTCAATAAAAAAATTTCATTATATTATGATACATTAAATTATAAAAATTTAGACTTTTACACTACTAAAAGTGAGCAGACTATTTTTTGCACAAAACTATGTGCTATGAAGTTTCATAAAACTCAAAGTATCATAACTTGGCGATGGTGAATCTTGGTCATAGAAGAATCAAATTTGGTTTCTCTAATTTATCAGAGTATGTTTTTTTTTTTCCCTTTAATATAGCTATTAAGAGTTAAAACATAACTTTTGAAAATTAATGACAACTATTTCATCAATAATCTTAATTTCAACCTTATTTTGAATATCTTTGCAATTTACATAGCCTTGCGTATCTCCAATAGATGGGGAAAAAAATGTTTCAAGGTTGTTACGACATGTATTACAATTTTTTTAAAAAGGAATTTTTTTTCCATAATTATAACAGGAAAATGAAATGAATATGTTAAATTTTAGATTTCCAACAATAGTAAGAGTATTTTTAAAAAATTTTTAATCGGGTTTAATTATAAAAAAAAAATATATATATATATATAACAAACTCTTAATCACTATAGACAATAAGAAAAAAAACCAACCTCCCCATCCCCCCCCCAAAAAAAAAAAGTTGAAAGAAGGGAAATAAAAACTACAAAATTATTAATTTGTTGGTAATCCTAATAAAATATTAAAAACCATCCATTTTTATTTATATATAGTAACAAACTTCACAAGATCAAACTGCTTCTACCCTTCCCCTCCTGCTGACTGAATAAATTATTAAAATATTAATATTTAAATCATTTATATTCGAATTCATTCATGCACACAAAATTAATAGTATTCGATTAGCACACGTCTTTATTACAATTATGTTTTACAAACTTCTCAAGAAAATAAAATTACAAGCAAAATTCGATAATTCTATAGTGTAATAAATTAAAAAATATTTATTTAAAACAATCTTCAGTCAGAGCAATAATTTCTTGGAAGGAGAAAACATTTCATCAAAAATTTTTACAAGTGAAAATGGATAATATTTCAAAATTGACTATTTCATTTTTTTTATGTTACTAAGTTATCAAGTATTAGTAATTTATTAATAAATTACATTACCTAAACATCTTACATAACATTTAAATTATTCATTAAGCAAAGATTCAGTTATAGTGGATCTCACTAAGAGGAATATACATGTATTTTTTTTTTTTCTTATACTTTTGGACAGACAAAAAATAATTATTAAATAACATAGACTAATATTCCTTTTATCCTTGCTCTTTGGAATCAAATGGTATACTATTGTAGACATAAAATTAGCTGTTAGTTAACTGATCATATAGATATCCCCTTCTTCAATATCTTATTTGTTCTCTTATAATTTCAAAATTTTGATTTAATTTTTTTTTAATTCTCAAAAATTCAGAAAATTTTCTGAATAATTCCAAAAGATTAGTAACATTTAGATACCAGATAGCAATAAAATGTGAAATCTGTTTCATCAAAGAAATCTTTGGAGTTTTCTCTTTAAGATTTTTTTATTCTCACAATGCAAGAAACGTCATTTAGAATTCAAAAAATATATGTGCATTAAATCATTATGGAACAAGATGTAATCTCAAAAGAAGCACAGAAAGTTTTTAAAAATTTTTGCTTAAAGTTATATTGTATTTCATGATAATCTATTTATTTAAATAAAAAGAAATAATATTAAAAATGTTATGGATAAGAAACTGACAAAAGTAAACAAATTTCATTTTTTGAACTACAATGCAACCTCAAATATTTGAACTTACTGGGACCACTAGTATCTTGGATATCGGAAATTTCTGCTAACAGAAATTACATATAAAACTAAGCGCTCGTGAATTTAACATCTTTCCAAATAAAAAACAATATAACATTTTTAAAATGATAAAAATAAATATTTAGAGTTATGTTTCACAAGTCAATAAATTTAGACAGGAAATCCTCCACACATTTGCCAGTCAAATGATTTGGGAATGCAATTGTCCGATAACAAATTACACCTGGTTATCAATAGGGTCACATAGCCACTGGAAACAAAACAGTTGACAGAAACCTAGATTAATTGAGGTTCTACTGTACAGTAAACTCCCTAAAATCTGCACATAATTTACACATGTTAACAATGAAACTTTCTGTTCAGATATATGGACAAAATTGGACTTTTTAATTTTTTTTAACAATTCTATACATTTTCTAACCTGTAATTTTCATTAATATTACTGAATTCATGCTTTATTATGAAGGAAAAATAAATTTATTTCTGAAAAAATTAAAGATATTGCTGATATCACTGGTAATCAGATTCTTTCTGCTAAATGTATTTATGTATTAATCAAACTTTATTGTTATTAAATGTGGCTAAACCTGAAATAAACCTTCCTTATTTTATGATTTTGATGTGAATTAGTAGTGCACTTTTATGGGGCAAATTTCATTGAATAATTTAGGAAAAATACATTTCATCATTATAATGAATGTTTAATTATACATTATTTTTGTTTATTTCACATTTGCTTTTATTTTAATCATTTTAAATTTTCTAAATTTTTATTATTATTTTAGTTTATTGTCTTACTTATTTTAATATTTTACTACATTATATACATTCATTATAATTTCAACTACAGCTTAATTGCATTCAAATTATTTTTTTAAAATGTAAACAAACCGAAGACAAAAATCCACAAAATTCGCACAACCTCTGGTCCCAAGCTGTCCAGATTTAAGAGTGCCTACTGTATTTCTATTGGAGTTGATACTTCAAACACTCTCCTGTTTGTTAAGTTAGCAGTTTAAAACATTTTTATTATTTTTTTTTAAATATTTTGATACATTTAGCAATTTTAATTTTTACTGATCAATCACTGGTGAGCAAAATAAGACCTCAATTTTAGTGTAGTATTATTTAACAAACTGCTATCAACAATGAGATTTATGTCAGATGGAAAAATTAAACACAATCTATTAAAGTATAAAAATTGTGGGCAAAATTATGACATTTAAATTAATCTTAAACTTAAGCATAGCTGTTCATAATTTTCTATAATATTTTTTATGCATTCTAAAAGAACAAACTACTGATTTTTTTATTTTTTTTATTTCCTGTTTTTATAAAGATTTATCTTTTTCAAAAAGTTTGATTCTAAAAATACCAAATATTTTGTTCCTCCATAAACAGAATATTTTATTATTTTTTTAATATATCAAACATTTAAGTAAGATTTTCTATATTTTGAAGAAAAGAGAGGCAAGAATATCACATTAAAAAAAAGTTTTGTGGTACATGATAGAGTACAAGATTGAAATTAATAAATTTTTTCAAAAACTTAAAGCATGAAACGAGCTAAACAAAAATAAAAAATCAATAAGCTTTTCTTGACACTAGCTTATTTAAAACTGAAGTTTTTGTGTATTTTTCTGAACTTGATATATTTTGTTAATAAATGGTGTCCCATAAAAAATGAATGGAAATTTAAAAGATCTGCATGCCAATAAAGTCAAAGAGGACTTTGAAATTTTTAGAAAAGAGGGAGGGTATATAAAGACTTATCGTCCACAAAAGACATTCGTATTCCATTTAGTAAGGATAAAATGATGGAACCTTAAAACTTCATTTAATTTATATAATTTCATAAAAAAGTACAGTAGAACCCTGCTAATTCAGACCCTGTTAATCCGGATCTCTGCATAATCCAGATCAATCTGGTAAAGCTTTTTTTTATTATTATTATTCTCAAAGTTTGAAAGCGATTGGTAAAATTTCGATAACTTTATATCACTTCATTTTCATATTCTGAATAAAAAAGTTTTTTTTTTTTTTTTAAATATTTTAAGAAGAATACCTTAATCTTTTTCAATTAAACTGTCTGATGTTACTTTTTAAAGAAACAACAATGCAGCATTTAAAGTCTGGAAGCAGGTTGCTGAGATAACTCTACGAATGTCGCTGAAGAATTTATGGTCTACAAATTGTGATTTCTTTAATAACAAGCAAGCTTGAAACACAAAGAAAAATAGGCGAGAATGAAAGGGAAATTTCACCTAAAGATTTTGTGAGCATGTAAAAAAAGAAAAAAAAAAATACTGAAGGTTGCTGAGATGTTGATATTACCGACATTAGTAATTGAATGAAGCAAAAAATAATGCAATTTACATCTCACTTAATGTACAATTGAAGAAGTTGAAAATGAAGATGATTCAGACGAAAACACTATTATCAATGATGATCAACCAAAACTTATTAGCCATAATGAAGCAACAAATTATTTACAACAGTTAATGGATTATTATGAGCATTACGTGGAGACTACATCCAACAAACTAACTATGCTCAAGTGGGTGCGCGACTGTGCAGTCCGCAAAAGATATACAAAATAGGTACAGCAGAAGATTACAAACTTTATAATTACAAAATAAGGATATTAACTGTCTATAAATATTCAGTATGTTTAATATAAAGGTGATTTTCTGTAAGTATGCTTTATTTCATTATTTCGGATTATTTTCCGGATAATCCAGATTTTCGATAATACGGATTGGGTCTGGTCCCAATTAATTCGAATTATCGGGGTTTTACTGTACTATTATGAAATTTTAATGATATTCTGCTTTCAAATTATTAATACAGACTGCTATATTATTGAAAATACCTTAACATTAACGTATTTTCACATTTTATTTATTTTAATTTAGAACATTTGACATAACATTAAAATTTCTTACTATGTAGTACAAACCAAATAAACTGAATTTGCTAGCATCTGTTACATTTATTTTTTCTAAGAAAAAAGTTTATTCTATAATAAAAGTAATCATTTGTATTTGCAGCGAAAAAATAATTTGAATATTACTATAAAAAATAATCATATTCACAGATCATTTGTGCACAAATTTCTTTTTATATCTCAAAAAAACTAGTTCTCTTTAACATACAAATTGTTTTTTAAAAGCATAATCCATTTAAAGAAAGACAGTTCATATAATAAAACTATTTTTTTGGTGTAGATAATTGAATATGACTCTGTTAGATTAGTAAATAAAAATACGAAGAATTCTAAAAATAAATAAGACTTAAGGAAGAAAAAAAATGTGATTTGTGAGATATGAATAATTATACAGTCAACCAAAAGAATTCCGATTCTCTAAAAGTCAGAAACTTTATCAATATGGAGAAACATAACTGTGAGGTGGATTGGGTGAAAAAAACATGTAGTTGAGTTTCCTATTTAGTGAATAATAAAAATTGATTGCTTTTTTTAAATGACTTACAATTAAATTAAGCAAATTATTATCTTATGAATAATTTGCTAAAGAAAAATAAGTTAAAGAAAACTAACATGTCTAGCTGAAATAGTGAAAAACACTCAAAAGATACAACATAAATTTTACTGTTTTGAACCATCTAGTTATAATCAACTTTTGTTGAAATTAGTAAGTTCATTGTGTTTGTCCCCCTTTATTTAAAAATTAGAAATACATTATTTAACAGCTAATTCAATGTGGCAACATTTTTTTTTTTTTTTTTTTTGGGGGGGGGGGTTAAATCATATCCAAAATTAGATAAAAACACAGATTTCTGCTGATTTCAGGTTTGAAAGCAGCAACAATTCCCCTAAGCCTCTCCCATTGGACACATCGCTGATTGATGCCAAATTTTCTTTTTAAATTACATCAGCCACCTTAATTATATCATTCTAATTACATTGATTGTAAGAAATAGATGATAAACCTTAAATTGTCACAGTGTTTGATTTTATAAAATCTTATGTCCCTTCTTTTTTTGCTTAGTAGTCGTAGTAGTACTTAGAATATCTAATTTTAAGAAGCGATACAAGATTTAAAAATGAGACTGTTTATATTTCTTAACTAAAAAAATGTTTCTAAAACAACTAATATGTAAACACATACTGCTAATAAAATTTAAGTTGTGGGGAAGGACAAAAAAAGCTTACAAAAACAGTTACTGTTGAGTAACAAATATTAAAAAAATATATACTTAACAAAGAATTTTGATTAGAACATTTATTTCAAGATAAAATATAAAATGTAGCTTATAACAGTCTACATTAAAATGCTTGGAAACTTTTAAACTTTGAATACAAAAGCTAACAGCAGAAAAGAAAAATTAAACTTCAGAGAAATTAAACAAGAAAGAAAAATTTACATATCTTTAAAATTTACAAAATGTTTTTCTTTTAAACAAATTTAATTGTATATATATATATCTGTATATTACAAGATGAAGAACTATGCACAATTGAAAAACAAACAAAAGCTCAGTATTATTTATAGGCAGTAAAATAAACAAAAATTTACAGAAAGCATATCACTAAACAACTAAATGCAATTATATTTACAATATGCAAAAAATAAGAACATTTTAATTCCTTTTTTTTTATTATATGCAAATTTGAAAGATAGGTTTTATACTCTATTGATTATACTAAATTTACCATTTAGTTCTCTCTTGTACAGTTTTAATACTGATATATTGAAAATGGTTCTTGCCTATCATTTTCTCCCATATGAGAAATTATTTTTTTTTTTAATTATTCTTACATAATCATCCTTATAATTTGATAAGAAATGAAAAGCATTCACAATACAACGATAACAGTAGAAGGGTTTTTAATACATTTGAATTTTGTTTTTTCCATTTTCCCTAATTTAAAAATATTTTTAATGCTAAAAAAGCCAGAAATATGAAAAAAAAAATTGTGCATTTAATTATCTGCTTGAAGAATTTTGTTAATATACTAGCACGGAATAAACAGAGCATTAAAGTAAAATGCTTATCATAGAAAACTTTAGGATATTACAAAGACATAATTCGAACAATAATGTAAATATTAACAAAAAATTCTGCTTTCTTAAATATCACATATTTCTCAGATTCCATCCAAATCATGACACAGACATGCTCTGTAACTCTATTTTATTAATTCAAAGAAAATAAATGATTAAGAACAATAACGAGCTATAAACCATTTTAATGTGCAATATAAAATACATCTACATACATATATATATATGAGTGTGTGTATTAATTCTTAAACACAACTGTCAAAGGCAAAAATAACTATACTGATAGCAAGCCACTTGGCTCAAAATTGCTTGATTAATCTAGATCTGGTTTAATATAGGTTCAAAGATTTTGATTCGAAAAATATAACTGCTGAGAAAGTAGGAGGAAAAAAAAAACCTAGAAAATTCTGTGAGAAAAAAGAATAAAAGGTATTAAAATGTTCTCTTTGCTAAGTCTAATATTAAATACATCAGTAAAGTATAAAACTTTGAATGTCCATGATACAATATAAGGGAATGGTATGCCTGCTATTTTAATGTTGCTACTGTTGGTCTCAAACCAGCAGGCGAACTATGGAGTGCAGTCTGATGATGACAATGAACTTTCCATAATAAAGAGCTGGATGAATGAATATGCAATGAATAATAAAGTCATGTCCTTTTGTCGGCACAGCACCAAAATAACAGCTCTGAATAGAACCACCAGTATTCTCATAGCAATTTTAGAAGTCCTATGATAACCAGTTCATCTGTTGTAAAAAAAGTTCAGTAATGCACTTTCAAATGTTGGTTCAAAGATTTTAAACTGAAGTTAAAACCATAAAATGCAGCTTAGTTTATATGATTGTTTGACACTATGGAACTGGGTGAAAGAAACTTATTGAAGCATAATCTTCAATTTATGATTTAATTGTTGAAAACCAATCACCATATACATACATATACATGAAATAAATGTATAACAATTATGTCAATATAATTTCTGAAGTAGCATTTCTTTTGTTTTACATTTAAATTTCATTCTAGTAAATCTAAAGTACAATTTTTTAAAACTGCTTTCCAATAAATTCTTAAAATTATTCAAACAGCTGTATTCTATGATAATCATTCCAATTCTTGATATATTAGACATCAAATGCAATTAGTATTTCAAAGTTTACATTTAATATGAGATGAGACTAGGATAGATGATGCAAAATAAATAAAATCCAACAAATAAGTCACTTTTAAGATTTAATTAAATCACAATTGGGACAATTTATTTAACTGTAATATAAATACAATTCTGGATAACTTTATAAACTGCTATAATATTAATTTAGTAAATTTTTATTAAATGAATTATATTTTGATAAAATCATATAATTTGATACTAATAAATACTAATTTGTTAAATAACAAAATTTATCATATTTGATAAACATATTTTTCTAAATTTTATGACACCTACTTTGTTTTCTTTCTCTCTTTCTGTCAAAAAATTTTAACATGTTGCTAATTATCATCTAGTCTTTTTTTTTTTTTTTTTTCCTCCTTTCTTTTAATATATGTTTTTTTATTCATCCATATTATAACAATGTAATGCTACAATATAGATCAATATAAATATAAATATATTTATTTATTTACTTTAAATTCTTTGATGGAGAGAAAAAAAAAGTAGCTATCATAAAATTTGGAAAAATAGGTTTATCAAATATGATAATTTTTGTTAATATTTAAGAAATTAGTACATTAATATCAAATTATAATTTTATCAAAATATAATTCATTTAATAAAAACATATTAAAATAATATTTATCAAATATTACCAAATCTTTTTGTGTTCTTTTAATGTATTTTTATTTTTTAAAGCTATGATAGAATTACTTAAATTGAAGTAGAGAGATTTGTTTACCTATTTGGGAAGAGGGGGAGGGAAACTTACTTGAAATTTTTCAGAACAATTTTATCTTATTTTTTTTCTGGCTATTTAACCCTTCACACTCCAGTGGTTCTGCTGCCCGATATAAGGTTTTTAAAAAGCCTGGATTGTAAAGAGTTGATATATGTCCATGATTGGTCCTTTGTTTTTCAAAAATAATAACAAAGTTGATTTTATTTAATAAGGACATTGAAACATATGAGTACTAATGCTAATGCTTTTTTATTTCTTTATTTAAAAACTTCTTTAAGTTTCAGCAATTGAAACAGAAGTGCAAAAAATGATTATGTTTGGATATTTAGAAAACACTGACCAAAATAAGAAAAAATTGCAAGAAACATGGGGGGAAAACTGTATAATGCAATTCTTTTAACTCTATACACCTTATATATGATTCATGACATTTCACAATGTGATTTAAAAAAATATTTCTATTCAAAAAATAAATTTCTATAAAAAAAAATATGAACAATATTTGTGGAAAATAAAAGGAGGAAAAAAAATTGCAAAAAATAGAAGAAAAGCAAAAACCATGCAACCTCTCTCCATACATTTAATAATTGTATTCATATCATTGAATGAAACTTCTATTTTGGATTTTCCTTTATATTTTTCACATTTTTCTCAATAAAAATTTGGCTCATACATTGTTGTAAAACTTTCCATCTTTCCAATACTTTCCTACACTCAAATCTAGATAAATGCTCGAAAAAAGCATGTGCTGTATGAATTTCTGATTTTTAATTATTTTTCATACTGTTATATAATTTGCATAAATTTTTAAATTGGATCAATAATTAATTCAAAATTAATTCATTTACTATGGTAATAGAAATTCTGATGGAAGTAGTACACCAAAAATTCCCCAACTTTTCCCTGATCTATTCAAATATTTTTAAAAATTCTCTGACTTTTTGCTTAAATTTTCAAATTCCTTGATTTTACAAGGGGATCACTTATGGAATGTATTTTCCAGTAGAACGGAACTATTGCCATGGAAAGTTTCATTATTTAATGTAATTTCTACCAATAATCACCTTTAAAATGGTTTTAATTTATGATTAGTTTACTTACAGTCTTTAAATTAAAACAATTACAAAGTATTTTTAATACACTGAAGACTTATTTTTATACTTATTAGCTTTAAAAATTACAAATAAACAAATTAAAACATTAAAAAAAGGTGTCACTTGATACTAGTAAAAATAGCATTAAAATGCAATTTGAACTTCAACCTCTAATGTTTTAAAAATTAAGGATCAGGATAGTAAGGAATACTATCTTTAAAATTTATTAAACTGTATCAAAATTCATGGGTATATGTTGGTGGCCTTTTCACTTAAATATATGAATTTATCAACATTTGATTGTTACGTAATGATAATAAATCATAAAAAATTGTACAAATTAACCTGAGCCAGATTTGAAATAAAAACACTTAAGTAAGATGAGGAAATAAAAAATAATCTATAAATAACTTTAATGAAGAAAGCAGTTTAAAAAAAACTGTCCATAGATTTAAAAGTTTCATTTATATCACCTTACACTTTAATTCTTGAATTGAACTGTTGAAAGTTTGCTATTATCATTTCTTGAAAGATTTAAATTGCAGTCCATTAGATAAAAAATGAAACTGGTGTCTTCATCTAAGAAGTTACAGACTTTTATATTATAAAACACTTGAGCACATTACTTTTTTAAATGTTCCACTTGTAATAATACCATATTGTGCTACAAAACATTATGTGGCAAAGTCTACTCTATCCCAATTCAGTGTGTTCGAGTCTGTTGGTGCTTTAAAATCAAGATCATCTAAAGAAAACATATCTAAAATTTCTTGATTGTTTCCCATACTAGGCAACAATGGATCACTATTGTAGCTAGAACAGCTTCTTTGTTGGCTGGCAGTCGATATTAAAGGATTATTGTTTGTAATTACTTCGAGCCAATCGGAATCCAACAGCTCTATATCCATGGCATTATCGTTATGACTTAAGCTGTTGCTTTGCTGAGACGGAATACTGTCTGAAAAAGAAGTCTGAGGAGCACAGTCTGGTGCATCTAGAACACCCAGATCCATAGATTCAATATTTTGTAATTCCATAAGCAAAGAATTGTCGAATACGATTGGAGGATTTTGTTCCTGGGCACAACTAGTAGATAGGTCTGATTCCATTTTTACCGAATGATTTTGAGAATTATGGCTGTTTACTGGAGCAGAACTAAAATTAACTGTTGAATTTTCAACACTGACATTTGGATTACTAACAACTGGAAATGATGGAACTAAATTGCACAGATTTTGAGTTTCGGGTGTAGTTGGAGTCGGAGGTTCTTGAGCAGCACTCGGTGGAAGTTCTATAAAAAAACAAAAAATATAAAGGTTTTTTTTTTCTATCACAATTTCATGGAATGATAAACAGAACAAAAAAACTTGAAATGTTGAAGTAACAAAAAGACTACAGAGGTAATGCTCAACAGCAAATGCAATTTTTTTCCCCACCGAAACAGGATACACAGATTCATCATTTAAAAAACATAGTATAAAATCCAGGGGGAATGATCATTGGAACAACTGAGAATTACAAAGCTACACTAAGATCTCACTTTTCATCTGCTCAAAAATGGAAATGGGATCGAAATAAGCGAAGTAAAAATAATAAACTAAAAAGTTTTAAAAACTTTAAATTAAGTGTTTAACAGAAATTTTATAAAAAATGTAGAAGAAAAGTTTAATACAAAAATAAAATTAAGGACTTTTTACAAATTTTTAATAAAAGTAAGTACTTTTAAGGATAAAAATTATTTTTGAAAAATTTAAAGACTTTTAAGGACCATACTTAATCTGCAATAAGTTGTAACACATTTTAGTGATTTTTATTAATTTTTTCTTTCTGAATTCATATCTTGGAAAATTTAATTTTTGATAAGTTAATAATTTTCTTACAATTGTGATCAATGTGATACTCATGAGTTATTTGATAGTTTGTTATTATTAATGTGGAATCCTTATATGCTAAACTTTAATATTGTAGAAACTGAAATGTTTTCTAGCTGATATATAAAATAAAAACTTAGCTCTTATTACCTTTTTCATAGTTCTCCTTTGTATATTTTACAATATGGATTAATATTGACACTTTTAATAAAACCAATCAGGAAGCAAGAAATAATGTTTCAAAGTTTCACCATTTTCCAATAAAAATCTTAATGAACATGTTAAGAGCAGACTTCATTCATAAACTAATATGTTCTTTATTTTGTTGCAAAATACTTGCATGTTCTTGTTTTGGTAGTAATTGAAAACCTAGAATTTTATGTAAAGAGCCGGAACTCCATTTTTGGAATTTTGGGTGCTTTGATATATTTCTGATATTTATTATAAAATTTTGGTTAATATTGGGAAATAAGGGTATAAGAATGTTTAAATGTTATTGACAGATTAGTAAAATACAGAAATAATCATTCAAATGGGACTTAATTGCTTACAGAAGCTTTTGTTCTACAAATAAATTAATTGGCAACTGTATTTTTACAAAAAGGAAAAAAATACTAAAAGACTTTGTAAAAAACTATCATAGAAAGTACAAATAGATGTACCATGAAAGTTCAAAAACATATGAAGCCTAAATAGCATCTAATAATATCAAATTCTTCTTTAATCTTATCCTAGCCTGTTTATGATTAACTTAATAAACTTTAAACTATACAGCATAATTTAGCTTTAAACATGTAAATTTTGCTAGTTTATAAACAGCATTAACCATTAAAATTATCTTCTTCAATTTCCAAATAAATTTTATTGCAATTTTATATTATAAATATATATTTAATTTTCACATGTGCTTTACATTACGATAAATAACACATAAATAAAAATGCAAAATTACCTTAGCCTTGTTTATGTTTGATCTCTATTTTCAAGCAGACAAAAACCAAGAACTCAAGTACTAAAGATGTGCATGCACCACTTCTGTGATTCTCAGCTGCTGTAATGAGCAGTCTACAAAATCCTGATTAGCTATTCCCCCCAACCCACTTTTAAGCAGTTTTGATTTTCTTTTCCATAACCAGATGGACCCCCCTCAACTTCTCTCATTTTATGTGAAAAATAAATAAATAAATAAATAAAAATGTATGGGAATATGGGAGATAATTTTGAATCTTTTGGTGGATTTCTATGTGTCCAATGTGTCTATGTATCCACATAATCTTAATAAAATCTCCCCCCCCCCCAACCCTCCTACATGAAATATCTGTTTCCCTTCATTGCTCATTTTTCTCCCTCCAGCAAAGCTTAAAATCTTCAAAAGTATTTTTTATTCTGCCTTATTTCTTATTTTGTAATAATATGATTTATCTAATATTTGATCTACATAGTCTCTATAAATCTCACACATCTAAAATCTTCAACTTAAATTTTTGCTCTATTCTCTTAAAAAGGGAGAGGAATTTCTAAATATGTGCAAGAAAAGCAAAAGATTTCTTTTTTACAGTTTGGCTGTTTTCATACCTCATCCTCTATACTTTATGTTTAAATAGAGAGAGGGGGGGGGGGGTGTTATGCTGTGAGTATTTGGGAGAAGGGGTGAAAACGAGGAAAAACATTTTTTTATGGTGAGGATTAAACATAATTTAGTTGGTTATTTAAATAATTTCACAATAAAACCACAAATTGAGCAGAAAAAAAAGGAACTATACAGATCTTAAATATTTATAATTTCATGTGAAGGTTTTTTTTTTCTTTTTTCTTTAAATAATTGCACTGTCTTAGTATTTTATTGATTAGCTATTTGAAAGCCGAAATCCATTATAAAAATAAAACAATCTTTTTTAAAGTCACTAAAAGAGATGAATGATAAAACTTTTCACAAAAAGAGGGTTCATCATATGAATTTTTCAATTTTGCAAACTCTAGATCAATTTATCATTAATAAAAAATAACATACCTCCATTTCTTATGAGAATTTCTAACACTTCATCAACTGCTTGGCTTTTAACAGACTTTCTGCCACTTTTTTTACTGTTAGACTGAGTTTTTTCCTGTAAAACAAAAGTTTACAAATTATTGATTGCAATTTTTTTTTTTTTTTTTTAATGTATCAAAAAAAATTTTCTTTATTTTAAAATAAACAATTATATACTGAAACCAGCATTTAAAGTTATTCATTTATTTCTTATTGTTCTAGGTCAGTAATTTAAGTTTTTCCTGCATAACTTTTTTTTTGCTTTTTTTTTAATTCTTACTTTTTTAATACACAAGCAAAACAACTCGCAGAAAAATAATTTGAACCATTATACAAGTAAACTTTATACTTTGCTTGATTAGCACAAAAACTAGCAAAGTTATAAATGAAAAATGAATAAAAATTACTTTGAAAACTAACAATATTGATAGGAGATACAAATTTTATAAAAATTTCCAACGAGCAATCAATAACAAAATTGCACTGAAACTTCCAGTTTACAGTTAAAATTGCCCAACTTTTCTTAATTTTTAAAGGTGGCTTAAAATTAAATTTTATCTTTTTGCTTAAGAAAAAGAAAAAACATTTAAAAAAGAATAATCTGATAAATAGAGCTAATTTGCATTTATTTGTTCAATTTTTATTATTTGACACCACATACAAGATATATGTAAAAGAGAAAAATGCTAAAATTTATTTTCAATAAGAACCTAACCCCCCCCCCCTCCCCACACACACACCCCTCTCCCTAAAAAAACGCATAAGAAATTTTAAAGAAAGGAACTTTTATTTGGAAGAAAATGTTTGAATAAGATACAAGAAAGATTTTGTTTCATTATGAACTGAAGATGCCTCAGATTGAGTGAAAACATTCTCTCTCAGAAAATGATGAGTGGATAGTGATCTGATGTATTATTAACCAAGGTAAAATATGTATTTCTTGCAGTTTTAAAGGACACGGGCAATTTTTTAAGATGAACTTTAGATTACAGAAATTTTGACACAGATGTTTTTATGAGATTTGTATTATACAGCACAAAAATACTACTTTTATAAATAAAATAAAAATGACCTTTTTTTAAAAATTAATGTAAATGTATTTTATGCATTGAAGTACAGCATTTCTTAGAAATTTTATTATGAAAGTTCAGCAAATATCAAACAAGTAAGTATGATCACTGATCACACGGAGGTTTCATTTAACATTTCTTTTAAAACAACTTATCCTTTAATTAATAAATCTAAATTGTTAATTTATAATTATTAAATTCTTATATAGATGGTAACCACAACAAATTTAATTTTAAAATAATCATATAAGGAAGTTATTTATTTTAATCAAATTATTTAAATAAAATTCTGAATTTTCTAAAAATCTGAAATTAAAAATATTTAGCAAAGATAAATAAAATTTTTGAATTTCTAAAAACAACAACAACAAAAAGAAAATGCTTAAACAAAATTTTAAATGCTGAATCATTAATAAATTGCAATAGTTTTTAAAATAGAAATAAAATTGTATTTCAAAAAATATTATGAATGTCAGACAAAACCCTAATAATATAAACCTTTAAATTGGCAAAAAATACAAAATTTCATTTAATTAAAACAATCGTAAAATAAAACTTTCAACTTCCAGCAAGGGAGCTCGAGCTAAGGACCTTTTACCTACTAATAAGATGCTTTACCACCAAGCTATGATGGCTACAAATAAAACATTGTAAATTAAGACTCTCTTTTAAAATTTAAATTGCAAAACTGAATGGATGTCATTAAAAAAATTAATTAAAATAATAGACTTTTCCAAAATTTCATGATTTGTCGTGTGACACGAGATATTCAGATGTAAGTACACAAAATTTGAAGTCTCTGACTTATACAGTGTCTGTAAACAGACTCTGTGACAGACATAGGATAGAAACGAATAGGGTTTTGTCAGATGAACGAAACTAAAATCACAGACATGCATGAATAGTCTACTTTTTAGTACAATAATATCCAATGAAAATGGACAACTATGTAAATGTTTAATGTAATGTAAGAATTAACCAAAATCTTTGTTTTTTATTTGAGAGAGATTTAATTAACAGATTCAAATATAAAATTTGATGCACTTTACCCAACAGAAACTGGGGTATAGTTATAACATTCATTGTAAAAATATAGCATAGCAGAAGTGAACAAAGTCAGAATTTAACCAACATAATTTTTAATAAATATTAATATTGTATATTTAATGTATTAAATATTCTGAAATTCTGTCTTTCAGATGCTGAGATCTAATACAGAAATTGTGACAAGCATTGCATTTCAGCATTCTCCATAGAATGAACCATGTCAAAACTGAAACAGCACAATTTTTAACTATCTTACACATTACATTTGGTGAAATTCCATTAAACAGAACCTACGATAGAGCTTTTATAAGAATAATTAAATATACAGCACAGCAGTATTACCTGTAGTGCAAATTATCCCAAATAGTACAAATTACCCCAAATATAATCAGTACTAACTTAAGTAAAAATCTAGCTGATGTAATTGCACCCTATCGATGATAAAGTACAGTGGTTATTCATATATATGTTCAAGACCAAAACATGTAAATCTATCAAAAAAGAAAAAAAAAAAAAAAAAAGATGAATTTGAAAATTTCTCAATTCTAATACTTTCTTCTTATATAAATAGAAGAAGAAGAAGAAAAAAAAAAAAAAAAAGAAAGAAAGAAAAAAAAATAAAAAAAAATAGAAATAAACATTTTGCAAAAGTTTTAGTACAGAATTTCAATTTTTACAGAGAAAAGAAAAAAAATGCTACAAACTTAAGAAAGTTTAACTTGATACTAAAATGTTATTGCATTATTCACTCAAAAATTGGCAAAGTACCTTTGATTTTGACAGCTGCTTGGTTGCTTCATTATAATCAGGTAAAGGCTTTTTAGCAATGCACTTTGGAGCAGCATTCTCAACTTTAACTGCTTTAGCAGGAATAGCATTAGAAAAACTAGGAACAGATGAAGTCCTGCAAAATGAATAAAATTTACAATTTTTCATTGGAATATCTATAATAGCTATTTTTTTATATATCTATTTTTTATATTATTTATTATATTTTTTATTATTTATTTTTTATATCTATAACATTATTTTGAAAAAAAAAAAAAAAAAAATCAATACAGAAATAGGATTTTGCCAATTTATTTATTAAGAGCAAAGTGTACACCGAGATCCTCAAGTTTTTTTTTTTTTTTTTTTTTTTTTTTTTTCCCTCAATAAACTGCTATTGTCAATTGTTTAAAACTCAGTTAATAAAATTTGGCACATTAATTTATCTTCATTAAAACTCTCACAGCTTTATATTACTCAAAAAAAAAATTTTTTAATACAATATTAAGTTTATTTGAATTGGACTACGTTTTTTGAAAAGAAGATATGCAATATAAATGAAGCAGTTGTTTTCAAAATTAAATTCTTTATATATAAAAGTTTTATCTTTCTTTATTTTTTTTCCCTTAACTATCTTTTTCTCTCTTATGTTTTAAAAAGTTCATAAGTTACTTACTTATGAACGATGTTAGGACTTATGTTAATGTCAGCACATGGTATATAGAAAGAAATGATTTTGAAATTGTTAGAAGATGGTAACTTTTAAATAATTTACCTATTTAAATCATTTTAACTATTAAAATTTTAATATTTAAACTATTTTTATCTAATCAACCTTAAAAACAATATTCTGCAAAATTATTTATTTCCCATAAAATAACAAATAATTCAACTTTTAATTTATCCAATAAAAAATAACTAGTTAATTATTCCTTTTTGATCAATTCTAATAAAATCATCTAAGTTCAATAAAAAATATTGACATATTTCATGTAAAAAATAATGTATTGGACAGTAAAAATATAATTTATCCTAATTTATCCATTTCAAATAATGCACTTGCCATCTTGTACTCGCGTCAAAAACAACAAATTTTATCACACTTTTGGACGCTATCTTGTGCGCTTTGGGAAAGGAATTTACCACCCACACTGTTTGGAATGTAAATAAACGCATAAAAATTGCTTTCAACTGCCTTCATTGCCTAGCCGCCATAATCCATGGCATTCAGAGATTTTGTTTTTGCTTGTATGCATCATTGTTTGAAGACCGATTGCTATTTACAGATTGTGACATTCATTTCGACTAATAGAATTGTTTCCTTCTCTTTTTGAAAGATTCATTAAAGAAACTGAGCATTGTGTCTAGCTCTCTTGGCTTGAAGACTTGGTAAAGATAAACCATGCAGGCCATGCTGGAGTATTGTTTTTATGATATCCGGTACTTTATTATGGCTAGTTCCACTAAATTAGTCCATGTTGTATAATTTACATTTAATATTCTTTATTTAAGTATTTTCATCAATGATAAAATGATTCATTTAAAAATAATAAATGATTTGTGTTGAGAATGATGACTGGAAGTGTCTAGCAAAGTTCTCAAAAAGTGTTTGAAGAATGTATTGATGGTGATCATATTCATGTGGACTATGTTTCTTCTGTAGGATGTATCGGTGATACGGATATCATCGTTAACTGTTGACACATCAGTGTAGGTCGGATTCTTATAGAGTGGAATTCGCTTATTGTTTTGCAGGTGAGGGAGGTTCAATAGAGTATGCTTCTAATAAATTGAATCGGACCACAGCAATAGAAAACACTTTTAGATTCTACAGAAATTTTCCTGCTAAGAATCTCTTATTTGAGGAATATTTAAGAAAGATATGATTATCTTCTGTGAGAGATAAGTTTTGTGACCTCTTTGTATATTCTCTGCTGCTTTAAGGAGACTCTTTATTTCACAATTGGAGATAAAATATCATATCATAATTTGAACTCAGATATATGAATATAACTCATGCTTATCCAAATCTAAATACACATTTTTATCACTTTAATTTTATTTTATTACTGAACATATTGTTCATGAAATCAATAATCTTTATATAGTTTTATTACATATCTGTCTTCATTTAGAAATAATTAAAATATGGAAGTTGTAAAAAGTAATGCACTACATCTTCCCTCTCCTAATCTTAATTTTCTATTCATTATTTTAATAAAATATTGATTTAAAATATATTGTATATTTATCGAGATTTGGGTATTCAGTGTACACCACTGCCGCAAAGATCAAATATGCTAAGATTGATATCAAATGATTCATTACTACTTTCTTGATTTCATAATATACAACTATAATTTTTGCAAGAAAACTTCATAAAATTTAATTCAAAATAATTAAATAACGAGTAATTTTGAAAAATCTGATATATAATTAATGAGGAATATTTAAAATATGAAGTTTTTGCACTTTGTATTATTTTAAACATGATTTAGGTACATCAAGATTTGAATCCAATTACAGAGTTTAGGCAAGTTAAATTGTTTACTTTTTGTTTTATCATGGAAAATATTTATTTATTATTTTTTACATGCAATAGTACTTTCTCTCCACTTGATCATTGTCCTGTTTATAATTAATTGTTTACTTAAACTTTAAAATCTTAGTCTATCCCTTTTAAATTATTCTATTTGCTTAAAAATTTAAGTTTTTAGAATTTATTCATTATTTTTTTTTATTATTTTTTTATATTATAACAGAAATACTACAAAAACTTAAAGAGGAAGGGAGCTGGATTAACTTATTTATTTTTAATAATCAGACTTATTTTAAACATTTTAAATTTCTAGCAGCAAAGAAAAGAAAATGGAATCTGCATCAATTTATGACTCAAAATATTATTAAAAAAAACTTATATGGACATAACTGGCAGAGTATAAAAAGCTATTTAAAAAACGCTGGAAACTTCCAAATGCTAGTAATAGTTACATATTAATTACAACATGTAAACATTAAGGGAAAATGGGGATACTTGAGCCACTTTTTAAACTTTAATTTTTTAAAATTTTTTATAATTTCTTAGAACAAAATAAAGTATTAAAAATGAAAATTTGATATTTTTTCTTCAACTGAAAACCACTTTCAATTAATTTTAAACTATTTTTCTATGTCTAATAAGTTTTTACTTTTTTTTGTACATCGTGGCTCAAGTATCCCCGGCCAGTATGGAAAAATACCAAAAAAAGTAATTTTTTGCGCTTTATTTTTGCACAAACATTTTACAAAATGATAAATTATGATACATAATGTCCTTCAAAACCAATTGAGAAAACAAAGCTAGTAATATAATTTTTTCTCGTTATAACTGATGGTTGAAGGATAATATCAACTTGAGTTATATTGATAGTAGCAACATCCTCAGTTGGTGGCCATTTAAATTTGAAATCTGCAATTCTTCGAAGAAATTTCACTTTCAATTCATCTTCTGAAATATTAAGTACTTGTCCAACAAATCTTTTTACAGTATTCTTTCTGGTATATTTTACTAGCAACCAACCATCAATAGAAGGTTTTCTGTTCATATCATCACCATCATTGACAGAATTTTCATCTAATGACATTGTCGAACTTATGCTTTTAATCTAGTAGCTGTCGGAATCTGAGCCAGATTGATTATTCCACTTTTTCAAACATTTTTTGGATTTCACAGGAAAATATTTTGTCTTCACCTTTGGCTCTATGCAGATAAGTTTGAACTGTGATCTTTGTTGCTTTTCTTATTTCTTGAGCGCTCTTTTTACCAATTCTTCTTCAATTTTTTTTTAGTGTAGGTTAAAATAGTTGATTTTACTCTTTTCCTGCCCTTTTTCAAAATGCGGGGCAAGGCTTTGAGATAAGGTCATACAATTTCTGGAGAAACAATGGTTTGACTAGTTGAGGGTCCGGGTATTGGACAGCTTACAGAAAGATCCTGGTCCATTACAAAATTTTTATTTTCGTTCAAACATTCTGTTAGGATAAGATCTGAAGAAATTTGGAAGTTTTTAATAGGAGTACTTGGTTATTCCATGCATGGCCTATCAGTGACATATGAACTCAAAAACTCATCATTTGTGAATATGTTTGCATTGAGAGGTACAATGCCACTTACTTCAAATCCTTTGCAGATATTTTGGCTATTAAATGCCAAGGGGAATGCTTTTCCTGTTTCTAGATATTTTCATTAAAAAATATACATTAAAAAACAATTTCTTAGTCATTATTTTTCTAAGAAAAAAATATTCTCTCTTTTATCCAGAAAAAAATCTCTTAGTGAATATAAGGACATAATTTTATTTTTTGTTTGTTTCACCCATGTCTAATTTCCTAGTGGGGATGGTTGACTCATGGCTCAAGTATTCCCATTACCACCATTTTTGTTTATCAGAGTTTTACTAAGTAAAGCATACAGCTATTTGAACTATTTTAGATTCAAAATACAATTGAAATTATACTTATTAAATTTATATATATTGTTGCAACTTTAAACAAAACTTTGATTACAAAAAAATAAAAAAAACATGCACCTAAATTTTTACTTCAGGTAGGGAAAAAACAACTATTAATCATCATACTTTCAAAATGGTACCAAGGTATGTGATTTCTTTGTTACATGTTTACAACTATAAATATGTTACTATATTACCAGTTTTATAAAGAAAAATGAACTAACTGTAGAGATAATAGGGGTGGCTCAAGTATCCCCACTCTCCCCTATATCACAAAACTAGCTATAGCAAGAAACAAAAGTAGACAAATGAAACTAAAGTCACATACAAAAAGGTTGAAATATTAAATTATAAACACCAGGCAACACAAAGTTGAAGATACCTCATATACTACTAAGTGTACACAATGCATACAAAATAAAATAATTTAAAACTAACAGATTTTTACCTTTAATTTTTTATTTTTAATTAAACCAACAGATTTTTACCTTAAATTTATTATTTTTGATTAAACCAACTATATCAAAAAGCATTTTTGTAATTTTTGTATTAGCTGCATACCAGTAGTCAATATTGAAACATTTTATGATTTATAACAACTTATTATTCTGATTATTTCAGTGTTTAGGCACGTTCAATTTCATAATAATTTTTTTCTGATTTGTGAAATTTAAATTTGGCAATTTAGTTAAAGAATATTACAGGGAAACAAACAAATGCTGAGTTACATTGTTTTAAATGCAAATGAGTTAATATTCCATAACTATCTTGAAGTTAGATTTTAAACATATTATGCTTTAAAATCATTAAAACCCTAAAAAATCGGTAAACTGAGATATTAAAATAATAATAATAATAATAAAAGCGTACTTGAAAATACTCTTCCTTTTGACAGTCTCAGACAATTTATTTTTAAATGCTTTAAGTGATCTATTAAAAATAATACAAATACCTTATAGTTTTACATGTTTTATTGCTCTTATGGCAACTTTTTCAAAAACAAATAAATGATAAAAAGAAATTTTTTGCTAAAATATCTTCAAAATTAAAAATAAACAGAAAAACATAAATCACATGAACATGAGAATAGTAAAGTAAAACTGGAAAATAAAAATGAATAAAAATAATTGTGAATGTGAAAAATTACAAATTATTTTTCTTAAAAACCTTTGAAGCATTTCCTTCCAAATTTTAGGGAGCTCCATGGAGAAAGTCTCAGACAATTTAAAAACTTTAATGGTTAGATTGTTGCTACGATCAAAATGACACCACCTTACTCGTGGAAAATATAATTTGCTTAATTATGTATTCAAAACTTAATAAACACATACCACACTAATTTCTGCTGAGCAAATCCATTGGGAAGTGAATTTGCACGAGGCTTTTCAACTATTGCTTGTACTTGCTGCGGACATAATACTATATTTTTGAAGTTACCGAATGTAGCAGTATTTGGCTGATTTATAGAGGTGATTGTATTGGGTATTCTAACAGAGTTGGCTTGTTGATTATGGATGAATGCTGCTAAATTAGCTTTTACAGCAGCTGACATAGCAGGAGAGCCAGGAGCAAACTTGCCTCCGTTGCCTAAGAAAAATAAAAGTATAACATAAGAGAAAAGTAACATTAAAACTATCATTAACACATCGACAGTACAAAGTGTAAAGTTTGGAATCCTTGGGGCTTTAGCAAATTCGAACTTCGGAATTTTACAAGCTTTGGGTCATAAAAAATATTGCTTTTCAAATAAAAAGAAAAATTAATTTAAAAAGGCAAAATATAACATTAATATATTTTAAAAAATTGCACATAACAGCTATTAATACAAAATTAAACTAAAATATTCATTTAAGACAAGGAACGGGCGTAGCAATTTTGGCACACTGTACACCACTAAATTTTTATTGTAATGATATTCTGATTCAAAAAGTTGACTATTTCTTTAAAAAATTAGTGATATTAGACATGCCACTGTTGATCACTCCTTAAAGGAAACAAACAATTTAAGAACAACTTTTAGTTTATTTAACTGCTGAACATTTCAATTAATATTCCCTTACTAATTTAGTTTTACCACTAAGAAGTTTTTCTTTTATTCTGTACATAGACGCGAGTTAAGGTTCAATAATAAAGCTCAATCTTTTGATTTTTCCTTTCTTTCTTTACTACCAACTGCCGCTAGAAAGTTTGAACTTAGAACATTTCCGAATTTTGGATATTCGAACTTTAGACTTTGTACTGTACAAATATATTTTTGGTTTATGAGTCAGTAGCATAAGAAAGAGAGGAGCTCAAGCCTTGCCCATTCAAATCCCAAAGACTTATTTTCTGACTTTACTGTGTGATAATTCATTTCTCAAAAAAATTACTCTGCATCTAAAGAAACAGTAGAAGAATTGATTACATTCTTAACCAGTAAATCTGTAAATGAAAAGCATCCCAACTCTGCAAGTTTTATTTCTATTTCAAACACTGTTTGGTATTTAAAACTTTTAACCTATAGTTACATTTATTTCATATCAGAACAATTGCAAGTAAAGTTTGAAGCAGTTTTAGATTTAATATTCTTGAATTTTGATGGAAAATACAATTACATAAATTGATATTTTAATGTAATGTGATTTAATAATAAAATGATATTGTCTGTAAAGCTTTTATTAAATAAGGGGGACTCAGCCACCTCCTTTCAACCACCTATTGTCTTAATAAATTGATAATCTTAATTCTCTAGAATACAATGTCTTAAAATTTAAATAAAACATTTATTTCATGATAATGACAGTAATTGTTGTTTAGAATGATTAATTATGCTCATGAATATTTTAATTATCGATATTGAATTTATTTGAAAATAACCCTTGAACCCTTCTCGTACTTCCTGAATTACAACACAACAAAAGAAACTGCAAATGTCATACAAAGTTATGCAACTAAAATTGTGTAAAAATAAATACCAGGTTGCTGTAACTGGTGTAGAAGCTGCTGCTGTTGAAACTTCTGTTGTAAATGTTGCTGAAGTTTTTGCAGAGCCTTTGTATCGACAGTACTTGGATGAGGAATTGTCGTTATTGTCGTAGAAACTACATGAGTGGCAGGCAAGGCAGGAGCTATAGGTACAGGTTGAGTCGTCAGCAGAACCTGCTGCTGAGCCTGTTTTTGTTGCTGCTGTTGTAACCACTGTTGTTGCTGCAGTGCCATTTTAGATCTGTGAATTTTTTTTCAAATTATTCATACAGATGTTATTAGGAATAAAAATAACAATATTAATAACATAAGAAAAATAATTTCCCTATTCCTTTAACCACTTCACCGGCTGCCCCGAGATAAGTCGGGGGGTTAAAGCACTGTTTCCCCATACCCATCGCCGGTTAAGTGGTTAAAAGTAGTTTTGGAGTTATTTGTGAATAGAGAGTTTATATTGAGCAGAATAAAAAGGTTGATTTTGTTGATGACAATTTTCATGCTAAATTGGCAATGATGATAGGAAAAACTGGTATCAAGGAATTATTTCAAAATTTTGAGAAAACAAACTTCTAAAACCCACCAGAAGAGAAGTATTGAAAATGGTTAATGACCCAGGTTACCTATATTAAAGCCATAAGATTACATTTACCCTTGTTAGAACAAGGATATAAATATGATTGCTTAACAGCTGGTATGTTAGTATTATTACAACATATTCAGGGATATTTTGTACATTTCATGAAGTTAAAATTTGAGTCAGTTGCTTGTAAATTTAGAAACTTAGTTTGAGGTTATTGTTTAATCTGCTTAACACAATAAACTGTGTTGATGCATTTGTCAATAAAAATTGTAATCTAAACATCAAGATTGAATATTTGTGTAATAAGATGCATTCATGGACACAGAAACAATTTTATTCAAAAATCTTTCTTCACCAAATCAAAGGATAAAAACTATGTAAGAATATTAACCTCTTCAGTTTCGAAGCTAAAACAATGATACCAATACTTATTCATTGTTTTTTCTAAACATAATGATAGAAAAAATATTTTTTCTGAAATTGATCTTTAAGGCGTTTAGTAATTTAGGTTCAAAAATATGTATTTAAAACTATAAACTCCCTTAAAACATCAATTTAATAACTCTTAGCCTAAATTAATGCAATTACAAATTTAAGAGCTTTAAACAAGTAAATCTACAAATCCTTAAAAAAATGTATTGTAAAAGATTTAAATTAAATACTTATGAAAATATTTAACACTTTCTTTGACACACTGCCTTTTGGGCATTTTTAGACATTTTGCAAATTTAAATGAAAATAACATTTATTTTATGATTCAGTTTAGATGCAGGCATTTATTTGCTTTCAACACAAAAAACATTCAACAATAATGAGGTAAAAAAAAAAAAAAAAAAAAAAAAAAAAAATCAAACATTTTGGTTTTTATAAGTAAAAGAACAAAGGTCCCATGAATATGGACCCAGGTACTGAAGAGATTGAAGTAATGTTCAAAAATATCATTTTACTCATAATTTTTAATAAGCAATAAGCTAAAAAAAAAAAAAAAAAAAAAAAAAAAAAAAAAAATCATTCCAAGTTTGCATATATGAGGATATGAATTTTTTAAAACATGCCTTTTCCAGAAAACTAAACCTAAATTTTGAGAAATTATTAAAAACACCCATTTGTGTCCATTGCTTTCATTGTAAACCAAAATTTTACAAAGTTTTTTTTTTTTTTTTTTTTTTTTTTTTAAATTTTGGACAAGGTGAATTTTGAAATTCATGTCTTCATATAAACTGTTTAAAATGAAAGAATTGAATAAAAGAATTTACTTTTGCAATTCTCTTTGTAATTCTTGTATCTTTTTCTGTTGCATTTTCACTATATTTTCATTTATCACATTTGCATTTTCTGTACAATCCATAGCATCTGCATTAGAGCTCATTTCGATGTCCATTGGAGCAGCAGATGCGGGACGAGAAGCTATTATCTGCCCTTGAACAGGAACAGCATTATAAACCATCAATGCTGCATCCTCACTCATTGTAAGCTGGGGTGTGTTATTCAATGAATTTTCAACAGTAACAACTGATGCTACAGGTTCTTGTTGAGTCACAATAGTTGGCAGAGTATCTAAAATGATTCCACTAACATTGATAGGAACAGTTGTAGTTTCAATAGTGGTTTTTTCGGGCATTTTATTGCTGCTGTTTGCTTCAAGATGGTTCTTTAATCGCTCAATCAACTGAGGTTTGGACCCAGAGACTGGCAAATTCCGTTTTTTCAACTCCGCTTTTAAATCATTTACTAAAAGAAATAAAAGTTTAATAAGTAAACAATTTTTTGTGCCAAATCTATAATTTTTATCAATACAATTTTAAAATATCAAATTAATTTAGAAAATTTTCATAGCTGCTACTGGTTAGATTTTCTACATTAAAATACAGGAAAGGAAAAGAGAAACAGGAAAAAAAAACAAAAACAATGTAATTATTTTTTCTATTTTTTTTTATCTTATTTTCTAAAAACTTTAAATATGTGTAGTCAAAACCGTATTAAAATTAAAATATACAGTCCAATCTGCTGGAGTGTAACAATGAAAACAAAAATTCGGTTAAATTTACTCCACATAGAAATTTTGAAAAGAACTAGGTTAAGCACAATATAGAAAAGAGAACAATCTGTATACAGTAGACTCCCTAAAATCCGCACATAATTTACGGATGTAAACAATGAAACATTTAGTTCAGATATAGGGACAAAATTTGACTTTTTTAGTTTTATATCAATTCCATACATATTTTAATTTGTAATTTTTGTTAATATTACTGAATTCATGTTTTTTTTTTTTTTTTTTTTTTTTTTTTTTTTTTTAAATGAAAGAAGAATAAATTTATTTCTGAAACATATCAAGATAATGCTGATATCATAGGTAATAACAATCTTCTTACTGAATATATTTATGCATTCGTCAAACTTTTTTGGTTATTAAGTCTAGATTACCTGAAATAAAACTTCCTTATTTTATGATTTTGATATTACTTAGAAATGTATCTTTATGAGACAAGTTTCATTGAATAATTTAAGAAAAATACAATTCATAATCATATATTATTGATTATTAACTTGACTTTTGCTTTTAATATTTTAATTATTTTAAAATTTATTATTTCAGCTTATTACTTATTTTAATATTTTATTACATTGTAAGCATTCATTATATTTTCGATTGCATTATTACATTCAAATTACTGTTTAACAAAATGTAAACAAAGCAATGACCAGAAATCCACAAAATTTTAAAATCTGCAAAACCTCTGGTCCCAAGCTGTGTGGATTTAAGGGAGTCTACTGTATAACACTTCTTTATATTTCTAAATTTAGTACAAAAGTATTTTAATATTTTATAATTACATTATTAATTAAAATTTATCTCATTAATTATTTCTAATGATTTAGATTACATTGTTATGCACACATACATAATTCAGGATTTCTAATACTTTAAATTTTACAAAATAATTTAAGGAGGTTAATTGAATCATTAGTTTAACGGATTTTTATTCCAACAATTTCTTAATTTATTTTAATATTGAAAATAAATACTAAGTTTCAGCTTTAATTCAGTTGCAACTTATAATAACTTTCAAAATTTTTAAATGAATTATTTTCATCTAAAGTCCAATTAACAGTATCAGGATTGCTACTCATACAGGACATTAACTTCTCAAACACATGTGAAAATGGTCATCAAGAAGCAAACCAAAAATATCTGTAACTAACAACTTTTTGAATAAATTTAATCAAAATTCTATTCCAGCCCAAAATTAATATTACATAAATTAAGGACTAAAATGAAGCATTAGAAGAGGAGCTAGATTCTTATCATAATTCTTATTATAATTTCACTATTATATCAACAAAAACTTTATAAAAATATTTTTACAAAGTAATTTATTTCTAAGAGTGAAATACAAGAGGAAATTCAATTTTTATAAGTACAGTTAAATGGCATATAAAATATCACAATTTAATCCAATAAAATTAGACCAGAAAAGGCTTTTGCCTGTAAAGTTTTATCCCTTTTGTTCTTGTTTTTGTGTGTGCAGAACATAATTTTTAACTTTGCTACCTTGTATCTAGTTGGCTTAACCCTTTACCTATCAATGGTACTTATAAGTACCATAAAAAATACTTATTATAAAATTCTTTTAATACGTCGATTAGTTGTAATACTGTTTAGAATGAGTTACAGATACATTACTTTATTTTGTTCCAAAAGCATTATTGGTAACACAAAAGATATTTTTAAAAGGTTGATTTCTTTTGCCTTTGTTTCTTTTCAGCCTTCTTGGCACTGAGGGAAGAGGATGGGAATTTTTCAATTTAGAAATATTTCTATATTTATATTGTAAGAACATCATATATGTACATTTTATAATTCTACAAAATACTAAGAAAACAATTTAAAATAAAATATTTGAGTGGGGTCATAAATATTGCATAAAATCCCTGTAAATTCAAATTTAATTAATCATTAAATAATCCTTCAAAAATTTATTAAATGATTACGTAAATCTTTTAATTTAGTTTAAACAATTTGTGTAAAATGCTTTAGAATGTAAAATTTTCATGAATTCATAATGCAGTAGATAAAGGGTTAAAACTTATAAACAACTAAAAACTATTATATATATAGTAGACTCCTTCAAATCCGCAATCCTAAAATCTGTAATTCTCTAAAATCCACACATAATTTACAGATGTAAACAATGAAACATTCAGTTTAGATATTGGGACAAAATTTGACTTTTTTAGTTTTATATCAATTCCATATGTATTTTAATTTGTAATTTTTTTTTAATATTACTGAATTCATGTTTTTTTTATGAAGGAAAAACATATTTATTTCTGAAAATATTCAAGATATTGCTGCTATCACTGATAATCACAATCTTTTTACCAAATATATTTATGTATAAAGCTTTTTTTGGCTATTACATCTGGCTAAACCTAAAATAAAACTTCTTTATTTTATGATTTTGATGTGAATTAGTAGTGTACTTTTATTACTTTTATGAGGCAAGTTGCCCTGAATAATTTAGGAAAAATACATTTAATCTTTATACTGAATATTTAATCATACATTATTGATAATTAATTTGACCTTCACATTTTAATATTTTAATCATATTAAAAATTATCTAATTTTTTTTAATTTTAATGTATTATTTATATATATACTTATATATATACTTATGTTTTATTACACTATTGTAAACAATTATTGTTTTGATTGCATTATTAATTGCATTCAAATGACTGCTTAAAAAATTTAAAGCAATGACCAGAAATCTGCTAAACCTCTGGTCCCAAGCTGTGGGAATTTAAGGGAATCTACTGTATATATTTCATACAGCTGATAATTCATTAAAATCTTCTGTTTTCAGTATTACTGGAGATTAGTTTTAAAATTTCAGGTGATAAACCTTGATTATTGTCTATGAAATATGAAATCATTCCCATCATAATAAAAAAAAAAAGCAATCCAGCAGATGTTTACGCTCGAGCTCGGCTATGTTTATGATTACGATTAATCTTGCTGTTGCCAATCATGAGTATATATATCTTTCAATGCTGATAAAAATTACGAACATAGAGTAAACAATGTCATCAAAGAATGAAGGAGGGAGAAATGGGAGAAGTTATTTCTTATATGGTTGTGATTGGAAGCAATACTTGGTAAAAAGGCAAATTTTTTGCTCATGAAAATTGCATTGTTTGTAAACATGCTGATATGATGTTTTTGCCATGCGAGACATTTTTTTCCCCCTTCTTTTCACAGGTGTATAGCTTAAGAACATGGATTTCTTCTTCTTCTTCTTCTTTGAATCAGATTTTCAACTTTTTAAATACAGATCGTCAGTAAATTTGGTACTATTTACAAGCCGCACCTAGTTACTGGCTGCATTTTTTCTTCCAAACCAGAAAAATCTAGTTTAATGCCGCGGTGTTATTTCTGGAAAATACGGTATATATATATCCTTCATTTGAACTGTGATGGCCACTCTGACAATCTCAGGTCCTACACGGTGAAGATAACTTGGAAATAAGATATTGACAACTGAATACTCTAGGATATTTTAATCTAAGTGGAGATGCAACCTGAGCAATCAAGATAAGAATAAGCCTCCTGTTGAAGAACATCAGCCAGGCCCTTCAAAGCTACTAAAATAATGTTATTAGGGGGGGGGGACTACTGTATTTCTCTTTTTTCCCCTATTTATTATTTTCCAAATATTTTATTATATTAAACTTATAATAGTTAAAATTGTACAATTATAAGACATTTAATAGTCATAATCAGATTACAAGAGAAAAATTAAAACTGATGCTCTTATCTGTTTAAGGTTTGTGTTTTATATTTTACTCTAATTACCTGATTTCAATTTATTTTGTTAATAAAAATATAAAAAAGTTTAAAACTTTGTAAGCAAACATTAACATATACAAAATGCAACTACAATTATTTAAAAAGTTTCAAATTCATGATTGAAACAGATCCATAGTAACTGTATCACATTTTCATCCTCCTTTCAATTCTATTATATAAAATTTGAATGTATAATTTTTTTTTTTTTTTTTTTTTTTTTTTTACTTGTATTGTCAAAAGTATTCATCTCAGAGAAAAAAAAAACTGTGTATAATGGAGAAAATTTACGAAATTTTCTCTAGATTACTTTTGTGCAATAATTTTTTCAGAAAAGTTAAAATCAAACTACATACAAGGGAAAATGAAACAAAAAAAAAAACTCCTCCCATGAGGTTTCGATAATTTTTTTAATGACCAGATATGAGGTGGAAAAGTTGAAAATCGTGTTTAGCACCTCCAAAATTAAATGAAGAAAGAGTAAATCACCTTGTTTTCAAGGTTCTCACAGGCTTTTAATCAAAATTAGGAATTTTGTGAATTAAAAATATAAAACTGTAGCCAAATGAAAAAGACAATGTTAAAGTAGATTTGGCATGAAACATTGAAAAATTTATGTTTAATCTTTACTACATTTTTTTTCTATATTTTTTAAAATAACTTAATTTTTTATAATTACTTATAAAATAGAAATTCTACTATCAATTACAAACTGATAAAAAAAATTAACTGGCTAAAGATAAATAGTATGGTAACTAGCTAATTTCAATGTCGTGTTTCAGCAAAATTTTTCTCTTTTTGGCACTTGAAGTAATTATTTTTGCGTTCTTAGCAACATGATACTGACACAAAACGACTAAATGACAGAAATATTTATCCCATAACCCTTTCTGTGACTTTGGTTGTTGCCAAACTGAACTAATGTTGAATCAGTATCTCTATAAATGGAGCAATGTAAATGACACGGTGCAGCTGAATATTTAAATATAATATTAATATAATATAATTACAGGGTTGCCACTTTAATCTTGAAAAAAAATTCCCTGTATTTTCCCTGTACTGCAACGCGTTTATTCCATGTCGAGTGCGAAAAAATATATGCGTGTATGAAGGCTAATTAGAAATGATATAATTTGCCATTACCAAATTCCCTGTGTTTTCCAGATTTTTTTAGGATTTTTTAAAAAATTCCCTGGAATTTCCCTGTTTTGGGAGGAGATTTAAAATTCCCTGTGTTTTCCCGGTTTTCCAGGTTCTCCAGGTTGCCTGGCAACCCTGAATTATTATAATAAAACAACATCAATCGTTAGCAACACAGAT
Organism: Maratus speculifer; assembly: GCA_964019185.1. Taxonomy (NCBI): domain Eukaryota; kingdom Metazoa; phylum Arthropoda; class Arachnida; order Araneae; family Salticidae; genus Maratus; species Maratus speculifer. The sequence goes on along the minus strand of OZ025289.1, from coordinate 69,603,566 downwards.
AACAATCTCTACTGTACTGGCACACACATTTAAAGAGCAGAAAGTGAGCACTCACAATTTGGCAAATCTGATTGTTTTTATTTGCCAAATGAAATACTTTGTTGCAATTTAGCACAATGACGAGTGACAGCGAGAACATTGCTTGTCTTGTTATAAATTTTAGTGATTACTAATCAAATAAAAGATTGAAAATTCAGAAAACAAAATCCGACTACAATAGAACAATATTCACAAACAATAAATATAAAAAAAAATTCTACCTTTTAAATCTTCAAATTTTCCTATGGATGGCTGGGATGATGAAGTAGATGTGTCTTGAGATTGCTCAACATTTTGGGATGAATTGGGGTTTGATTTAGATTGATCTGTAGGTGACTGTTGTCAGAAATAAAATAAAAAAATACTTATAACTACAAATTAAATTTTAATACTGGGAATAAAAGTAAACATAGCATTAAAAAAAATTATTATTCATTAATGTTTTAACTGTCCAGTATGTAAATATACATTGGGTACTGTAGATGCATTAAGGGCGCATGGGACATAGAATGGTTCAAATTTTTGATTATCGGCCGAAAAAAATAGAGCTAAGATTATGGACCTAAAAGATCATGATGATGGAAGGTTTTAAAATAATATATTTTAAGCATTGTATGTGTGTACTGATTTTTTTGCTTTGGTAAATTTTTCTAAAATTCTATTTTATATAAACAGTTTTTCCAAAATTGTGCAACTAACTTGTTTCTTTAAAATTATCTAAAATAAAACGCTTGAGTGACAAAATAATTTAAAATAAAGAAAAATATGTTCTTAAAATTTTTAGTATTTTCAGAGTTTTTTTTTTTTTTTTTTTTTTTTTTGTAAAATATTTTTAATTTTATTTCTTTTAAGTCAAAATAAAAATTATTTCTTTTTACTCTCATATAGTATGTTTTCTGGTCCACATAAATTTTAAAGTGAAATTTTCCATTTTTATGCTCATTTATCAACACATTACAACTGAATTCATATCTTGATTATTAGAGAATAAAGAAACTTTACTGTCCCATAGCCTAAAAATTAAGTTGTCATGTGTCAAAAAGCAATTCTGCATTGTTACAAGCATGTAATGATTATGAATAATTAACCCATACATTTGGCTTTGCTGAAAATTACTCTTAATACATAATTATATCATAAAATATCTGTTACAGATTTTAATATTGACACACCAATTGAAAAATTCATTTTGAACCAATTTTGCTTACAAATAATTAGAGAACCACATTTTAAATTTTGCCTTAATTTATCACTAACTATGCAGGAATAGCTTGGTGAAGAATTATATTTTATTTTTCAAAGCCGTCCAATGCTATGCAACAGAGCTCAATTTGTAAGCAATACAAAATGATTTAACTTCCATAACACAGAATTATTAATATGTTCCATTATACACACTTAAATTCTGCAGATAAAAAAATAACCACACGAGAGCAAGATTTGTATATTATCATTTGTATTTTAACTATCTAGATTTGATCCAAACAAAAATATTTTTATCAAGATGGGACAGGAGTGAAAAATAAATGTATTGACACTTCAAAGAATCGCAAATTTCATGAGCTATCTAAACACTACTTCTGCCAGTGTCATTTGACATATTAAGATTTTGATTTGATTATTTTAATTATAATTTTTAAAGTTTATAAATATTTAAGAAAATAACATTCAATTTGTTAGAAATAATTTATAATTATTTTTATTTAAAAATTACAAATAAAATAACCATAAAACAAAATCTTAAATATGTCTTTTAACAATGTTAGAAATAGTATAAATTTGAGTCACAGTGTCTACAATCCCCATCAAAGTTGGGAGCTTCCCCATAGAAAATTAAGAATTAGCAGCGCTAAAGATTTAATGCTATTGGATATTACTACAAAACAAATTTTATATTGCCCCAGTACTTTACTTTTTTTTTTCTTTTTACAAATGCTGCAGTTTAAATGGTAAATTTCAACTATAAATTCTTTTCTCACCCTATCAAAAGTAATGTTTCCAATAGTTTTTGCTAATTTATAAAAAAAAAAATACACATAATTTATGAATACAAAGGGAGGCATATATCAATTTCTCAATTACTTACAACAATTCATGGTAACTTTCTACAATTTAATTTTACCTTCTCTAGAACTGAAGGTTGTAAAATAACTTTTATTTTTTTTCACCCCTCCTTCTGCATATACGGACTACTTATTGTTATCTTTTATGGGGGAAATTATATTTTTATAATAAATTTCTGAAGTTAAAAAAAAAAAAAAAAAAAAAAAAAAAAAATCTTACAAAGCAATTTTTGTTATTGTGTTCTAGATTCTCTTTTGGAAAAAAAGAAAAAGAAAAAAAAAAAACATTGTTGTGGTGAAAAATGTTAAACAATATTAAAAAATATATGGAAAAATTAAGAGTTAAGAAATAACTTACTTGAGTTACTGGACGCATCATTTGAGGATACTTCTGTTGCCACTCCAAATGCCATTGAAGAAACAGTTGTTGCTGTTGAAGTAATAATTCATATGAAGTTTCAGCCTGGCTTTGTGAAGACTGGTTCTTCTGGGCACTTGGAGGCCCCTGAAAAAGAAAGAGTTCAAAGTATTTTATTAAAACTTGCTTAAGAAATAACTATCGAGAAATATCAATACATTTTCATTTTTCCAATAATGATTGTGACATCTTCTAAAGTATCTAAATTCTATACAATGAAAATATCGGTTGACCAGTTTGTTGCTATTAACATAAATGTAATGCAAGGCACCTTGAAAATCTGCTTTTAATTGTGTTAATGTTAAAACTTAATTAAAATGCACAATTAATAATTGACTACAAAGATTAATACAAATAAATAAATAAATAAATAAATAAATAGAAATGATGTAATTTTCCTTTCCAGTTTAAACTGAACAAACAATGAATTAGTGTTATTAAACATTTATAACTTTAAAGGTTTTTATGAAAATGGTCCCAAATTCTGCCAAGTTTTTTGCTTATAATTTGCAGAGTTCTTAATAAAAATCAATGTTCTTTTCTGAAAATATGACAAACAACATTCTTCATAACATACGGTAATCAAAATTAAAAAAAATAATAATAATTGTATGAAAAATGAACAGGTTTACTAAATACGATTACAGTGGGCATGCGTGAACTCAATCAAAATATAATTTGCATATTGTGTTAGCTAAATGTATACAGCAACTTTTGTGCAAGTCTCAAAAACATAAGTTGGAAATTCTGAAAATTATCGTCGATAGAATAAGATCAAAATCCTTTGTTCTCAAATGAAAGCAAAAAGATGAGGAGCTGTTTTCAAATATAGTAATATGTGCAACATAGTGTAGACACTAATCAATGGAATACGGATACAGCCCCTCATCTTTTTGCAGCATTTTGGGAATAACGGATTTTGATCTTATTCTATCGACGATAATTTTCAGAATCTTCAAGCTATGTTTTTGAGACTTATACACAAGTTGCTCTATACATCTAGGTAACACATTATGCAAATTACATTTTGACTGCGGTGACGCATGCACAGTGAAACATTATTTAGTAAACCTGTTAATTTTTCATACAATTATTAATATTTTTAAAATTTGATTACAGTTTGTTATGAACAATGTTGTTTGTCATATTTTCAGAAAAGAACATTGGTTTTTATTAAGAACTCTGCAAGTTATAAGCAAAAAACTTGCCAAAAATTGGGACCATTGTTTTTTAAAAACTTAATTTTTCTACAAGTACACATGCTATATTCATAAAAATGAACACAATTTATTACAATAAGCCACTTAATCATAATCTGCAATTTGAACGCTTTTGCTACATTCTTTTTGACAGGGTTATCCAAAAAATCTACTACTTTTTCGATTTGTTGACAGTCCCTTATCTAATTTCAAGAGAAAATCTTTACGAAAATATATGACTGTACTATTTTGTTTACACACATGGAGTTTCAGAATAATTCCTTATGTATATTCCTAGATATTTAACAAAACGTCTAAAATCACAAGTGTCAAGATTTTTTTTGCTGACACTGTACAATCTTAATACCATGTAAGCCCCTTTGATTATTTTACGATTTTCCATCCTGTTTGGTGGAGGCAGATTAATGGGATATTACAGTAATACAATTTATCTCCAGTCATCAACTGAGAACTTGTAGCATCCATAGTTTAAAAAATGTACATAACTTAGAATAAAAAGATCACCTTATATTCATGGAACTTTATTGTTCTTGTCTTGGGTTGAGACTTTGGCTTGGATTTTTTTCTGCTCCTGGTGGTTGTTTCTTTAGGTGTCTGCTCAGTCTGTTGTAAATTTGCAGGCTGTGCAGATACTGATTGTGATAAAACAGTAGGTGGTGTTGAGGTAGTAATACGTAACTCTCCCAGACTACTAGTGGGTGATTCTTGGTTTGTGTAAGGTGAGAGAGCCATGGAATCCATGGAAGATATACTATAAAACAACAATAAAAGCAAATCAATTCATTATAATAAAAAAATATCAAATGATCTTTATAAAGCATTAGGATACTTAACTTTGGTAAGGGAAAGGGATAATATTAACAAATGAAAATATTTAGATATATAGGTCTTCATCAAAATTGTAATACTGCAAAAACAATAAAATTATAAGTGTTATTAAATATTTTAAGATGACAAATACCAACATTTGTTAAACTATTATGTACAGCAGTAGTGAGTTTTGCCTTGTTTAAAAAGGCTTTGATGAACTTTTGACCATAATAGTTTGCATGTTTGACTTAATCTATATTTTGATAAGAAAACTGAAAACTTATGTTCTATCTGCAGAGTTTGTTTAAAATAATAAAAGAAGAAAACAGAATTAATATTTGAGACATAATATTAAAATCAGTTTGAGAACTGTTACAAGAACTACATACTTTAGAACTGGTAAATAGTTTAATATATAGCAAATGTTTTTCATTTTACAATTTGTGTATGTCCATTTAATTACATCAGTGAACTAATTTAACTGAAGTCATGTTAACTTTTATTTATCTTAAGTTACTTAAGATAACATACTATACTACTATGCAGAAACATTAATTTAAGTATTGAAATCTGACTTAATGTTCTTAGCATTTACTGCTTCAAGAACATTACCAGCTAAAATAAACATCAAATAATCATGAAGGATTCAAAAATGTATACATTTTAAAATCTTGAAATTTAAATTAATTTCCATTGGTATAGTTAGGCATTAAAGGCAACACAGACATCAAATTAATCAAGAGAAAACTCTTAAAAACACTTCACTTAAAATTATTTATCTAAATATGGTATCAAAAATTAAATCTATCTAGTTGAGATGTTTTTCTGTTTGAGATGTGATATTGGTATTAGGTAAAATTTAACAGCATAAAAAATTTCTGTTTTAATACTGACCCACTGAGAGACTGATCAAGTGGATCCTGAGGTGGTGATAAAGCAACATCGCTGCCACTGTCATCTTCAAGAACAAAACTAGGAATAGGATGTCTAACTGCTTGTCCTTCACAAGTCCTTTTGAATGGAATAAAACCCTCTATGGCAAAAATTAACAACACATAAATGCTTAAATAAAAATTCAAAACACATACTAAAAATTATGAAAATGTATTGATAATAACTAAATTAATGCAAAGAACATAAAATAGTTATATTTATTTTAAAAAATTGAATTAAATTATTTTCCTTATAATTTTACAATCTAAACATTTTATGTGGTTTTAAACAGTTAAATTTATTTCTGTTGTTTGATTTCAATTTATTTTTTTAATTATTTATTTATTTCTTCCGTCATAAATAATAATAATAAAAAAAACCAGTATTGAATCAAAGGAAAGATTCAGGAAGTACAAAGCACATTTACAAAACTATATGATGAAAATAAAGTGCTTAAACCCAAGATCCATATGTCACCTTAAGTGACTGGATGACATATTCAATTTTTTTCACAAAAGCATAGTCACAAATTTTGATTTGCATAAATTCATACCATTTAAAATACTTATTTGGAAGATATTTATATTTTTAAATTCTTATATTTATTTTCTAAATTTTAATTGTGCTTAAGGATGCCATTCAAATATTATGTAAGCATCTAGGGGAAAGGAGGCGGTTAATGATTTGCTTATTTTTGCTGACAAAGGGGAAGGGGGATTTGAATGATGCTTATGAAAGACATTTTCAAAATCTCTTAACTTGATAGAATTGTAAGGAAGTAAAAAGATTTTATTATTATTATTATTTTTAAATTGAGTAGAGTTATTTTTTTATTTGAAATTTAAGTCCTTTTTTTTTTAAATGAAATTATTATTGTCAAAAAAAGTTGGGGGGGGGGGGTGCAATTTGCTTACCTAATTATTAAGGTTGGGTTTGCTATTTGCTTATTTTTCCTGACAAGGGAGAAGGGAGGGGGGGGGGTCAAAAATTGCCAAAAACATGCTTATGTAATATTTGAACAGCCCCTAATTAGCATAATATTTTATTACTTTTATAATATATTTCTTGATATTTAATAAATACAGCACATTATTTTGTAATGTGGTGTAAAACTGAAAAGAGTAGTACAAAATATTTGTTATGACATAACAAGTAAGAAAAATCATGCGTTAAGCATAGATTATGAAGCACTTTCCAACACTTAATGAAATCTTTAACAAAACTTTGTTATTTAGTGAAATATACCCAAATATTTATTCCAGTACATTAGAACAGCCCTGTATTTCATATGTCAGTTCATATAATGGGAAAATTTAGCTTAGCAAGAAAATACCCCGTAGCTTGAAATTTCTTTTTCAGCAATTCATACTATTAGATGGAAAGAAACTTGAATACTTTTGTTCAGCCCTGTAGTTTACATAGTACCTTTATTACAAGTCAGCCATTAGGCTAATATTTATTTTAAACTAAAACACTTTTAACACAACAGAAATCACATTCTCATAAATCATCATTCATAGGCGTCCATGTACCGAATTCTTCGCGTGGCCCTGTATATCCCTTTATCTATATTCTGCAAACATTTCTCAGTAAATTGAATGCAGCTCAGCGTAAAAATGCATAGCTTATTTAAGAACCACGTTTAAATAATTTACGCTCATATTCAGTAACGTTGGTGAGCTCTTTTGGGTAGCCCTGTATATCAACTATAACATTTATACACACCATATAATGTGCACATATTTAGCGAAATATAAACGCGAATATCATAATTAAAATGCATTTCATCCCTCCATCAGCCATCATCGGACACATATACGGTACTTCGGAAAGAATATACTATTTGTAATCTTTTATATGGCGCTGTAAATGCTACGTACTTCATATTATGCAAGACAGTAGCGTATAATTTATATTAAGCTTCAGTGACATATATCAATTTTATTATACATGAAAAAGCTTAATATATTTAAAATATGTCACACACAATCTCCCCTTTTACCATTATCTAATGGAATTCTTTTGTGTGGCCCTGTATACGAGTAAAAGATACATTTTCACCTTATATTTTATAGAATGCATATTTTAATATGTTTGACAGGGTATAACATCTTTAAAATTTCTTTGAAACAATTTTTCCCCATAGGCCGTAATGTAATAGGAAACTTTTGATTCGCCCTGTAGATAAACTAATCATGGTAGAAACTTCATTTTCGATAGGACTTGTGCTAGAGTAAACGTCAATAACGTCCTAAAATTTCATGGCAATCCGAGTATATTAACGATTTTTCCCCATAGGCCGTAATGTAATGGGAAACTTTTGATTCTCTCTGTAGATAAACTAATCATGGTAGATACTTCATTTTCAATAGGGTTCGTGCTAGGGTAAACCTCAATAACGTATAAAAATTTCATAGCATTCCAAGTATATTTAAGGGAGTTAGAGCGCGGACAGACGGACAGACGGCCATCCGGCCAGACGGACAGACGGCCAGACAAACCGAATGCATAAGCACTTTTCAACTTTGTTGGAAAGTGCTAAAAAAGGAATATTTTAATGTATTTTTTTTAAACAGTCTATGTTGATCTATTTTATTTCACAGCAAATTTTTTCTATAAGAGCTACACAGTATACTAAAATAAACATTTAGCACAAAAACATTTTATAATAAGCATTTGATAAAATTTTAAATAAAACTACCTTTAACAGCCTGGGCAAACTTTTCATCTGCATGCAGAATATTTCCTTTCACCAACTCAAGAGGACCGGGTCTGTGTGATAATCTATCATTTAAATCATCAGCTAGGCGAGCCTTCTTTAACTGCCTTTGTTTGTCCTGCAAACTTGGGTCAATTTTTGTATCTGTGAAGTAAAAATTTTTACATTATTACAATTTTATGCAATATCAAAAAGATAGTATTTTTCAAAAAGATTTTAGGCAAAGTCATAGAATAACACTATTAATACAAAAGAATATTCACTTATACAACTTATATAATTAAAATATATTCCAATATAAAATTATATTTTTAATTGTTGTTATGAAAATTATAATTTTAGCATATGTTTTGTTTTGTAAGAGTTTATTTTAAACTATAAATTTGAAAAATTTTATAACTTTGGGTACGTGAGACAAATTACAAATCATTTTTTAATTAAAAAGAAAACTTAAGTTTAGAAAAAAGTTCATTTAAAAAAAAAGAAGAAAAGCATAACTAACACTAGATTCAAACTTTACATGTCCTCTACACAAATTGAAGACAATTAATTTTAAAGTCTAATCAATAAATTGCTATACATATTTAAAATATATATATAAAAATAAATAAAACCTATCCGAGGAAAATGTGTAAAGTGCATATAATCATGAGAAATCATGTTACCTTATTTATTACATAGCTTGTATACTTGACATTTTCATTTGTTCTGTTTTATTTTTAGATAATTTAAGAATTTTAACAGTTTTCATAAAATAAGAAAATAAGTAATGCCTCAATCGAATATCCCAACTCTAAACTAAATAGAGTATAGAGATTCTCAAGCCATTATGGAGTCATAATCCATGAGTATGAGAACTTGTTCTGGGGAAATTGATTGGTTTACCATTACAAAGTTTAAAGAGTTGATTATCTTCATTTAAGAAACATAACAGAACTAACAGATGTTACACTCTCACATAAATATATTTTTAAATAGGCTTGGGTGTATACTGCCCAATAAGTGTCACTTTTAAGCTCACCAGTTTGTGAATTTTAGATACAGACTAAGTGGGAGACTGTTGAAATTCAGAGATTTGTTTAAAAAATGCTATACTTATATCTCCTTTTAAAATGCACACAATTCAATGAACGTATAGAAGCATCATGATATAGAGGCATCGGTGGTTATTTGATTTTGGCACTTTTATTTAAAAATAAAATAAAATAAAATAAAAAACACAGTACAGGATCCATTATTTAGAAAAACTTATAATCCATTTAAAAAAACTATTAAAATTTTTTCCAAATTTGTAAACTGATATTAAATTTTGTAATTTTTCAAAAATTTTACAGCTTTAGTTAAAACATACAAAACTGACTAATTTGTTTAAGAAATAAGATGTATTAAAAATGTTGATTAAAATTCATGTAAATTATGTAATTCAAAAATTTGCTGGAGTAAAACTAATCCTTTGAAAATGATTGCGCTAGTGATCACAAGATCTCAGGAACTTTTCCTGTTTTTTACAAATGATTTTTAACACCCTTTGTTTTTAAGTTTTAAAGACCAATTAATCTTTTAACAAGAAAGTTTTAATAAAATCGCATTGCACCGTTTTGGTAAATAGTTTTATTTAGTAATTTAAAAAGTATCATTCCACTGGAACTCGATTTGAGTTTTTATGTTTTTCAAGTAAAATAACTTAGCTACATTATAATAGACATTAACTGCATACATTTATTGTATTTTTTTTTATTTTTTAAAGTGTATAAACTTTAAGTATGTACACTATAAAGACTTTTATAACTTTTAATAATGAATACTAGATTTAGTATCATAAATGACTTAATATGGATTTGCAGTTTAATACAAAATTTTATTTAGTGCATTCGTCTTTAATGTTTGTCTTTTAAAGTAGATTATCTCTAATATATATCTTTCTAAATTAATTCTAACGTATCAGGATTTTTTAGTAAAAGTAAAGAAGGATTTTAATAGCTGCAAGTTAATAAACATGAAAAAGACAATCTGGAAGTTTGACAAAGAGATGTACATATATTTATTAAAAAATAAATGTAATTATAACTCATAATTTAAAGAAAGAATATTTAAATACAGTACAAAGTCCAAAATCCGGAATCCTCCGGACCTCGGCGATTCCGAATTTCGGACTTTTCCGAATTTCAGATCATTTTTAGAATCTACCCCCCCCCCCCCCCTTTCTAAAAAAAAGTACGTGATTTATATCAAAATTGCATTTTTAGCACTGAAAAATAATATTAAAGAAGATATTTTAAATAATAATGAGATAACCTCAAAAAAAGTTTTTTAAATGAAAAAAAAATTAATAAATATCCACATTGAATCCCTTTCCCCACGAATTATTTACACCAGAAACACATTTACAATACTGGGATATTACAGAACCGATTTTCCGGAACTTTCGGATACGGAATTTTTTCCTGAAATTTTTTTGATATGTTGTTTTTCTTACTTTAAATACATACTGTAAAATCTCGAAAACACCGCTCCCAATTTTGAACATATTTCATTTTTCGAAATGTATATCAGTTTGTAAACCCGCCACCAAAAATATTTTTTCTTTAACAATAACAAAAAAGAAAAAAAAAAATCCAAGCACAATTCCTTTCTGCAGGCCCAAACACATTTTACCACTTCTTGAAGTTCGGTGTCGGCTCGTTTGTCGTGGCGTTTTTTATCTTAATGAGTTTTGCAGGAAAGGAGCGGTTGTCCGAGAAAAGAAAAACCTTTCCATCAAGTAGGGTGGATTGCTTATCTGCCGATTCTTTTGTTAATTCCCCTTGTTTCTATTATGTAGAAACTGCAAGTAGATCCTATACAAAAGGACTTCCACATTTTTTTTCCAAGGATTCAGTTGAAGGGAAGAGTATTGCAATCTGAACGGAGCCTTATTCCGATAACATTGACTTTCGAAAAACTGCAGAGCACTTGTTTTTCTTTGGGGTTGCTACGTACTGGACCTTTTTGTAGGATGTTGTAACTTTTGAATAACTTATTATATTTTAATAAAAAATTATTGCACACCATAATTCACTATCATTGCAACTTGCTGAAAATTTGAATGGAATCGGTAAATTATCAGAGAAGATATCGATTTATTTTTAATAATAAAAAGAAACCTGTTTTGCTTATCGTGTCTGTTTTTTTTTTTTTTTTTTTTTTTCCGCTTGTTTGCAGCTCATTAATTTCTTTTTCCACACTCAAACATCGCGGTTTTGATGACACATTCACGAGGTCCTTTTAAAATATAAAAGAATAGAATTTAAATAATTTCTCACTTTTTTTCTTTATTAGAAAACAGGGGTGACTCTCGTCCGAAAATTCCGAAAATTTAAGGCATCCTCTTCCGAAAATTTGAAATTGTGTTATCAGTTCCGCATAGTTGCCAACTTGTACGGTTTTGCGCGCGGAAAAAACAATTGCGTAGAAATGCAAATTTCTTGATAGGATCGCCGAAATAGCATACATTGCGTCAGTATTTCGTGGAAAAACGACGATTTCGTCAATGTTTTTGTAAACTAACTTTGTCAAAAGATCGATGAAAAACGCAAATTTCCTGTGCGGATCGCGGAAAAAACGGCAATTTCACCAAATATCGCAGATAAAACGCTGATTTCTTCTGAAGACGGCGGGAAAACGCCGATTTCGTCTAAAGATTGCGGATATAATGCCGATTTCGTTAAAAGATCGCAGGAAAAAACGCCGTTTTCGATAAAAGATCGCTTAAAAATATTTTGTCAAAAGAATATTTGAAAAAACACGCCGATTTCATCAAAAGATCACGGAAAAAAAGCCGATTTCGTCTAAAGATCGCAGGAATAAAACGCCGTTTTCGAGAAATAATTGCGTAAAAAAGCAAATGTTGTCTAAAGATCGTCGAAAAAACGCCGATTACACTTAAAAAAAACATGGGAAAACGCCGATTTCGTCCGCCGATTTTGGCAAAAGATCGCAATAAATCGCCGATTTTGCTAAAATATTGCTGATTTCATCTGAAGGTAGCGGGAAAACGCCGATTTTGTCCGAAGATCGCTGGAGGTGGGGGGACTCACGACCCCCCCCCCCTCCCCCGCCGACTTCCGAAAATGCGATGCGAATTTCCGAAAAAAAAAATTTCATCCAGAATCACCCCTGTTAGAAAATTTTTATAAACTTTCTTGGAAATTTTTTTATACGTTTACGGAATATGAATTAAAGTGCATCAATATATATCTTATCAGTTGTCATAAGAAGGAAATTACAAAATTTCGCTCTTATTATTAGATAAATATAGATATTTTTTTAAATGTAAATCATCATAAGAATGAGAACTAGAAAATCTTGCATTGATAGGGGATCGAAAATACTGTAGTTTTTGTAACAGAACTAAAATGTACCAACAAAAGAGACATTTCAATTGTGAAATTAAAAAAAAAACCTTTCCAATCTGTGCCGTGCGAAAGGGGGGGGGGGCGATCGCCCCGAGCGTGAAAATTTAAAGGGCGCCAAATTTATACTATCAACTTCATTTTTGGCGTGTCATAAAAAAAAGTTGGGAGAAGGAAGCGCCAAAATGCAACTTTGCCCCGTGGGCAGTTTTCTTTTCGCACGCCCCTGTTTCCAATACTTTGTTTCTACAACGAAGTGCAATAAAAGCAGGCATCTATTGTCCCTTCCTGTTTACTCCAGTCACCGTATTTCTTGGAAAAGGATGATTCATGATGCATTGCATTTGTTGATTTACGATCGGTAACATCGCGAACACGGGGAAAAGGGAAAATAAAAGTGATTTGTTTATTTATTTATTTTTTATTTTGAAACACTGAATAATTTGCTCAAAATTTTCGTAAACGCCGCAGCGTTTATTCCATAAATTACGGTACCAAAGAGGGGGAACAAAAAAAAAAAAAAAAAAAAAAAAAAAAACGCTAGTTAGAAAAATGTCCGGATTTTGGAGAATTCCGGATTTCGGATGTCCGGATTTGAGACTTTGTACTGTAATACCTTCTAAAATATGTTGCTGGATTAATTCTTGTCTATCGGGACGTTTCTGAATCTTATTTTTCAAGAAGTCACTCATCTGAAAAATTAATTCAAAATCATTTTTTCAATGCTAAATAAAGTAACAACAATTAACATCAGCTGAACACAGTGATAGGGGAACAAAAAATAAGAATTTATACATTTTCTATCACAATGCATGTTAGAATAAACACAGCAATGGAATATCATCACAAATAATTTTCTTTATTGCAACTAATTTATACATAAAAAAGTCAACAAAAGTTTTGTCAACATTTCTAGATATGAAAGAAAGCATCAACACATATCACAAAAACATCACACAAAATAGGCAAAACAAAGGGGAGAAAAGTTTAACAACTTGCATGTTTCAAATTCTTTGGCTCATAAAATTATACCTTTTTATTTTCTAATAATAATTAATAATTTCACAATTCAAAGAGAACATAACATGGAAATTCTTTGAATTTTTTCCTTTGTTTTGCCAAATTTGTGTGACATTTTCGTGACGCGTATCAAGTCAAGGCTTTCTCTTATATTCAAGGGGTGTTGGTTAGATCGACTTCCAAAATTTAAGTAAAGAGTATTATAAATATGCCATTTACTATCAGTGAAGATTTAAAAATCCAAATTCTATACTAGCATACCTCTATTGTTTGACAACATTTGTATTATGAAATAACAAATGCAATTTTTGAGGAACCTTTAAAATTCATTTGCATGTTTTGAAATATTCTGCAAAAACAGAATGTCAAAATAAAATGTAGCTTAATACAGATCATGAGACTTGTTAGTCCAAATTCTTAAAAAATGTTAATAAAAATCATTTAATATCCCCAAATTTAGGTGTTCTGATTATGTTACAGAGAAAACATTTTTGAACACATTAAACAAAACAACATTTGAAAACATTATGTACAAAATTTCAAACATTCATTTGGTTGACACTAACATCAATACACCACCGAATAAACATTTTAATAAGATTACAATTTTATTTGCAACTCTTTAATGAAAAAAGTTATCTATACCAATAAAAGAAAGTTTTGCTTTGTGTGTCTGCAATGGCTAGAGAAATCTGTGGCACATACAAGGCTGAAAGTTTTCGAGAAGATAGCACAAGGCTTCTCCTAATGCATCTGAGGCTCAGAATTTTAAATTTATAATAATTAGCTGAGATAGTAAACTTATCAAATGATTTAATTAAAAAAAAATATTTCTTCCAAAACCGCAAGCTGACTAGAATTGAAGCCTGATGTGCCATAACTATCCAATCAACACTCTCCTTTAAATCACATCAAAGCCTTGGAGTTTGCAGGAGGAAAAAGCATAGATCTTAGCTGGTCCACAAAAAAAATTCTAATTTTTTTTAAGAGGGGGAGAGTTTACCAGAGTTTTTAATTTACCAAGTTACCATATTTCAAAATACACTAGGAATTTTTAAGGAACATTACATATTTTTAAATATTACTTTTAGCTATTTGAAATGAACACATCTATGTGTATTTTTTAACAGCAAATATCCAAATATCTAATTTTCTTTGAAATCCTACAGCAATTATCGAGTATACATTAATTAAAATTTTTAATTTTTCAACTGCTTTTAATCTGACAGTTGTTTGATAAATTATTCGAGCAGTGCATGTAAAGCAGATATAAAATCATACAAATTTAAAATTTGTTTAAGAATATTATCATGGTCCTGGGAAACACTGGGCAGGTCAGTTAGTATGAAATTGAATTATTTGAATTTACAATAAAGCTTAATAAGACTTAACATTTGTCTTTATTAAACTGGTAAAAAGAAAGTAAAAAATCTAAAATAAGACAAAAATGGAACTGAGTTCTAAATAACCTCCAAAATAATTTTTTGGCTATGACCTAACACTTGGTTTAACACTTTGGTTGAATAAGTTGGTTAAACCATGGGGATTGTTAAGAATATAAATCATGTAATTACTTTGGAATTTGGAACTATTTTTCACTGAGTGGCAAACTCAGTGTGCCATGCATGCTTTTAAAGATTTAAAAAAAAAAAAAAAAAATCAATTATTGTAAACAGAAATACATCGTAGAACAGCTGAAAATTTATTCAGATAAAATTAAAGTAATCAATATTAAATACATAAAATCTACCTTTGCTCTTTCCAACTTTTGTCGTTGTTCATGAAAATGTGGAGGTGCTTTCAATGCTACAAAAAAGCAGTTTAATATTAAAATACTTCATCAATCTTTAAGTCATATTACTCTTAAAAATAATATAAATATTCTTACATGGAATGATGCCTTGCTCAACCAACTGGTTGATGGGTCTTCTTGACATCAATTTCATTTTCAAAGCTAAAAAAAAGTTTTAAAGAAAATGTTAAAACACATTTGTAAAACAAATGATTTCAAACAACATAAAGCTAAATAAACTGATATAAGATATACACCAGACTTGATCAAATATTATCATATATACTAGTATAGAATCCCCGTCAAAAATGATGGAATTTTCACTTGCATTTCACCTTTTTGATACTTCATACAAACAGAATGCAGATTTCATTATTCAAGAGTTTGTACTGTAGAAAAGCACATTTTAAAAATAGCAATAAATTTCTACAAATACAAATGATGAAGATATTTTTACTTGATATTTAGTTTTTGAACAAATTTAAATTTCAAAACAAAGAACAGTATTTATTACAATAATAATAATTGGCAAAATAATACTCAATTTCTGAAGATTTCACAAAACATCATATACTGTCGGTTTTCGTTAATTCGAACTCGTCGGGACTGCAAGAAATGTTCAAATTATCCGAAGTTCGAATTATGGAAAAAATGAAATGAAAACCTGCTTAATATGGTACTATTACAAAAAAATTAATGTTATGGTGTTTTTTAAATTTATTTCATCTGTTATCATTAGAATATGACTTAATATTAAATTAGAATGTATAAATACATAAACTAAGTAAAAGATTAGAAAAAAGCACCATGGAAGAAAATTTTAAAGCGTCACTTATGGACAGACAGGGCACTAAGAAAAGGATATCAAATGCATTGGATTAAATGCATATTCGTTTGGAACATTTTTCACAAACATGAAAGAAAGAAAGTTATTAAAATGATCTGAAATCCGTTAAAAGAAAAAAAAAAAAAAGAAAAAAGAAAAATCGGAATTCTTGTTAGTTCAAATTAAACTAAGTCAAGAAAAAATGAGTTTGAATTAATGAAAATTTTTAGCGTTATTCTGCATTGAAAATTTTGGGACTTCATGTTTATTTCGAATTAAGCAAAGATTCAAATTATCCGATTTCGAATTAACGAGAGTCGACTGTATATTAAAACAGTAAGCCAATTCTGTAAGATCAAAAATTCAGACATTTGCACATGCGTGAAGTTGAATTTATTAGCCCTTCCAGTTAGAGGAAAGTCAAAGCAGGTCTGGTTAGCTCAGTGGTTTAAGGCATTAACTTAAACCTTTGAGCTTTTGTAGGGGACTTGCGTTCGATCCCAGCGCTTCGCAAAATAATTTATTTGAATAATGATACATTTTACTATGAGGAAAAGTTATACGATTTTTATTCTTTTGTTATCATTATTATTTTGATGCTTTATAATTAAATAAAATTTAACACATTTTTTTAAAAATAATTTTATTTTAAAAATACTTCAAGTAATTAAAACTTAGTAATTATTAGATATAAACAGCCAATTTCCAATTCAGGGCTTTAGAGATATATTTGTAAGAATAAAATTATTAAAGATCCTTACAAATCACATTCTTAAAAAAATAAATAATTAATAAATACAACACACAGAAATAAAAATTGTAAAAATGTCATAAAATTTAATTTAACATCTAGCCAGTGGCGCAGCCAAGGGGGTGGTTTTGGGGTTAAAACCCCTCCCAGAGCTAAGAAAGATCGCTACAATCACAACTTATATGAATCAAAACCAAACTTAATATTTAAATGTTTTGGCTTACTTCGGAATCTGCCAATTTATTGATTCAGATTTCATTTAATAAAGGGATTCAATTAAATGGCAAAAATTCTACTTAAAACTGTGAAAGTGCATATCACATAAATTAGTTGAGTAAAAATTGGTTATTTGAAATAAATTACTTTTCTGAGACGTATTATGCTGAAAGATTGATGATTTTCCTGCCATACAGATGCTCTGTCAGTTTAAGTATTATACAGTGAATATTCCAATTACTACTGATTCTATTAACCTGCGATTCAAATAACGGCAAACATCTTTATCAGAAACTCAAACCCGAAGTAGAACCAAATTCTGATTGCGCCACTAGATCTAGCAATATACCCCTCAAGGGTGTAGTCTTAAAAATAACAGAGGATATACGCTCAAAAGAGAGGGTATACTCTAGGGTATGTATATTATAGCTTTCTCGAGAAACAGAGGTTATACGATGTTCCTTTAAAAAATGCAGAAGGTATATGGCGTATACCCTTCACTTCATCCCCGGCTACCCCCTTTAAGTTTGCTTAGTCAGTCAAAATATCCAATTTAATAGGTAAGGATATTTCAGCAGTTTTTACGTTTGTTTATATAACAGATATAGCAAGTGTTATTTTCAAAATATAATAATATTCCTTGACTTTATTTAGGAGAGTAAATTTTGTTTTATTAAAAGTAAAAAAAAAAAAAAAAACATAAGTTGCTGGTGCTAAATAAAATGTGAACTTTATGAACGAAGGAGAGAAAGAGGACAACATTTTTCTATGCCTGATCAATAAATATCTCGATCTTTCTGCGACCGATCAATAAAATTTGCAATTCTTTCACGCCTGATCTACAAAATTTGCTCTTTTTACGAAACTGATAGACAAAATTCGCAATTTTTCGGAAGCCGTTCCAGAAAATTCACGATCTTTACATGCCTGATTAACAAAATTCACGATTTTTGAAAAATCGATCGACGAAATTCGCAATTTTCACAAAGTCGATTGATAAAAATTGCGATTCTTACAAAGCAGATCGACGAAATACATGATTTTTATGAAGCAAATCGACAATACGCGATTTTTACAAAGCTTATCGATGAAATTTGCAACTTTTCTTTGTATGATCGACGAAATACGCGATTTTTTTTCAAGCTTTGTCAACAAAATTCGCGGTATATGGGGCCGATCAACGAAATTCGCGATGTTTCCACGCATGATCAATAAAATTCTCAATTTTACTTTGCATGATCTATAAAATTCGCAATTTTTCCGCTCCAGGTCAACTAAATTCGCTTTTTTTCTGCCCAGATCGACAAAATTCGCAATTTTTTCGCACCAAATTGACAACATTCGCGATTTTTCGAATGATCGACGAAATTTGCACTTTTCCGCCTTTAATTGACGAAATACGCATTTTTCTGCTCCCAATCAACGAAATTCGCCATTTTTAACTAACACTAACGAAATCTGCATTTTTTCACGCGGCAAGATGGAATTCATGTTTTTTTTTTTTTTTTTTTGATAAACTGACAAAATTGACTATTGTTTCGCAGTCAACAAACGAAATTTCTAATTTTTCCGCGCAGATTTTTCCATGCTTTATCAACGAAATTTGCTATTTTTTCACACCTGATCGACGAAATTTACGATTTTTTCCAGATGCAAATTGAGAAATTCGTGGGCCATAGCTTGTGCGTCCCTAATGTAAACGTAAATACATGAGGAAAAGTGACAGAACTGCTTAGTCAGTCAAAGTATGTAATAATTTTATCAATTTTTTTAATTTTTATTAATTAGTAATACTTAGTAATTCATTTATTATTAATACCAAACCAGAATTCCTACACAATTCTGGTAAAGAAAAAACTTTTCCTTTTTTTACGACCTTTCTCAGTAAAAATTCGGCTTTTATATTTTTGTAAAATTTTCCACAATGAACAAATTTAATCTATAAACAAGCATTTTTATAGAAAAACGTTTGGAAAAAAATACACTGTATGAATTTCCAATTTTTAGTCATTTTTATCCCGGAGCAGAATCGGCGCAACACTGCGACGCATGTCTCAGACTATTGGGAAGGTCTGCAGACTATTTTTCAACTGTTAAAAATTTAGCAAAAATTAAAAAAATTTCGGTCCTAAATCCAAAAAATTCTGACATAAAATGTATCGTGAATTTCGACAAATAGTCTTCAAAAAGAAATCAATTTCGTCATAGATCGTGGAAAACACGTGAATTCCGTCAAAAAATATATAAAAAAAAAATTTCTTCAAAAGATCGCGAAAAAAAAGGCAAGTTTTTCAAAATATTGCAAAAAACGGCAAATTTCTTCAAAAAATCACGAAAAAAAGGCAAATTTTCTCAATAAATTGTGAAAAAACGACAAATTTCATCAAAGAATCAGGAAAAACGGCAAATTTCTTCAAAAGATCATGAAAACATGGCAAATTTTCTCAATAAGTTATGAAAAACAGCAAATTTCTTCAAAAGATTGCAAAAAAGGCATATTTCTTCGAAAAATCGCAAAAAACAGAAAATTTCTTCGAAAGTGCACGAAAAACGGCAGTTTTCGTCAAAAAAATCACGAAGAAACGACAAATTTCTTCAAAAGATCGTGAAAAAACGGCAAATTTCTTCAAATGATCGCAAAAAACGCGTTTTCGTTAAAAGATCGCGAGAAAACGGCAGTTTTTGTAAAAAGATCGCGAAACAACGTCGAATTTCTTCAAAAAATCGCGAAAAAACGGCGAATTTCATCAAAAAATTATGAAAAAACGGCAAATTTCATCAAAAAATCATGAAAAAACGGCAAATTTCATCAAAAAATCATGAAAAAAACTGCAAAATTCTTCAAAAAATCACAAAAACGGCAAATTTTTTCGAGATCGCGAAAATATTTCGAATTTCTTCAAGAGATCGAGACAAAACGGCAGTTTTCGTCAAACGATCCTAAAAAAACGTCAAATTTTAATAAAAAAATGGTGAAAAAATGCCAATTTAATCAAAAGATCGCAAAAAATGACATCGCGTCAAATGATCATGAAAAAGAGACCCCCCTCCTCTTTCGGACAATGTATGATGTGTTAAAAATTTTGAGAACAAAGGCAACTTCTTTTTAAAAGTGTACTTTTCTTTAATGTTTATCACAAATACTTGGGATGTTTGAGTGCATATAATGTAATGCAAGGGATTGGTCTGAAGACTGTTTTAACGTTTTTATTTGTGTTGCAGACTGCAGAAAAAAAAATTCTGCTGCTGTGGAAATAGCTTAATTTTAACTTAAAATATTTAAGCCAAAGTATTTTTTATTTAATTATCTTTTAAATATATTAAACTAATTTACAATTTTTGTTATATTTTGTATGAGCATTACAAGGAAGATATATGTTTGTGTGCACATAAGGAAAAGTATTAATTATTTTCCGGAGAAAAATAAAATAAAATAAAGAAGAGAAAACAGGGGGAAAGAAAAATAGTCATGTAAGAATTATAATTTAATTACTTTATGATACTCATGATTTAATAATTAAATAATGTATGAAAAAGTTATGAAAAATTCGAATTATTCAAATATATTATAAATAGTTACTTGGTAGCATGAAATGTTAAATTTAGGGATTTAAAATGAGACTGATTAAAATAAAATTAATAAAAACATTTCAATGTAATTTAAAAAATTAGAAAATACTAAACATTGTTATTTTTTCAAAACATTGAGAAAATTCACCAAAATAAGTACCCATTCAATTAATTTTAGTTATCCTTCTGCTAAAAAGCAAGGGCTGTTAAAATTTTTGAAATTCTGCTTAAAATTCTTTCAGTTAATTACTTGAGTAGATTATACTGACAGAACCGTGAAACACTTTGAATCTGTTGGAATCACATAGATAACATAGAAAAAAATCAAGTTTTCAAAACTTTACTTAAAGGTAACTAATTAAGAAAATCAAACATTATTTTAATTAATCTTTTAACATGTTTATCGTCAAATCTTGACAGGCAACATCTACTTTAAATTAAGTATTGAAGTTTTTTAAATTTTAAAATACATTATCCTTATTAAAAGTATGATTCAGTAGCGGTTTTAGTCGAGGGTATATGATAGATTCTTAGTTCGATGCTTTTAGACATTGAATATGAAGCTTCGCGTTTTGTTTTTAAATTTGGATTTGGTGCCATCTATATGCATTTAATATAAACAAAACAACTTTTTCTTTTTTTTTGTATTTTTATAGAAAATACTGCTATTTTCTATAGCATGAGGCATTGATTTAAATCTAAATCAATTTTTAAAAAACTTCAGCTATGCAACTTTAAAAATTCAATCTGTAAATTATGAAAACCAAAATTATTATTACAATTTCTTTTGTAAAATTTTAAATTAAATGTGCCAGTTTTTAAAAGCTTAGATTATATCCATTCAAAATTTGCTTACATTTTAAAAGAAATTTATATTTTTTATCAAATGTCATTTAAATGTAAAGAATATATAATATCATAAACTAAATAAAATTCATCAAATTTTGATTTAAAAGCAATTTTGATTTATTTGCAGGCATTAAAGTAGATAAAATTTTAATTTAAAGAGCATGTGAAAAAATAATTTTCAGTTATACTAATGCAGTCATGATGATACCTTATATATCCATAACAACTTGAAGAAAAAAAAAGAGCTTATTTTATTTATAATAGTTTTTTTTTTTTTAATTAAGTGGATAAATGTTAGCATCTTAAAAAAATCAATAAAACTAAATTTAAATTCATCTTAATCTTTTAAAATATTCCCAAAAAGCCTTCTAAAATAATTCATAAATGGCAGCACTAAAGTTGTGTGAGATGGCGCTGGAGTCTATAAATAAAATACAATCGTACTCTGAACTTATCAGTTTACATTTCCATTGCTATCTTTATGTATTAGAATTGGGTATGATATACATGTTTTATATGAAAATATGCTGAACAAACATTATTTCAAGTGGAAGAAATTTTAAAAGCATCATTTTAGCATCAGTTTTCAATTAAGCCTAACGTGGCATCTAACAGTGGTCGAATTCTAGATCAGAATGGTTCGTCCCGGAACCGTTCCTACACATTTCTCCAGTCACATTTTATTATAAGTAGATATTACCGTACTTTAATATTTTCTGCAATTAGTTATGATAATGTATAAATCAAAAGACAAAAACATAATAAAACAAAAATTATATGCGACATGCTAGTCATTTTCAGATAATAATAAATTTTAATATTTAAAAAACCAAAATTTACCATTATTATTTTTAATTTATGACTTTGCACAAATTACATCATAACAATTTTTGCTGAGGGGAAAAAAAAATAAATAAATAAATAAACATCTAAAATTGAATAAAATAATATACAGCTGAAATCTAAAATATCTTAGTAATGACATTTTTAGCATTAAGACAAATTTCTGAGTTAAATTACAACAAAAGAAAACTTATAATTTTTTCATAATTTACTAGGGGGCTATGCTCCTTACACAAGACACATTTGCCAACCTCTCTAAAATGCTAGTCTTTGTTTGAAAACCTGTGACGACCATCTGTAATCTGATTGTAATTATTTTCCCTTTCACTAAGGGGTTTTTTTTTTTTTTTTTTTTTTTTTTTTTTTTTTTCATTTCATTCTTAAAAACCAAATCAACTTCTGTCATGACAGCTAACGAACGATTATCTTAGTGATTGATTAAATCAGATCAGTTAAACATTTGATAATCAGTTTGTGTTTGTATACAATGGTTAAATAAACAATGACTCCTGAAATTCTATACTGATGCAGTGAAATAGTTTAATTTTCACAGAAGTTTTCGCTTTCTAATATTCATGTATAAATACTTTTTTAATAGAAAGGAAAGAGCATTATTTAAAAATTTGGCAAGAATAAGTGGAAAAATGACTTTTTTTTAAAAACGAAATAAATCTCTCATTTAAATATATTTTTTTTAATTTAAACTGTTTTTCAGTGTTGTTTGCATTTTTTAAATAGGGCATAATTTTCCACCTATTAATGTAACATACACATTTATTATTTCATTTTAATGAAATTTACACATATAATAACTTAATTATTAATTTAAAGTTTCTTTCTTTTTTTAATACTCACATTAAATACTTCTTTAATTTGAAAGAAAATATTAAATTGCACTGTTTCATTTTGTTTAAATATATTTTTTAAATTGAAACTGTCAATGTTAATTGGGTTTTTTAAATATGGCATACTTTTCCACCAAGTAATGTTATTAACGTGTGATACCGTATTTTCGGGTGTATAGTCCGCGGCTTATACAAGAAAAAAACCTTCCAAAAAGCCGCTGCGGTTTATACACGGTGCGGGTTATACAAAGAGTTTTTTTTTTAAATTGGAAATCATGATATTTTTTCTAAACCTTTAAACCTCAAAAAATTTGAAAAAAATAACAAAATTTGTAAATTTTTTTCGCTATGCCGCGAAATTTAGAGAGTTCTCCCATGTTTGTAAAGGCTTTTTTTTTTACTGCTTAAATACAGTTATTTCTGGGTTTGGAAGAACTATCGCCAAGTATTGCACTGATAAATCTACAATAGCTACCGTATACACTCGCGTATAAGTCGTGAAATTTTAGACAAAAAAAGAACTACAAAATGGGGGGTGGACTTATACACGAGATCTTAAAAAAAAATCTATAAATAAAATCTATAAATAATTTGCTAGCGAATCGGTGCTGCAGCACCCCTTTGTGTTTGTAGAGTACACAAACCTAAATCCAGAACCCTTCCAACCTCGACGATTCTGAATTTAAGATCATTTAAGATTTAGTTTATTTTTCAAAAAAATAATCTACCCTACGCTGTTGCAAAGCACAAAAAAGTGTGTGATTTATGTCATTTCGGAACGATTCAGAGCAGTCGGATTTTTTGGAAACGATTCCGAAGAATCGTTCCTTTACAGAGTCGTTTCATTTTGGAACGAGATCAAGGAATCGAACTTTTATGGAGTCGTTTCATTTCAGATAGAGTCCGAGGAATCGTTCCTTTTTGGAGTTGGTGCATTTCGCACCGATTCCGAGGATTCGATCCTTTTGGGAGCCATTGACCAGATACTTATACATTTTATGTCCGAAATTTTGAATTTATCACCATTTTTTTTTTTTTTTTTAATTTTCGGAAAAATTCAGAAAAAATATCACGCTTGTTTGAAAAAAAAAAAATGCGCGTAAATATCATCGCTTGAAATTTTATCTTCAAACACGTAAATGCCGCAGCGTTTCTTCCGAAAATAACGGTACTGATAATCTTAATTTTTTAGCCAAATTACTGTAGGTATTATGCATCACGAAAAAATTTGGTAAATTTGTGTTAAAAATTATGATTAATGGCTTCTAATTTCGAACCCTGATCGAAATATACGTTCGTAAATGGTGTATAGCCCGTGGACTATACACCGATGCATCTCCACGGGTTATACACGAAATTTTTTTACTGCACTGCTCGATTTACAGGTGCGTGCCTAACACCAGGTGCGGGCTATACACCCGAAAATACGGTAATTTAATTATAAATTAAAAATTTTCTTTATCTTTTTAATACTTATGTTAAATATTTTTTTTATTTGAAAGAAAATATTAACAAACTGCATTGTTTTAAAATTTGCCAAAAATAAGTAAAAATTAATCTTTTTTAAAATAAAAAATGAATTTCTACTAAAATAGCAAAAATTTAAATTAAAATTGAAAAAAATAATAAAAATTTTAGTCAAATAAAAAAATTGGTTGCATACTGCATGCCGTAAAGCTCATCAAATGTGTGTCTTAGAAAGATAGTTAAATTGCTAAACATAGTTTTTGATTCTATAAAACTTTTTAATGGAACTACTTTGGATGACTTCATAATTCTTCAATTCAAAAACTGTTTCTGCATATTCATCAAACATTTAGTTTAGTCAAACATTAGATCTAGGGGTCGTGCACATCTGCAAAATTTTTTCTGAAATTCCAACATAGAAGCGAACTGCAACAGGTAGTATTTCTTAAGAAATCTACCTAAAAATTGATAAATATTTATTATAGTGAAACTAAAAAAATTCCTTATTAAAAAGATTTTTTTTTCCCCAAGATGTTTATTAAACTAGTTTTTTTTTTTTTCTTTGATACTTACATTCTTTGTTTTTGTCCATGGCTAGTTGGAGGGATGCCTCATCCACTTGGGCTTTTGGAGGGGACTTGGAATCTCGAATCTTCAGATGTGGAATGATCATGTTTTGGATATTGGCGAAAGCCTGTTCATCGTTCTCATGCATGACTAACAACCTCGCATACTAGAGGTTATTCAATATTCTAAACTTTCTTCAAAACAATGTTCTGGAGTCCAATTTAGAAAAGTATTTCACAAATATAGTCCCAGAAACTGAAAGTAAAAAATAAATTAGTAAAAAAATATAATTATTATTAAAAAGAACTACACAACATAATTTATTACAAATGCAACCGATAAAGTCTGTAATACATATGCATTCTTTTAAACAAATAATGAACCTACGACTAATACTGGCCTGACAGTTTAACACCAAGTTTTAATTTAATAGTCTGTAGAAAATTAAAAAATGCAAATTTTATTATTCAGTAAAAATAGAGGACTAATTTTTAACGCTGATGGTGATCAAAATACATTACATTCAGAAAAACCATGAAAATATTAAATATTTTCATTTTAAAGTACATACTTCACAAGTTTACTTTTTTTAATAGCGTATTTACACTGCTTCAACATCTTTCTCTGTCTTTTAGAAAATGTTTACAATGCCAGTGATGCTTTGAATGTGCTACAGCACACTAAGTGAAAATTGGAAAAGAGAGTACATTCATGGGTGCAAGTTTGAGATGTGTCCAAGACTGAAAATATTTTACCCCCACCCACCCAGAAAAGAAAAAGAAAAGAAATTGCATACACCAGCGCTTCCCAAACTATGGGTCGCGACTCACTGTTGGTCTATTTTAGTGGGTCACAGAAACAAGGTTTGTCATAAAAATATATTTTGTATTTTATCTGTTGAAAAAATATAACAATTTCACCGGCAAATAATATTCCAATGGAAAATCCTTAATTTTCATATGAAGAAATATAGGAGCAAAGTATCCAGAAATATCTAAATGAGCTTTGAATTTCTTGATGGAGTTCAACGTGACATACTTGTGTGAACAGGCTTTTTGTACTTGGCTGTTTTTGAAAAACAATTATAGAAAAAACAGTGTGTTGATAGTGAATTAAAGTTGAGATTAACAAGTTTTAACCTTGATTTAGATGTTTTCATCGGTAAACAACAGTACCAGAAAACTCACCGATTATAAAATTATGTTTAGATACTAATTAAATGTATTTTTAATTATCTTTCTAGTTTTCGTGTAGTGTTAATTATTCCACTTACACACATTGGAATTATGAATTGCAGAGTTTCCCCCAGAGGGTTTCAGGGGGGGTGCTCTGCCCTCCTGCCCTTTAGTTTAAAAATTAGCGCCCCTCTTGCCCCCTCATCCAAAAACTAGCGCCCCTCTTGTCATTCATTAAAAAAAAAATAGCGCCCTTCTTTCCCAACATTTGAAAAAACGCAGTCCTCCAGCGATGATCCGAATGCGCTATAGCGCGTAAATTGCGCAAAAAATCGGCGACGGAATGCAAAAAATAGCCTCATACGCGTCCAGCGGGACGGGTAATTTCGTCAAAAAATCGCTAAAAAACGGCAAGTTTCGTTAAAAATTGCGAAATGGCGACTAATTTCCGGCAAGATTCGCAAAAAATGGCTAATTTCGTCACAAAATTTCACAAAACAGCAGATTTCCTCAAAAGATCGTGGAAAAACAACAATTTTTTCCAAAAATCGCGATAAAAGGCAGATTTCGTCAAATGATTTGCAAAAAAGAAAGCAAATTTCGTCCAAAAATCGCAATAAAACGGAAAATTCCCGTTTTTTCACGATATTTCTCGTTTATTTGCGATTTTTTAGCATAATATGCCGTTTTTTGCTTCCTGCAATTTTTAACAAAAACTGCTGTTTTTGCGATCTTTTAATAAATTTTGCCGTTTTTTCGCGCTTTTTCCCCCGAAATTTGGCGTTTTTTCGCGATTTTTTAGCAAAATATGCCGTTATTTCCGATCTTCTAACAAAATCTGCTGTTTTTTGCGATCTTTTAACAAAATTGGCCGCTTTTTCGTGCGATTTTTTTTCTAAAGCGATTGAAGGAATTTGCGATTTTTTCCTCAAGTGATTGGAATAATCAGACTTGTATAAAATTAAAAACTTTCTGCGCACGCAATATTGGGTCAAAAACTTTCTGCGCACGCAATATTGGGTCAAAAACTTTCTGCAAAGTAATTTAGTGTTGAGTGTAATTCGCAATTTTTATGCGATTCATGAACGTCATTCACATTTCTTACGCGATTTATGGTCGTAATTCGCTATTTTTATGCGATTCAGGATGTAATTTGCTTTTTTTGCTTTCTGGCGACGAAATTCGCGATTTTTGATGGTCGTAATTTATGAACGTAATTCGCGTTTTCTACGCGATTTATGAATGTCATTCCTGTTTTTTTACACGATTTATGAACGTAATTCATGTTTTTTATGCAATTTATGTACGTAATTAACGTTTTTTACACGATTCATGGACGTAATTCGCGTTTTTTGAGCGATTTATGGACGTAATTCGCATTAGTTACCCGATGGACGTAATTCGTTTTTCGATGGACGTAGCGATTTATGGACGTAATTCGTTTATTTTTATGTGATTCATGGACATAATTTGCGATTTATGTGCTTTCTGCCGACGAAAGTCGTGTTTTTGAGTGATTTATGGACGTAATCCGTATTTTTTATGCAATTTATGTACGTAATTCGCGTTTTTTACACGATTTAGGGACGTAATTCGCGTTTTTATGCTCTTTATGAATGTAATTCGCGTCTTTTTAAAAGATTAATGGACGTAATTCGTGTTTTAGAGCGATTTATGGGCGTAGTTCGCGTTTTTTGAGCGATTCATGCACGAAATTCGGGTCTTTTAATCGATTTATGCACGAAATTCGCGTTTTATACGAGACTCATGCACGAAATTTGCGTTTTTTACGCGATTCATGGATGGAATTTACGTTTTTATCGCGGCTTTTGGATGAACTTCACGCTTTTCGCGAGGTATTCTGTCGAAATATGTGTTTTTTTACATGATTCTTAGTTGAAATGCACGTTTTTTACGCGATTCTTTGTCGAAATGCATGTTTTTTACGCGATTCTTTGTTAAAATTCGCGATTTTTTTAAAATGTTTTTTGACGATATTCGCGTTAAACAGTAAATAATTCGATCATAAAATTAAGGGAATATTTTTTGGGGGGGAGAGGGTACTAAAAAAAGTTACAAAAATAAAAATTGTTTCTTTCTTAAAATTTTCTGCAAACTTCATAAAATGTTCTGCGCACGGCGTGCGTCTATATTATACGAGTCTGGGAATAATCTGCGATATTATTCCTCAATCATTCGACGAAATTCACCACTTTTTTTCCGCGATCGTTTGACAAAATTCACCATATTATTCTGCGATCTTTTGACGAAATTCGCCATTTTAATCCGCGATCGTTTAACGATGTTAGTTATTAATTTCTGTACTTATTTGACGAAATTTGCTACTTTTTACGCGATCTCTTGGTGAAATTCGTATTTTTGTCGGTAATCGCTCGGCGAAATGAGGTTTTTTCCCTCCGTGATCGATTAAGGAAATTAAGATTTTTACCACAACCAATTGACGAAATTCGCGATTCCAGCGATTGATAGAATTCGAAATTTTTTTTTCTCGAGTGATTGACGAAATTCGCTATTTTAATCTGCGATTGCTTGATAAAATTTGCGATTAATTTCTGTATTAGTTGGAAGAATTTTGAGATTTTCTTCCGCGATCGTTTGACAAAAATCCCATTTTTTTTTATAACGCGACCTTGACAAAATTTACAATTTTTTTCACGATCGATTGATAAAATTAGAGTTTTCTCCCCGAACAATAGACGAAATTTACGATTTTATTCTGTAGGCGATTCACAAAATTTAAGTTGCTTTTTTCTCCAAATATGATTAATGAAATTCGCGGCTTTTTAGTACAACTTCTCGTGACGAAATTTGCTATTTGTTATTAAATGATTGATCGAAATTTGCGCTTTTATTCATGGAACCTTTGACGAATCTCGCTATTTTTTGCTGGAGTGATTGGCCCCCTGAAGCCCATGTTAATGATAAATTTAAACACATGTAAAAACAAAAACAATTAAAAATTGTCTTAAATGGGGTTCAAGGGTTAATGTTGAAGAAGTCTTAGAACTTGTTTCTATGATATTAGTAATGTTCATTCTAGACCATTTTTGAAGGGTACAGCACCCTGCCCTTTTTCAAATTTGCAAAATGCACCCTGCCCTTTTTTAAATAAGCAAAATGCACCACTGATTTTACCCAGAGATTTTTAACAAATATTTATTTTATTCCGTAGTATTTCTAAATTTGTTGTCCAAAAATTATAGAATTTTTTAGTTTCTTTAAGAAAAAGAACATCAAACTATTCAGTCATGGTTTAAATTAATTGTATTTTTAATTTATATATCATAAAATCATTCAAAATTTAAAATCACTCAAATATTTGATTTATCTTACATAAAAATTATGGATTTTCCCGGGTTCTTTTTTTCTTTCTAAAGGCAATAACATATTTTTTCTTGCAAAAGTGCCCTTTTCTGCTGCAGTAGTGCCCTTTTTAGTGAATAGCACCATGCCCTTTTTATTTCTAGAGTGAACACTACTATTAGTATTTATTTTATGTCCCTTACAAAAAGCAAATTTAAGGTTTTTTTTTTCCCCTCAAAGAAAAAAAAAATAAATAAAAATAAATAAAATAAAATAAATAAAATAGAATATCAGGTAAAAGGAAACTTCAAAATCCAAGGAAGACAATGGCCGTATTCTGTTCTCTGCCAGCGCACATGGTAGGCTACTATATACATAAAAAAGATTTGAAAAAATATCAATTTTTAAAATCTACAAAGAAATTAAAATCTCCTTATAAATTATTAATAAATTAAATTTAAACAGAGCAGAATACTGTTATCTTAGCTATAAGTTTTCTAAAAAAAAAATACATACTATCGCGAATTTTTAGCTTATATTTTTACAGTATAAGTCCTTACACTCTTCGGAAATAATGAATTAAAGTCCTTGCTCAAGTGACTGCAAAGAAAAGAAAGAAAGAAAAAAAAACTGGTCCAGCTCAAATACAATGCAATAAATCTAGCCTGAGCCCATGCATTCCTCAAAATTCAACTTCCCTCCCCCTCCCTAATCCCACATTGTGCCGGCCTTTTTATTTTTATAAAAATTATCCTAATTTGTATATTTATTTAGCGAAATATTTATAAATTTAATTTAGCTTAATAAAATCTATCTTTTCTTTGCAGAGCTTTAAAATTAGGATTTTCTTTTAGAATATTCTTTCATTCTAAATTACATCGACTTTTCTTACTGAATCTTCACTTGAATGCAATAGCCTAAGTGGTTATTTATATTACTAATAGCTGGTATTCCATGCATTTTGAACATAATAATCTGATAATAAAACCTATTTATACGTAACCTTTGAGTAATTTTAATTGTAAGATAAAATTGCTTTGCTTCAGAAATATTTGCCTGTTTTGTAGAAACTCAATCGGGCCCGAAAAATTAAGATTTTGTCCCAGATCTGGTCAGGCTTAAGTCGAACTTTCAGCTTTTATGCGGGCTGGTTTCGAAGCCGATTTTAACATTTATACAAACAGGTCCATCTTTTTTTTTTTTTTTTTTTTTTTTTTTTTTGTTACGGCCTGGCCGGATTCGAGCCAAACTTTTAGCTTGTATACCGGGCCGGTCTGGGCCAATAATTTTTTTGCACGAGCTGCGTCGCGACCGGGCCAAGCTTTTAAAATTTCGAGGAGACCGAGCAGGGCCAAAAACTATTTTGTAGAGATCGGGCCGATCCTGAAAACAAACATTTCGTTTACATGTATAGATTCCTATTCTAGAAACTTCACTTTTTAACTTGTTTGAAAATTCAGTAATAGAAATTAAATATTTTTTTGTACATTTTATCTATTTATTGAATAAAGCAATTTTTTCTTTTAAGTACGATTTAAAAAAATTTCATCATACGAAAACTAAGCCTATATAATATTAGTAAAAATTTCACTAACTACAAAAAAATTAAGCTTGTTTCTCTTTTCAACAAATTGATCAATTTGGTATTACAGAAATTAGTTATAACAAACCATCTCGATTGCGAACGCTGACGGAAACCGGCAAAAATATGGTTGGCATGTGATAACGGAAATATCAAATAACGCAGACATATTTTTATTTAATCACATTATTTATTCCAACACAAAATAAGCAGAATTCGTCAGAGAAATGTAGATTCCTTTATTTTTAAACAGCTAGAATTGATGTGAAAACTCGGTATATCAGATAATGAGAAAGGGAGGGAGAGGAATAGCATTTATGTTCAAGAACATGTTTTATCTCAACAATATAACATGTATGACCATGTTCAGACATTTTTAGAGAAATTTACTGGCATTCACTGAAACCTTGAAATTAAACGGTATATATCAAGCACTATGATAACAGATTTAACAAATTACATATATTTAAAAAAAAAAAAAGCTCTCAGTTTGAATTGCCAAATTTTAAATTCCTACTCAATGAAACTAATATCGACACGTAGGCTAAAGACGGACTGCCCCTCAAAAACTACCTGCGGAAAAAAAAAAAAAAAAAAAAAAAAAAAAAGTATTTAGTTTACCCCATTATTTTATTTTCAAAACAAAGTACGGTTTCAGAGTTTCGAAAGTGTAATTTGAAAATCAGGGCTCCTTCGAATTTTAAACCCTTCGCGATGGGAGCCTTTTACGAAATTTTTAATGTTTTGTCACCGGTTTTTTAAGACAGAAATTTGCGCCTTATTAAATCGAGAAAATGATCCGATGAAATGAGGCAAATTTTACTGGTGGGGATAAACAAGGATTCTTAAGCCTTTTAGCAGCACGTATTATATATGTCACTCGTCCCCAAGGGGTTAAGGCCCCTGTCCTCGCTCGAGGAAACGCTCGCGAGCTAATGCTATTCCTGTGGGGAAGCATTTTTCTAATAACTCTTTCGCATTTTGACTTTTTTTTTTTTTTTTTTTGCTTGCTTTGGATAGCTGAGGTGCATGCCGACAGCGCACCTTTTTTACTCTTTCGATTTTGGTTGCAGATATTTTTTTAAAAAGCATTTTCAGTTTCGAAACCGGTTTTGAAAGTGGAACTAACTTTGTAAAAAATATCTGCAACCAAAATCGAAAAAGTAAAAAAGGTGCGCTGTCGGCATGCACCTCAGCTATCCAATGCAAAAAAGGAAAAAAATTAAAAATAAAATAAAATAAAATAAAAATAAATAAATAAAAATGTCAAAATGTGAAAGAGTTATTAGAAAAATGCTTCCCCATAGGAATAGCATTAGCTCGCGAGCGTTTCCTCGAGCGAAGACAGGGGCCTTAAGAGCACACACTAGTCACACAGTAATAGCCGAACGCTAATGATAAGTCTATGGGCGCAATCTTTTTAAATATCTCGCTTTATTTTTAATATTTTTAAATGTTTTTTTTTTTTTCTACAGGATAGCTGAGGACGACCCACAACCGGCCTAGTTTTTATTTTTTCAATTTTGGTTTTAGATAATTTTTTTTTAATTACTATAATTTTCAAAATTGGTTTAAACCGGTTCTGAAACTATCATAATATAAAAAATATATAACCAAAATCGAAAAAGTAAAAACTAGGCCGGTTGTGAATCGTCCTCAACTATCCTATGCCAAAAAAAAAAAAAAAAAAAAAAAAACATGTAAAAATATTAAAATTTTGAACGAGATATTTGAAAAGAACGCCCCCATAGACTTTACATTAGCACTCGGCTTTTACCGCGTGACTAGTGTACGCTCTTAAGTTTGATGATGAATTTCCAATCGCCACTTAGGAGCAATTCAGAAAAAACAGAGTCTAGACAGCGGACCACAGACATCTTCTCGTTCTTTTAGTGTATAATTATTTTAAAGCCTTTGTGTAAAATCAATTTTGCAATATACAGTCGATTCTCGTTAATTCGAATCTTCGCTTAATTCGAACTAAACATGAAGTCCCGAAATTTTCAATGGCAGAATAACGTTAAACTTTTTCATTAATTCGAACTCATTTTCTCTTGCCCTTGTTTAATTCGAACTAATGAGAATTCAGATTTTTCATTCTTCCTTTATTTCTCACGGATTTCAGATCATTTGAATAACTTTCTTTCTATGATTTTTGTGAAAATTGTTCCGAACGAGTATACATATAATCCCATGCATTTGATATCCACTTTCTAAGTGTCCCGTCTGTCCATCAGTGACGTTACAATTTTTTCTTCCACTGTGCTTGTTTCTAATCTTTTAATTAGTTTATATGTATTTATACATTCTAATTTAATATTAACTCATATTCTGATGATAACAAACATAATAAATTAAAAAAAAAAAAAAACCACTACAACATTAATTCCTTTGTAATAGTTCCATATTAAGCATGTTCTCATTTCATACTTTCCACAATTCGAACTTCGGATAATTCGAACATTTCTTGTGGTCCCGAAGAGTTCGAATTAACGAGAGCCGACTGTATATATTTATTTTACAAACACAGAGATAAAGAAAATTTAGTTAATTGAATTTCGATGTTCAATCTACAATGCTCGAAATCTAGATAAGCATCCCCCCCCTCCCCCCAAACCCCGGTCTTACCAAAAGCCATCTAATAAATGATTGAGACCGCATAATAAGCGCAAGAACTCTATTTCAAGTAGCTTTATTTAAATTGTATCATTTTGTAACCCATGAAATTGCTCAGGCTACTAAGATTCATTTCTCAATGATTCATTACCACTAAAAAAAGATGGACAGTTTCCAAATTCATGTGGCAGAGAGGGAAGAGTGAAAAAATTCAGAGAAAAAATACCGGAAGAAAAATAATGACACAAAAAACAAAGCGATTGTCACCAAAGTAAGTTAAAGCTTCCTGATTTCGAAATTTGTTTTATTTCAAAAGGCAATAACGACGATGAGGCGATCTCTTTAGTTTCACATAATATTATCCTCATTTTGCCTTAGAGAATTAAGTACAAGAGCGCCGGCAACTGGAAAGAGTGGGAAAAGCCAGAGAGGTAGTGAAGAGCCTCCTTAGATTAAACCTTTCCTTAGATTTTGAAATTTGCTATTTTTTTAGAATTTCTGATCATTTTGGAATACATATTATTCTTAAGTAACTTAACTTTTTCAAGGGCAGAAAATATTTGTTCGTAAAATGATGAAGTTATAATTGACTTGCATCAAAATTTACAAACGATTTAAGTAAAAACCGGTTTTTATTCATTTTCAATATAAAAGGAAATTTTTATTAAAGTATTCTAGGTCCGTATCTTGGCCCATATTCTTGCCAGTTTTTAAATTAAAATTAGATGGTTACGCCGTGTGACCATCACCCTTGAAAAGGTTAAAATAATTAAAGGTGGGAAAAGGACTAAGAGGAGGGAAAAAATAACTACGATTTTTGACAGGGGACGCTACCCCTCTGAATCTCTCGTGAAAGAATTTTAGATGTGTTTTTCCTTTATGAGCAGAGCATATTTTAAAGAATTACCTTAAATGAGGAGGTTCAGTGGTGTGGTGTCGGAGCCCCACTGACAAAAAAGAAAATACACTGTTTCAATTCTGCATTTAAAAAAAAGGTACTTTTCCGATATTTTATTTTTCCATTTTCATATCCCCTAACCTTTTCGCATTTTTGAATTGTGTTTTTATGTATGTATAGTTACTTGCATGGATTTTCTTTAAAAACTTGGTTTAGGTAACTTCAAGTCCATCTAAAACGCAGCCTTCGTAATGGATTACAAGCTTGTTAACCAAAACTTTGCCCCTCCTTGGATTTCATTCTGACAGTGTCCATAGATTTAAACTTTAAAATAAGAATTTTCAGATCAGAACTTTTTTTTAAAATTCAACAAAGGAAAATGATAACCATATTTGCAGTTTTTTTCTCCTTTTTCTTCAAACTCTGCATAATTCATTACCTCCATCCACACCCATCTGTTTTACTGGGTGCAGTAGTTTAATTTTAGCTTTCTAACGGCTCGAGATATTTTCTTAAGGCAAGACATGCAATTTACAAAATACAAACTAATATTTCAGACTGGTTTGAAGAGAGCAGAAATTTATTTTAATTTGAGAATCTAAAACTGAAAATTTTAGAAAGTCTGCGACACAGTATAAGAAGAAAAAGAGCCAAATTTAAACCAAAGCCACTTTAGCACAAACCTTTATAATAAATAACACAAACATTAATCTTTCCCACAATGGAATTTTTTGCAGTTTATAAAATTTTAAAAGGATATTTCCAAATACCCCAGAAAAGTATAGTATAAGGATGGAGAGGGACATAGGTTATATATAATTTGGGTTGTAGTTGACATCAGAAAAAAAAAGAAATGTACCAAATGTTATAAAATTTTGATTTGTGAAAGGTCCTTTATAAATATTTATGGTTTATTTCATCATAAGAAATCTACTAACAGTAAAATTGAACTTAATTCTCTCTTTTACGGTTATTATATCACAATATGACTGTTTTCATAACTATTATTCATAGAATACTACAAATTTCACGATGAAACTAACGTCAATTAATTATGGATTAAAGTTTTTCTTTCTTAATTTACTTTTTTTTTTTGGCAATTTTTAATGATATTTCTGAATGGTTGCAAATAAATTACATTTTTTTATTGAAAAAACGAGAAATAATAGATATTATATTTTTATTGACATAATTTTCTCATTAGAATCGATTTTTTTCACTTTAAATAAATGGGGGAAAATAACTTTATTAAATTAAGTTTCAAGAAAATTCTAAGAGATAAACAGAATTTCACATAATTCCCAGCCATGTATCAATTTATTCTAAAATGGAAAAAGTGACGACAAATTGACATTACACCGTATAGTTTTAATTTTACATTCAACTAAGGACTAAGGAGGTTAGACAGAAATATATCTAAGTTCCTTGCATTTAACTAGATTCTAGGGTATTATTGCCTTCTAGTTACAAAACATAAAGAAGAAACATTGATTTTTAACTAAATATTCCTTAGAGATGATAAATTAAAACTTATAACAAGGACGCTAAAAATATTATGGTTTTGCGAGAAAAATGCCTTTTTCTGAACATTTAATCCGGAATTTTTAAAAATAAGTATTAAGTTCGTCCAAATGACGTCATTTTTGTATAATTTCGTCGGGGGGGATTAGCTGCCTCCACCCTATTTGTACTTAACCAATGAATCCCAAAACAAATAAGGAAAACGCCTTAGAGCTTATATACAAATTTGAAGCAAATCGGATATTTCTATCATGAGTTATTAAGCTACGTATATACAGAACTTATGGGTACATTAGCTCTCAGGCTTTGACAGCCTGCGAGTTAAAAATAATTTCTTTTATGTTCTGTAAACTGGAAGTCTTGAGTTAGATCCTCTACTTTATTATAAAACAACCCCCGAACCGCACGTCGAGTCGGGCTCGGATAAAATTGGTTTACCTGACCCGATTCAGAACTTTAATTCAGATATCATATGCAAAAAGAATCATTTAATAAAATAAACTTTTTCAAAAAAAAATATAACCGACTTCAATCAACGCTCTAAAAAGAGTTAAATAATTTTTTAAAATACCCTAATGATGAATTGTTATCTAATAACCACACATCAGATATCATGTACCGACAAAAAAAAATGGTTATAAGTTTAATACATAGAACTTAATATCCAGCAAACATGGTTTTTCGACAGAATATTTTTTACAAGAGATTAATTTACATATTTTTGATTTAATATTTGAATATATACATATAAAAAGTAATGAATTACTTTTTGAAGTTGGTGCCAAACGATCACAGTCAATAATGATTTTTACCATTTTATTTATGGTATTAGGCATAATATAACCATAATTCTTTCTATACTTACAATAGTTTGGCACCAACTTCAAAAAGTAATTCATTACTTTTTATATGTATATATTCATAAATTAAATCAAAAATATGTAAATTAATCTCTTGTAAAAAATATTCTGTCGAAAAACCATGTTTGCTGGATATTAAGTTCTATGTATTAAACTAATAACCATTTTTTTTTGTCGGTACATGATATCTGATGTGTGGTTATTAGATAACAATTCATCATTAGGGTATTTTAAAAAATTATTTAACTCTTTTTAGAGCGTTGACTGAAGTCGGTTATATTTTTTTTGAAAAACTTTATTTTATTTCTTACTTTTTAGTTATTTATACCGTAATACTTAGTTTAATCGGTTGGATAGTTGCGGTGTAATCGGTGAACATATATAAAAAAGTACATACGCGGTCGAATTGATGATAACCTTCTCTCCTTTTTTTAAGTCAGTTAAATAAATTATAATACGGAAAAATACTGTATGTTATACATGGATGTCAGGAATGGGGTTCGAACCCACGATCTCTTTCGAGAACCAGAGTTTAAATCGGGCGCCTTAGACCGCGCGACTATCCTGACTGCAATCTAAACGGTGAACAACGCCATATTACTTTTCGCAAGTCTATTATTTTAGCACACTTTTACTGATAAAGTACTGAGTTGGTAAAAGATCTCTGATACTCTATGCTAACGGTTAAAACAAAATATTCTTAATAGCATAATTAGCATTTAATTTGTAAAAGGAATAATACGGAAAAGGCTTTCGTATATATGTATGTATGTCAGGAGTGGGGTTCGAACCCACGTTCTCTTTCGAGAACCAGAGCTTAAATTAAGCGAATTAGACCGCTCGGCTATCCCGATTGCAATCAACTCAGGGAACTTATTCAAGGTCATGTTATTTTTCGCAAGTCTATTAATTTAGCACTCTTTTACTGATAAAGTATTGAGGAGATAAAAGATCTCTGATTCTCTCTGCTAACGGTTAAATACATAATATTCTTAATAACATAATTAGTATTTAATTTGTAAAATATATGTGTAAAAAATTATAATGCGGAAAAAGTTATTGTATACATGCATGTCAGGAATGGGGTTCGAACACCCGTTCTCTTTCGAGAACCAAAGCTTAAATCAGGCGCCTTAGACCGCTCGGCTATCTTGACTACAATCGAGTCGGTGAACTTATTCAACGTCATATTACTTTTCGCAAGTCTATTATTTTAGCACTCTCTCACTGATAAAGTATTGAGTTGGTAAAATATCTCTGATACTCTGTGCTAACGGTTAAATACAAAATATTCTTAATAGCATAATTAGTATTTAATTTGCAAAATATCTGTGTAAAAATTATAATACGGAATAGGTTGTTATATACATGTATGTCGGAAGTGGGATTCGAACCCACGCTCTCTTTCGAGAACCAGAACTTAAATCAGGCGCCTTAGACCGCTCGGCCATCCTGACTGCACTCCATGGCAGGAATTCATTCAACAGTTTTAATTAGCAAAAAATCACTAATTTTAATAGTTTGTGCCCGTTTACTAAAAAATTACTGAACCAATTTCTATGAAATGGAAGTGGTACCAATCCGAGAGTAAGTTCTTTAATTTAACACCAAAACTAAATTAATAAGTTGGATAGTTTCGGCGTAATCGGTGAACTGAACGTACATTAAAAAAATACATACGCGATGAATTGATAACCTCCTCTCCTTCTTGAAGTCGGTTAAAATGTTCTTAATAGCATAATTAGTATTTAATTTGTAAAATATATATGTAAAAATTATAATACTGAATAGGTTCGGAAACGTATTCAATGTTATGTTACTTTTTGAAAGTCAATTATTTTAGCACTCTTTCACTGATAAAGTATTGAGTTGATAAAAGATCTCTGATACTCTGTGCTAATGGTTAAATACAAAATATTCTTAATAGCATAATTAGTATTTAATTTGTAAAATATATATGTAAAAATTATAATACGGAAAATTATTGTACACATGCATGTCAGGAGTGGGGTTCGAACCCATTGTCATTTTCAAGAACCAGAGCTTAAATCAGGCGCTTTAAACCGCTTGGCCATCCTGACTTCACTCAATTGTAGGAACTAATTCAATAGTTTTAATTACCGAAAAAACGCTAATTTTAATAGTTTTTGCTTAATTACTAAAAAAATACTGAACCAATTTCTATGAAATGGATGTGGTACCAATCCGAGAGTAAGCTCTTTAATTTAACACCAAAACCAAATTAATCGGCTGCATAGTTTCGGAGTAATCGGTGTACATACATAAAAAAAAAATACATACGCGTCGAATTGATAACCTCCTCCCCTTTTTGAAGTCGGTTAATAAAAATATGAGTTAAATGTAGACGAACAATTGTAAAAGAATATTTCCAATAGTTTAAGCTTGCGAGTGAGTGAATGAAGTAAGCTCTTTAAAATAACAATAGGACTGTTACTGTAAAATTAAACAGTAACTGTGATTAGAAGAATTTCAAAATATCTGTTCGCTGAATTTTAACGTCGAGAGGAAGGAGTAAATGTTTTGACCATTGCCCGAAAGCATTCTGTTGTACAAAAGAGAGGGGGAGGGGTGTCAATTTACTTTCTGAATAGAACCTAACACAGGATATCATCTGCAGGGCCGGCGCTAGACATTTCGCCGCCTGAGGCGAGCCTTATTTTGCCGCCCCTATGACGTCATCCTTTTTTTTTTTTTTTTAAACCATTGCACAATCTTTTTAAAAAATAAGTAAATTAATATAATATCTATAATTTATTTGCATAAATATAATATAAAACGTATTTACAATTTAAAATAATCAAACTGTGTAATTTATTTATTTTATTTTTTATATCTTTTTAAAGTAACAACAGCTAATTTGGAATTAAATTTATCAATAATATTTTACTAGTATTAAAAAAAAGTGTCACTTATAAAAGAACAGTAACACTTCAAAATCTCTTTTCCCTTGTTATGCCTTTCGAAAAATTGCGCACGTTATGAATATTAGAAAATAAAATGCTCTTACAACAGATAAAGAATGCTTTTAAAATAAATATTAATGAGATAAAATGTATCAAAAATTTAAAATCAATCACATTACATTTAAAATTCGTGTATGAATTTCAAACAGAAAATAATGATAAAGTATAACAAGTTATTTATCTTTTTAAAATCGTATATACAAGACAAAATCGTATATTGGTAATATTAATATGGAAACAGCTAATGAAAATAAGACAAAAGTTCAAGAAGTGAGTAATTTCTCATGATTTATCTTTGACGAAATCAATATTATAAAGCGAAAAATAAAAATAAATAAATAAATAAACTTATTAGAGCAAACTTCACGAAATCGCTAAGTAAATTTTGAATAAATATGACTTAAAAGAGGACAAAATTTAGTACATTAGGTTAAAAGATTCAAACCTGATTCCTTTTTAATAATATTGAAAAATTGCTTTGAAACAAAAAATAAACAAGAAAGGCCCTTAAAGATTACAAAAATTGCAGAAAGGCAAAATTTACTACAGCAGTTTGAATTATTTTAAATTGAGTTTTTTCACACGTAAAATCGCAGTTGAAGTGAGTAACAAAATTCCTTTTAGGAATATCAAAAACTCATGTTAAAAATTGCATTAAAATTTGCGAAAATTTTAAAATCGCGGAGAAAAAATTATCATGTATTACGCTGAAAATTGTAACAAAGTTTGGCAAAATTTACAACAGTGGGCTAATTAACAATACCTTACTTATAATAATGCAGAACAGAAATTTTTTTCTAAATGGAAAAAAAAAAAATAAAAAATAAATAAAAAAATAAATAAAAAACGCGAAAACAACAGGAAAAAAAAAACGTTAGGAACCGCATTGAAAATAGTGGACTTAAGATAAATGCTTGGAGCCGATTTCGTTTTATTAACGTCAAAAAACGTCTGTCGAAGAACGCAAAGGAAACGCGATACAAATTGCATTGAAAATCGCAAAACATTGAAAATCACGTAGGATAAAATGTATTTCAATAAGGCTAAAATTTTCAAACTGAATTATTATTTTTTTTTTTAAGTAAGAAATATAAAAAAAGGCAATACAAAAAAATTTGCTAAGAATCGCGTTGAAATAATTTTAAAAATCCATAAAACTTATATAAAAAAAGAAACTCATTGAACAAAACTTACATCATTAAGGAAAACTTTGTAACTGAATCACTTTTACGAATAGGAAGGTAAAAAAAATCGCTGCGAAATGAAGAAAAAATGCAGAGGTTAAAATTTACTCCAATGGGCCAAAACATTTGTAACCCGAATTAACACAAATTGAAAAAATAAGGAGGACAAAATTTGTTGTATTATGTTGAAAAGCTTGAGGCTAAAATATTAAAAGCTGATTTATATTATTAATATATGGCAAAAATTGCGGAAACGCAAAAATCGTCAAATATCGCAAAGGACCGATTTTACTACATTGGGAAAAAATATTCTAACAGGAATTATTTCCTTAATATTTAAAAAAAAAAAAAAAAAAAAAAAAAATGGTGCGAAACACACACACACAAAATATCACAAATTGCGGAAGATAAAATGTAAGGTGTCCTGGAGTAATAAAGTCAAGGTATAATATTATGCCTAATTATGAAAGAAACCGGGGGGTATCACCTACGGGTTCTGTACAAAAGGGCTCTAAGTCATCTGAATTACAAACAACTGCTAAAAGTTAATTAGTTCAATTTGTAAACATTATAGCTGAAAAGAGAACATAAGAGTCAACGCCCGATCTAAAATTTGCGAGATATATTCTTTGATATGAAGACTGTACATTTATTAGGAAATACTTTGTTTATTACATATATTTGTGGTGTATATTTCGCGTACTTTCAAAATGTTGTAGAAAACTTTGGATGTGTTCTTGAGGAAGTTTGAAGTTTAAAATATACTGCGCAATAAGTATACTGGGGTAATAACATTATCCACTGGCATTACTACTCTGGTTGATTCGTTTCAGTGCTACGAAGAGGGTTTATTTTTTTTTATTTTGTACACGAGAGAGCATTTTTGTCTTTTTTTAAATACTAGAAAGGATAAAATGAAATTTGCATACCCTAA
Source organism: Maratus speculifer (assembly GCA_964019185.1). Taxonomy (NCBI): domain Eukaryota; kingdom Metazoa; phylum Arthropoda; class Arachnida; order Araneae; family Salticidae; genus Maratus; species Maratus speculifer. The sequence goes on along the minus strand of OZ025289.1, from coordinate 69,561,149 downwards.
GTGCTGTTAAATTTTTTATTGTCAGGTGAATAAAATACCAAAGGATTATTGCTGCACCTTAATATCGCAATTAATGTTAATAAAGTGAAATTTGTCTATTTCTAGGATTGTAGAGTTTGTATCTTTAGAATTGGATAATTCACATTTCGTTATTCTATCATATTTTAGAATTCGTTTGCATGTAATAGCGCCAAATAGCGTTAATCAAGAAATCATGCCAGTACATTTTATAAATGCATATCTGTTAAAATATCGTTTCTTGTATACATAGTCAATAATGTGCTATATCAAATCCCATATTTGTTTGAAAAAATATCTTAAAATAAGCCATGAAAATTGGTAGAACTTTAACGTGGTGTTATTACTCCAGGGCACCTTAATATAATATTAGACAAAATGTTAAAAAAATCCTTTTTATGAATGTCAAAAGATCACGGACCGTAAAAGAATACTAGACATTGTACGGACAATCGCAGACACTTTAAGAATAGCGAAGGACAAAATTTCCTAAATTAAGGCAAAAATTTAGAAAAGGAAATTTGTGTAACGACTTCCAAAAACTTGCAACAGAATACAATAAATAAATATAATAACGATAATAATTGCTAACAATTGTATGAAAATGGCATTTAAAATAACTAAATATTCAAAAATCGCGGAGAAAAATTTTGAATACATTTAGCTAAATTTTTTACACAAAATTCCTTCCAAGAAAGTAAAAAAATCGCCGTAATCCTCGGAAAAACGATAAAAAACATTTAAAAATAGTTTTTAAAAAAATTACAGAATAAAATTGAATATATTTTCTTAGAAGACAAGACACTAAACGAAACTCTTTCCCAAATGTCAAAAAATTGCTCTAAAAAAACGCTAAAAAAATCGCTATTTTTAACAGCAGCTGATAAAATTCACTATATTAGGGTAAAAGTTTCAAACCGAACTAATCTTACAAACACTTAAAAAAATGTTCTATGTAAGTAAACATTATTGAAAAGATTTTTTTATCTATATTAATATTAAATATTAAAATTCACTGCCTTTTACTAATGTCGAAAAATCTAGAAAGGAAATAAAAAACTTTTTAAAAATCGCAATAAACAATATTTACTGCAATGAGAGCTAAAGCATTCTAACAGGAATTCACTTCCGAATGTAAAATTAGGTAATTAAATTAGGTGAAGTGGGTATCGTTTGTTATGTATTTTCAAATTCTGGATCAAATTCGTTCCCAAGTTCATTCGATCATTCTTTATAAAATTTATAGTAGGTTTTATAAATATACAATATTGAAAGTTATATTTTATTATTGAATACAGCTTTATCATATTTATTTTACGTTCAAAACGTGTTCTTTATATCATGTCAAATAATATATCATGTCAAATAATAAGATTTTTAAACATGCTCAAAGTAACAATAATCAAAATCAAAATCATCGAATTTTTTCAAGGTTAGTAAAGTTGTCAAAATATCCGTGTTTCATAATTCTTTTTTGATAAAACCATTCATGACATTGTATTCATGCAACCTGCCAAACTCTAACCGTATTGATTTGCGGAAGAGTCATTCGATTCCGACCCTACCAGTAGTTGAGAAATTCTGCCCTCGAAACCAGAGCCCGATCAAGATGAAGTTGCCCCCCCCCCTCCCCCCCCCCATCTTCCCATTCCCGACGACATTTTCAGAAAAAAAGTAGGTTTAATTGATGAGTTGAGAAAGTTTCATGTTCACAAAAAAAGTTAACTTACACGAATAATCAAGAAAATGAACTACCATCCACTTTCTCAAATAAGAATATGTATAATTCACAAACATCTATGATCCTCAGTTTATGTTGCAGAATAAATGAGGTCTTTTTCAAAACTCGCCTTATTCAAAATCATAAAAATTGTTTTTTAAAAATATTTTATTCAAGGGGAAAAAATCAGCCACATAATTTGTGGGCCCCTGAAATTGTTGGGCCCAGGGCCAGGGCCCCGGAGGCCTGTGCATTAATCAGGTCCTGCACGAAACTGGAAGACGGGAAGCACTGGGTTCGAAATCAATCGCGACCGTCGGCCTAATCGTTCAGAGTTTTCCGTGGTTTTCTTTGAGCTTTGGATTTCTTTGCATAAATATCGACTAGGTTCCTTTAGAAAGACCCCCCCCCCCCACGGAGGGCATTCTCCCTAGGGCCTATATCCCTCATTCAGATAATTCGCGGTCATAAACACAACCAACCAACCAATCATTCGATTCCGAATTAAAAAATACTTATCAAACGATACTATACTTTAGCTAAAGGAAAAAAAAAAATTGAATTCTCTACCAGAGTAAAAATGCGCCCTCCCCGCCTCCTTCCCTAAAACAAGGTAAAACAGCTTTTTTCAAAAGAGTGGGGGGTAATTTTTTTGTCAAAAAAAAAAAAAAAAAAAAAAAAACTTTTTTCAAATTTTTGTAAAAGGCTATCAATTGTTACATTTACTTATATTTTGGTATATTTTATTTGTAGAAATATGTGAGAGAAATGCCGCCCTTTTACTGTGCGCCCTGAGGCGGCTGCCTCACTTGCCTCACCCCTGGTGCCGGCCCTGATCATCTGTTATACTGTCTCAGACAAGATTTAAAAGTATAAAATCTTTTTGATGGCTTTTCTTGTACTACCAATCATACGTTTATTTTGCCATTCAACGATTGTCATTTAAGACAAACACTTAAATGGCCTTTACTACTCATGCGCACCGGTTAAAGGACAGCATTTGAACTGACCATTGTTCATAAAGATCATTTTTCCGTTCCGATTTTTCGGTTACCTTCGATAAAGCAAGATACAGAAACAACTTACACGAACACAATGAAAATCTTAAAAGTACGAAAATACGAGTGTTTCTATACACTGTATTTGTAAACAGGATGTTGCCGAAACAACGTTAAAAACATATTGGAAAAGAAAAGTGCAACAACTTCAGAACTAAATATTAGTAACTGTATATCTAATCTAAGAAAGAATTAAAAAAAAAAAAACATATTGAATTGATATTTCTTTAACACCAGGCTGTTGACTTTTATATCACCAGTTAAAGACCACGAAAAATAAACTGAAATAAGGGTATTCTGCGGTTGGTTATCTATGTACCAAAATGTGCAGAAATCATCGCATATTTTGAGAAAATTTGACCCCCGTCCCCCATCTTCTGAATGCCTAAATTACGGAAGTGACGTAAAATACCAGGAACACACATTACCTATTTAGTATCATTATAAAATAGGCAATTTTTTTTTCTATTTTTGAAAAAGAATTTAAAAGAATTTGAAAGTCTATTTATGTATGTTGGTATGTGTGTGCGTGCAGTGTTGTTGCCACGGAGAAAGAATATACAGTCGACTCTCGTTAATTCGAAATCGGATAATTCGAATTTTCGCTTAATTCGAACTAAACATGAAGTCCCGAAATTTTCAATGGCAGAATAACGTTAAAATTTTTCATTAATTTGAACTCGTTTTCTCTTGACTTCGTTTAATTCGAATTAACGAGAATTCCGATTTTTCATTTTCTTTCCTTTCTCGCGGATTTCAAATCATTTGAACAACTATTTTCTTTGATTTTTGTGAAAATTCTTCTGAACAAGTATACATATAATCCAATGAATTCGATATCCACTTTCTTAGTGCCCCGTCTGTCCATAAGTGAGGCTTTAAATATTTCTCTCTTTGTGCTTGTTTCTAATCTTTTAATTAGTTTGTGTATTTATACCTTCTAATTTAATATTAAGTCATATTCTAATGATTATAGACGAAATAAATTTAAAAAACACTATAACATTAATTCGTTTGTAATAGTACCATATTAATCATGTTATCATTTCATATTTTCTATAATTCAAACTTCGGATAATTCGAACATTTCTTGTGGTCCCGACGAGTTCGAATTAACGAGAGCCGACTGTACTCCGTGGAATATATATACTCCGTAAGAATATACTCTTCATACTCCGTGGTTGTTGCTTCTAGATCCAAGCGATCCCGCTTAGAGGTTGCAGACAGTTATTCAAAACACTGCAATCTGTTTTTGAAGATTACCTGGGTGACAGACAATAAGTCACTGCTAAAACATAATGTTCTTCTGATGTACAGAAGTTGCAAAACTAAGTGTAATAAATAGTTGAAAAAGTTTATTTTTCAAATAACAATCTATGTAAGTACGTACATTTAAAATGAAATTTTTACATTCTTATCTGTTGTTTTTCGATACATCATTGCAATCCATGAGGGGGAAAAAAAAAAGACTAGAATGTTATGATAAACACAATCAAAATTCAAAAGTGCCACATTTGTTATTCTAATTAACACAAAGTTCAAATAAGATTTTTTCCCCCCTCGGTTTAATAATTTTGTGTATTTTAATGATGGTTATGTTTTACGGTTGTTAATTATATATTTTTTTAATTTTTCAAATTATTTAAACTAGGGGTGCATAACCTTTTTTCGAGAGAAGGGCCACTTACAAGTATATCTGGGTGGCAGGGCCGTAACTACAGCCGGGGCAGACGGGGCACTGCCCCGGAGCCCCAAGCCTGGGGGGCCCCAAACTGATGATTAAAAAAACTATTGATTTTAGTTTCTAGTCTAACTTCCTATAAAATGTCCAGCACATACCTAAAAGTTAGTAATAAAAAAAAAATCAAAGTGCCAGAGTAGATTTTTTGCGTGTCTGTCAATATACTCCTTACGCTTCGCATGCAAAAGCAGTTCTACAGCAGACACCAGAATGTCGAGTCGAATGTGTCATGTCGTGCCAGCATGTTTGCTGACCCCACCGAAGCTAGTATAAAGAAGAAAATATGAGCTTCTAATCGGTTGAATAATATAAAAAGCATCTAAAAATTCTAGAAAATCTTTCTTCTGATCTATACTAATAAGATAACAAAACGCTCTGTTTGTGTGTGTCTGCGGTGGCTAGCAAAATCTACCGCACATAGATGTCTTACATTTTAGGTGAAGATAGTCCAAGACAGGTCCTGATGCATCTGAGGCTCAGATTTTTAATATTTTAAGGACCAGGGGCCCAGGGCCCCTTACAATTTTTATGCTCCAAATTGTTAATAGCTTGACTCCTTTTTATCTAATCTTCGTTTTAAAGCACCGTTCTCCTTTTAGATATTAAAGCCTTTTTACTTTTCAGTTATGACCATGGACCCTTGGGGCCCGTTTTAGAGCCCCTTTAAGTCTTTGTGATGATAAATATTGTTATTGCTTCCATTTAATTCGATCTTCATTTTTGGGATACTTGTTCCATTTAGATATTTTCAAATTTTTACATTCCATATAAGACACTGGGGCCCCCCAGGTAATCATAGGGCCGACTAGGGCCCCTTGATCTTTTTGTGCGCTAAACATTATTCACTCCCTACCTGATATTTTTATTTGGAACCTGGGGCCCTTTTTTTAACGCTTACCCAAACAATTGGTGCATTTTTAAAAAATATCATTCTTGCGAATAATTCATATTCTATGCTTAATTTTGACTAATTAAAGGTCTAAAGCGCTATGTACTGAAACATTTTAACATGTTTTCATGTTAGGGCCCTGGTTGTATTTGTCAGTTGACCCGTATGGGGCCCTCTATCATAGCCAGTGTTCTCGCTGTCGTTCGCCAATGCGCCAAATTGCGACTAAATTCTTCATTTGGCGAGTAAACAAGCGATTAGATTCGCCAAATTGCTAGTGCTCAATTTTTGCTTTTTCTTTTTTTCCTTTTCGTTTTTCGCATATATGCATATATATAAAGTATACATATTTTTTATATTTATAGCGGATGTTGAAATTAGATTAATAGCAATCAGTGTCACAGTTATAAAAAACTTAGGTTATTTTAGAACATATTGAAAAGAAGGGGGTACATTAAAGAATTAAATATTTTTGTGCTACACGGCAAATCAATTTTGCTAATACTTTTTTCATTTGGCGAATGTTTTTTATTTTTAATTAGCCAAATTGCTAACGTTGGTCAAATGTCAGCGAGAACACTGATCATAGCTGCCTTATAAATGGCCGGATTCACTAGCCTTTTTTTATCTAACAACTTTTTAGGTCCTCCAACCACGACATGAACAACAAAAAAATTCCTTAGACTTCAGCTACCACTATTTATGAATATTAATCGCTTTCTTGGGGCCCTTGGTGTAGCTTCTTTAAAAGTGATCCAAATAGCTTTCAATTTTATTCAACATAGTTTTAGCGTCTTCCTATTATTTTAATAACTACAAAAATATTTTTATACCCAACTACATGCGGAATAAATTCCTGGCCCTTTGGGGCCCGGTAAAGGCATCCTTGAAGTTTTTATAATAATACATTGTTAATAAATTGCTTCCTTTTAATCTGATCTTCATTTTTAGGATTCTTTATTCATTTAGATATTTTAATGTTTTGACATTCCATACAAGACACTATGTTCCTCTGTGGAATCATAGGGCCCCTGAACATTTTGTGAAATAAACATATTTCACTTGCTATATTTCTAATCTTCTTAGTGCAAAATTTTAAAGTTGCTTGGGACTCTTCTGTCAGGACCAATCCAGAAAACCTAATGTTTTTATTCGAACCCTAGGGCCCCTTTTTAAACATTTACGCAACCAATTGATGCATTTAAAAAATATATATTATTCCAACGAATAGTTCCTACTATACGCTTAATTTTGACTAATTAAAAATCTAAAGCGCTGTGTACTAAAATATTTTAACATATTTTCATATTAGAGCCCTGGTTTTAACTGTCAGTTGGTCCTTACGGGCCCCCATATTGTAGCTCACTTAAAAATGGTCCAATTCACTAGCTTTTTTTTCCCCTAACAACTTTTCATGTCCTCTAGCTATTACAGCTCATATTCAAAAATATTAGAATAATTGAGAAAAAGTAATAAGAAAAAATTATTTGTCATTTATTTATTATTAGGATGAGCGAAGCGAATCCTCTACTAGTCCACTCAAATTACAATTTGTCGTACGCTTTACAAAAAAACTATTCAATATTTTAACTTCAAATTAAACACAAAAATAAATTATGATCTGTAGATTTGCAGAATATAATTTTTTTTACAGTAAAACGTTAAAAAAATTATTTTAATTAATTTATTTTACATGCATTTCCAATACGGACGCATTTTAGCCATGGAGGAAGAATATACTGGAGGTGAACTATAATGATTTGGGTGATGCCAAAAATGTAACCCTACATTAAGTCACATTAAGTCCAAACAAAACCACGTGCTTTGATACGCCTATAAATTGAAACAGGTTAAAACCCGTATTTGATTGCTCTTGTTTTTTATCGTCGAATTTTTTATTAGACAGCGAATTAAAATTTCGTAAACAAGGACAGTTTATGCGATAATTGGCTGTAATACTGGATCAATAAATGTAGCAGGAACAAATTTATCGTTTCACAGGAAAAAAAATCTTTAATTATAAATTATATGTGTTTTAAATATCAAAAAAGAAAATCTTTTAACATTTTGCTTGAAAAGATAACATTATTTTGCTAATATCTGAAAATCGTTTGCACTCAGAAATCTGTATTTTAGATTAATATTTATTACTTATGTTTTCATACATGATTTAAAAAGAATGTTTTCATTATTATATTTTAAATATTATTTAAATGCAATTATTAATATGTAACAAAACAAATTTCTTTTTAACAAAAAGAAATAAAGATGTTTAAGTAAATTAGCAGTGAAGGACGTAGGCAAAATGGAGATCTATTTAAAAATTTCATTCCATAAAAGAGAATATTTATTAATTATTTTGAAATATTTGAATTATTTATGCGTATTGTTATTTCCAAATAAAATGAGTTCATCAGATTGGAAAAGTTTAGCTGCAAGACTGAAATTATTATCAATAAATGCTTGGTTCACATTTGAATAATTGCTCTTGATCTTACGATATAAAATTTTATTTTCACAAAATTCTTGTATTCATCGCCTATCATGGAGGATGAAGCCGCTGATCAACATTAGCTTTATATTTAAAATTTAAGCACTCTGCATTTTGATAAAAAAAAAAAAAAATCCATATCTGTATTGCTTTCTATAGTAAACAAGTTGGAAATTTCACGTGAATGTAGCAAATGAGGTGCGTTCGTCCGATAACGAAGTTTTAAAAATATTCAGATCTTGCTGATATAGTAGAGAGTACTTCGGATACAGTATAGTAGTCGAAATCTTTGTTTCTGTAAATATGAGGAAGTAATTTTTATAACACCTCAGCAACGTATATCTTATTCATAAAATGTGAAATAGTTGAATATAATTAAAACACGCCCCAAACAATGTTTCCTCGTATAGCATTATGTAGTGGAATACTTTTGTGTGGCCCTGTAATTTAATAATAAAAATTATTTGCATCACAGATTGTACGGAATGCATATTTTAGTATATATTTCATAGATTCATGCCAATTCTATTATGTTCGAATGAGTGTAACATCATTAAAATGCATTTGAAACTTTTTTCCCATTGACCGTAATGTAATGGAATACTTTTGATTGTCTCTGTAAATGATCTATGCATCCGACTTTCATAACATTTGAAATGACTCGATAAAATTACGTAATAATTATATGTTTTAAATTTCAAGCGATTAAAATGCATTTGAAACTTTTTTCCCCATTGACCGTAAAGTAACGGAATCCTTTTGATTGTCCCTGTAACTGATCTATCCACCCGATTTTCATAAAATTTGAAATGACTCGACAAAATTATGTTATAGTTATGTATTTTAAATTTCAAACGATTCGGTTGGGTAGTTTTTGCGTTGTTATATGCGGACGGACAGACAGACGGACAGATAGACGGACAGACGGACGGACTGAGCGACAACAATAGGGGTTCGTATTTACATAATTACGAACGCACCTAAAAAGCAGTTACCTTTAGATATTATATATATCAGCCTTTGACTTGTAGTAAATTGTTTTAAAATTCTTGAATTAAATATATATATATTCATCTTGATTTTTTTTTTTTTTTTTTTTTTTTTTTTTTTTAATCTTTGAATTATTTATTTAAAATAAATCTATTTGTGATTTCGAAACCCTGTATTTATGCTTCATTTTTCGCATTTAAATGCGATTAATCTTAAAATATGTGTAATTTATTTTCTAATAATTTTAAAAACTTGATAAGAATCGAAATTTTTATTGCGTGAAAATCAGCTCATTTATTTTACAGCTCTCAAATTTTATTATGCTTTATATCTGTTGTTTTTAGGTGCTTTCGTAATTATGTAAATACGTAGCACCTATAGTTGTCGTTCAGTCCATCCGTCTGTCTGTCCATTCGCATATAACAACTCAAAAACTATCCAATCGCATCTTCTAAAGTTTAAAATTCATAATTAATACATAATTTTGTCAAGTTATTTCAAATTTTATGATAGATCAATTATGCATAGATCAATTACAGGGACAATCAAAAGTATCCCGTTACATTACGGTCAAGGGGGGGGGGGGGTCAAATGCATTTTAGTCATTTGACAACGCAATACTACCCAATCGGATCGTTTGACGTTTAAAATACATAATTAATACATAATTTTGTCAAGTTATTTCAAATTTTATGATAGATCAATTATGCATAGATCAATTACAGGGACAATCAAAAGTATCCCGTTACATTACGGTCAAGGGAGGGGGGAGTTTCAAATGCATTTTAATCATTTGAAATTTAAAACAAATAATTATTACATAATTTTGTCGTGTCATTTCAAATTTTATAGAAATTGGATGCATAAATCAATTTCAGAAACAATAAAAAATATTCCATGACATTACAGTCAATTGAAATATTATGTGTGTCCCTGTAAATGCTATGCACTTCGTATTACGCGTGAAATAACTCATATTAAGTCTCAGCGACGTATATCAATTTGATTACACATGATACCGCTTACCATCGTTAAAATATGTCCCAAACAATTTCCTCCTTTATTAGCATGTATTAGAATTCTTTTGTGTGACCCTGTAAATGAATAACTATTCTTTTAGCTGCATATTTTAGTGCTTTTCGTAGATGAAAATAAATGTGAATACGTTTGTCCGGGTGTAACATCTTTAAAATTAATTTGAAATGATTTTCTCCCATTGGGCCTAATAAAATCAAAAACTTTTGACTGTCCCTGTAAATAAACTTATCGTGGTAGAAACTTCATTTTTAATCGGGTTTGTGCTTGTGTAAACTTCAATAACATGGTAAAATTTCATTGCATTCCGAGTATATTTACGAGGGTTAGAGCGCGGGCAGACGGACAGACAAACCGAATGCATAAACATTTTTCAATTTTGTTGAAAAGTGTTAATAAAAATTACTGTAAAAAGAAAACTTTTAATAATACAATTTTTAGTTCGTATCAAACGTTTTCAATTTCTTATTTGATTTTAATTTGAAATTTAATAATAATAATGATATTTAATAATAATAATAATATTAATTTCCCAATTTCAATTATTTTAAAAGTAAACATTTCTTTTAATAAATAATAATAGAACAAAGAAAGACCATTTTAAAAATTTCCTATTTCTTCTTAAAAAATGCTCCAGCTGTAATTAATTTCTTTCAATTCGTCTTATTAATACAAAATCCCTTCCTTTTTTGGAAGCTTTCCAATTTTCCACGTGCTTTTGTTTGATACACTAAAATTTGAGCGATAAATGGATTCACATTGTAAACCTTTTTTAAGGCTTAGTTCACCTCCACCTATCTTCTTCCTCCATGATTTTAGCAAATAAATAAAAAATGAAACGCGTATATTTTCAGAAAAAAAAGTTTAAATCATGGAGTAAATAATTATAGATAGAATCATGATTAATTTATTAAATAAAACATGTTTTCATTATCCCGCAAAATCGTTTGCACAGATGACACTTAAACATTTTAAAAGAATTGTATTATGGATTTTTTTTTTTTTTTTTTTTTTTTTTTTTTTTTTTGTAAACTGGCAACAAAATAATTGTAAACAAATAAAATTAATTCTTAAATTTGTTATATAAATGAAAAATTAAAAGATCTGCGTGAAGTTGTTGGTTCAAGCTCTTTATAAATATTTTTGCGAAGGTCGTATTGTGGCTAAATAATATCGACTCATTAATCAGAAGGATTTTATAGAAAAATAAGACTTTAATAAGTTCGCAAACACAACAATAATTATTCGTGAAAACGTCACTGCGAGAATGAGAGAGCGCTTCGTTAAAAGGTAATTCCATTAATTGAGTTGCCATTCGCAGAAAGTAAAAAGTTCTCCCACGCGGAGAGAATTACAGCAATTCTCATACGCTAACATGTATAAAAACGAAGAAATTAACCCATTTTAGGCCAAGCGCAGAAATTTGATAAAATGTAGCATTATTTTTATTGAAATATGCTTAAATTACATATATTAAGACACAAAAGAAGATTCGTGCATGAAAAATAATATTTTATATAAGAAATAATATTTTATATAATAATATAAAATATTATTTTTTATAATGAATAATATGAATATGAATAATATTTTTATGACTTTTGTTTTATTCTTATTTCATATACAGAATTTGCAACTTTAATCTATTTTAAAAACATATAATTCATTTCAATTGGAATAATAATATATTTTTAAAAAGTCGAATTTGTCAAAGGCGTTTCAAATTAAAACTCTAGCGTATTTTGAAAATTTTTTAAGAGAAAGTGTTTACTCCAATTGAATTACTAATATTTTATGGATGTCTTCAAATGCCTTAAAAAATAGAAGAAAAATAAAATTCTTGAAAAAAATGTGTCAGAGTGTTAAAAAATAATATTTATCGAAATGTTTCGTATACGAACCTTTGGCCGAAAATGGGTTAAAATAAAATGTTTTAGAGTTAAAAATTCATAGTATCAACGAAAGCAGATTTCAAATGTTTTTTTCCAGAAAATAGGATTTTGAAGAAGTAACTTTCTTCAAGCTTTCTTCAAATATATTATTCTAAAATAGCTATCAAAGATTATCGGATGTTGATTACAAAGATTGGAAACATGCATATTTCAAACAATTAAAAAACACCAGTGGCTAATTGAAATTGTAAAAACATCTTTAAAAGAGCTTTTAGTTTAAAATTTAAAAAGAATTTGTAAAAGTTTGCTTCGAAAATATCTTATTATGCCGGTTTTACATCATAAATAAAAAATTAAAATGCGCCAAAACATAAAATAACGTTTTTGTTTAATAAAGATGCAAAAATAATAATAAAAAAAAATATTGTTACTTTCAAATATCTGTTTTATAAAATAATGCTTCGCGAATCCAAACAAAGCATGGCTTTTGCTAGTTTTTTATACTAAGTGAATGCAATTAAATTTCTTATAAATTAAATCTGGAATGTTTAGATAAGATTTTAACATTTATAAAATATAAAATACAGCACAATAAATTAGGTATACAGCTTCCTTAAACACACCAGAATATTAGAATAAAATTTAGATTGGTTCAAAATATTAGAATATTTTATTTTACGCAACAATATTACCTTATGAATATGAAGTAAATGGTAGTTAATATTTTGTAGCATCCCCTTTAGCTTTCATAACAGCGTACAACCGATCTTGCATACTATATACAAGGTGTTTACAAACATTTCTATCAATATTAGCCCAAATAGACTTTATACGTGCCACTAACTCAGTTTTACTTGAAGGAGGATATTCTTGAAGTTTTTTCTTCATTATACACCATAAGTTTTCGATGGGATTAAGATCTGGTGAATTTGGTAGCCAAGGAAGTACCTTAATGTTGCGTTGGCGGAACCAATTCTTAGTTGACACCGAGGTATGCGGGGACTCTAAATCTTGTTGAAAGATGAAATCATCTTCAAATAAATCTTCTGATGATGGAATCATGTAATATTCTAAAATTTTTTGATATATCAGAGAGTTAACCTTTTCGTAGACGATGCATAACTTTCCAGGTCCTTCTGCACTCATACAACCCCAAACCATGACACTAGCAGCAAATTTTACGGAACGTTTAAGGCATTCTTTATCAAATGCTTCTTGCTTCATTCTCCAAACTCGAATACCTTGATTACCACATGAAACACAAAACATACTTTCATCACTAAATAATATATTTTTCCAATCTTCATTGCTCCATAAACGTCTTGATTTACACCAATTCAATCTTATACGCTTTTGTCTTGCAGTCATGAGAGGTTTTGTTTTCGGTACACGAGATTCAAATTTAAATTTATGGAGACGTCTTAATGTTGTCGATGTAGAAACTTCAACTCCTTCTTCTTTCCATTTTCGGTGCAAGAATCGCACACTTTTAAAACGGTTTTTCTTAACTATACGCTTCAATTTCCTGTCATCTCTAGCAGATGTTTTTGGTTTTCGGCCACCATTTCGGCGATTATTTTGAAATTTTCCAATTTTTGAATATTGTGTTAGTATTTTACTAACGCTCGATTGCGAACAATGTAAATAATTCGCTATAAAACATTGATTTTTACCGTGCCGATACAAATCAACCATACGAAGTTTAGTAGATTCAGGAATATCACTCACACGGCCCATTTTAAGACGAAAAAGAAACAAACTGCAAAAAAGAATACTGATTTTAAATAAAATAGTCTGAATTTAATCAATGATGCCACCAGTTAAGAATTAGTAATAATTAAAGGAGAATTAATGTGAAATATTCTAATATTTTGAACCACTTGAATAAATATTCTAATATTTTGACTTTTCAAAATAATTTTTTTTGCAATTAATCTTTTCAAAAATGATATTAAATTTAAGATAACAAGTAAGTTTAATCAACAATAAGTTCTTAATAAAAATATCGTTTGCATATTTTCATTAAAAGACATTAAATTACCAAACGATATTCTCAATATCTAAAAAAAATGTAATTATTCTAATATTTTGAATATGAGCTGTACATGAACGACAAAAAAATTTCTCAGACTTCAGCTATCATTAATTTTGTTTATCAATTGCTTTCTTGAGGCCCTTGGTGCAGCTTCTTTAAAAATGAACCAAATTGCTTTCAATTCTATCTAACATAATTATAGCATCTTGGCATCTTCCCATCATTTTAATAACTATAAAAACTATCTTTATACCTACATGAAAACTAAATTTCTGGCCCCTTGGGGCCCGTTACAGGGTCCGATGAAGTTTTTGTAATAATAAATTGTTAATAAATGGCTTCCTTTTAATCCGATCTTCATTTTTAGGATTTTTTATTCATTTAGATATTTTAATGTTTTGACATTCCATATAAGACAGTTTGGCCCCCTATGGAATCATATGATTCAGTCCAGGACCCCTGAACATTTTGTGAGGCAAACACTCCTTAAATTTCTCTCCTTCCCAGTGCAAAATTTTTAAATTTGAGTTTTGGACTCTTCTTTCAGGAACAAGATTCTCATATTTTCATCCGTGCCGAGAACCCTTTCTTTAAACATTTTCCGAATCAATTTGTGCATTTCGATAAAATATTATTCAAATGAATAATTCATACCCTACCATTAATTTTGACTAATTGTAGATCTAAAGAGCTAAGTACTAAGACATTTTAACATGTTTTCCTGGTAGGGCCCTCTTTTTTTTAAATGTCAGTTGGCCTTTTTTGGACCCTTATTATAAATCACTTTAAAATGGTTCAATTAACTCGCTTTTTTTAAACAACTTCTTAAACCCATCAACTACTAAGAAACCGTCATAGTCTAGTTACAACCAATTTTGAATATTAATCGCGTTCTTGGGGCCGTTGGTGCAATTTCTTTAAAAGTGATCCGCATTGTTTGCAATTTTCTTTAACATAGCTTTAGCGTCCTCCCATTACTTTAATAACTACAAAACATATTTTATATCCAACTACATGCGAAATAAATTTCTGGTCCCTTGAAGATTTTGGACCATAAATTGTTATTAAACTGCCCTCTCTTAATCCAATCTTCATTTTTGGACTATTTTTTCACTTAGTTATTCTCATGTTCTTACATTCCATTTAAGACCAGGGACTCCCTGTGGTCCCAGTTCAGGGACCTTGAAATTTTTGTTCTCCATGCATATTTTTCCCACTCATTATTACACCTTCTCAATGCATAATTTTAAAGTTGAGTTTTGGACTCTTCTTTCAGGACCTACACCCTGATATTTTTATTGAGGTCCAAGGGCCTTTTTTAAAGTATTTACACATTTTTTACGCATTTCTTTAAAATATTATTCTAAGGAATAATTCATATCCTATGCTTAATTTTGACTAATTGTAGATCTAAAGTGTTAATTGTTTGTTTAAGATTATCATACTATGTACCTATGTACGTTTAAACAGCGGTGTGCGAAAAAAGAAACTGTGCCCGAGGCAAAGCTCCAATTTGCCCTCCCTGGGGGGGGGGGGGGGGAGAGGGCGGAGGTTTTGCCCCGGGGCCTCGAAGTTTATAGTTACGGCCCTGCTGGGTGGACGAGTGCCACATCAATAGACGGACAGAATCCTATTTCGAGGATGTGATCTGTGGCCTATAATCGGATAAAAAATATAGTTTCAGAGGGGAGTGGGAGATACCCCTCAAGGGTGTAGTCGTAAAAATAACAGAGGATATACGCTCAAAAGAGAGGGTATACTCTAGGGTATGTATATTATAGCTTTCTCGAGAAACAGAGGTTATACGATGTTCCTTTAAAAAATGCAGAAGGTATATGGCGTATACCCTTCACTTCATCCCCGGCTGCCCCCTTTAAGTTTGCTTAGTCAGTCAAAATATCCAATTTAATAGGTAAGGATATATCAGCAATTTTTACGTTTGTTTATATATATAACAGATATAGCAAGTGTTATTTTCAAAATATAATAATACTCCTTGACTTTATTCAGGAGAGTAAATTTTGTTTTATTAAAAGTGAAAAAAGAAAAAAAAAAAAAAAAAAAAAAACATAAGTGGCTGGTGCTAAATAAAATGTGAACTTTATGAAAGGAGGAGAGAAAGAGGACAACATTTTTCTATGCCTGATCAATAAATATCTCGATCTTTCTGCGACCGATCAATAAAATTTGCAATTCTTTCACGCCTGATCTACAAAATTTGCTCTTTTTACGAAACTGATAGACAAAATTCGCAATTTTTCGGAAGCCGTTCCAGAAAATTCACGATCTTTACATGCCTGATCAACAAAATTCACGATTTTTGAAAAATCGATCGACGAAATTCGCAATTTTCACAAAGTCGATTGATAAAAATCGCGATTCTTACAAAGCAGATCGACGAAATACATGATTTTTATGAAGCAAATCGACAAAATACGCGATTTTTACAAAGCTGATCGACGAAATTTGCAACTTTTCTTTGTATGATCGACGAAATACGCGATTTTTTTTCGAGCTTTGTCAACAAAATTCGCGGGATATGGCGCCGATCGACGAAATTCGCGATGTTTCCACGCATGATCAATAAAATTCTCAATTTTACTTTGCATGATCTATAAAATTCGCAATTTTTCCGCTCCAGGTCAACGAAATTCGCTATTTTTCTGCCCAGATCGACAAAATTCGCAATTTTTTCGCACCAAATTGACAACATTCGCGATTTTTCGAATGATCGACGAAATTTGCACTTTTCCGCCTTTAATTGACGAAATACGCATTTTTTTGCTCCCAATCAACGAAATTCGCCATTTTTAACTAACACTAACGAAATCTGCATTTTTTCACGCGGCAAGATGGAATTCATAATTTTTTTTTTTTTTTTTTTTGATAAACTGACAAAATTGACTATTGTTTTGCAGTCAACAAACGAAATTTCTAATTTTTCCGCGCAGATTTTTCCATGCTTTATCAACGAAATTTGCTATTTTTTCACACCTGATCGACGAAATTTACGATTTTTTCCAGATGCAAATTGAGAAATTCGTGGGCCATAGCTTGTGCGTCCCTAATGTAAACGTAAATACATGAGGAAAAGTGACAGAACTGCTTAGTCAGTCAAAGTATGTAATAATTTTATCAATTTTTTTAATTTTTATTAATTAGTAATACTTAGTAATTCATTTATTATTAATTTATATTATCACCAAACCAGAATTCCTACACAATTCTCGTAAAGAAAAAACTTTTCCGTTTTTTTACGACCTTTCTCAGTAAAAATTCGGCTTTTATATTTTTGTAAAATTTTCCACAATGAACAAATTTAATCTATAAACAAGCATTTTTATAGATAAACGTTTAGAAAAAAATACACTGTATGAATTTCCATTATCCCGGGAGCAGAATCGGCGCAACACTGCGACGCACGTCTCAGACTATTGGGAAGGTCTGCAGACTATTTTTCAACTGTTAAAAATTTAGCAAAAATTAAAAGTTTCGGTCCTAAATCCAAAAATTCAGACAGAAAATATATTTCGAAATTCGACAAATAGTCTTCGAAAAGAAATCAATTTCGTCATAGATCGCGAAAATCACGCAAATTTCGTCCAAAGATCGCGAAAAAACGTCAAATTTCGTAAAAAAAAAAAAATCACGAAAAAAACGGCAAATTTCTTCAAAAAGTCGCGAAAAAACGGCAAGTTTCTTCAAAACATCGCAAAAAAGAGCAAATGTCTTCAAAAAGATCACGATAAAACGGCAGTTTTTGTCAAAAGAATCCCGAGAAAACGGTAAATTTCTTCATAAGATCACTAAAAACGGCAGATTTCGTCAAAAAATCACGTAAAAACGGCAAATATCTTCAAAAGATAGCGAAAAAACGGCAGTTTTCGTAAAACGATCACGAAAAATCAGCAAATTTCTTCAAAAAATCGCTAAAAAACGGCAAATTTCATCAAAAATCACGGAAAAAAGGGAACATTTTTTTCAAAAGATCACGAAAAAAAAACGGCAAATTTCTTCAAAAGATCACGAAAAACCGGCAATTTTCGTTAAAAAAAAAACACAGAAAAACAGCAAATTTCTTCAAAAAAATCACGAAAAAAAACCCGGCAAATTTCTTCAAAAGGTCGCGAAAAAACAGCAAATTTCTTCAAGAGATAGCAAAAAAACGGCAAATTTCTTCAAGTGATCGCAACAAAACGGCAGTTTTCGTCAAAAGTTCGCGAAAAATGACATCTCGGCAAAAGATCGTGTAAAAACCGCAAATTTTGTCAAAGGGGAGCCTCCTCCCTTTTTTGGGCAATGTATGGTGTTAAAAATTCTGGGAACAAAGGCAATTTCTTTTTAAAAGCATACTTTTCTTTTACGTCTATCACAAATATACTTGGGAGGTTTGAATGCATATAATGTAATGCTAGGGATTTGTCTGCAGACTGTTTTTTAAGTTTTTACTTGTGTTGCAGACTGCAGAAAAAAATTCTGCTGCTGGGATTTTTATTAGCACTTTCCAACAAAGTTGAAAAGTGCTTATGAATTCGGTTTGTCTGGCCGTCTGTCCGCGCTCTATCTCGCGTAAATATACTCGGATTGCCATGAAATTTTAGGACACGCAAAGAATTGGGTACATGGAGCCTATGAACGATAATCTATCAGAAAGTGATTTCAGTTGTTTTAAGTGTGTTTTAAAATAAATTTTAGCTTAACACTGATGTATAATAAAGGTACCAGGCAAACTACAAGACTGAACAAAGTATTCAAGTATGTTTCCATCTATTAGTATAAATTGCTGAAAGAGAAATTTCAAGCTACTAGGCATTTTTTTGATAAACTAAATTTTCCCATTATATTGTATGTATATTAGCTGTCAGATCGAATACAGGGCTGTTCAATAGTACTGGAATACATATTTGGCTATATTTGGATTTATAGCCTTATTTAACAAAATAACGAAATTTTGAAGATTTCATGAAGCATTGGAAAGTGCTTCATAATCTATGCTTAACGCAGAGTTTCCCCCAGAGGGGTTCAGGGGGGCGCTCCGCCCCTCCTGCCCTTTAGTTTAAAAACTAGCGCCCCTCTTGCCACTCTTTCAAAAACTAGCGCCCCTCTTGTCATTCATTCAAAAAAAATAGCGCCCTTCTTGCCCACATTTGAAAACATGTAGCTCTCCAGTGATGATCCGAACGCGCTATAGCGCGTAAATTACACAAAAAGTAGTCTCATACGCGTCTCGTGGGACGGGTAATTTCGTCAAAAAATCGCTAAAAAAAAACGGCAAGTTTTGTTTAAAATTGCAAAATAACGACTAATTTCCGGCAAGATGCGCAAAAAATAATTTCGTCACAAAACGGCAGATTTCCTCAAAAGATCGTGGAAAAACGACAAATTTCTTCCAAAAATCGCAATAAAACGGAAAATTTTGACAAACGAGTCACAAAAAACGGCATTTTTCGTCAAAAAATAGCGATAAAAAGGCAGATTTCGTCAAAAGATTTGGGAAAAACAGCAAATTTCGTCCAAAAATTCCAATAAAACGGAAAATTCGTGAAAAGTTCCTTTTTTTTCACGATATTTTCACGACATTTGTCGTTTTTCGCGATTTTTGTAGTAAAATATGCCGTATTTTGCGATCTTTTAGCAAAAACTGCTGTTTATGCAATCTTTTAATAAAATTTGCCGTTTTTTCGCGACTTTAACAAAATTTAACTTTTTTTTTTTTAATTTTTTGATGAAATTTCTGTTTTGTTACGACTTTTTGAACCGCTAGATTCTAGATTCAACTCTATAAAAGTGCCTTTAAAAATGAAAAAGTGCCCTTTTCAGAACAGTAGCGCCCTGCCCTTTTTTAAACCTGGGGGAAACTCTGCTTAACGCATGATTTTTCTTACTTGTTTATCAGGGTTGTTTGGTTTAAACCACGCTGGTTTAAACCGTGGTTTAAACCAAGTGGTTTTTTTAAAAAACCATGCTGGTTTTTTTTTAATTTGTTTTTTTCCCTTTTTCCTAATGTTTTCATTTATTTTACACCTTATTAAAATGTGCAAAATCAAAGTTATGGAGTAGCTACAAGCAAAGCTAAAGACAAATTAAATTTTTAAAGTGGCAAACATCTTTAATCAATCTAATTTTTCTTACTAGCTATAAATTGACATGGCAAAATATTTTTCTACAGTGAATTGTGGAGGATAAAAAAAGGTAGTTAGTTTTAATTCTTTTTTAAACCTTTTATTTTTTAAAAAATGCAAAAATGGCATATGCCAGCCAAAAATGCAATTTTACTGCTTAGATAGCTTGATTATGATTTACTAAGGATTGCATCATGTATCAAAGCATCAATAATGACATAATCATAAGTCATTCTTTCCATTGGTTACTCTTGTTATGTATGCTAATGAATGATTGGCTATGAATTTTCTCTGTTCCATAGCTATTGGTTTTTCTTAGATTGGATTTGCAGTTTTTACATTATTTTTTTCTGTTTCTAGTTACTTTGTATTGTATTTTATTTTAAGAAAGCTACTTATATATATTGAAATAAAAGAATGTCTGAAACTAGAAGAAAGGAAAATATAATCTGGTTTTCATTTGAGGGAATAAGAAATACATCAAAAACATGTTTAAGAGCCAAATGTAAAAATTGCATGCAATGTAAATGCTGTCAAATTAGCTCTTCCTTATAATACTAGGTGTGATTCATTTTCAGATGCTTTAGATGTTTATGTAATTTATGTTTAAACAATTATTTTATACAACTCAATATTTTATACTCAACAAATTAAGAAATAATCTGGGGGCTGAAAGATTAGCAAAATTAGTCCTATGTTATGGAATGCTTCGTGGAAAAAATACTAGTAGTATATTTGAGTGGTAATTTGTTTCTTCAATATTGTAAAATAATTGTACAAGATGTTTCATTAAATTTACTTTGTCTATGTTATTTTTTGTGCTTCAATTATTTACTTATATATTTTCACAAGAAATTGCATTATGTTATTTATTTATAAATAATCTGAAAAGTAATTTGTTATTAAATCAGAATTTTTTGCAAATTTATTTTTAAAAGAAATAGAAATTCAACTGTAAACAATAATATTAATAATTAAACTTGTACAGTATCAGGTTATTGTTGTGAAAGTTTCTGTTTTTCAAGTGAATGAAAATTAGTGTTTTAAATAAGCAAGGTATGTGTTTATATGATCATTTTTAAACGTTTTGATATTTTGAATAACATTCATAATCTTATGTTTTAATTTTTAGCTCAATGGTTTACATATCAAATGTAAGTGTGAATTATGAATCATTGCTGAGTAAAGTTCTTATTTAGTACTGTTTCTTAGTTTCTGCCAGTTTTTGCCACTTACTGACAGAAACCAGTTTCTGCCATGCCGGTTTTAACCGGTTTCTACCGCTGGTTTTAACCACCCCGGCAGAAACTTGCCAACCCTGCTAAGGCCCGCCACACATCTGTGAGACATTGAGCGAAAAAACATAAGCGACAATTTCACCCTGATAACAAAGGAAAAACCGGTTTGACTGTGTCATGTTACACGATTTTTGACGCATGTCTCCCTAGTGTGTGGCGGGCCTTACACCCATGCCCTTTTAGGTATACATGCGTGAACCACAATACAGTCAAAGTGAACTATGGGTCATTCCATGTCAAATCAACGAGGCTCACAACCTGACCATCTCCAATTTTTGTGAAATTCATAGGATTGAATCTACTCATGTAATAACGCAATAAAATATTTTTTTCGGATTTTTTTTCAGCTTTTTTTTCGGGGGAAAGGTCCATGAAAAAACAAAAAACACTTAAAAAATGGGGCGTTGATAGTTACAAAAATGCAATTTTCTCAATTCCTATGAGAGATATAGAGTTTATCTTGGTGTTGTTTTGAAGGTCTTTGTATGGGCTTTCATATGACGTATCACTCGACAAGATTTATAAAAATTAATATTTGAAGGTCACCGAAAGTTATCTTTGACCTTGAAAATTTTAAAAAGTCCATTTTTGAAAAATCTGGAAAAAAAATATTTTTTTCTTACTAATGTAACATACCAATTGTAAAAATTTCATGTTGGGATGGCTATGGGATCACATAAAAAAAAATATCTTTGGATCATTCCATATCACTTCATCCAGACCATGAAATTCATGGTCTCAGAGTTAGATAAAAAATTTTGTACTTCTTTCTTTTATCACCTTTATTAACAATCTAAAATAGTACTTCAATATCTCAAGTAATTTTTGTGAAAAAAAATATATAAATAAACAGAAAAGTTGCATAAATAGCACTTCAAAAAATCTGTATTTAAGAAGCATTGTTTCAGGAAAAAAAAAATAGTTTTACTACTTTTCAACATATCAAGTCGAAATTTGCATTAAAATGTACACAAAAGGATGGAGAAATAAGAAAAAAAAATGTTTGATGATCATATTTTAATTTAAGACCCCCGAAATTGTCTAAAATTTGTTTTTACAAAAAAAAAAAAAAAAAAAAAAAAAAAAAAAATCGTAAGAAAAATGATTTTTAAATCTCATTTTTTGAAAAAGGGCATAGCAGCTAATTAATAATCTTTTTTTTTTATTATACATAAATCCATAAACTAAAAGACTGAAAAAAAAGACTTCTTGAGTACAAACATATTATATTTATCACAAACCAAAAGAATAAATAAAAATAAATGCTTGCATTTGGCTGAAAAAAAAGCAACTGTATACAAATGGCTTTGGAAATCCCCCCCCCCCCCCACCAAAAAAAATAAAAGAATAAAAAAAAAGTAATTGTTTGTTTAGAAGCAATCATTTGAAAACAATACATTACTACTTCTATTTATCTTACTTTGATTTAAAAAAACTGATAACATATAATTTTAAATAATTTAGATTTAATACGATTTAGTGTTTGTGTAGCATAGTGTGTAGTTAATGTATAGCAAATTTGTATATATAAATTCAAACAAAATATTAAATCTGCTTTAAACAACTTTGTAAAACAGACTTTTTGAGTACTAATATATTTATTTTAATCAAAGCCTGGCTTGAAAGAAAGTTAAGAGGGTGGAAGTGGAGGGAGGAGGGCAGGCATAACCATGACTAGAGGCTCCTAATGTATCTTGTCTTAGTTAAATCATCTGCTGATTGATTTGGTATCAACAAATAATTTATACACATAACAACAAAATTATATATATATATATATATATATATATATATTTTTTTTTTTTTTTTTTGGGGGGGGGGGAGTCCTAAAATTTGGGGCTTAGACTTTACATGCCTAAAAAGATATTAGACTGTTTTTGGTCCACAAATCAATATTTTTAACAGTCAGTATTTAGGAAAAAGTTATTGTTATCAATATTCATTTTATTTACATCCAACAGGTAGAGTTTACAGCCTTTCAAAAGAAGAGGTGGACAATGCAAATCAAAAACTGTTAAGAATCAGAAATTAAGTATTTTTCTAGGCCAAAGCCCTGATCTTCGTTAATCCTTCACTGCATGGTGTGCCACATCTGGCACAAACACTATAGTTCTCATTATATGCCATGAATTTGGCCAATAGGATCACTGTAACTGATCAAGAACAGTCCAAAGAACGGAATAACCCTTATTTTTCCATGTCAAATGGCTGCATTTGACAAAATAACAATAATATTTTTTGTTATTGAGGAAAAAAAATCAACCTATTAAGCATTTTACTTTTATTACTATTTTACTTTTATTATTTTTACTGAATACTTAATAATATAAATATTACGAAAGTTGCAGGATGTTAAGCTGATAAAATTTAAGCCCATTTAATTGCAAAATATTGTAATAGAATATTTAAAAACCCTAACTGTGTTTACAGGATACACTCCATAAAATATCAAATTTTACCTAAAAATTTTTAAATTAATTTTTCTTACTATTTTTCCCATTTATTAAATCAATATATAGATTTCAAATCTTAAAAAATCTCACATTTAAAATTTTACATTTCAATTTCTTAATTTTTTTCTTATAAAAGTAGAAAAAAAAATCATGCAGTGAGGGTTAAATGTATTAAACAATAATATGAATTAAAACAATAACTTGTTTATTTCCTTTTGTACAATGCTACATTATGTATATATGCTCCAATTCATAATATATATTTTAAACTGTAGAAATTAAAAACACATAATGAGGATAAATATTTATTTTTTGGTGTACATCAAGATATTTATTTCAATATTATTTTAAATGAAAGGTATTAAAATAACATTTGCCTATAACTTTTTTAAAAACACTCCTGTTGCTGAAAGATAGAGAAACAGTGATTTTTGTAGTTTGTCTGGATAACTTCAATCAAATAGCAAGGATTAGAATGACCACAACGCAAGACTACAAATGACAGTTACCTATAGTGTAAGTTACTTCTGATTTAATTTTTATGTGATCCCATTGCCATCCCAATATGAAATTTTTACAGAATGTCTGTCACATTAGGAAGTAAAAAATATATTTTTTTCAGATTTTTCAAAAATGGACTTTTTAAAATTTTCAAGGTCAAAGACAATTTTTGATGACCTTGAAATATTAAGTTTAATAAATCCTGTCAAGTGATATGTCATATGAAAGCCCACACAAAGACCTTCAAAACAACACCAAGATAAACTCCATATCTATCATAGGAGTTGAGAAAATTGTATTTTTGTAACTACCAGAATGTCATTTTTTACGTGTTTTCCACTTTTTCATGAAGCCCTCCCCTCCCAAAAAAGGCTGCAAAAAATCTACAAAAAATATTTTATTGCATCTTTTCATGAGTAGAACCAAACCTGCAAATTTCATTAAAATTACTTGAGGTCAATCTCAAAAGTATATTTTTCTTCGTTGATTTGACATGGAATGACCCCTATGTGAACAAGAAAAAAAGGATACATTAAATTTTACAAAACAAAAATATCCATGTAACTCGATGCTTGCACAGATAATAAAATTTAATGCTAAATCTTCAGCTTTTGAAGAACAAAGAAACAGAAAAAATAAAGTTTGTATTTAAAAATAATAATAATAATAATAATAATTTTTCTAAGCCTATGTCTCAATTTGTGTAAGCATTACATTCATTGATGTATCAAGTAAGTCAATACAAATGTATTTTTTAGCATTATTAAAATACATATTGAAATTTTTTAAGTAAATATATGTAGTAAGAGATTAATAATCATTTGTTGATGTTAATACTTTAAATAATTTCTAAATTATGCACAAGAAAATGTTTTCTATTTCACTTATTTCTGTTAATTTAGTAAAATATGTTTGTTTGCCCTTTACTATGTTCTTCATTATCAGCCTGCATATAATTATTTCTTAAATTATTATCTAAAAGGTTTATATAAGTATACTAATAAATTAATAGTTTTTTTTTCACACAATGAATATTTCCCTATAGAAACCTAAACTTATAAGATAATTTAATTATAAATTTTTATGCTTTAGTTATTTAATTATCAAAAAAATAAATACTAATGTGAATGTTTAACATTAATTAACTATTAATTACAAAAAATCCTCATGACTTTCTAAAACTCAAGTTATTTTTCTTGCAAATGCTATTTAAATAATGATTCGAAAAAAACCCGGTTTAAACCAAAAAAACCTGGTTTAAACCAAAAAAACCCGGTTTTTTGGTTTTTTTAAAAAAAACCGGTTTTTATACCAACCTTGGTTTATATTATGCTATTGTTATATAGATTGCAGAAGTTTCATATAAAATTTTAGATTGGATGAATAATTTAAAATTTTATCATCTACGACGATAATCGAGATTCTGATGGAAAATAGTAGTACATCAAAAATTCCCTGACCACTTTGAAATATTTAAAAATTTCCTTGAAATTTGCCAAACTTGATAAAAATTTTCAAGTTCCCCGCTTTCCTTCTGCTTTTCAGATTTTCCTGACTCGTAGGAACCCTGCAAACAAAATTAGTGTAATTAATATAAAAAGTTGGATTTACATGGACAGAGAAACTTTGACCTTCCCCTTGAAAAATTACCAGTGTTGAATTCAAAAAGGGTGGCCCGAATTTAGCATTGGTATTTGATTTGATTAGATTTCGACCATTGAAAATACAAAATCTCAAAAAGTGAACCCCCCCCCCCCCCCCCCCGAAAAAAAAAGAAAATAAATAAAATAATTTAAAAAAAATCTATAATGTCCCACCAGGAGCCACAGAAATCACAAGAAAAAATGTATGAATTCAACACTGTAAATTACAGTTTGCGCCAATAAATTTTGCAAAAAGTAAAACAAAATCAACAGCTCACATAGATGCAAGGTAGCGGAAACAGTTTATAATTCAAAGCAAATGATTCATATTTTTAATTAACTGAAAAACTCCAGCAGTTAAAGAACCCCTAACGAGAGTTGACTTTCAATCTACTACATCGTTCTAGCAACGCCATCAAAAGTTAACCACCGATATATTGCTATTTCAATTTTTTCGAAAGTTCCATCAATCAGGAATCAGGATGCTTCCATTAATAAACTAAATTCGCAAATGACCTGTTTTATTGGACTGATTATTATATGAGATCATCCTTTGAATGGGAGTAAAAAATATTACGAAATCATGAGCTACATTACATTTTTTCATAGTATAGTAAAAATAGTTATTTTTCTATTCATAGAAACGCATTGGAGATTATAAAACCAGAGACCTTTGTCCCTAAGGGCTAAGCTCGTCAAATCCTATCCATAATCCCCCGATCTGTATAAACTTGCTAATTTTCTCTGTTTTAAAAAGAAAAATTTTTGCAAACGTAGAAACTCAATAGCCACGTTTTCTTTGTACTCGTATGCCGTTATCAATTTTAAGAAGTTGGAAATTACACGTCAAACGTAGCAAGTGAAGTGCGTTCGTACTATAACAAAATTTTTAAAATATTAAGATATCGGTGTAATAGTATACAATACATCGGATACAGTATAGTGCCCGAAATTTTTATGTCCTTTAAATATTATCTGCTTTCTATTATACAGGAAGTAACTTATAACAAATATTCTTTGCACCACAGATTGTGCAAAATTTATTTTTTTAGTATATACTTCATAGATACATATCAATTCTTGATCAAAAGAGTATAACATCATTAAAATTCACTAGAAAATATTTTTTCTCCATTGACCTTTGACCATAATGTAACGGGATGCTTTTGATTGTCTCTGTAATAAAACTATACATCCGATTTTCATAAAATTTGAAATGACTCAACAAAATTATCCAACAATTACATATTTTAAATTTCAAACGATTCGATTTACTCACCTTTGTTCCATGTTCCCCTCCCCCCCCCCTAAACGGATGATGTCATTCTCTAATGCAATTAAAATAAGATTCCCCCCCCCCCTTTCACACTTTTTTTTTTTAAATCACTTTTACTATGATGAAATAAATGAGATAATATTCTGACTTGACGAATGTTTTGAAAATATATTTACGCTTCATTTTTCTTTATAAGTTTAAACCTGCTTCTAAAAAATGCTAGCTATAGCTAAAAAAAGAAAAAAAAAAAAGAAAAAACAGACCGCAGTGCGAAATTTTTGCACGGGTCCACTGGTGGATGTTTATATCTAAATCATACTTGGAGCAAAAGTAAAAAAGATGAACAGCTTCGGCAAACATTACGGGTTTTCTAATCCTTTAACATTCAGATCTCACCTATCAATTACATGCATGACGCAGCTGCAAGGACGCACGAACAGTTTACGGAAAAACAAACCCATTTCTATTTAATGCCAAACGCATCTTTATTATTTATTTTTTCCCTAGCAAGTTTAGGACAACTGATTTGCATTGGCTGTGTTTTAAAAACTCACAACATGGTTCACAAAAAAGAAAGAAAGAAAGAAAGAAAAAAGAACGCAAACACATTAAAATCAGCTGATACGATATTCATTTATCAACAAGAGCGAGTAGCTTGTTACGCAAGTGGAATTTACAACTTGAGAAATGCAATGTAAGGAGTTTCATAAAGGAATTCATTAGAAACAGCAAATTATTTCATCGTCAGATTACTTTTGACCAGTATTAAGTGAAAAATTAAAAAGAACAATATCTTTCTTAGAAAGGGGAGAGCTAGGAAAAACGCAACGATCAGTAATTTAATTACATAAGTCAATATGCTTAAGCATAATATAAAATTATATATGTATATGTGTTTTTTCTTCCTACAACTGCTTAAATTTTATTCGGCAGTTTTCATGTTTCCTTATAATATACCGTCCCCAGAGAAAATATTTAAAAATATATATTCTTATTAATCATTCAACACATTTAATCTGTAACTTCGAATAAATATGCGAGTAATCAAATGAATAAATACATTAACTTTGTCTACTTTGCATCAATCAATATTGTATTATCAATAAAAAATAAATTTAATTAATGAAAATTTTACCCATTCCTCTTCTCCAACTTTAATCCGATGCTCCAATAAAAAACTGATGAATCACATTTATGTGCCATTTTAAATAAATGCAATCATCCTTACTTATTCAGTAACCATAAATATAAATTTTACTTACGTACACCTACTAAAATTATAAATAAAAAATTCAGAAATTTCCATACAATTTCATAAACTGAACAAATGTGACGTGATCGATTTTTATATTAATCCTCGGGCTCAAAGTAAAAATTCTATTTATTCACAAATTGGGAAAAAAAAAAAAAAAAAAAATACAGGATCGGCCTGCGGAGATAGCTTTCGAAGTTAAATACCAGTTTCACCAACATAAACCAAATCAAGATTAGATAAACCCAGTCTAACAATTTTATCTGCCTGGTTTTGACGAATTTTTAATTTCATTTTCCTGTAACACTAACACCTGGTTTTATAAGAATCAAGTTAATACGAAATTTTTTTTCTTCAGACTGTATTATTTTTTATTTGTTTTTGTTATAAGAGTTGGTCCTGTTAAAATTTTGTACTGCAGGAAATTTATGTGAATTTAATATCTTGTGAATTAGCAAAGTTATGATTTTTTTTCTTCACCAACCGCCCCCTTTTTTTTAATTTTCTAGGAAAAAACTGGTTTTATCAAAAACGTGTCACTATAAAAGTTTTAGATAATATTAAGAAGATTTGCAATAAATTAAAAAGGATTTCATTTCTTGAGAATCGACAAAGTTACGATTTTTTTTCTCTCCCTAAAAACCCTACTTTTTTCGCCCCTTAAGCCCATTTTTATCAAAAATCTGTCGTACATAAATTTTTGGCACTTTTTCTCGAAATAACTTTAAACTGATTTGATATAAATTATGAGTAAGAAAATACGACATTTTTCTATTTTCATTAAGACCCTCCTTATCACCACCCCCACCCCTTAGCCCGATTTTGCCCATTAAGGCTGCTAGTCATTCAGCTTCCGAATTCCATTCGGTAAAGTTAAGTCTATGGACAGTTGAAGCATTTTTATATTCAAAATATCTCCTCGGTAAATTAATATTTTAAACTTCTGTTTTCCCTCCTTAAAGGATGCGTCTTTTTTATTTCTAAAATCTAGGCTTAATTTTATATGAAGTGTTAAAATTTTATTCCCATTTCTTCTGTTTTCAAACCATTAAATTATTAAATTAAACATAGATTTTAGAAATACAGTCGAGTCTCTTTATAACGAAACTCCATACATCGAATTTCTCTATATAACGAATTTTTAGTAAGAACGGTTCTCTTTTTGCAAGATTACATTAAAAACAGACTCTATATAG
The DNA here is from genome assembly GCA_964019185.1 of Maratus speculifer. Classification (NCBI taxonomy): domain Eukaryota; kingdom Metazoa; phylum Arthropoda; class Arachnida; order Araneae; family Salticidae; genus Maratus; species Maratus speculifer. The sequence goes on along the minus strand of OZ025289.1, from coordinate 69,531,539 downwards.
CGAAATATCGATCTCCATATAACGAATTTTTTCATAAATTGGTCTTAATTTACTCAGTTTTAAAAGGCTTCGAAATCATATGGAATCAATTTTCCATCACTTATTTTTGATTTATCGTCAGTTCTTAGTTTTTTTTATAATACTTCTCTCCTTGTTCTTTAAATCCAACGAATTCATCCCATCTCCCACACACCTTTTCACATCCTTCTCAAAACAGAGTCAATTGGATTGATGCACATGTAAGAGAGGAATCAATGAGAGCACATAAGAGAGGCTTTTAAATGGAAGAAAATGTTAACTGTTAACTACAATTTTTCATTCCTTGCTAAAATTTGAGCATTTTTTTTTTTCTTAGAGCGTAACAATTTTAAAATCAAAACAACAAAAAATCACAGATTTCTTCTTCTGAAATTAATGCAAGTCTTCCTTATTTGATTTTCATTAAGCTTTCAAATAAATGTCTGTTCTCTTTTTTGAAACAGCTTAAATAATCTATACTAATAAAATAACAAATCGCTCTGTCTGCGTGTGTGTGTGTGTGTGTGTGTGTGTGTGTGTCTGCGATGGCTAGCAAAATCTATGGGACGTACGAAGCTCAAAATTTTTATGAGAGTAGCCCAATATCTCTCCTGATGCACCTGAGCTTCAGAATTTCGAAATTCTATTTATTAACTGAGTAATTAATTAAATTCCAAAGATCACTCTCATAAAAAATCGCCTTTTTTCTTCTTTTTTTTTCTCTTCATTTAGTTATGGTTGGTTGGTTGCATAAAATTTTCGCATAAATAATTTAAAAAGCTGGAACAGACCTTTAAAATTCATAGACTGGCAAACTGTCAGTTTAAATAATGATTTTTTATCACAGCGGTTGCAAACCATGGAGGAAAAAGATAGGTGGTGGTGAAGTAAACCGAAAAAAGAGTTGCAATATTAAACCATTTATCGCTCAAATATTAATGTCCCAAACAAAAGCATGTGGAAGGGATTTTGTATTAATAAGACGAATTGAAAGAATTGAATAACAGCTGAAGCGTATTTTATGAAGAAATAGTAATTTTTTAAAATGGTCTTTTTTCTATTATATTATTTATTTTTAAAAAATGTTTGCTTTTAAAATAATTGAAATTGATAAATTCGAAATAATTTAAATGTCAAAATAAAATTAAATAAAATATTGAAAACATTTGATTTGAACTAAAAATTGTATTACTAAAAGCTTTCTTTTTTTTTCAGAACTTTTTAATACTTTATAACGTAGATGAAAATATGTTTTTAATTTAACAACATATTAATAACTCTATGTCAATATATAAAATATATTTATGAAAACATTCTTTTAAAATCATGCGCGAAAACTTAAATAACAAATATTAGTCTAAAATATAGATTTCAGAGTGCAGACGATTTTAAGACATTAACGAAAGAATGTTAACTTTTCAAGCAAAATCTTAAATGATGCTTCTATATTGATATTTCAAAGTGACGGCTAGGTTACATTTATGTTATATTTAAGTTACGGTAGGGTAATGTTAAGTCGCAGTTAGGTTACAGACAGATTATGGTTATGGTACAAAAGTTTACGGTTAGGAATTTGTCCACAGAGTCAACATTACGCATGCTTTGATTAAAAATATACACTTTTGTTAAATGGCTCTGAAATTATAATACTATATACCAATCTTTTATCATCGCGTATCGATTCATTCACGGTATAGTCGGATTTAAGAATGATATAATTAGTTTGAAATTCAAAATTTTTCACTTGGGATTTCTATGCGAAAAAAATAATTAGTTACGTGATTTAACAGTGATTTTTACGGGTAAATATCAACACTTTAACACGAAACTAACGCAATCGTTGGATACATGTTCCCTCCCGTGTTTCTCATTGCTCATTTTAAGTATTTCTAGAGCTTAATATTAGTTGTTGTTTTTAAAACCGATTTTTCACAAAGTCAGCTGCGACGTATTTCAGACAATGCATTTCTGCATGCTTCCAGTTATTGATAAAATCATACAAATTTCAAGTTCGTTTAATATTGTTAATACGGACCCGGGCAACACCGGGCGGGTCAGCTAGTTAAGAAATAAAATGTTATGTTAATATTTACTTTTAAACATTTCAAATTATTAATTCAAAAGATCAAGAATAATTATTTGTTCAAATTTCACACATTAAATACGATTTTTAACACCATTCTCTATACATCGAATTTTTCTATATAACGAATTTTTCTGGAACAGTGGATTTCGTTATATAGAGACTCGACTGTATGTTGAAAACTAAGAAAACAAACGACAACCTTTCTGAAAATAACACTGAAAAAAGAGCTTAAAAATATTAATTCCCTGAGGTGATATTATAAATATAAGAATGTATCAAAAGCTTCGTAGACTCAACTAGTGATCTGCACGGGCCGACTTTCATTAACGACATTCAGGCCGGGCCGGACGGGCCTAGTTACTAATATTTTCGGGCCGGGCCGGATTCGGGCCTTAATTTTTTTCCCTGGAGTATCGGGCCGGGACGAGCCTAACTTATTTTTTCCGTACGAAGCCGAGACTGATTTCGTTCTTCCTAGTCTTCACGTACCAAAATAATCAGTTCCTGTTGAATCTTCCCATATGAAAATCCTTTTCTCGACGTGGAAAAGTCTGTTCATAAATCAGTAAAGTTTGGCTTGGTCCAAAAATTTTTGCAAAGGCATATACTTTTAAGTCGTCATTATTCTACAGTTAAATATTTGAATTTATTCTTTTTAAAGAATCGTAGATCACTAGGCGTCTTAAAATAGAATTAAACACATAAAATCGCATGATTATGACGGAATATTCGTTTAAACTGAAAACTGCAAATTTCTTTTAAACTGTTCATTCATGCAAAATGAATACAACAATACGCGAGAAAAAAATATATTAAACATTTACATCTGCTAAGAAGGAAACTTATTTTTTTTCTTTCCAATGTCTCAGAAGATTTTACTTTTACCATATACCATTTTTTAGATTTTTTTAATGTATTAATAATATTATTGATAACAAACATTTACATACAACTAACAAAGGTTCATTAAAAGCGTAGATATCGCAGCCTACGGCACTTCTGCATAAATAGAGATTATAAACATGAAAAAAAAAATGACTAAGATAAGTTTTTTTGGTCTGACCTCTTCCGTTAGAGTAAAGATCAATGTTCTGTAGAAATTCACCCGAGCCGGGCTGGGTTCGGGCCGAAATTTTAACTTTCGGGCCGGGTTCGGGCATGGAAATTTCGGCCCGTGCAGACCTCTAGACTCAACATTACCGACAGGAATTTCGGAAGCTGAGTGATTAGCGACCTTAATGACCGAGATTTTCCACCCCTAGATTTTATGTATCAGTTAGGAGGAGTTATGGAAGTTATCGTGTCCATAAAAAAGTGATAAAGAATTGAATTGGGGACGGAGGGGGGGGGGGGGATTCTACGGATCATGATCTGCGTAGATCTGCAAAAAGTTTTCAGAAATTCCAACACAGGAGAGATGTAATAAGTAATGGTATCTCCTATGAAATCTACATGAAAAGGAAAAAAACCTGTTATTTAAGAAACAAGAATGTAGTTAAGTTTCTTAACATGATTTATAATCCTTTAAAAATCAGATTGAAAGGTAACTTTATTGTTATTGATGAGATACAAGGAGAAACATTCAATTCGATTCCAAAGCCTTTGGACGGTAGTACAGCTCATATTCAAAATATTAGAATAATTACCTTTTTTTTAGAAATTGAAAATATCGTTTGGTAATTTAATGTCTTTTAATGAAAATATGCAAACGATATTTTTATTAAGAACTTATTGTTGATTAAACTTACTTGTTATCTTAAATTTAATATCAATTTTGAAGAGATTAATTGCAAAAAAAATTATTTTGAAAAGTCAAAATAGAATATTTATTCAAGTGGTTCAAAATATTAGAATTTTTCACATTAATTCTACTTTAATTATTACCAATTCTTAACTGGTGGCATCATTGATTAAATTCAGACTATTTTATTTAAAATCAGTATTCTTTTTTGCAGTTTGTTTCTTTTTCGTCTTAAAATGGGCCGTGTGAGTGATATTCCTGAATCTACTAAACTTCGTATGGTTGATTTGTATCGGCACGGTAAAAATCAATGTTTTATAGCGAATTATTTACATTGTTCGCAATTGAGCGTTAGTAAAATACTAATACAATATTCAAAAATTGGAAAATTTCAAAATAATCGCCGAAATGGTGGCCGAAAACCAAAAACATCTGCTAGAGATGACAGGAAACTGAAGCGTATAGTTAAGAAAAACCGTTTTAAAAGTGTGCGATTCTTGCACCGAAAATGGAAAGAAGAAAGAGTTGAAGTTTCTACATCGACAACATTAAGACGTCTCCATAAATTTAAATTTGAATCTCGTGTACCGAAAACAAAACCTCTCATGACTGCAAGACAAAAGCGTATAAGATTGAATTGGTATAAATCAAGACGTTTATGGAGCAATGAAGATTGGAAAAATATATTATTTAGTGATGAAAGTATGTTTTGTGTTTCATATGGTAATCAAGGTATTCGAGTTTGGAGAATGAAGCAAGAAGCATTTGATAAAGAATGCCTTAAACGTTCCGTAAAATTTGCTGCTAGTGTCATGTTTTGGGGTTGTATGAGTGCAGAAGGACCTGGAAAGTTATGCATCGTCTACGAAAAGGTTAACTCTCTGATATATCAAGAAATTTTAAAATGTTACATGATTCCATCATCAGAAGATTTATTTGAAGATGATTTCATCTTTCAACAAGATTTAGCGTCCCCGCATACCTCGGTGTCAACTAAGAATTGGTTCCGCCAACGCAACATTAAGGTACTTCCTTCGCCACCAAATTCACCAGATCTTAATCCCATCGAAAACTTATGGTGTACAATGAAGAAAAAACTTCAAGAAAATCCTCCTTCAAGTAAAACTGAGTTAGTGGCACGTATAAAGTATATTTAGGCTAATATTGATAGAAATGTTTGTAAACACCTTGTATATAGTATGCAAGATCGATTGTACGCTGTTATGAAAGCTAAAGGGGATGCTACAAAATATTAACTACCATTTACTTCATATTCATAAGGTAATATTGTTGCGTAAAATAAAATATTCTAATATTTTGAACCAATCTAAATTTTATTCTAATATTCTGGTGTGTTTAAGGAAGCTGTATACCTAATTTATTGTGCTGTATTTCATAATTTATAAATGTTAAAATCTTATCTAAACATTCCAGATTTAATTTATAAGAAATTTAATTGCATTTACTTAGTATAAAAAATAAATAAATGACAAATAATTTTTTCTTATTACTTTTTCTTAATTATTCTAATATTTTGAATATGAGCTGTATTTGTAATAAAGAAATCATTGGATATCTCTTCTTTTGTTACTTACCCATCATACGTAGTTTAGGTTAAAGTCTTACTGTCTTGCAATCAGGGTTGGAAAAAAATCATGATTTTTTTAAAAAAACCAAAAAAATCGGATTTATTTGATTTAAATCAGATTTTTTTTATTTAAATCAGATTTATTTGATTTTTTTTAGAATTATATTTTTAATTGCTGTGTTTTTATGTTTTTACAATACATGGAGCAGTTTTTCATAAAAATAACTAAAAAAGAATAAATAATGTTCATAAAAATATATAAAAATTATAATTTATAAAAAATAATATCAGAAATAATTATATAGTTCAGTAAATACTATATTCCAGTTACTGATTGGTACTAAAAATTAAACATCTAGGCTTTAATCTAAAGCCATTCTATTATTTTGTAATTGAATTATGCACACTAAATAAGAAATAAACTTAAATAGGTTGTAAATGAATAAAAAATGGTAAAATAAAAAAATAATAATAAATATTTATTCAATGCAAGCTATTTATATTAATGGATAAAAATCACAATTAATTCAATAGTTTTTAAGCAAATAGAAATAGATCAGAGATATAATTGTTTGAACAAAAACACTAATTTAGAAGCTTTGTCCACTCCTAATTTATTACGAAGACTTGAATGAACTAGTCCAAAAGACGAAAATTGACTTTTTACTCCAGCAGAGGAAGCCACGGCTGTTGTTATTTGGTAAATAAATTCAATTTCAATTTCGCTGATTATCTCTTTACCTCCCATTATGTAAAAGGACTTCCACCAATCATAATCTGTCATAATATCTGAAACTTTTTTCTCAAGCAATGGTAATTTTTGGAATGGGCCATTTTTTGCTTGAAAATGTGCTACAGTAGTGAAAAGATTTGGACAATTTTCTTTAATGAATGTCAAATTTTCATTATTTTCCTCTACACTAACAAGGAAGGTCTCCATACGGGCATATTCAGAAAAATCTGAAAAAATTACAGAATGTTCTTCTCATATAGTTATATATGTTTATAAAAAAAATTTCGGCGGAACCTCCTTATAACGTCTGTAAAAAAATAATAAAATTTTCGTTTATTTTGGCGATTTATCTCCGGTTGGCGAAAAAACGAAATTTTGAAAAATACGCTTTCACGCTTCGAATACTTTTTAAAGAAAAAACTTTCTATGTTCAATTTATTTAAATAAGTTTAGGTTAAGTAATTTTAGTTTTGCATTTTTACTTTACTTTAAGTGTAATTTTGTCATATACGTTTATATGTACTTATAACAAAATGAAATTAATATATTTTATCATTTAAAACACAATTTAAATTGATTAAAATTGTTCCAAATTGAAAAATACACTGTTAAAAATCTGCTGCATTTTGTTGCAACGCACTCACTTGCTTGTACAGAAAACGGTTACTTGGCCGTGAAATGGAGATTTCTCATTGGTTGGAATAGAGATATTATATACAAGCGGTGGAGTGCATTGCAACAAAATGCAGCAGATTTTTAACAGCGTATGACATGGTCAATTCACCGTGCTATGGAGCATTCTCATTGGTCAGAAGAGAGATATTCTATAAAAGTAGTGGAGTGACGTTGCAGTAAATGCTGCAGATTTTTAACAGTGAAGTCAATTAAAATCAATTTTCAGATTCGTTAAAATCGTCTGCTTTTGGCGAGGAAATGCACTGCTTGCCAAATACCGCGTTGCTTTCAGCTTTTCACGGCAATTATTCCAAACTATTTTATTTTTTTACATATCTAATAATGTAATTCCGCCGCTAATTTTTACTGATCCTTTATTACCTACATGAGTAGTTTAATTCGTATTTTTTTCAAAAAATTCTGAGTATGCCCCCAATGGAGACCTTCCTTATAAGTGAAATTTCATTTCAATTTAAAACAGAATGACTTAATAAAACTCCAGCAAAATGACAACCATTAATAGCTTGTTCATATTTTGCTTTAAATTTTGTAATTCTATCTCAGACTTGCCAAGTTCTGAAAGTTAAAAATCAGGAGATTTTATTTCAAAAATCAGGAGATATTTTTGTCAATGAAAACTTGTTAATTTGTTGATGTTGATGTAAACATCTTTAGTGAAAGTTTATATTATATTATAAAAAGAGGGATATTTTGTTACTCATTAACTTATATAAAACTATAGTAAAGATCATAAATAGGTCTTAATAGATACAAATTATTAATAATTTAATACATGACCATAGTAACAATAACAAACCTTAAAGATACATAGTTTATAATGCACCTGAATGTAATTCATCACATAAAATACTACTGGTCAGACATACTAAAGAACAATTACACCTGTACTAGAGCTTTTCTCACTGAATCACAGCACATTTGATTGTTAAATAATAGAATATTTAAAAAGTATGAAAAATCAGGAGCATGGAGCAAACATCTGAAAATCAGGAGTCTTCTGCCAAAATGAGGAGATTTGGCAACTCTGCCATCTTTATCTAACACATTTTCTAACTTTTTACCCAAAAATTTTAAAAATTCGTAAGCTTTGATTGAAATTTGATTGTGTAATATGGCAAGTTTTAAAACTTGTTCCTTGCACGTAGCATCCGATATTTTGGGGAACATTAATGAATTTGTTTAATCATTTACTTGTGAAACAAAAAAAGATCCAGATCACTTAGTTGCCAAGATTGGCAAACGAAATATGATTTATAAAAAGTTTGTGTTTTGCCTCATTGTCTAAAATTTATTACAAAAGAACAAACAATTAAAGGATTAGGAGGGGGACACCTGGACTTAACCTGTACCTGCCACATTCTTTCTGATAGCAATCCTGAAAATACCAGAAAAACACCTGTTACTTATTTACACCTATTTCTTATTTCTCTGCTGATTAATTTCCAAAATGAAAAAAGAAAAAAAATTGATTTAAATCAAATGATTTTTTTTAAAAATCAGTTGATTTAAATCTAGATTTAAATCTTGATTTAAATCGGTTGATTTAAATAATGCCAACCCTGCTTGCAATCGTTTTGAAAATCGAAAAAACTTTGATGTATTTACACGTTTTAGATACTGGAGATTCCGAAGAACATTTTTAGAGAAAAAAAAATTGCCATCCGTCTCTGTCTGTAAACGCTCTATCTCCTGAACAAATTGAGATAGAGACTTGAAATTTTGCATGTACTTAATATGTAAGAATGGGATGAAGCCTATTTAATTTCAGAAACCTTGATTATCCAGAACTATTTTTTCGGGCTCTCAAAAAATTCATTCTGATGAAACGTACATAAAAATTTGATTTTTTTTTATTTTAGGGAGTGGACGTAAAATGCAATAAAATAACACACATTTTGCATAAAGAACGAATGCGATCGAATTATTAGTTGCGAGATATTTGTAGTCCTATTTTCCACATTCTTCAATTTTTCATGACCCTGTATTTCATTCATATTTTAATTCAAAGATATATTTTAACTGGAAATAAGACGCTTAATTCGACGCAGTAAACTGTTAGTTAATATGATTATTATTTTGGGAATTTTAAGAATGTTTCTTTTACGTGATTTGGTAGTTTGGCGTTTTATATAATTTCCCGAAATTGATTCATCAGCAATTCATTAATAGATAATTACTATGCAGGGTTGGTAAAAAACCGGATTTTTTTGTAAAAAAAAAAAACGGGTTTTTTTGAAAAAAAAACCAAAAACCATGGTTTTTTTGGTTTAAACCGGGTTTTTTTAAATATGATTTCCTATTACATATACATGCATATTTATCAATAAAAATAAATATTTTTGAATATATAAGTAATAACTTGATTTAAAAGTAATTCTAATCAATGTAATAATTTAATATACAATTAGTTATGTAGAAAATGGAAATCATTTAAATATTAAACATTTTTAGAAAAAACCATGTCTTTTCTTTTCTTAAATAAAATGTTTTACATAATGAAACATTGACACCCTGAAAATCCTAATATATAATCTTTTAATTATTAGCACTATAAATGATGAAGAATATAAATATGATGCAGTTTCATATATATTATTTTCATAAGGCTATTCAAAATAATTTCTTTGAAATACTTGTTATATGAGATGTCTGATTTTTCTGTTAGAAGACTACATGAACTATCTTTTATTGAAAATAAAGCTTTTTATAAAGAATTTTCGGAATGATTTGAATGTAGCAGTAGAGTCTACACACTTTATGAAGTATTGTGTATTGCTATTTGACATTTCTCCTCTGAAACTACCAGGTAAAAAAAAAAAAAAAAAAAAAAAAAAAAAGACGACAAACAAAATTCTTAAAATAAACAAAAATACCTATTTCATAACTTTTTTAGACCAGAGCATGAAATTTCAGCTTAAAAGGTACTCGCTACACATAAATTTTTACTCGCCACTATTTTACATTCATTCAGACAACAACGTTAGCCCCCACACCTGTACAGAAATTAAATATTTATGACAAATTTATATGAAATTGACGATTGTTAGAAGGAGCTCTCTTAAATCCAGAATATTTTACATTTATGAAAAATATGGGACATTTTTAAAATATTAACAGATGTAGTATGAAAAACTATCTATTGATAGAAAAAAATGCAGAAACTGATAAAACGGAGCACATTTACTGCAAAAAGGAAAAAATAACTAACTCAAAATAAGCTTGCCATAAGGTTTCATTGGTTTCAGAAATACATAAGTTCCTGTACTATTAGCCCCTCAGATTTGTGTAGCGCTGTCTTTCTGCACTGAAATACCACTTATCAAGTGCAGCTGTAGGGTCAAACTCTATCCATTAACAGAAATTCTGAGTAAATTGTTCATTGCCTCAGTCTTCAGAGAGTTTATGTATGCTGTCGAGTCTGTTGTGACAACTGAACATTCTCTCACATGAAGCTGTGCTTACTGGTAAAACAGTACAAAATGTTAGGATCTGGAGCAAATTGGAGAATCTTGCTAAACATTGTTTTTGTGTAAACTTCCTCCAACATCAGTGTCAGTGATGGAAACATCAATTTAAATTATGCCCATTCTGCCAATACAATTTCTACTTTTTCTTAAAGAGATTTGGGTTCAAATACATAAAGAACTAATTTAATTCTTCTATCCAAAATTCAAGAATTTTTTCTTTGGGATGTCAACCCACAGTGTCAAAAATATCCAGACATGCTAACACATCTGTTGACATAGATTGAATTTTTTCTGTAATGCATATCTCTGTATGTTTAATTAATGTACTTCTTAAAGTCTGAAACTCTTCCTTGAAAACACCCCAAAAATTTGAGAGAGAACATATATTTTTTACCGTATTTCAATGGTAGATGACTCTTAGATGACGGTTAGATTTCAACGGCACTTAGATTACGAAATCTGAATCTCTTCGCGCAGGAGTGAAGAGCGATCCGATAAGGTCTTGGCACATCCGTGGTACGAAATAAGGGGGGGGATGAATGCAAACAGGGGAATTTCATTCCTCCATAGGAAAGACGAAGAAATAGGCGACTGAGCATTTTTACTTCCATTGGAAAATAAATACCATCACTTCATTTTGAAATACTTCCATATATCGCCTTGTATAGTTTGATTTGAAGCACAACATTTTAAAAGACGAAACTTACTCGCCAACCTTAAATATTTACTCATCAATGGCGAGCTGGCGAGTGGAAATTTCGCGCCCTGTTTTAGACTGTTGAAAACACTTAAAATATAAAGCAGTTTTATAAATACTGTCTTCCACTAAAGCATTTAAATAGCCATCAGACTACATGTATTTTAATGCTTAGTACTTTTAAATGTCTAAACAAAAAATTACTTCTTTTAGTCATTTTTATGAGACTTTCTTTCTATATTATGTCTCAAGCAAACCTTGCCTTGTCCCTTCCTCCCCAATTTTCTCAACTGATCTAAGTTGGTTACGCAATAGAAGATTTAAATATATCTTATTGCATATCTTAATTAAATGTAAACAGGTGCTTCCCAAGCACTAAATTTTTCAATGTCTTCTTATTTGACTTTATATCTTGAGCTTTTTTTTTTTATTATTATTCTTAAAGATAATCCCCCAATCAAGAAAATTTTCTTTTAGAGTTTGATTGAAATCTTAAAGGTCATTTTATGTTATTAACTGTAAATCTGCGTTTCTCAAAGGAAAACATTTTTTTTTTCTAAATATTACATATTTTTAATCCATTTTGTCTTTTCCAACATAACATAATTTGTTTTCTTTATAGCTTCAGATATGTTCATCATTGCATGAAATTTGCATTTTACATGTATACTAACATGGCCTAGACTAGACTCACTGTCTCATGGTGACTGCTAAGATAAGACTTAAAAATATAAATTACTTGCATGCAGTAATTTAGTACATTAAATTACAAAAATGAGAAAATATTATATAGATTTGTTCTAAAAAACCAATTGGTTTAAATTATGCCAACCCAATTAGTAACAGAATAAAATCATAATGCAAAATCCCCATTCCCAATGTAAGAATGCAAGAAAAACAAAGGCTTAACCAATAAACACAGAGCAAAAATCTGTCAATTACTTATTAGCATACATAACAAAAAGAAATCAATGGAGAAAATTACTTAAGAATGTTATATTCGAGGCTTTGAGGAACGATCAAGTCTTTAGTAAATCTTAACTAATCAAGGAATTTAAATAATAAAAGTGCTTTTTTAACTTGAGTTTGCCCTTCTGGCTATGAATGTTTTACAATTAATGTTATATATATATATAAATTTTAACCTTAAAAAAGGGGGTAGAAACAAAACTAATTTTTTTCTAACCAGCTAATTTTTAAAAAATTGGTTATTCTGCCATGTAGAATTATAGTTTATATGAAAAGCTGGATTGATTAAAAATATTTGTAATTTTTATAATTTTAGAAATTTATCAATTCATCAGTTTTCTACAACTTAGCTTTATAGCTTCTGCATAATTTGGATTTTGCATTTTTCAATGTGTAAAAAAAAGAAAAAAAAAAAAAAGAAAAAAACCAGCATGGTTTTTTTTAAAAAACCCATTGGTTTAAACCAAACAACCCTGTTACTATGTACATTAAAAATATTTAAATATACGTTTAAATTTTGTTTTGGAATTGCAATGCATTTTATAGATAGTTTACGCATCATGTTTTAGTTTCATGTATTATATTATGCATATCCATGATGGGTAAGTATTACGGTGGTCCTCAACGACCAATCTATTCTTGCTTTCTGTTTGAAGTATTTTTTCCAGAACTACTGGAAAACAGAACTCGTGTCTTTTTGACATAGTTGTACCGATGATATTTTAAAACAATGAGAATACTGAATTTTACAATTTCCGACTGTTACTGAGTGTTTATAAATCACAAATTTGCTATTTTAAACATGAAAATTACGAAACGTTGTCACGAGGGAGTATTTAGGATTATTACTTATTATGTAAGAAGAGATTTTCAAATGAGATGGGAGGGGGATGCGTTATGATTGCTATCACTGCAAAATATCATAGTTCAGGTACATTTTTTGTTTGTTTGTTAGAAATTAAGCCTTATTATTAACTAGCTGTTACCCGTGGCGTCGTTCACGTAGCATTAAAAAAAAGACAAACGCTTTAATTAAACAAAACGGTTCATTAACAATAATTTAAAATATATATAACATTTATCTTATAGAAGATTATGCAGTAGTTTTTTTATAGGAGACTTAAAGATACTTTTATGCGTCTCTGTAAATGAACAACAAATGTGATGCAAATGATACTTAACTGCAAGCTTATTGTAGTAAATTTCAGTATTTATCATTGTATTGATTATCTCAGTACATTAATTTCATCATGTTTGAAATAGTGCAACGCAATTAAAATAAGCTGGGAATATTTTTTTTTCTCCGTAGACTATTATATTACCGAACATTTTCCTGCAATCTTGTAAGTGAATGTTAAATCTTTTCACCCCATTTTCTACAGAAATCCTATTTTAGTGCACTTCAGAACCTGATATCAATTTCAATATTTTTAAAATAACCTTAATAAAATAACATTATTAAAATACGTTGCAAATGGATTTTCTTCACAGACCATAATATATTGAAATACTTTTGAGCTCCCTGTACACACACTATAAGTACTACATTTAACATATTCGATAGTAACCATGTTTTTCTGAACCTTAAAAATGCATGTAAATTTCATTACATTTAAAATTATGTAGCATTATCAAAATACACCACAAATGATTTTTTCGCCTTAGACCATAATGTAAAGTTTCCTTTTGAGTGCTCCTGTGATTCAGCTATTATTGCTACCTGTTCCATTTTCAAAGCCGCATATGCTATGGTAAATCTCAATAAGGTATGTTATTTTCGTATGAATTCCACTATATTTACCGAAGTTGAAAAACGGTCAGACAGACGGCAGACCCCAGACACTCGGCATCCGGTATACAGACAGGTTGAAGTCATAAACACTTTTAGACCATGTTAGAAAGTGTCAAAAAGCGGGTAGTTTCCGTAAAGCGAAAAAAAAAACAGTGTTAGGAAAAATGTACTACAAAACTGTGTTTTAGGTGGCATTTTTGTATAATTTGTACATATATGCTCTGCATACCATAAACATTTATAGAAATTTATTATAAAAAACATTCTTAAAAGTGACAACATATTTTTACTTTTTAAGAGCTAAAAAAATGTGCAATTAATATCCATTTACAAACCTGTTTCCAGTACACTTTGAGCACATTATGCCAAATTGAGATATTGACTGAGGGAATGTATTTTCTCACAATTACATTAAATCTTTAGATTTTAAGCCCGAAAGAGCATTTTTAAAGTGATATTTATTTATATTTTCAGAATTGAACAATTTTCAGAATTAACACACAAAAATATTTTTTTTGATTAGTTGAGCTTTTTTTACTTTATAAAAATGATAAAAAGTTTTTTCATTGATTATTACGTCATTTACGATATGTATAAATTATTAATATTTTCTAGTCGTTTAATATTTAACCTTTAAAAAAACTTATTTCATTTTAAAATTAAATATTAACCACGGTCAGACGATAAACTTAATTTTCTTTAAATAATAACTTTTGATATCATAATTCAATTTCATTTCATTGCAACATCAGAGATATTTATTTTATTTTCAATATGTGACGTCACAGTCGTCTCTTTTTAGCACTTACTCAAAATTACATTGTGTTATTAAAAATGAAAACTTGAAAACTTATATTTTGTTTCATATATGACGTTACATTGATATTTTTAAAATTCTTAATGGAAAGTATTCCTCTGACATCACAATTGGTAAAAAGTTGTATTTTATAGCCTCGAACCGAAAGAAAGAAAAAGGTTAATTTTTATTATGGATTAATATCTGGAAAAACTATTAAAATATTTATATTCTTGTAAAGTGTGAAGTTTTATTCTTGTAAAGTCTTCTAAGTGTAAAAGAAATTTTATATAATCGTTTGCGTGATATAAGAAGAAAAACAGTATTCCTCTGACGTCACAATTGGTGAAATTGCGGTATTTAATCTCGAACCGAAAAACAGAATAGGGTCCATTTATTTATTTCATTTTATTTTATCATGTGAAAATCTTTCAGTTGAAAATTAATTACAGAAGAGAAATAATTATTCCGGTTTTTTTATTTTTTGGCAACGAAAAAAGAAAATAATTAAATATTATGGAAAATTTTTCAATTTATTCTGTATGAAAAATAGTGAAATATTGAATTATTAAGAAAAATATTTGAATAAAATAAATACAAATTAGCCTATGTTCATTTCAGGCCAATAATTTACCTATATACAA
Organism: Maratus speculifer; assembly: GCA_964019185.1. Classification (NCBI taxonomy): domain Eukaryota; kingdom Metazoa; phylum Arthropoda; class Arachnida; order Araneae; family Salticidae; genus Maratus; species Maratus speculifer. Next base: position 69,516,312 of record OZ025289.1, on the reverse strand, counting down.
AAATTCAAAGACATTAATCCATCCGTTTTGAAGCCAAGTTCATTCCAATTTTCGGACACACTTTCACATTTATAATATATATAAGGATTATCACTATTTCAAAAAATAGGAATTGGGACCACTTGTTTCAATTTAATAACATACTTTATAAATCTTATTACTGCAATAGTCGTTCTTACACGGAAATTCATTTAATTATTACACTACCGTTATGTAATAAAAAAGTTTATTGAAACAACACAAGGTCATTCCAGGGTAACTACCGTTACATTTAGAACAATTTATTTCAGTAATTTTAGTAATCGAACACTGAATAATATTCAAATGTAAAATTAACATGATTTTGTCAATGAAACCTACCTAAGGGTCAATTTGGATGAAAATTGACCAAGAAATGATAATGAAAATTACACTTTATATGATAACTTACATTCCTTTATCAGCAATAGCAGTTACTATAGTAAATAAAACTACCAAAATTTAAGAAATAACATTAAAATTAGGTAATTTTCATCTAAATTGGGTTTTGAATAAGTTTAATTAGCAAACCATGTCAAATTTACATTTTGAATAATTTGTGTGTGTGTGTTATATTACTAAAATTACTGAGAATAGTTCAAAATAAAAGTTACCATGGAATGACCCAACACACTGAATAATTTTTACAGTAATTACAAATAGTGTTCATTCTAGGCTATTTTTGAAGGGTACAGCACCCTGCCCTTTTTCAAATTTATAAAATGCACCCTGCCCTTTTTAAAAACAGTAAAATGCACCACTGGTTTTACCTGAAGATTTTTAATGAATATATTTTTAATTACATAGTATTTCTAAATTTGTGAGCCTAAAAAAGATAAGATTTTTTTTTCATTTTTTTAAGAAAAAGAACATGTAACTATTCAATCATGTTTTAATTTAATTGTATTTATAATTTTTATATCATAAAATCTTTCGAAATTAATGTTACTTGATTTGTCATACTTTAAAAGTTATGTATTTTCCCGCTTTCTTTTTTCCCCTTCTAAAGGCAATAACAAATTTTTTCTTGCAAAAGTGCCTTTTAGTGAATAGCACCATGCTCTTTTTATTTCTAGAGTGAACACTAATTATAGGGATGGGGAGGGGGAGTGGAGGAAGAAATACTTCCATTCTAAGTTTGATTTAACATTTTCTTTATGCAAAAAGATCAACGATACTCGCGATCTTCTCTCAGCGGCACGTCGACGAAACTCACGATTTCTTTCCCACAATCAATCGGCAAATTTTGCTATTTTTTCCGTGACTGACTGATAAAATTTGCATTTTTTATTTACACAATCGATTGAAGAATTTTGTGCTTTCTTCACGCGGCAAACTGACAAAATTTGCGCTTTTTCCTTGTGTCGGACTGAAAATTTTCACGATTTCTTCCAATAAACGACTAAAGAATTTCACTGTTTTCTCACGACTTATGAACGAATTTTGTAATATTTTCCTACAACCGGTTGAACAATTTTACGACATCTTTCCGTGTGGCTCTGTAAATGAACAATAAGTATTCTTTGTGCCACATATTCTACAGGGTTGTAATTTTGACCGATCAAACCTCATTTTGATCAGGACAGTAGTTAAAATTGGTTTTAATTACTCAAAAGCAGTCAAAACTATAATAAATAACATTAGTCTACATAAACTACTCAAATATTTATGTGAATATTAATTTTATATATTTAAATTAATTTTAATAATTATTAAAAGTAGATGAAATTTTTTTGTGTCTTATGTAATATTTTACATGGAAATACGTACTTCATAAATCTTATTTTTCTTAAAGTATAATTAATGCATTACAATATTTAGTGGAAATAATGAAAAAATGGAAAATACTGATTTTGAAAATTACATAATGTGCCTGAAGAATGTTTTTGTTAACTCTTCATGAGTAGAAAAATTATTTTCCTAAGTGATTTCCTCCATGATGAAGTAGTTTTAATATCTCAACACCTGTAATCATTTTTTGAGTTCTAAATAAGAATTTTAAAAATGTTATTATTATTTGTATGCCAATTTCTTAGGTATGAGATATTTTTCTCTTCAATGCACATACCTTCCTCTTTTTGTATAATTAAGTCTTTAAAAATCAGCTAATTTGCTTTCTAAAATTCTAAATCGTTAATTCTTACCATTAAAATGTGTTGGTCAGTTTTTTTTTATGTTTTAAAATATTTTAATACATACAAGAATAGTAAGACTTGAAATCCTACAAATATGTCTCAACTTCATACACAATACATTAAAGATACACTTATGAATAAAGACGAGTAACTACTAGAGATGCAAGGATTATTCGGCCAAAACCGAATAATTGGCCTATTCAGCTCACATGCTGAATAACCAACTATGGCCGAATAATACTATAAAAAATGTTTTTATATTTACATAGTAAAGCTTTTTAACTTGGCAATTTATATTCATCATATAATGAGAATTTTATTTAAAAGTTACAATTTTTTTTTTTTTTTTTTTTTTTTTTTTGGGGGGGGGGGGGTATTTTTTATATCTTGAATGGGTTTTATTTACCCATTTTTATGTAAGAGGATAATTTGGGAATCATGTTAAACTTTTATGTTGTATCTAAAAATACTAAAAGTTAAGTGTAACATGCGCGTAGCCAGGGGGGGTGCCCTGGCACCCCTCCGCTCGCGTAGACCCAAGCTTGATTATTTTTAAAAATCGAAATTTATAAAAGAAAAAAGAAGAAAATTCAAAGCCAAGTTAGTTCAATTAGTTACTCAAAACTAACAGTATGTTTTGAAATGTAATAAAAAAAAAGACCCACATTCTTTTATTATTATTATTATTTTGTTTATTTTTTTTTTAAATTAGATCATTTACTGGAACCTGTATTAGTCACAGTAAGTCAAAAAATTGTTTTTTTAATCCCAATTTAATGCCTTTATGGAAGTTTTTTTAACGCCTTTCTTTCTCATGCATGTTTTTGCAATTCTTTAAGAAATTAGCGCAGATTTTCGACAAGGATAGAAACTATTTATATATTTGCTTTTGTAATCTAAAATCTAGATAGGAACAAGAAAAAAAAAAGAAAGGAAATACAGATGTGAAATGATAATTCCACCGTGTGATTAGCCTGGGGAACGGAGGGGTCTCACAGATCTGTTTCCTTTGAAAATCAGAAATAATGATACGCAAAATTCAAATTAATATGGGGAATAGAGATAAGATGGGCTCAGCCCGGCCTGATACAGTCTCGGGCTCAATTTTTACTCTAATCTTCAGGCTCGGGCTCATTTTTTCTGAAACCGAAAAATTATATTTATTCATGCGTAAAAAAGATTGAAAAAAAAATTTTCCATTTAAAATTGCGTACTTATTTCTTTTCAAATAAGTCATTTAGATCAAAATGACGGGGAACTGAAGTAGTGTTTATTTATTTTAGCATTTCCTTGCTATTTCAAATGAAAATTTGTTATAATTACAGAATTATGTCTACATAATTTCCGACGACGACCTACTGAATGGCGCCAATCAAAATAAACACAGATATGAATTTGCTTTTTGTTGGCTTTTCGTTTGCATATATTTTTTAACAGGATCGTTTATTTTATTTATTATTTAGTTACATAACCTGAACATAGTATTTTCTTCTGTTATTAATAGACGAAAATTAGCTGGAGGTTTGCAAATTGTTTAATCTTCTATTGTGCACGAGTCATAGTCGTTTTTTATATGAAAATTAGTTGTTCTATCTATTTGTCAACATGAAGTCTGTTCATGCTGAGGACGATATACATTTTCGAAGTCAACTTTCTTGCGTAAGTAAAAATAATTATTATGTTATTCTGATATAAAGCAATTGTTCAGTGTTTCCTCTTTTCCTATAAAAGCATCGGACCTTTAAGATAATAAAGTCATTTTTTAAATTTTACGTTGATTTTCAGGCACCTATCAATCGCGAAAGATTGTTATGAGAAAGGAATAGGTTATAATTACAGATGTACATTTTCTGAAAAAAGTTGAAAAACGTTGTTGGATTCGCCAGATTACAAATAGTAATTTCTGAAAATTCCATGCATTAAGTCACAAACATAACATGAAATTTACTTTTTAAATTAGGGAAAAATTTGATATTAATTTTAAGAGTCAACTGCATTTTTATTTGATACGGATTTTGATAAGATTGTAGTTAAATTTTCATTTAACAATTTTATCTGTGTAAAAAATTTTTAATACTATAATAATAAATTTATAATACAATAATAATAAACAAAAATAAATAATTAACATAATAATAAATTTTTAATACCATAAATTAGGGATGCACCGAATAGTGATTTTGGCCGAATACCGAATGCCGAATATTCGGCCGACAGGTGAACCGAATATTCGGCTAGCCGAATAGTAATTGTTGGGCCGAATACCGAATATTCGGCTTTCCAAATACTTTTTATATTTCAAAATTTAAAGGTATTAAAATGTTACTTTTTAAAATAGTTTTACATAATATTTAATAAAAGAAACTTACATTTTGATAAACTAGAGCTTTTTGTAAGAGCATTTAGTATTGAAAAAAAATCTGCCTTGAGTTATTTAAGAAGTGCAATTATGAAACTTTAATTAATAAAATTTTCAACGAATCAAAATAAACATTTTAAAATCAAACAATGAAAAAATGGCCACAATCTTATAATTACAATCTGATAATTGTCCTTTTTAAATAACTCAAGGCAGATTTTTTTCAATATAAACTACAAATACTTTCAACTTAATTCTGAATAAAGGTATGTTTGGCTCATAGTTCTTTTCTTATGAATGGTGGTATTTTCCACCATTCTCATCATATCATATTTTACAAAAATTAAAGCATGCGAGTTGAAAATATGTTATCTTATTTATTGTTAATGTAATAAACAAACAAACAAGTTTTGACCTAGAGTGAGATGAAATACAATGCACTTATGACTCAATAAGTTGATTATGATTATGGTTTCATGAACAAAAATTGTCTGCCTTGATAGCTATTACTAATCTCATTTTTTTTTTTTTTTTTTTCTTTTAAAGGACTTTTATTTGGGGAAAAGCAAGAAACAGATTTACTAAACAAAATTTAGAAACTTGTATCAGCACATAATTTATTCCTAAGCAGAATTCTAATAAATCACCATTTTAATCCTTCTCATGGTTAATTTTCTTAAGTTATACTTTACAAACAGCAAATAAATAATGTAAAAACATTCTATTTTATTTAAAAATGATTTTGTTTCTAATTATTTTAAATATAAATTAAAAAATTGACAGTTAAAAGTAGAAATAGTGAAAAGTTTTTAAAAGGTTTTATTAAGTATTGGATTCGGCCGAATACTTTGATATTCGACCATACCGAATATTCGGCAGGCCGAATAGTTTCATATTCGGCCAAGCCGAATATTCGGTAACATGGCCGAATAGGCCGAATACCGAATAGATACCGAATATTCGGTGCATCCCTACCATAAATACCATACAATTTTGTTTTGTGTATTTTTGGAAACGGGCTCGAGGTCTGGTAACAAAAAATCTTTCGGGCTCCGATTTAAAACCTTCAATCTCGGGCGGACCCGGGCCCCAGAAAACGAGCCCGAACTTAACTCTAATGGGGAATGGTCTGTTGGTTGGATAAGTTTCATTTTTTGCGGCCATATTTTGACATTTTAAAAAAAAACATGTTATAGAGAAAAAACGGGCTTTTTTTTTTTTTTTGGAAAAATTTATTTATTTATGTGTAGAAACATTGCAAGAACTCTTTTCCACTTTAAATTGTGTACTTATTCCCTTTACAAGTTACTCTATTAATACTTTGATAAAAATGACGGGAGAAATAAAGCCGTGTTTATTTATTTTAGTATTTCATTGCTGTTTGAAATGAAATTTTGTGATACTTACAGATTTATGTTTACGAATGTCTTTGTTTTATATCTGCCATATTTTATCGGTGTTTATATATCTTTTTCTTATCCATTAGATTTATTTTTGAGATTATTCTTCTCTTCCTTCTTCCGGGTCCGTTTTAAAAAAGTACCATACAATTATACCTTCAGCGAATAAAAACCTGTCTAAAACGGAAACTTGATAGCTTTTAAGGGGTTCCGTTTTATTAGGTTTTATTTCATAAGATATTGTTTGTACCCAACATGTTTAGGTTAAAAAATTTGGGCACCCCCCCGTTCAAAAGGCTGGCTACGCCTATGTGTAATAAGCTAACACAATGTGTTGAATTTAAAATTAATCTATTCAAAATTATTTTAATAGAGACATAATTCATAAAAACAAATTATATATCTTTAAAAGCATAGTTGGAAGTTTAATATCTATCCCCTGCTACATAAAAATATTACATTCAATGATATTTTTAATTAGACCTAGAAAGAAATAACTGTATACAATAGATTAGATATAGTGTAACAAAAATCTTTAACTTATATTTTGCAATACTTTCTTTTTTTTTTTTTTTTTTTGAGTAAAACTTGCTTAAAAGTTAAGTGTAATCAAAGCGATTTCTTTAAGCATGTTACTATTTCTTATTAAATGAAGAAAAAAATAAAATACTAATGCTAATAAATTCTTTTAATTAATATGTATGTATGTTTTACGTCACCATTTAATTTAGATTTTCTTTAGTCTGAAACTTGAAATTTATGCTGCCTAGAGCTTTTAAAATTTTGTGACTGTTTTGAAATGTAATGGTAACAAAACACTGGATAAAAAAAACTTTAAATGAAATCTGCAGGGATTTATTCTTAATACTTTCTGTCAGTGATTTTCATTAAGATTTCTTATTTTTCATTTACTTTATTCTTAAAGGCGAAATTTATATTTTCTATTTCTAGTAATTTAAAATTTTAATAACATACATAATATCTGCTAAAATTTAACTAGACAGTAAAGATGAAAATAAGCACTCGCCAGTTGCCGACTAAATTGTCAAAAACTCGCAAAAAAATGCAAAAATCGGCAAAGAATCTTGAAAAAAAAAAACTTGCAAATATCGTCAAAATTTCACGAAAAAACGCAAAAATTGTCAAAGAATCGTGAATATGACCTCAAAAATGTGAATTTTGTCAAAGAATTAAAAAAAAAGACTACAAAGAATTTTTTTTGTGGAAATTCGCATCGCATTTTCGGATATTGGCTGGGGGGGGGGGGGGGGGTCGTGAGTCCCCCCTTCTCCAGCGAACTTCGGACAAAATCGGCGTTTTCCCGCTATCTTCACACGAAATCAGCAATATTTTAGCAAAATCAGCGATTTGTTGCGAATCTTTGCCAAAATCGGTGGTTTTCCACGATCTTTTGACGAAATCGGCGTTTTCCCATGTTTTTTAAGTGAAATCGGCGCTTTTTCGATGATCTTTAGACAAAATATGCTTTTTTACGCGATTTTTTCTCGAAAACGGCGTTTTATGCCCGCGATCTTTTGACAAAATCGGCGTTTTTTTAGCAATCTTTTGGCGAAATTGGCGTTTTCTCATGTTTTTAAGTGAAATCGCCGTTTTTTCGACGATCTTTAGACAAAACTTGCTTTTTTACGCGATTTTTTCTCGAAAACTTCGCTTTATTCCCCCGATTTTTTTCAAATATTCTCTTGACAAAATATTTTTAAGCGATCTTTTATCGAAAACGGCGTTTTTTCCCACAATCTTTTAACGAAATCGTCGTTATATTCGCAATCTTTAGACGAAATCGACGTTTTCCTGCGGTCTTCAGAAGAAATCGGTGTTTTATCTGCGATATTTAGTGAAATTGCCATTTTTTCCGCGATCCGGATAGGAAATTCACGTTTTTTATCGATCTTTTGACAAAGTTTGTTTACAAAAACGTTGACGAAATCGTCATTTTTCCACGAAATATTGACGAAATGTATGCTATTTTGGCGATCATATCACAAAATTTGCATTTCTACGTAATAGTTTTTTCCGCACGCAAAACCATACAAGTTGGCAACTATGCAGAACTAATAACCCAATTTCAAATTTTCGGAAATTTCAGAATTTTTGGACGAGAATCACCCCTGGCAGGACGGTTAAAACCAATACAACCCTGTATTCTACAGAATGTATATTTTAGTACATTGTATAAATGCATGTCAATTTCATTATTTTCGAATGTGTGTAATATCATTAAAATGCACTTAAAACAATTTTTTCCTATTGGCCATAATGCAACAGAATATTTTCAACTGTCTTTATAATTGAACTAAAAATACAATTTTCGCAAAATTTAAAATGTCACAACAAAACTCTTAACAATTATGTATTTAAAATTTCAAACTATTCAGTTCGAACAGTTTGTGCATTACTATATGCAGATGGACGGACAACAGAGATGAGTTTGGACTCATTTTTCAGAGCCTGGGGCCACCCGAGCCTGAAAGATATTTTGTCATCAGAGCCCAAGCCCGATACAAAAAAAAAATATACCGTAAAATACCGTTAATCCGCCCTTCCCGATCAAACGCCCCCTCCCCACTTTATAAAGAATTTGAAATTTTCAAAAAATCCCGAGAAAGCGCCCTCCCTCCCGATTCTCAAAGGCGATTGAAAGCAAGATCAATCATTTTGAAATGAACGAATCATGAATCTTTGATGAAATGCACATTTTTTCAAGATTTTTTAATTGATTTCATGCTTGTTTTGGCTTTTTTTTTTACTAATTTCTCCTTTTTTCTGCGTTTTTTTTGACAGAATTTATGTTTAAAAAAAAATAAAAACCAAATTTTTTCAAGTATAAAAATTCATGATTCATTCAACGATTCATTCATTTCATGATGATTCATTCCTGTAAATTTTGTTGACCGATTGCGAAAAAATCCCGTGTAAGCGCCCTCCCCTAACTATTGTACGATTTTTCTTTTTGTTTGGGGGGGGCGGATTAACGGTATTTTACGGTAAATAAATTTTTTTTTTTAAATGTACGATATTTAAAAACTATTTCAAATGTGGTAGCTCATTTTAAAGAAATTCTTACATAAAATTTACTGTTAAATGAAAATTTTAATTCAAATTTATGAAAAGAGCAATTTGGTATCTAATAAAAATATACCTCATACCTAAAAGGATTTCCACATTTTTTATCTTTAACAAGAAAATTTGATGGACATATTAAAGAAGTGTAATGAATAATTGGATGAAGTTTGCAGAAACTACTATTTGTATGCTGAAGAATGGAACGTTTTCTATAAAATGTGTACATCTTTAACTATAATCAATTCATTTTTCATAACAATTCCCCATGATTGCCTTAAACCTGAAAATCAATATGCAAATTAAAACGTTGATACAATTATATTAAAGGTACGATGCTTTTATAGGTTTAAAAAAAAAAACACTGATTGACTGTTTTCTATACTTTTATGATGACAGAAAAAATAGCCACAATGCCATTTACATATGAACGATGATTATGACATGCGCACAATTAAAAAATTTGCAAACCTCAAACTTTTGGTTTGAATCTTCGTTAAAAATGAAGAAATATTTTTCTAAGTGTTATATAACTAACTAAACGATCAAAATAAAAAATATCTTCTGCCACAAACGAAAATCAAACTAGAAGCTAATCATATTGTTTATGCTTGTTTTCATTGGTGCCATTTCAATAGATTGTCGTCGAAATGCAATAAACATAAATCTCTAAAAATTCACAAATTTCCTTTTGAAACAGCAATCAACTATTAAAATAAAGAAAACATGATTTCTAATCCCCTTTTGTTTTGATTAAAATAGCTCTGAAATGGCTTAAAAAACAATAAGTAATTTTAAAGAGGAAAAACAGTCTTTCAATCTTTTCTACAAATTAATAAATAATTTTCCGGTTTCAAAAAGAATGAGCCAGAGCCTGAAGACTGAAAAATAGAACTCGAGCACATCTCATCTCTAACGGACAAGACCAGTGGCGTAGGAAAGCGAGAGGCTCAGGGGGATCAAGCCCCCCCACCCTCGTTGGAAATCAAATCAGGGGTTATGTGACAAATTTTACAAAAATTCCACTTTAGGAATTCGGTTTCAAAACTTTCAAAAATCCGTAAATTAGTCTGATAATTTAGACATAAAAAGTGACACGAAATTGGATAAAAAATCACCAAAAAGAAATGCGAGTTTTGCTAAATTGTGAAAAATGTGAATTTCATCAAATAATAGCAGAAAAAATGTATATTAAGTCAAGGAATCTAAAAAAAACACCAACTTCATCAAAGAATTGCAAAAAACTCGCAAATTTTGTCAAAGGACTGTGGGAAAACACAAATTTTGTCAAAGAATCACAAAAACGCAAATTTGTCAAATGATGAAAAAACTCAACTTTTGGCAAAGGATTGTGGAAAAAATCGAAAGCCATAGTCCATGTCAATTCAGGCAGCCAAAATAAAAATCTTACCTTCATAGTCTCAGAAGTTCTTTGATTTAACATATGTTAAAATTCAGGAAAAAATAAAATTCCCGTAATTTTTGGTTTTCCCCAAAAAAATTTCTAGACCGAGATACAGGGTGCCAAAGATGGCATACCGAGCACCTTTTCCCATTTGCGATTTTCGAAAAAAAGTTTAAAGTGCTCTATCTCTGAAACGATGCAAGATATCTCGTTGCAGTTTATTTTATTTTAAAGATAATATTTTTCTGCTTAAAAAGATATACTCTATTTTGAAATATGTATTTAATTATTTATACAGCAGCCTTCTAAAAATAATTTTTTTTAATTAAAAATAATTTTTTTCTCAAAAATGCCAATCTCAAAAATTTTTATTTTTTTACTGTTAGTCAATACCATTGAGTACTACCCTCACTGTAAAGGAGAACTTCCACTTTTGAGTTTAACAAGTTTTAGAATCATTTCAAGAATTTAGAGAATTTTACAGGAACTGCACGTCAAAAGTTCCAATAAAAGTCTCAATTTTTGTTTATTTGTATCATATGTAGCCTATTACATATCTTAAACAAATTAGAAATCACACGTCGAACATGGTAAATGAGGTGCATTTATACTATGACTAGTTTTATAAATATTTAGATCTTGGTGCAATAAGTATTACACTCTTGTGAAAACTGGCATGAATACAAAATTTATTATGTTTCTATATATTAAATTCAGTAATACGGAAGTAATATGAATCCATCTTAGAAAGAACGTAATCACCAGGGCAACCTAGAATCATTACCTATCATGTGATATTTATGTATGATAGAATTTAATAGAATGAACAATCATCTATTAATATCATAGTGATGGGTATATTCATCTATTAATATCACAGTATCTAAATTGCACAAACTTTGAACAGCAAGCAAGAAGAAATTTCATTTGTCCAACCAAGATCTCTGAAACAATTGCAAAATATTCAGATTCACAATTTATAAAAAGGAATTTTTGTTGCCTGTGTATATTACTGTGAGTGGTGGATTGCAAAGGTAAATGAAATCAGTTGTTTATGAAATTGTCGTTAACTTTATGCTCCCACATGGATCGGCTATTGATATAGATTTCCACCTGCTAGACAGTAACACCACCACCAGTTTTCACTTCCTATTCACAATGTTTTAAGGATTATGGAAGCCCCAGACCCTATTAGTTAAACAGGAAGGCATCAATAAATATCAAAAGAAGATACAGATACTGTTCAACAGACTTGTATAAAACCAAAAACTTTCTGCGCACGTAATATTGGGTCAAAAACTTTCTGCAAATTAATTTAGTGCTGGGTGTAATTCACGTATTTTGCGCGATCTATGAATGCAATTTGCGTTTTTTGAGCAATTTATGGACGTACTTCGCGATTTTTATGCGATTCATGAACGTAATTCGCATTTATTACGCGATTTATGGTCGTAATTTGCTATTTTTATGCGATTCATAGATGTAATTTGCTTTTATTGAGCTTTCTGGCGACGAATTTCGTGATTTTTGAGCAATTTATGGACGTAATTCGCGTTTTTTATAGAATTTATGAACGTAATTCATGTTTTTCATGCGATTTATGAACGAATTCGTGTTTTTTACACGATTTATGAACGTAATTCACGTTTTTTATGCAATTTATGAACGCAATTCGCGTTTTTTACACGATTCATGAACGTAATTCACGTTTTTTATGCAATTTATGAACGTAATTCGCGTTTTTTTACACGATTCATGAACGTAATTCGCGTTTTTTACGCGATTTATGAACGAAATTCGCGTTTGTTACCCGATTTATGGACGTAATTCATTTATTTTTATGCGATTCATGGACGTAATTTGCGATTTATGTGCTTTCTGCCGACGAAAGTCGCGTTTTTGAGTGATTTATGGACGTAATCCGTGTTTTTTTATGCGATTTATGTACGTAATTCACGTTTTTTACACGATTTAGGGACGGGGTCAATCCATTTCAAGTGGTCCAGAAAATATTTTTTTGGTCGCTCGACCATTTTTAAAAAATCTGAAATTTTTTTGTACAACAACCCTAACATGACGAAAGTTCAAAATGACCGTTCTTTTAATTTTACTATTTTTTGTTTGTGCATGGCGGCCATCTTTGTTTCATCGTGTGCAGCGATTTTCTCAGATACTATGATACACAAAATTGTAAATATCTCGTCTTCTATTTTCCCAATTGAAATGGGGTTTGCAGCATTTTGTTCAGAATAAAATAGGCTAAATATACAGTGATAGAAAAATTTTGAAAAATAAATTTTTACAGGTGAAATTTTAGCACAAAATGTACGATTTTTTCCAAAATCTGTCCGTTTGCAAGAGGAAAATTTCCATGCAAGAGCAACTGTCAACCTTACACAATTTTTTCTACAAATAGGTCAAAAGTACGTGTACTCATACACCAAGTCCCAGATCTGGGAGTTAATTTCTCTTTGCGAAAAAAATTCCGAAATTCGTCAAAAATTTCAAAAATCGCACTTTTTAGCCTTTGATATCTTTGGTGGAGCACGAGATAAAAATCTGAAATTCTGGCCTTTGATAGTATTATGTAGTAGTGTTATGTACAAAAAATTTCAAGAAGGAGATTTGACTACAAGCTGAGATACGGTGATTAAAGAAATGTTAAGAAATGCTATTACAAGTACATTAGGAGAAATGAGATTAGTCTCTTTTAATTACAATATTTATCCAGAAAATATCTTTTGTTGAAAACAGTTAAATAATAAGCATTTAATTTACAAAATACTATATATGCTCAACGAAGAGCTTAACAATATTTACGAGAGATGTTATGAGTTCGACCAGTTACTGTTATCAGTCCATCAGGCTGTTCTTTCTAAAAATTTTATTTGAAGCCCCCCAAGTCTTATCATCCCTTGTTAACTTGAATGAAATTCTCTAGGTTTAATAACTGAAGCCATCCATGTCAACTCGATCAGTTGTAATTCATTGTCTGTAATTTACTTTTCCTGAAATGTGTTCCGAGTAAAATTGTTGCAATAGCATTTCTAGTAGATTTGTTCATCTGGACAAATAGTGTATTGGCTTAGCATACATTCTGAATTGTTTAAATCACACAGAAGCATTTGAAAAAGATATTTGGGTCATTCCATGTCACTTCATCCAGACCATGTCACCCACCGTCACAGATTTCTATGAAATTTCATACACAAAAACAATGTCTAAAGATATGTTGTTACACCAAATTTCAGTTTAAAATAATTATTTTTTCATGAATTACAAGCATTTAAAAATACCCCCCTCAGTTGATTTTTCGCTGAAAATTATGTTCCGTTATGCATGTAATGTTGGATAAAAATGCTTATTTTTCTAAATATTACTAATAAAATTTGATGTATATTTTTTTAGATGTTCTTAATAATGCATTTTATTAAAAGAATGGTTTATAAAACGTTTTAAAAGTCAAATATTATTTTTAAAAAATATTTTATCCAAGGAGTTAAAAAAAATAAATAAATGTGCATTTCATTTTTTTTTTTTTTACATGTGCTCCCCATTTGATTTGGCTGATATTTTTTATATACGTAGTTTAGAAGGAGACCTTTTAATTATAAAAAAATTAGAAAGGTGTTTTTTGAAATTCTTGAAAAAAAAAATTTTTTCGTAAGTTTTACAGAACATATCTAAAGGATTATTAAAGATCTAAATTCTTCGAATATTTGACTTCTAAAATGTTTTATAAATCATTCTTTTAATAAAATGCATTATTAAGAACATCTAAAAAAATATACATCAAATTTTATTAGTAATATTTAGAAAAATAAGCATTTTTATCCAACATTACATGTGTAACAGAACATAATTTTCAGCGAAAAATCGAATGAGGGGGGTATTTTTAAATGCTTGTAATTTATGAAAAAATAATTATTTTGAACTGAAATTTGGTGTAACAACATATCTTTAGACATTGTTTTTGTGTATGAAATTTCATAGAAATCTGTGACGGTGGATGACATGGTCTGGATGAAGTGACATGGAATGACCCAACAGTTACTACTTAATTATATAAAAAGTGATATTTCAAGTGATATTACAAGTGTGCAGTACTTTACTGATGGTTGTGCTTTACTTTACTGATGGTTGTGCTGCACAGTACAAAAATTGTAAAAATTTCATTAATTTATGCTATCACATGCAAGATTTTTTAATTTCTGCAGAATGGTCTTTTTTCGCAACCAGCCACGGCAAATCTCCATGTTATGGTATTGGAGCAGTTGTAAAAAGACTTACAACAAAAGCAAGTTTGCAGAGGTTTTATGATGATCAAATTATGTCAGCTACACAGATGTATAATTTTTGCAAAGAACATATAAAAGAAATAAAATTATTTTATGTGAGCCAAGAAGAGATGTCAAAATTACGAGAAAATCTTTTTGATCGGCTGAAGATTGCAAGAACCATTCCAGGAACTTGGAGTACGCATCATTTTAAACCACTTTCGATTTATGAAATAGGAACTAAGCGGATAAGTGCTGATGATAACTACAGTCTAATTCATAAATTGACTACTACACACATAGAGCCACCAATATTACATACTAGTAATTATGTTGCATGTGCCTATGATAATCACTGGTATATTGGGATTATTCGGAGCATAAATTATGATGAAAAAGATGCAAATATAAAGTTTATGCATCCCAACAGACCTTCCACTTTATTTTATTGGCCAAATAATGATTATTGCAATGTGCCCTTCAACCATATATTATGTAGCATTGAATTGACGAACGTACGCTCTTTCAAAAGAATCTACAGAAACAATCAATCACAAGTGGAGCATTTATAAAAAGCAATATTTAGTGAAACAATATGAAGAAATTTCTATTTATATTTCCTTTTAAATTTATCATGAACTGGCACAGATATAAATCTTATATTTCAAATTGGTTAAAACTTGAAAAGCTTCTGTATCAGATATGTAAGTAAATGTTGTGCATATATGTAATCAGTAACAATATATAATTTTTATGATTTTATTACATGATATATAACCCAGAATTTTATGCAACATTGTTAAATTATATACAACATTTATCAAGTTGTTACCCTTTATTCATTTTTTTTTAATTATTTCTTTAATTTTACTTCAAATTGCTACTAAGTCTACTTTATTTATAATAGTTTTATTTTTGTTTATTAAGATAAAAACTTGATGTTAGTTTTAATAGTTAATCCTCTTATTATCGATAAATAACTGAAGCCATTTTGACAAAAACTGTCAAGATGCCCCACCTCCTGCAAAAAATAAATAAGTAAATAAAAATAAATAAATCTAGAATTAGTTAGAAAAAATGTAGTGATATATTTTTGACAGGATATTGAAGAATGTGTCTAAATGTATATCTCAGGAATCCGGAATGTAAAGAGAGGGGGCCCTTCTATGTTATCGATAATAGAATATTTATGAATTGACTGATTATTAATAAAGTCTCCGAATCATCTTTATGCTAGATTATTTCTTTAAATGTGTATATGTCTTCAAATATGTTCATACATGTTATATATATATATATATATATATATATATATATATATATATATATATATATAAGATTTTTCTTAATTCCTTCAAAAAAGTTTTTTTTTTTTTTGGGGGGGGGGGGGTGGAAGAAAAGATTGATAATAAAAGGCTCATAAAAAATATTTAGCAAAATAAAATGGGTGAAACATCCATAAATATATATGTATTTTTTGAAATTCAACATGAAATGTCAGTTTTATATGGATATTCAAAAGATCTCAAAGAAAATTTTTTTTCTTAAGTTTTCTTAAAAACACCTCTCTAATTTTTTTACTGTGGAAAGATTGACTAATAAAGAGTTCATAAAAAAATATTTAGCAAAATAAAATGATGAGCACATCTATAAATATTTTTTTGAAATTCATGCATGAAATGTCAATTTTATTTGAAATTCAAAAGTTCAAAATAAAAAAATATTTATTTATCGTAAAAAGAAAACAAAAATTTGTATTACTTTATAAAATATGTAATATAAAGAATGTTCTGAAAAAAATTCTAACCATTTTAATTATTTTGTAAAGAGTTATGAAGTTTTTTGTATAACCATACAGAAAATCAACACTTTAAAAATTTCCATAGAAAAAGAAAAGTGTCACATGTTCAGATGTCTGTAACTTAAAATATTTTGATTGGATTCCATTAAAATTTCACATGGTAACATCTTATATATGTATTTGTTCATGTACCAAGTTTCGTCAAAATCTGAGACGGTGGGTGACATTTCATAAAATTGTTGGATGATTTGACATGGAATGACCCATTTGTAACTAACATTTAACTTTGTACCATAAATAATTAATTTAAATTTTTGGAGACATGAACAATTACATAGTATGTTACAATAGTTTGGCAGTATTGTTTTCACATATTGTTCATGTCATATCTCAGCTTGTAGTCAAATCTCCTTCTTGAAATTTTTTGTACGTAACACTACTACATAATACTATCAAAGGCCAGAATTTCAGATTTTTATCTCGTGCTCTACCAGAGATATCAAAGCCTAAAAAGTGCGATTTTTGAAATTTTCGACGAATTTCAGAATTTTTTTCGCAAAGAGAAATCATTTCCCAGATCTGGGACTTGGTGTATGAGTACACGCACTTTTGACCTATTTGTACAAAAGATTGTGCAAGGTTGACAGTCTTGTTGAACAATTACATAGTAGGTTTACAATAGTTTGGTAGTATTGTTTTCACATATTTTCCATGTCATATCTCAGCTTGTAGTCAAATCTCCTTCTTGAATTTTTTTGTACATAACACTACTACATAATACTATCAAAGGCCAGAATTTCAGATTTTTATCTCGTGCTCTATTAGAGATATCAAAACCTAAAAAGTGCAATTTTTGAAATTTTCGACGAATTTCGGAATTTTTTTCGGAAAGAGAAATCAGTTCCCAGATATGGGACTTGGTGTATAAGTACACACTTTTCTGATCTATTTGTAGAAAAAATTGTGCAAGGTTGACAGTCTTGTTGAACAATTACATAGTAGGTTTACAATAGTTTGGTAGTATTGTTTTCACATATTGTCCATGTCATATCTCAGCTTGTAGTCAAATCTCCTTCTTGAAATTTTTTGTACATAACGCTACTACACGATACTATCATAGGCCAAAATTTCAGATTTTTATCTCGTGCCCCACCAGAGATATCAAAGCCTAAAAAGTGCGATTTTTGAAATTTTTGACGAATTTTGGAATTTTTTTCGCAAAGAGAAATTAACTCCCAGATCTGGGACTTGGTGTATGAGTACACGCACTTTTGACTTATTTGTAGAAAAAAAATGTGTAAGGTTGACAGTTTCCCTTGCATGAAACTTTTCCTCTTGCAAACGGATAGATTTTGGAAAAAATCGTAAATTTTGTGCTAAAATTTCACTTGTAAAAATTTATTTTTCAAAAATTTTCTTACACTGTATATTTGGCCTATTTTATTCTGAACAAAATGCTGCAAACCCCATTTCAATTGGGAAAATAGAATACGAGATATTTACAATTTTGTGCATCCTAGTATCTGCGAAAATCGCTGCACACGATAAAACAAAGATGGCCGCCATGCACAAACAAAAAATAGTAGAATTAAAATAACGGTCATTTTGAACTTCCATCATGTTAGGGTTGTTGTACAAAAAATTTCAGATTTTTTAAAAATAGTCGAGCGACCAGTGCTGGACCACTTGAAATGGATTGACCCGACGTAATTTGCGTTTTTTATGGAATTTATGAACGTAATTCACGTTTTTCATGCGATTTATGAACGTAATTCGTGTTTTTTTTTTACACGATTTATGAACGTAATTCACGTTTTTTATGCAATTTATGAACGTAATTCGCGTTTTTTTACACGATTCATGGACGTAATGAGTTTTTTGAGCGATTTATGGACGTAATTTGCGTTTTTTACGCAAATTATAAACAAAATTCGCGTTTGTTACCCGATTTATGGACGTAATTCGTTTATTTTTATACGATTCATGGACGAAATTTGCGATTTATGTGCTTTCTGCCGACGAAAGTCACGTTTTTGAGTGGTTTATGAACGTAATCCGTGTTTTTTATGCACTTTATGAACGTAATTCGCGTTTTTTTACAAGATTAATGAGCGTAATTCGTATTTTTTAAGCGATTTATGGGCGTATTTCGCGTTTTTTGAGCGATTCATGCACGAAATTCACGTTTTTTTACGCGATTCATGCACGAAATTCGCGTCTTTTACTCGATTCACGCACGAAATTCGCGTTTTTTACGAGACTCATGCACGAAATTTGCGTTTTTTACGCGATTCATGGATCGAATTTATATTTTTAGCGCGGCTTTTGGATGAAATTTACGCTTTTCGCGTGGTATTTTGTCGAAATACGAGTTTTTTACACGATTCTTTGGTGAAATGCACGTTTTTTACGCGATTCTTTATCGAAATGCATGTTTTTTACGCGATTTTTTTTTGTTTTGTTTTTGACGATATTCGCGTTATATTTAAATAATTCGTTCATAAAATTGAGGGAATATTTCATTTTCTTTCGGTACTAAAAAAAGTTACAAAAATAAAAATTGTTTCTTTCTTAAAATTTTCTGCAAACTTCATAAAATTTTCTGCGCACGGCGTGCGCGCGTGCGTCTATATTATACGACTCTGCTGTTCAACAAATTATAAAGTGTATTAATTTCTAATTTCAGTTCTAAGCAGAGTACACTGAAAGTAATATGTTGTGAAATTTATACATATATTTTGTAAACTTTAGTGTATGTTTTTATTTTTATTTTGTAAGCTATTTTTAAAGCTGTCAGTTTCTTATACTTATTAAGAAATAAAATTCTATGCCAAACAAGACTAAGATTTTGATTTCCTGAGACCAGTATGTGATTGTCATACAGGAACTGGTAAAATATATGGCAAAATTTTACATGTGTTTTGATAACTTGTCAAATAAAATAAATAAATAAATTTAGGATTAGCATTTTTGATTCAAGTAAATATAGGATTAGCATTTTTGATTTCTTTTAATTAAAAAAAAATCAAATGGCTGCATCAGAAAATATGAATACATTTTTTCATAATTGAATATATCATTTCGAACAAAAAAATGTTACCTTCAAAAAAAAAAAAAAAAAAAAGAAAAGAAAAGAAAAGAAAAAAGAAAAAGCAACAAATGTTGTGAAAAAGGTTGTCGAATGTTATGAAAGTCAAATTAAAACTTTGAAATAAAGATCATAAATATTTTATTCATCCTATTAAATCCTATCACACATAATTAACTCAAACATATCTCATGATAGGTAATGATTCTAGGTTGCCCTGGTGATTACGTTCTTTTTAAGATGGATTCATATTACTTCCGTATTACTGAATTTAATATATAGAAACATAATAAATTTTGTATTCATGCCAGTTTTCACAAGAGTGTAATACTTATTGCACCAAGGTCTAAATATCTATAAAATTAGTCACAGTATGAATGCACCTCATTTACCATGTTTGACATGTGATTTCTAACTTGTTTAGGATATGTAATAGGCTACATATGATACAAATAAACAAAAATTGAGAGACTTTTACTGGAACTTTTGACATGCAGTTCCTGTAAAATTTTCTAAATTCTTGAAATGATTCTAAAACTTGTTAAACTCAAAAGTGGAAGTTCCGCTTTACAGTGAAGGTAGTACTCAATGGTATTGACTAACAGTAAAAAAATCAAAATTTTTAAGATTGGCATTTTTGAAAAAAAAATTATTTTTGATTAAAAAAATTTTTTTTTAGAAGGCTGCTGTAAAAATAATTAAATACATATTTCAAAATGGAATATATCTTTTTAAGCAGAAAAATATTCACTTTAAAATAAAATAAACTGCAACGAAATATCTTGCATCGTTTCAGAGATAGAGCACTTTAAACTTTTTTTCGAAAATCGCAAACGGGAAAAGGTGCTGGGGATGCCATCTTTGGCACCCTGTATCTCGGTCCAGAAATTTTTTTGGGGAAAACCAAAAATTACGGGAATTTTATTTTTTCCTGAATTTTAACATATGTTAAATCAAAGAACTTCTGAGACTATGAAGGTAACCCCCCTGCCTGAATCGACATGGATTCGGCCGAAATATCATCACAAGATCGCAAAAAACGCACATTTTGTCAAAGAATCGCAAAAGAACACAAATTTCGTCAAAGAATCATAGAAGAAAAAATGGAAATATCACCACATGATCATGAAAAAATGCAAATTTGTCTAAGGGTCGCGATACAAAATTAGTCAAAAGGGTCTGAGAAACGAAAATTTCGTGAAATAATTAAAAAAAACGAAAATTTCGACATAAGACTAGGAAAAAAAAAAAATGTTACAAGATCAAGAAAAAACAAGGATTTTGTTAGAATGATGCAAAAACTCAAAATTTGCAATTGAAAAAATGCGATTTCGGTCAAAGAAACACACACAAAAAAGGGATTTGTCATCAGAAGATTGCGAAAAAACACAAATTTGTCATGGGGCCAAGAGAAAAGCACAAAGTTTGTCAAAAAATGACAAAATTTTGTCAAATGATTAAAAAAAAATGTGAAATTCAGAAAACGATCACAGAAAAATCTGATATGTCGTCACAATATTGTGAAGAAAAATAACGCTGATTTTGTCAAAAGATCGCAGAAAAAGCCCAAAGTTTGTCAAAGGATTGCTGAAAAATAAAAATTTCAAAGAATTGTGAGTAAACGTGAATTTCCATGCAGGATTGCAGAAAAAAAGGCGAATGTCTATTGTCTACTGTATTACCGAATAAGAAAAAAAATACATAACAGACCCACTTTAAAACAAAGATGGGATAAATTTTATTAGCAAGTTGTTGATCAATCAGAATTTGAACCATTCAATGTCTACATGGAGAAAAGCATTTGTATTAGAATTGTTTATTAAGGAATCATCTGCCACCTGGGTAAGAGGAAGGTTGGGGGGGGGGGGGAGTTGAATGCATACTAGGATTTTATCCATAGATCTAGTTTATTACACCTGATAATATCTAACTTAAAAAAAATAAAATCACCATTTCAATTTATGCAATCATTGGTTGCACCAATGTTATGTTTAATATTGGTAAATTTTCTTAGATGATTCAGTATTTTTTTTAATTTCACATATAAATTTAAAATTTCTGCAGTTGATTAAAGTATACAAATTTATAGTAAAAAAACCTGTAATAAAGTTTTCGACATTCCAAAAACATACCAATTTTTCTAGTTTTTGTCTGATATTTGTTTAAGTACTTTTAATATTTTCCTTAGATAAATATATATGATTATTTGTAATGAAATTTAGTTTTTCGTAGTTGAGAAAAATTAATTTGGTATACAAAATAAAAAAATTGCAGGGAGCTGTATTACTGAACTTGTTACAAATATGACAAATATTTATCGCATTTATCTATTATTTATAAGTTATGCATTAATAAAAACACACACATATATATACATATAAACTGGTTCCCTGTTATCAGTCTCGATTCAATGACAGCATTAAAGTAGCAACTCTTAACTTCGATCAAGTACACTTCAAAGCTACATAATATAGTAAATAAAGACATCAATACACAAACTATAATCAGACAGTCGACACATGATATGATCTACGTTCAATCGTCATCACATCACAGTTCTTTTGACAGTACCTACTAACATAGAAAAGCACAGTACACAGACATTTGTTTACAATCATAAATTAAAATTACACAGTAAACCAATTATACATTCATTTTTTTTTTCGCTTTAATTAAAAATGCTATCAAAAATGAATTCATGACTGAATGAAATGACTAATTTAAAATATTATGATTGTGTATTGATCGGTAGGATATTCAGTGACACTGTATGTCAGATAATACAAGTCTTCAGTTGAGTACAAGTTTTAAACATTAAATTATTAAATTTTAAAATTATATCGCAGATATAAATATTTTAAAAACTGCATAGAACGTATGAGAAAGTTAGAGACCTCAATATATAAACTTCTATTAATATTTTGTGAAGTTAAAAGAGCAACAAATAGCAAACACTTACACCCCAATACCGAAAGCTTATATTATGCTGTAGAATTAAAGATTAAAAGCATGCAAAGACAATAAGGAAATGTATTTCTTACCAAGCATTTCTAAAAATTACAATAATTTTAAATTTGATTTCCAAGCAACATAATCATGAATGTCATACAAATCACAAATTAAAGAGCTGAAAGTCTTGTAAAATCCACGGTTGAAAACAAATAATACGCTAAATTATATACATGACAACAATGGAAAACATTTTTTTCCCACATATGCCGTTTGCGAAATTTGTTTACATGCTTCTTATTCGTTTCAATTAAACATAACTTCAAAAAAATAAAACATTTTGAATTTGATCCTCCGCATCACTTATGACGGCGGCCATTACAAATGCCCGGACATAAAGTGCAATGACGTCATATTCAAATTACTGATACTTGAGATTAGTTAATATTTGTTTACTTTACGAATTTTTTCACTTGAGAAAGCAAAAAAAATTGTATTAATGGCAACTAATCTCTTTAAAAATTAGTAATAAACAGTGCCGAAAATAGAAATAAGTAAATGAAGTTGCTAAGTTTAATGCCCAAGCAAAATAGCCTAAAATTTTTGTTGTATTTAAAAAATACACACATACCCCTCCTACATTTACGATAAAATTCAACTGGTTCGCACAAAGCGCATTCCGAGATCCGAAATTTGTTTCTGAAACCTAAATCTAGTTCCTACTTCCATGGAATTTTTGCTTAAGATCGTTTTAGCTACGATTTTTCGATGCTTTGATGTTTGATCGTACGAGTTTTTGGAGCATTCCCGCTCCAGAAAGAAATCGCTATAAACATTTGAAGTCAATCAGAATCCGCATGATAAATTGTGAACAATCTGTAGCTAGTTTTCAGTGGTGCTGTAGAAATCATCAAAAATAGATAAGTGCTCAGTCCATGAACTTAGATACAGAGATACTAGATACTCTGTATCTAGATTCATGGCTCAATCAACAAAACAAAAGCATCTCCATCTCCCCTCACCCCCCGAAAAAAAAAACGGACTGTCTTTGTGGACTCGGATTTTAACTTCCATTTGATTGTATCAATTCAATCCCATCAAAGAAACACACAGAAGACTGCTAGTGAGACGAATCTGATTACAACATTAGAAGGAAGAGCTCGTCCTAATGTCTAGAAGAATAAAGGATATCCAACTCTATTTATTGTGTTGAATTCACCATTATTATTTTTTTCATTTCATATGCGGAATATTGCACTGCATGAAATGTAAGTTTCTAGAAGCATTCAGACTTTAAAAAGTGTGCCATAGTTTGGACAAAAACGTCTGTTGCGTATGTCATCACTCTCATATAGAGGCATACTAACATTGGTGCCTGTGCCTAGGAGGCTACCAGAGGTCTGCTCCGGTTGAAATTTCTAGGCCTTGGTTCGGACCTACCAATGACCTCTGATACGTATATTAGAATATTACATATATTACAAGTCTGTGGGACCTACCAAATAAAAAATAAAAAGAAAGAAAAAAAATCGGCCCTGCCCGTATGAAAGAAATGGAGGTCCGGCATGTTTGTAAAAATTAAAATTTTGGCCCGGTCCGGTTCGGCTGTGCACTAGACATTTTGGAGCAGTAAAAATCTGATTTTAGAGCAGTAAAACACATTTTTGGAGCAGCAAAAATCTGATTTTGCAACAGTAAAATCCGATTTTTCGTAATATTTCGGCAAAATTGGCGTTCTTACGCGACCTTCGGACAAAATTTGCGGGTTTTTTTCGATCTTTTGACGAAATTCGTGTTTCTCTGCAATATTTAAAAAGGGACCTGCCCGTATGAAAGAAATGTTGGTCCGGCATGCTGTAAAAATTGAAATTTCGTCCCGGCCGGCTTGATATAACAAGTATGAAAGTGCACTAGACATTTTGGAGCAGTAAAAATCTGATTTTAGAGCAGTAAAATCAATTTTTGGAGCAGCAAAAATCTGATTTTGTAACAGTAAAATTCGATTTTTCGCAATATTTTGACGAAATTGGCGTTCTTGCGTGATCTTCGGACAAAATTTGCAGGGTTTTTTTTCTGACGAAATTCGTATTTTTCTGCGATCTTTTGTCGAAAATGCCGTTTTTCGCGATGCTTTGATGAAATTAGCGTTTTATCGTGATAGTTTAATGAAAGTCGCATGTTTTTGGGGATCATTTAATAAATTTCGCGCCTTTTTAGTAATCTTTTGACAAAATTTACTTTTATTGACCGCATTTGTTTTTTCACAATGCTAGCACTTATTTTGCCCCCCTCACAATCTTTCGATGGAATTCACTGTTTTTCTAGGTATTTTGACGAAATTTGTGGAGTTTTTCACCGTCTTTTGACAATGTTTTTTTTTTCAAAATTTACGTTTTGTTTGCGATTTTTTGATTAATATGGCATGTTTTTCACGATCTTTCGATGAAAATTCCGTATTTTTTTGCGGTCTTTTGACGAAATTCGTGCGTTTTTTGCGATATTTCGTCTGTGCTTGTTATTATTTTCTTACGAAATGGCGTTCTGAAAAAAGTTAAATATGGAATTTTTCTTTACTTCTCGGATCGACTAAATCGTGAATTTCATTTTGGTACAAAGTACGTTTTAAGGCAAATTTAAGGAAAAACGCTATTTCGGCGCAGTAATATAATTGCATCGCAGCACTTGAAACTCTGTATGATATAATAGCTAAAAGTTCGACCCGAGTGTATTTCAACTATAAGCATTGATTTTTATTCATATAGAGGATATCTGACAAAAAAAAAACTTACTCCAGATTTTTATTTTTACATGTTTATACTTTTTATTTATGTAGAAGTGCCGTAGGCTGCGATATTTATGTTTTTAATTAATCTCTGTTTAGTGTACATAAATGTTTCCATTATCATGAATATTATTAATCCAGTAGCAATGGAGACAAAAATCTTAAATATCATATATAATAAAATCTTTTAAGACGGAATCGTATAAAAAATTCGGTATGCACAAGTTTTTATTCTTAGCAGGTGTAAATGTATAACACTTTCTTTTTTTTAGTATTATTGTATTTTATTTGCATGTATTAACCCAATTTTCAGTTTAAAATAAGATTCTGTCACAGGCAAGTTCCTTTTCATACATTTAATAATACTTTAATTTAGCTATATTTTAGAAAGCATTGAAATATACGATTTTTTGCAAAATGATTTCGGCCAGGTCAAATTTTACTGATCTTTGAACAGAACTGGCCATGCCGTGAAAATGATTTTTATAAGAGCTAGCTCAAAATTGGGACTGAATATTTTCGTCCCCGAAGACTAAAAAGAATAAAATCAGTCCTGGCTTAGCTGGGAAAAAATAAGTTATAAATGGACTGGAAAAAGGAATGACTAGGCCCACCCGTGTCTTCAGAAAAAAAAAAAAGTAAGCCCTGACTACTAGTACCACAAATGAAATTTGGTGTGAACCTAGCCCATGCAGATCTCTAGCCAACATATAGAAAAATATCTACATATATCAGTCTTCTCCTGCAGAAAATTTCAAAGCTAACTAACGAGTTCTTTTACTTTCTACTGTGACCACCCTATTTGATTTTGACTGATATTAGCATAAAGGCAATGTGTACATTAAAATGTAGAGTACTCATACCTTACATTTATTTGTAGCAGTTTCCAGTATAAGATGCAGCTAAATAAGGCAGACGCAAAGTTCATAGAGGTTGGGAATGGCTAATGGAGCTATGAATAGAAAGGAATAGACATAACAATCTTCTTGGATAGTGTTGAAGCCGAAAAGCAATTTCTTTCTTGTCCTCTTGCTTCTGACAAATTTCATTTTGTCTGATAGCAAACCAATTAGCACTATCCAATGCAAGACAGAACTAAATATGATGGACATGGAAGTAGAGTAGCAATGGCACCAAATGTCACAATTTATGTCGACTTCTTTAATCGTCATAGTCCATGGAACGAATTCAAGCAACATCATTTATGTCAACTAAAAATAATTTTTTCCTGTCTCATAGATCGATACTCCATGATAAATAACAATAATAATAAAAAAATTTATCTTCCGTTGAGATCCCTAATTTCTCAAAAAAGCTATAGTATATATTCTCAATAATATACTCTTTGCCTATAGCATATACCCTCTCGTTGTTTTACAACTACATCATTCAGTGGTGACCATCCCCCCCCCCCCCCCCCAAAAAAAAGTCTTCATACTTTAACAGTGACCCCCCCCCCCTTAACAGAATATTAATTGTAAAATATATTCTACTTATAATCTACTGCACATTCAAAAGATGGCGAGTTGTGCATAGCAGAATACGTTCTTATTGCCCTTATCTAGAATTTAAAGAAAGAAAACACAGGAACATTTCTGAAAATTCAATGTTGAAAAAAATTTTAAAGTGATATTAAAAGAATCAAGATTTACAAAAGATAGTGAGTTGAATACAGCAGAATGAGTTCTTATTGCCCTTATCTAGAAATTAAATGTTGAAAAAAAAAGTGATATAAAAAAAATCAAGATTTTTTTTAACAGTAAAAAAAGGAAATAATTAAGAATTTAAAAAATCTCCCCAAAATGTACTTTTTCTAAAATTCCCCCCCCCCCCCCAAAACTAAATTGTATGATGCATCTTGCATCACGAAACCCCTCTCTGGGCACCCCTGACATGATTGCCAATGAAGAGGAAATATCTTTTAAATGGCCTCTTTGCAGGGATGTAATATAGAGTATACAGCAGTAAACACGACATATCTTCAGAACACCTTTCTATATACACCTCAGGTACATAAAGCCGGTCTACAGAGTGTATCCTCAGTTTTGTACACAATTTGTCCTTAAGAATTTTTTACTCTTAAGAAATTCTGAAAATTCAAATTAATATAAAATATAATACAAAATAATATAATATATATATATTGTAAAACAATCAGATCAGGAGGCAAAAGCACAGACAATCACCTAATCGAGTTCACGGCTGAATTTCAAGAATTTGTTAAAACTCGATTCATATATTAAAATGCAATCCATCTGCCAAATCCTATCTTGGTAGAAAACACCTAAAAACCATATTTTAATAGTTTACACATAGGTTTACCATTATGTTTAACTCCAACAAAAAATATGGAAGACTGGAAGCAGGAGAACAGAATGGTAAACATATGAGTCGATCATTAAAATCAGGTTTCCACAAAGTTAGACCAATTGAGTTTTAACTAATTCTGGAATTTCAGGCATGAACTCGATGAGACTAAAGTCTGTGCTACTGTCTCTCAGTATAAAATAAATAAAAAAGGGCAAGCACACTGCAGTCTCTAAGAATGTATCAAGTTTAATTACGAGAGCTTTTGAAAATACAAAGAAACCTGGAAAATCGGAATTGAAAAGTACGATAAAACATTCCATTTTAGACAGATTTTCATTCTAGTATGTATGTTATTTAGGAAGGACCATTAAGGGTGTATTCGAAAAAACGCTTTTCCATCTTCAGCAGCTCGAAATTTTCCAATACAATTTCAGACAAATTTTTAAAAGTAGAAACATGAAATTTGCTGAGGGGATTCTTGAAGGGACGTATGAGGTGCCGAGTAAAGTCTTTTTACGCTCAATTCATTAAAATTTGATTTATAAGCAGTTAACTTCTCTGGAAGACCCTTTTTTTCGTTCCCTCATCTCCCACTTCGGAAAAATCGGTTTAAATTGCTGTTTTTGATTGCTTTTTTTGCAATATTTTGTACACTTATCAAAGAATTGACCTTTACGGCACCTTGTGCACTTTCTAAATAAGAGAATCTGCGAGTTTCATGTGTTTGAGAGCAAAAGTGAATTCAAAAATAAATCGGAAAACAAGCAGTTTGAATCGAAATACACCCTTAATTTTTTCTTTTATACAAGATTTTGTTATACGCAAGTTCTATTTTCATAGATTGTATGAAACAAGATACATGGCAAATAAAATTGAATTGGTCATTTTTATTAATTTAGAAAACATTAATACAGTCAAACCTCGTTAACATGAACACGCTTAACATGAATTATTTTTAACATGAATTGTTTTCACAGTCCTCTATAAAGAAAAATACAAGGATTTGATACTGATAACATGAATTACTGTTAACATGAACAAAATTTTGATTCCTCTTGAGGTTCATGTTAATGAGGTTCAACTACAAACAGTTATTTCTGCTTTTTTTTTTTTCAGTTTGAAAGAATGCGTAGATAAAAAAAATCTTTTCAATATGAACCACAAAGCTGTGGTAAATGTGTGTGTTCTTTATTATTTTTTTTAAACAGTTTTGTTATTTAGTCTGTTACAGCACAGTTATTTCAATAATATTCTAAAATATTGATAAAATAAAATGGTTTTGTAATTTTTTGACTAGAAAATAAGATTATTTACATTCAAAATGCTCTACAAATCTAACTGAGTAATTCTGAATCCCAAACACACAAAATGTTCTCCGTCAGCAAAAGTTTGTGACTAAAATCTGTTCAGAAAATAAAATCTAATTAGGGAGTAAACTGATTTTCAGGACATGGCAGTCTCGAAAAAGTCAGAGGTAGCTATCGACTATAATTACATCTCTCTCATTTGTAAGAAAATGAAAAATGCCATTTTGCTTTTAGGTACTTAAATAGTAAAACCTGCAATAACATGCATGTATCAGGGCTCCCAACACATTTTAGTCCTCAAAAAGGGGGAAAGGGGACCATTTTTTATTTAAAAGGGGGACTTTGGGGGACCATTTTTGCTTAAAAAGGGGATTTTGGGGGACCAATTTTATTAAAAATGGAAACCAAATAAGGATCATATGTGTGTAAAAATATAGCACAAATTTTCATAAATAAGAAAGTAATGTGATGATTATCTTTATATGATTTCATTAAACAATGTAAAAAATTTTATTTAAGCACAGTTAAATATCCTACTGAAAAAGTAAATAAAGCATTCAATATTTCAACATTCACCTTAATAATTCTCGTTACAAATAAAAAATAAAAGTGATCAGTTAATAAAAACAAGTAAGTGGGTAAGTATGATCACAGATCAGTCAGAGGGTTTTATTTATTATTATTATTATTATTTTTTTTTTCAAAACATTCTAACCTTTAATAATAAACCAAAATTGTTAATAATTAAATTTGTTACAAATTGATAATTGTTTATGATTAAATCCTTACATAGATGGGGATGACACGAAGCAGTGAGAATGAAGGCAGAGAGAGAGAATAATAACATTATTCATAACCTGGCTTTTCATTTAAGATATTACATGACATATTGTAGATTAAATTTTTTTAGACTTTATTTCAATAGCGTCCCCTGGCGACAGAAAAGGATGAAAAGATGCTAACTGTTGGGATATGTTGAGCAGATTTTTTCTTAATTTTTTAGAAATTTTATGGAGTGGTAATTAACACAAACATTAAAATATCTGCTAGAGGTTAAAAAATGAGTTAAGACGGTGGGAAATGGGTGCTTAGACCAAGAGTTTTAAAAGGATGTGTGAAAAAAAAAAAAAAAAAAAAAAAAAAAAATCAATTTTCTGATTTTCTACCCCACACACACATGCACATGAAGAAATGCCCCTAATTGTCTAGGGTCAAAATAGTCCCTAGCAAGATGTTGGGCTTGATGAGATAACCTCCTTCAGCCAATCTTCAAATGAGATTGAATCTCACTGTAGTTTAATTAGGGGTTGAGTTAGAAAATTGCTTAAAATACTTAAATTAGAGCCTGGAGAAGTAAAAAAGAAACTTGGAAATTTAATCCCACTGCCTCCACACACACTACTTAATTTTTTTTGTATGTTATAAAAAAAATATGTGGGATTTTAAAATCGATAACTTGATTACTTTTCTTATTTTTTTTTTGGGGGGGGGGGGGGGGGGGGCTAAAATTAATTTTTGGATTAGTGCTAACTACTACCATTCATAAATAAAAGGGGCCAATAAGTTCATTTTATATAGCCTATAATAACAAATCAGACATAAAATAATGATAATTAGTGGAGAAATGCTTAGATTTAAATAACATGTCTTTGTCTTTTTAAAAAGGGATATTTGAATAAAATCTTAATCAATTTTTACGAAAATTACACATTCAGAATTAGTGCCAAAAAATAGGCATACATGCACCAGTTTAAAATCTATAAATGAAGTAAATATAAATATTATGTACCCCACATGAACAGTCTTTGTCAAACTAATCGAATGTGGCAATCCCGAAACTTTCTTCTACCTCATACATGTTAATACTTCAAAATTCGCTATCACAGTCCCAAAATTAAATTGCAACTTATGCCTATCATGAGAATTTTTTTGTATATTAGTCTTCAAATATGACTATGGCTAAACTTATGCAAATCCCACAAAATGCAGTTTAGGAGCACCATCTACTGAAAGATTAACATCAAAACCTAATCAGTAACAACTTGTGTCAATGCTAACTGAATCCTAAGTTAGACAAAAATTTGTGCATTAAATCAGATAGATCTGCAAAAATCCTAAAAAAGCATCACAGCAGTGCTACCTTTTAATGAATTTACATCAAAATGTAAAAAATGTCAATTCATCTTAAGGACTAACTGAATCTAAAGTTTGATGGAATTCCGTGCATTAATTCTGGATATAGAACTATTGCAGAAATTGCAACAAATGCAGATTAACAACACCACTTGTTGAGCGATTTATACCAAAATATAAAAAATGTCAATTCATGTCAAGGACTAACTGAATCTGAAGTTTGATAGAAATCTGTGCATTGGTTCTGGAGATTGAACTATTGCAGAATTCATGAAAAATGCTGCATAGAAGCACCACATGTCAAGCGATTTACACCAAAAACTAATCAACACCAATTTATAGTGGCGGTCAAAAGTTTCCAGCCAGTATAAAATTTTTCGTTATTTTGAAAGTATACCCAGATAAAGAGGAATCTCAAAGTGATACTCATATATTTTATTGACATAATAGTTAGGAACTTATTTATGGAACAACAAATAAATATCAATAAATACAACTGACAAAATTAATTGCAAAGAAAAACGCATGCTTTCAAAAGTTATCGGCCATCTTGGAAAGTTTGGAAAAAAATTGGAAAAAATTTTGGAAAAAAAATTAACATTTAGATTCATGAAAGAATTTCAATTACAATGCTTTTTTTATACCCATTATAATGCCTTTTTTACGCCCACTTTAATAAATTTTGTCTTCTTGGATTTTTAAACTTTTAATGATTTTCAAAGTTTCTTTTTTATTTTGCGGCGATTTTTTTCAAACACAGAAAAGGGGACTTGGGGGACCAAAATATAAAAAAGGGGACTAAAGGGGACCTTTTTCTAAAAAGGGGACTTTTGGGGAAAAAAGGGGACCATTTGGGAGCCCTGATGTATGCAACAAAATTAGGTCATGAATGTGGTTGGGTAAGAGATCAACCTCCTCAAATAATATTACATTTATTGTTTTCAAATAATTTTGAATATTCTTTTAAATAAATAATATAAAAAAAAATTTAGTACAGCAACACAAGGAGTGGATTCAGAATTAATTCTCACCAGAGCTTTCACTCATTCTTTGTCCTTTGTATCAAAATCAGATTGAATCACCAAATTCTTTGAAAAATTAAGTACAATTTGAGTTGCTAACTTTTTATATTCCAATATGGATTTATCTCTAATCTTGATTTAGGTTTTGCTGAAGAAATTTGTACCTAAAATCAAAATCTACCTCCGCCTGTAGGTTGAGCCAGTAGGGATTTTCTTTAATAATAATAATAGTAAATGCATTTTTTTTTCCTGCTTAACAAAAATATCCATTCAAAACTTCTGATTCTGATAATATTGGAACTGAATAAAAGCACACCACAGATAATTTTCTCACCCCCCCCCCTTTTTTTTTCAATCGCTCTATAGTAGGCATTTTTGTTGGATATTCAAATTTTCTAATAACTTATATTAAATAAAATAAAAAAAATTATATAGACTAATTTATTATTATTACATCTAGCTGAAAATTTGAACAAAATTGGCAATTTAACAATGGAGATAGCAATATTTTTTTTAACAGGAAAAAAAAAAAAAAAAAAAAATTACATGTTTTGTTTTTTGGTATTTTTTTTTTAATTACTTTTTCTGTTTGTGTGCTGCTCAATTTCTTTTTCTTGCACCTAAATAACACAAAACTTGCTGACACATTCTCAGAGTCTACTTCATACATAAAAGAATATGCTCTTGTTCTTGTTTATTTTAAAAGTTTTAAAGCATTCTTGGAGCATTCAATTTAAAATATTAACAGAATATATCTTATCGTGTATCAATTAATTTCTGTCAATAGATATTAAGAATAAGCATTTGTATTGAAGAAATTTCCAAAAAAATACCATTTATAAGCCTCCTCCCTACTTTTGCCAATATTTCATGTTGTCAATGAGAAGCAGGAGGGTTATTTTTAGAATTTTATGGTATTTGTGCAACATTAAGAATTAACTTCATTTTAACTTTCTGACCACCGTAAACATAATTATCTATTCACTAAGCTATAGATTACACTGCAACAGACATACTATTTAAATTAATATAATTCTACAGACATAATCCAGTTATAAAAAAATAGCTTATAATAAAATACTCTCAAGGCTTTTATACCTAATATGTAATACATTTTTTTATATCATGTTAGGAAAAGCATAAATTTTTAGCATTTTTAAGAAATTACTCAAGAGAAAAAATTGCAATTTTGCCCTTTTGCTCAGCGGTTAGGAAGTTAATGGAATAAATTCTGTTTGAAATGTTTTCTCTGTTTTGTTCCCAAAGTCATTACAAATTATGGCACCTATGTTACATAACGAGTGCTGCACACATAGGAAAATATAATAGTGCTGATTTGGATTTTAAACAAATATAACAATAACGACAGAAACTTGTGTGTGAAGCATTTTCTGAAGAAACTAATGTGCAACGAGTAATAAGATATAGTGATAAAATTATGATTCAAAGTCAATTTTTAGTTTTTTTTTAATAATTAGCCAAGATCTTATTAAAAACCATAAACATCAGAAAAAGGTGCACTATTGCAGTTGTCTGTATGAAAAAGGCATTTCTACAGAATTTCAAGCAGAATGAAATGTAGAGTGAAAGAATGTTTTTCTTTTCTTTTTTTAAATATATATTTTGAAATTGCTGCATCCATTTTACAGATTGAAAACAAAAAATACCCAATTATTCTGGGTACTTTCCTGGTCTTAAGCATTTATTTTTTTCCTAAATTACTGTGTGTTTACCACTTTAAAAAAAATTACTTTCACAAAATAGATTTCATGTTTTTTCTTCCCCTGTACATTTACAAATCCACATAATCTTATCTAAGTAATAAATAAATAAAAATAACGTAAAATAAATTAATGAAAATAAATAAAGTATACACTTATCTATAAAATCTTTGACTTTCTAAAAATGTCTTTAAAAAATATACTTATACATATTTATCTTTAAAAAGAAATTGTTTCATGAATACCAATTTCATGTTTTTTGTTTTTTTTTCTGCAGATTTAAAATTTCACATGCACTTTCGAAATCGAAATGGAAAAAGCACTTATTTCTGATATTTCTTTCTTTTTTCTTTTCTTTTAACTACATTAATACTTAATACTTAAAAAAAAATAATTTTTTTAAGTCATTTTACTAATTTGCAAACCCACTCCTAAACTTCTTCATTGCTCCAGAAACTCATATTGCAACTTTATAATATTTGAGTTTTATGTTATTCAGGTTTTCCCAAGAACTTTTTGTCCAAGTTAAATATGTAATATATATATATATATATATATATATATAAATGTTGAAAATCAAATCGGACATCATTATAACAGGAGCTCATTTTTTGTTTATTTTTATTTCAAAATATCCTACAAATTTAAAGTTTATTAAAAAACAGTTTGGAACATGCATGGTACCCTATTCTAAATTCAATTGAATGGATTTTTGGTTAAAAATATAAAATGTAATACAAATCAGCATTATACACACATCAAATTTGGATCGATTATAGAATTAGTTTTAAAAATTAATTGCCTTTACTTTTTGAAAAATAAATTTCATTGTTGAAAAATTTATGAAATTTTAACTTTTAAAATATGCATAAAATTAAGTTTGTTTTTAAGAACTGGTTATGTAGTAGCTTCATAAATTCTTAGAAGATTTTTTACTGTCAAATGCATTTTAAATTTATTCATTCAATTATGATATCAATAGAAATTTTCTTTTCAATAATATTTTTTTCATCCCAGAATTCACCTGCATTTGATTTGTTTACTCAATCAACTATTTCAATATCTATATTTTTATGTTCAATTAAGACTATAAATTTACAAATAAATTTCCAGAGATATTTCTTTTTGTAGTATGGTCTGGTACAAAACTTCATTATATTTGATACCCATACATTGCAGTTTTGCATTAAGATGGGTTAAACATAGTGTTAAAATGTTGTAATTTGCAACAAAGTAAAAAAAGTTTTTATCAGAATTTAATTATGTTTGCATAGTCTGGATTCTACAATATTGCAAAATAAACCTCACCTAGTACACAAATTCTCCATTCACCTGAAAATGATAATTCATTTATACTTTATGATGTTTACAGAACATACAATTTTATTTTTTTCAGTTGTGTTCTTACTAATAATCAAACTTCTGTTCCAGATTTTTATATTTTTGCTACAAATCCTTAGTGGATAATGGAAGTATCTAACATTTCTTTG
Source organism: Maratus speculifer (assembly GCA_964019185.1). Lineage (NCBI taxonomy): Eukaryota > Metazoa > Arthropoda > Arachnida > Araneae > Salticidae > Maratus > Maratus speculifer. The sequence continues at coordinate 69,481,034 of OZ025289.1, read as the reverse complement.
CTATTTACATATGATAGGAATCAACAAAATCATGTTAAAGGAAACAGACTGATTTGTATTCTGTCTTCTGTCATACACAGCTTCATCAAACTGTGAAAAAATTTGTTGTAAGTATCAGGCCCTTATTACCGCATGGGCAAATCAGGACTTGGGCCACAGACCTTAAGGGGCCCCCAAATCCATGCATTAAATTATAAAATACTTACTTTCTTTTTCCAAATCCAACTCTTCCATATGTTGAAGTTGTTAAATTCCTCTCAAAATAATATAACAAATTTCTAAAGTTTTAAAAGAGTTTTATTCTGTACAAAATTTAAAAAAAAGGCGACTTTTATTAATTAAGGTTTTTAATTTAGAATTGACGGAACTAAAAATTTCCATTTATTTATATCCAAGGTGTGAAAATATGTTTATGCATTACACATACACATATGTGTGATCATCAGTTCTATTTGAATACAGTTGCAATGATTCGAAAGGGGTCCCCTTAATCTTCTTTGCATAAGTCCCCAATTAGTCATAATAGGGACCTGGTTAGTATCAATTATTTTGTAGTCTCTGAGTGCATATAATAATGAATAGGGGTCAGTTCTACTCAAAGTGTTTAACATAGAAAATTTGGGTATCTATGTGACACAATTATAGAAGATATAGGATAGGAGAGGATAGAGAGAACTATATAAAGCATAGGATATAAGAATGTTGAATATATAGATATAATAGAGATATTTTATATGCAAAAATGAAATTAATTATCTCTAAAATATTTGCAATTGAGAATTGTTCTTGTCCGTGTTCCCCCTTGTCAGTTCGGAATTAATATTATATTGTATATCCTTAAAACACAAATGACATTTTTTATAATTAAGATAATTATATATTTTTTTAATTTGCCCTTGTTATAGTTATTGTAAAATACAACCCAATAGTATTAAGATTAAATAGAAAAATTTGCATAATTTTACTGCAAATCAAATATTAACAATTTATCTAAACATCAAATGACTGTTGATCAATTGTTTTTATGGAATTGTACCAAATAATAAGTAAAGCCACACATCAATAAAAACAAAGTAAAAAAAAAAAATCTATTAATTTGAATTTATAAATGACTGACTGTACCGCACTCTGAAATGTACAACATTAAAAATTATCAGAGAACAAACACTACTTGAAATAGTCATATTTGATGAGTCCTCTTTCAATTTAAAAATTACAATGAGTTTTTTTTTTCTTTTTTACAAGAATTTTTCTTTTTAAAACAAACATTCTCATTCATTATGATAATTTCTGAATAATATATTAAACAGAATTCCTAATTTTAATTGAAGTAATAAAAATTTAATCCTCAAAACATTTTCTTTACATATATATTTTTTTCATTCCCCGAAACAATTTAAATTGGTTGTAAATAATAATAATAATAAAATCATTTTAATTTTAATATACAGCCAAAACATAATTTGTTGAAAAGAAAATAGAAGAAGTAAAAATTTTTTATTTTTATTTTATTTTTTTACTTTATGTCATTAAGTTTAAATCATGTCTTGATATATAATAAGAGGTCAGCCATACTTCAAGAAGGAACATAGGATGTGGGTTAACACACTGACATCATATATAAAATATGAAAATTTTCATAGTTGAACAAGACAGAGCCATCTTCATAATACTGCCCTAAAAGAATATTGAGAGTGTGGCATACTAGAAATAATTAAAATGAATGTTCCCATACTCAATATGAGTAATGTATTATAGCTAATGAAAATATCAGAATTTTCTAGCAGTTGATTTTAATTTGTTATACATTTATAAAAAGATTAAAAAATTGATGTGAATTTTGTTTAGTTGCAAAAGATGTAATGTCACAACAGGAGAGGGAATATCACTTGAAGATGACAATCTGTTACATAGATGTAGGGAGGGGGGGGGGGGGGGGTATTAAAAAATCCTTAAAACTCCAACAACATAATTGATGGCTTCTATACAATATTATTTAATAAACAGGAATCTGTTTAAGAAAAATACAGCAACTAACTTATTTGATTGTCTTAGATAAGGCAAGAAATAAAAACATCAACACAATAAATTCCAATTTTTTGTTTTTAGGTATTAGTGATGAGAAAATCAGCAGATGAACATTGATTTGTCATTTCATCTATTAACTGCTTTGATATCTTGATAACATAAATCTCATTCTGGCAATAAATAAGTCTCAAACACATTATTTTACATAATTTGTGTCTATCATATTTATTGCTCATTTCATATATTTTTTCAATCATTAAAATAAAAATTGGAATTAAATCACAAAATGGTAAGTATATAAAAGAAATTTGGATACAATATAATATACATTCTACATTTTTAAACTTTTTTAAAAAAGAGAATGGAAGAAGATGTGGAAAGAACTGAATACAATAAAAACTAAAGCATAAGTTTACTTAAAGTTTACATTTAAACTACTTTAAAATATTAAAAAATAAACATATTTAATTACTTTCAGTGAACAATGCATTTATTTTAAGCATAAAGTAAAAACAAACACTTTTACACTTCCTTGAAAATATGTGCATTTTAAGAGATAACAATAAAAAATTATTATCAGCAAAATATTTTACATTCATACAGGTTGAATAACATGTACTATTAATTTAAATATTACTGAAATAAAAATGAGGATTTTTACTTTGCAATCCATTGACATAAATGTAGTGAAAGAATGTCAATTGAAAGACAAAAAATTTTTAAACAAACAAACAAAAAATCTTTAAATTTAGATATGTTACATTTTGGTTGTTGCAAACACAAAATATTTTCAGATTTTTTTTATAGATTTAAACAGAAATATTTTTTTTAATTTAGTTTTTAGAACTCAAAAAAGAAACTCAACTTGTACGAAAAATAAGGTGTAAAGTATGAAAAAAAAAAAAAAAAAAAAAAAAAGTTCACAATACAGTCAAATAAGGTAAAATAATAGTTACATTTATAATCTTTGTTATACCATAATCTTATGCAACACAGTAGGCTCCCTCAAATCTGGAAACATCTAAAATCCACACATCACAAATGTAAACAATGAAAATTTCAGTTCAGATGTAGGGAGAACATTAGTTTAAGACAACATTAATTTTAATAACAATTCTGTATATATTTTAGTATGTAATTATTGTTAATGTTATTGAACTCATGCTTTTTTATAAAGGAAATATAAGTTTTGGAAAACAATTCAAGATATTCCTCATACAATTTGTAATCACTTAAAATATTTTTTATTTTTATAATGCATATTTAACTATATATTATTGTTTACTTGACAGGGTTCCCAGCAAATCATGATTGGCAATTTCCCTGATTTTCATTAATTAAATCTAAAAAAAAATCCATGACTAATTGGGCATACAATGAAATTTGCTATTTATTTTCACAGTCATTTTTCAAAATTAGAATTTTTTAAACCCCCCTCCCCCGGATTATTTAATGAATTTTATGATTTTTCTTGAGACCATTTGATAAATTTTCCATCATTTTTCACAGACTTTTTAGAATATATTTGTAAATTCTCTGACTTTTCTTACATATTTTGAAATTTGCATGATTTTTCATGTTGTTGGAAACATTGCTTGATCTTTACTTTTGATGCTTAAATCATTTTTTGAATTATCTAAATTTTTGTTATTTAGTTTATTATTTTACTTAATTACTATAGCATTTTACTATACTGTAAGCATACATTATAATCTTAATTGCATTATTACATTCAAATTACTCTTTAAAAAAATGAAAACAAAGAAATGACTATAAATCAGCAAAGTTCTAAATTCTGATCAACTTTTGGTTTCAAGCTGTGCAGAATTGAGAGGATCTCAGATCATTGCATTGCTTTTAAATATACAATGCAGAAAATGAATTCTGCATAGTAAAAAGAAATCACAGCAACAGTGAATTAATGCATGATTGCAGTTACAACATAGAAGTTACAACTAGAGATTGACCAAAAATCTGGTTTCAATTTTGCCCAAAATCTGAGTTTTGCCAAAAATTGACAGTCCAAAACTTGACCGAAATTATCTATGTTTTACAAATCTCATTTCTTCAGGAAATTTCAACATGATTCATTGATTTGAGCTATATCAGCTCGAATGAGGCACTCTTTATTGCTATAACTACACTGTTTATAATTATCAGTCATAATTGGCTAAAGACGTGAGTGCAATTTATAAAGCAAGGAACGCTTATATGACTAAACTTTAAAGACTCTTTTCATGTTCTTAGTAAAAATTACAGACTTAATAGTAAAAGAAAATTTTTAGTTTGAAACCACAGAAGTGTTTCAAATATTCTTTGAGTTATAGCATAACACAGTAATATAACAGATGATCATTTACAATAACCAATATAAAAGATAAATCAAGATAGGTAAAACATTTTTTAATTAAATGAAAATTGAACAGTTAGAAAATCATTTTGTGTGATGCCTTATCATTTTTTGGTCTCTCTTTAATTACAATTTTCAATCTCTCTTTAGTTATAACCAAATATGTCACATTTCAGATGCCATGGGCACTAGAAAAAGGGAAAGCAGGGGGAGGGGGGGCATTGTCCTGTACTAGATTTTGATAAAAGAATCAAAATTTATTTCAGTTTCCAATTTCTAAAGTGGCAGTCATTTTTTAAAAACTCTTTTAAAAATGCATGCTTTTTAAAATGAAGAAATGAACATAAAATACCAAATTAAGAATTTTTGGTTAATTCTCTCTCTTCTGCTTTCTTTTCTTTTTTTGTTAATTTTTCCCTTGATCAGAAAGGCTTATTGCATAAACAATTCAATTTTATAAAAAATTAAATACATTTCCATAAAAATAAATCTTAAACAATAGATTTGGAGAGTGTGATTTTTTTAAAAAAATACCTGATGCTGCCCCCCCCCCCCAAAAAAAAAAAGATTGTTTCAGTTTTCCAATAAATAAATAAGAAATAAAAAGGCTGAAAATTTTTTGGATTTCTAATATTTAACAATTTTTTAGACTTTCACCATTGGCAATCAATTTTAAAAATAATACCCCCCCCCCTTTTTATGCAAAATAAAAAATAAAACAATAATGAAACAAAACCCCCTCTAAGTGTAGAATGTGAATCACAGGTACATTAGTTACACTGTATTGCTTTCTTTCTGCTGACACCTATGCCTAATGCACAAAAACTTTCTACAATACTTAAAGAAAAAGATTTTAATAAAGGGAAAAATGGCTCAAATCATCAATATTAGTTATCCAATAATCAATTCCCAGCCTATATATTTTAAAACCCCTAATTTACATTTTTTAATAACAAAATTTATTATGCAAATGCATCTGAACTTTTTAAACTGCCTAAGCTATTTAGAAATAAATAAATAAATAAATAAAGTAGATATTAATGTTTGAAAAAAGTATAACTAGAATAAGCAATTTTTATTTTATTTATTATATTTTAAATTATGTAAAAAAATAAATCTTTACCAGAGGTGAAATAAGTAAATGTAATTAATATTGTTACATTTGAAGCACATTATTTTGAAATCAGTAAAAAAGTTCTAAAGATATAGGACTTATAGGAATAGATCAGTCTTAGCTGAAGTTTGCAAAATAAACAGAAAGTTACAAGAGAGATACATCAAAAAAATTATGGAAGTATTGTATATATTATATATATATATATATATTATGTATGTATATATTAACCATAGATTGAATGCAACCCACATGTATTTCAATAAATATAAAAAGAAATGCAGGTAAAAATAATTGAGCAATAATCTCTAAAAATTCAAGAAATACTAAAAAAAGAAATTTTTTTCACATGATATAGTTTTATAGCTGTTTATTAGGCACAAAGGTAACTATCGAAGAACAGTTTTCAATCTTTGAACTTATTATAATGATCAAATATTATTTTATAACTTTGATAACTAACTATTTAATGATGCATACATTTAGTTTCTCAGAAACATAACTAGAAAGAAAAACAAATTATAGCTGTATGAAAAACTACCGAAAATAAAACATGTCAAATACCTAAAAAAAAGCAATAGGTTAGTTAATTTGTTTAGAAAATTTTCATAATTATTTTTAAATTAATATTTATTTATTTTTTTAGCTATTCTTTGGATTAATTGAGATGTCTAATGTTACTAACCAAATATAACTAAATCTAATCTCCTTCAAGTTTCTCTGAAATAACAGTTTTTGCAAATTTATTTATTAATTTATTTTTAAATAAGCGATACAAGAAATATGAAAAATAGTTGACTTTACTTCAAAATGCCAAGAATTTTTAGATGTGATAGAATAAAACCTTTAGATTATTACTGAAATTATTAAATAATCTATAGCATATGTTCAACCTAAAAATGCATAAATTAAATACAATTATTACATAAATACCAGCACATACACACATAAATAGAACATAAGTGACAAAGGACATTGATTAAAGATACTATAATAACAGAAGAATTTTTTTTTTAAACAATCAAAGAAATATCTCTTATCTTCAATTAATTTTTATTAAAACTAAATTTTACAGCTCTAAGTAATTATTTTAATTCTAAATTTCATTAGTTCACCTAAAAAGAGAGATAATTCTTCGTTGTAACAGATATCACTTATATTATTTGATGAAACAAATACAAATAAATAACATACTAAATATACACATTATAAATAAATAAGAAAGAAATTGAAATGTCATACAATATTATTCACGTAAGAGAGCCATATTTTAATTAAATAGTTCAAAACAGAATGAGAAATGTTAAATTCTAATTCTTCTCACTGTACAAAAGATACAATATCACTTATTTGAAAAACTATAGTAAAAATTAAGGTTAAGAATTCTGTGCATAGGTAGCTTTTCGAACTTCGTCTATAGCTTTGCACCACTTTAGAGCAAATCCCTCTGGGTCTTCTAAGTAATATGTTCTATTCGGCTGAAAAGAACAGAAATAAATACTGTGATTTTAATAGTTATGATTATAAAAATTTAAGTATGCTTTAATAAAAGATTCTCTATAGGCCATTTTTTTTTTAAATTCAGCAAAAATGCAGCTTATTCTTTTTTTTTAAATTGTGAAACTGTAACAATGAAACTGTATGGAGATCATGTGCAAAAATCTTCTCTGTACAATAGTATTTCTAAATCTGTGTGCACTAAAACTTGGGAAAAAATAATGAAGGACTTCCTCATTACTTTAAGAAAAACACAGATCATTAAATTAAATTTCATGTTGTAATTTAGCTGCATCTGTTTTTATTTATAATTTATATTCATTCAAAATTAATGTTATTTTATTAATGTTTGTTTTTTGTACTTAAAAGTTACATATTTTAATTTTTACTTTCTTCTTTCTAAAGAAGAAAATATTATAATTAATTTTTTTTTTCAACTTTCAGTTTTTGACAGATTTACATGTTTTAAATCTCAGAGTTAAACAAAAACATTTTTATGCAAATTGTCTGTCCGTGTGTCCTTTTTGTATCAGCAAAAGTGTAAGTTATGCATAGAATTGAATAAATTTTTTTGTATGTGATTTTGGCTGTGGACAGTAAGTTAACATTGAATTTGGAAATATTCTACCAGAAGGGGAATTGCAACAGAGATTTTTATGCCATTTTCATTAGTGTACCATCAAAAAATGCATGAAGTTATACACAGAACTTAAGCCCAGTGGCATGGTGGTCAGCACACCTGTCTGCTACCCTGCTGGTTTATTAGTTCGACTCCTGACTGGGCAAAGTACACCCAGTCTTTTATCTCTTTGGGGTAAATAAAATAAATACCAAGCTTGCTTGGGAACTAAAAACTGAAGGTCTCGTGTTGGACTGACCACCTGGTCGGGACACATGCTGTATACAAATACCTCAGGGCCCAGGGTTTAGTAAAAAAAATTGGGTACTGTAGGCCCTGATCCTTCGTGGATCATAAAGTGGCATGCTTAATTTTTTATGCATAGAACTGTACCAATTTTTTTGTGTATGTTTTTGACTACCACCACCAGATCTACCTTGAATTTTGTAATATTTTCCACAAAAAGGACAACGTAATAGTGATTTTTGTGCCATTTCCATTAAATTGTACCATTAAAGTCTATGAAGCTATGGGGTCATTCCATGTCAAATCAACCAAAAAAATTCAATATTCAACCTGACAATTTCCGATTTCAATGAAACTGCTAGGGATCATTCTCTATGATATACCCATTTCAATGAGGAGTTTATAAGGTTTAATTTGATATGCAAATCGACTAGGTATAATTAAAATAAATAAAATTTGAAAATTTTTAGATAGTCATTTTTAAAAATTTTGAAAAAATTGTACGTTTGTTGTAATTTTGTAAGTTTTAAATTCTGAAATTTTTAGAATGGGATCTCAATGGGATCAGGAGTTATGAAATAAAAGCTGAAAATTACCATACAAACATAAATAAATAACAAAATAGACAGAATTAAATTGCTATTTTAATGGTAATTTTTGCTTTTATTTAATAACTCCTGATCCTATTGAGATCCCACTCTAAAAATTTCAGAAATTAAAGCTTATAACATGACAACAAACATACAATTTTTTCAAAATTTTTAAAAATGACTATTTAAAAAATTTTTAAATTTTAAATTTTCAAAAATGAAAATTTTATTTATTTTAACTATACATAGTCGACTTGCATATCAAATTAAACCTTATAAACCTTTGAAATGAGTGGTCATAACATTTTCTATGTTTGATAGAACTTGAGAAATTCAAAATTGAAAATATTTATGCAAGTCAAAAAATGATGAATTTTCAAAATTTAAATAATTAATTGTATAAAAATTTAAAGCGATAAACAAAAAATAAAAATATGCTCTAATTTATATCATCATAGAGAATGATCCCTAGCAGTTTCATTGAAATCGGAAAGGGTCAGGTTGAGTCACTGGTTGATTTGGCATGGAATGACCCATGCAAAGGATTGAACCAAATTTTACATGTATGTATTTAGCTATGGCTTCTCGCATGAATTTGGTAACAATCTGCAGGAAGGGCTCTATAATAACGACTTTCCTTGATCTTTCATAGTTTCTGTTTTACATCGACTGTTCATGCAGTGTTAAACAATTTACATCCAGAAAACCCGGCGATTCTCAAGCAGGTGATGTACAACAGAATAATGAAAAACATTGATTTTATTTAATATTATGATAGAGATCAATTTGTTTTTACACTGATTGGTAAAATGAAGCAGAAACTTGTAATGAAAATTGAAGTTGGTGTTATTGAAGTAATAACACTGATGGATTAATGCATGTAACAACTTTTTGAAACATTAACATGTATGAGAAAAAAGAGAGTTTGTTTATTTTTTATTTCTGCAGTTGTTATAATTGGTATTAACAATATGTCACGTTTTAAAAAATTATCAGATCGACTGAAGTCTTTCTCACTCTTTTGAACCAATTTTTGGTTTTGGTGTGCTGTCATGTAGTAAATTGACTTTACGGAAAGATAGGACATAGATAGTTTACACTGATGCTTGTAAATTTAAGGCTTACTAACAGGTAAACTTACAGGAACATTTTATTCTAATAAAGTCAAAGTACAAGGTTTTATGTTAATTACATGCACCAGAAAAGTTTTTTATTGTAGAGAAGAGAATTTAAAAAATTCCTGTTTTCAAATCACTACCAAAACTAAAAAAAATAAAGGGAACAGTCTAAATCGTGTTAAGCTGCAAGAGCCACTACTCCACTTAACCAACATGGGATAAAACTCTCATCTGCCTCTTAAATTTAAAAATGGGAAAAATAAATAAAACATCTGAACACTGAAATTGAGGCTTAAGTGACAAGATTTTTTTTGGGGGGGACTGTATATTCAATTTACTTTGAAGCAAATAAAATTTATGCTACACATATGATTAAATTCCTTTTTTCTGCGGGCACAAGAATTTTCTTATGATAATTATTTTTAGTGAATAAATTAGGATATTAAATATCAAATTTTGCTTTATCTTTTAACCAACATTTTATTAGCATATATTAAAGTAATATCTAACAATATAGCTGCATACTTACAGTATGTACAAAGAAAATTTTAAAATTTTTTGGCTCAGGTCTTAATTCTGGTGACCTAGGAAAAAAAAAAATAAAATAAAATAAATAAATAAATAAAATGAATATTTGCAATAAAACAAATTTTATTATATTTATATTATTTGTTATAAGATACTAAAACTAAAACTGATTTCAATAAAATATAAGTCAGAAATACCATGGAATTTCTCCTTTAAGTACCAAATTTTGTGGATCCACATAATATAGATGTGGTCCAGTAGTTAAAAGAAGCATACGACGTCGGGCAAATAAACCCTAAAAATCAAAAATGTTCATAAAATAACTGAATAAAAACAAAATAAAATAGATCAAAATAAAAGTTTTATACATGAAAACAGGTTTGATTTTTTAGAATGTGAAATGTTTTTAACAGTGTAGCTATTATTTTAATGATTAATGATAATATTAGTTATCTGAATTTTAACATGCAATATTAAACTACGATTAGTAAAGTTTAATTTCTCTTTTGAAGTAACTATTTGTAATTCTTTCTACACACTAGTAATTATTCGTACTGATAGCCTATTCAACAGACACCTTTTCTTTTCTTTTGTTTTATTTATTCATGATTTTCTGTTGTTGAAAAGGAACTCAATTTGAGCCTGAAATATACAGAAATTCTTTGTACTACCACTCGACGAGGAGAAATTAATAATAATAAAACCTGTCTCAGTATCAATTCATAAATGGGAAAATCTCATTGCCAGGCATTTTTTTCAAGTAATAAAAACATTTGCAAAAACTTTTATTAAAATGTAGATATTAAACCAAGCATATTTAGTAAATAGAACATAGCACTTTTTTTTGTGTGTGTGTGTGTGTTTAGTTTTAATTTTTATGTATGCTGTACTGCAGCGTAAATTCATTGAAAATTTTCAGAGAGAATTGCAGAGATTTTCCAAGAATGAGGGATGATTCTATTCAAAATTTCAAACTTAACACATTGAATTAAAATCATTAATTTAAAAATTTGGAAGTAAAAAATCTTCATTTTTTTTTTTTTTTTTTATACTTCTGCGAATATTTATATCATGAATTCCCATCCTCAGATGCAAAGGGGCCATTTCAAGAGCCCCCCCCCCCCCCCCCCCCGATGAAGGGCATGGTTTGCAGTAATGTGCGAGATTGCACACAAAATAGGAAATTCCTGCATAATAGAAAATGCTGTGCAGCATTTTTCATCCATCCTTTAATTCTTTCACAAGCAAGTGATCATTCATCAAATTTTTAAAATTTTCAATTAACCTGCAGTTTTTTTTCTTTTGCAAAATTTCCCAATAACAATTCATAAATTTTTTCAAACAATGGTAGAACAAAATCGTGAATTTTATCAAATGATAGTGCAAAAAAATCATGAATTTCAATAAACAGACAAGGGAAAATGTTGTGAGCTTCATCAAAAAAGCACAGTAGCAAATATTAGCATGTGGTCATGGAAAAATATTCTGAATTTTGTTAATTGGTTGTGGAAAACAATCAATTTTACCAATCAATCATTTTCATGGATTATTTAATTATTTACTGATTTTTTTGCTGCTCTTTTGACAAAATTTGTATTTTTCAATTTTTAATTTAAAAAATTCAAATTTTGTCAAAAGAATGCCTCCCCCCCCCCCCCCAAAAAAAAGAAAACAGTAAATAATTAAATGCTACACGCAAACACAAATGCAGAATTGTAGACAAGAAAAGCTTAATGATAAAGACCCATCAATAGAAATTGCGATAATATTTCTTGAAAACAAATGGCCATCAGTGTCAACTGTTGTCAGGAACAAGGTCATCTATCGCAGTTAGCATGTATCCATTTATAGTGAAAACATGCTTTTATTTCATAAAAGTACCAAGAACAGTCAGAAAGAAAATGAAAGCATGTTCAATACACATTCAATTGGATTCAAATCGAATATAGACATTCCATAAAAAGCAGTATTTATGATTACAAGTATTGGCAAACAATAAGATTTGAGTAAACTTGCATATCAAGACCCATGAAAACAAAATCAGATCACATGGCTGCATGGAATTTGCAAAGGGGCTATCATGTTACTGCACTGTAGTAACAATAGCATAACAGAAGATTAACTCAACTCAGCTGCTAACAGCAATCACAGACAAAAACATCAAACTATTACCTCTGTCTGACGAAATTAATAACTTTTTATGTGAGGACATGAGCACAATGCAAACCATCAAAACTCATCACTTTGATTCTGCTAATTTGCACATAGTAATGCAATAAACTTTATTGTAAATTCGGCAAGATCAGAGGTAAGTTAATGACAATAACCTGCAGCACCATTTTTGCACACATTGGAAATTATCATTCTGAACAGCTGTGAGTTTTGGTCATCCACTAATTGGCTGTAACAACACTAGTGCTGAATACAAGTTCTTAAAATAGCAAATAACAGAATAATTGATTTTCAACTATTGCTGGTCTGCTATTATTTCCCTTTGTTATTTCTGCATTTTTTGAAAAATTTTCTATTCATTTCTTATTTTAAATAAAATTTAAAATACAGATATAGAGAATTTATTTAATTTTAAACATGTTTATGTATTAAAAGAAGCAAATTTTATGATTACATTTTTTTTCTTATTTTTGTCAAATAAGGTAATTTTAAGGTACAGATGCTAAACAACTTTTGGACAGCATAGTACAAGCATAGGAAAATAACTTGCAAATTTTTTCATAACTTCTTGCACCAGTGAAAAAAAATTATAACTTTTATCGATATGGAAAAGAATTTTCAATATATTTTTTTAAAAAGTAAATAAGTTTATTTTTAAATTTATGAGCGTTATTATTTTTTTTAATGAACTTTTAATCTTATAGTAAGAAATATCTATGAAAATAATGCTTTTTTCCCCTTCTTCTTTTTACAATAGATGTTAGGAAAAAAAATTGTTGCTTTAAAATTAAAACTGTCAATGTACATAGTTTAGGACTTTAAAAAATCAATTAATTGAAAAGTGAAATGCCCACATACTATCAGAATATTAATCTCAAATGTAATTTCTAATCTTTGTAAAACATAAATTGTCCAATTTTATAACTTTTTATATGCTTATACTTAACTTAGATCAGGACTAATAAGATAAAAAAAATTTTTTACCCACTTCTTGATGTGAAAGTTTTAGAAAGTATGTATAGTTGTGTCTTTTATCAATGACAAAACCTTTTCAGAATAACATTAATTAAACCAAGATGATTATACATTGAAAAAAAAAAAAAAAAATCCTGAATAGAAAATTTAAATAATGCCTTTATTATTTTTTTCCTGTTTTCATCGTTGAAAAAGAAAATTTAAAGGCTTAATAAATTTGCTATTTTGTGCTTTCTACAAAGCATACCTAAAAATAGCAAATTTGTCATAATTGGAGTTCACACCAAATTCACATATTATTATGAAAATGTTTTGGAACAACATAAATTCCAAGCATGAAATTAGGTGTGACTTCTAAGATAAACAATCAATACCTATAAAAGCATTTTTTTTTAAAAATTGATTTATATTTACAATTTTGGTGTTACACACTACATCTAATCATCTTAACCTTCCCACTGCCGTGACCGGATATATCCGTTCACTAGGCTGCAGGTTTCACTGAAATTGAAGCTTTATTTAAATGAATATAATTCTACAAATATAATCCAGTTTCAAGAAATTAAGCTATGATTGATACTTTCAAGGCTTATAAGCATATATGTAACAAAACAGTTACACCATGATAGAAAATCATTCTTTTATTAACATTTAAAATAAATTGCTGAGAAAAAACATTACAATTTTGCCCTTTTGCTCAGCAGTCAGGGGGTTAACAAATAGATGTACAGAAATCCCTTAATATTCATAAGGATTAGGTCCCCAAAAATATTCGCAAATGTTGAAACTATCTTTCCATGCTTTAAAAGATTTTATTTATTTATTTATTTATTTTATTTTTTTTTTTATTTTTTTTTTTTTTTGGAAAAAACAATTGAAGTTTTAAAAAGTATACTTATTAAGCATTATACATTAAAAGTAAATGCCTTAAATAAATTTGAATAATTATACACATGTTGTGTACAAAAATTATTTGATAGTGTATAACAGAAAAAAAATTTTGATGTGTAACTGTTAGACAGAACAGATCTTATGTTTATGAATTTCCATGTAAGGAAAAGCTGTGGCCTCGATTTCTATTTTAAATTTCGAACTCCTCACCAGTGAAGAATCGCATTTTATTGCTTTTTCAACAAAGTTTTGATGATGTTTTAAAATTTCCTCGACAATTTTCACAGAAAATATTTCACCTGCAATAAAAATTTTAAAAAATTTAGAAAAATTAAAAAAAATCTGCACAAAAAATAAAGGAAATCGTTTGATCTATATTTTTCCTCAACACAAAGGCTGAAGTTCTCTCAAATTAGGCCATACATTAATACAGTAGATTATACATAAATGTCAAGTGTCACATAGTTTATAGAATTAGTTAAGCAAAGTGAGTTTACTTTGTAAAAAAAAAAAAAAAAAATTCATTATAAAACAAAATTTGTGAATAACCAAGTTTAGTGTTTGTGAAGGTTGAAATGTTCTGCATTTTTCATTTTGCAAATAATCAAAATTTGTGTATGTTAAATCCGCGAATGCTAGGGAATTATTGTATATCTAAATATAAATGAAAAATATATAGAAATGTATGATGAGATATAGAGGTGCTATTGCAAATTATAAAAAAATCAATCAAAGTGTAATTATTAAATGAATATGAGGTATATTTTGCAAGTGCAAAGACAAAATTGTTATAAAATTTAAGAAAAATGCAATGAGGGCTAGTAGTAGTAAACAACTCTTGAAAAAGAAACAAGACTAAAATGTAAAAAGACATGTTTTTCTTAATACATTTTTTTCCCCCAGTAAAATATTATTATTGATAACCAGATAACAAGCATCTTGCATTAAGTTGGGCAATCTCATTCATTACATGTTCATTTTTCAGCATAAAAGATACTAAAGATATCATTTTAGATTTTTATTTCATAATTATATTAAATTAAGATCAACTTTGTTTTATTGAGTTTCAGAATGGGTTTGGGCCAAATTGCAGAGAGGAAAATTTCTTTAAGAAATTCTTCTCAAGCTGCAAATCAGTTTTTTTTTTTTTTTTCCTCTCTTTTTTCTGTCATGGGAACTGTTGAATTGTTTTTAAATAAATATTATGGGTTTGGGTTGGATACAACCTAACCAATACTTAAAACAAGTTGGATTGACGTTAATTGTTTTGATTTGGGAATAGTTCATGCATTCATGTTAATGTGAATTTTAAAAGAGCAGAATATTGTTTTAGATGAAAAAGCAGTATATTTGAGTATCAATGAATATGTATGCATTATTTTTTAATATAAAGGATAACATTCATATCGGAGAATTATAGATTATTTGTTTAGATGTGCATTACAATATTAATTATTTTTCTTTTATTTCAGATTTTAGGTAGGATTTAGGTTTAAGTATGTCAGCAGAAATGATTTTGAGTGCAATTGATTGACAGAATTTATGATTCTCTCTGCGACTTATTCACAAATAATTTTTGCAAAATTCACAGAAGAAAAAAATAGCTGTCATAAATGTTAAATATTCACTAAAAAATCGAATCTGAAATAATAAGCATCAATGTATTTAAATTATTTATACTGCACAGTCTCTTTTTTATGAGGGATTTTTCTATTTGTGCGCAATTCATGCTATCCTACGAGATATTTCAAACTCTGCACCCCCAAAGAAAACTTTGCCTCCACCCAGAAATTCTTGAAATGGGGTCCCTGCTTCTGAGAAAAAAAATTTGTGATATAAATATTATCAGAAACATTCAGTTTTTCTTAGTATTTATTAAAACAATTTTATGTTTTCCATCTTTTTTTTTTTTCTTTTTTTTTTTTTGGTGGGGGGTTAATGGTTGAATTTTTTGGATTGATGGCTGAGTTTTTTTAATTTCCAGAACAGAATTTCCCCTATATTTCAAGTTTGGCTGCAATACAATTTGATTCATGCATGACTTATGTTCGATAATAACGGCTAATAACCCAATCATGAATATTTAATACACAGAAAATTTCTCTATTTGATATAAACATAAATATATATTTTAAAATTCAAATCTAACTTTCAATCTTAGATAACTCTAGATATATTTAGCATGATGTTGCATCACGCCAATTTAAAGAAAGAAAGAAAGGAAAAACTTTTCCCAAATGTGTCATTTTATTCTTGCTATTGCCTTTTCTCCAATTCATTATCTTTTTTTACAACATTTAAATCTGTTCCATTATTTTTGTAAATTTCATACAAAAATTTAATAATTCAATTAATTAAAACATTTTTTTTTTGAAAAAAAAAAAAAAAAAATCTAAAACATTACTTATTCCAAATTGTATTTATTATTTAATCTACCAGAAATGACTTAAAATAAAACCCCATAAGAGGCATTCCTGAATAACAGCTATCTCTGTTCAGCAAATTTTTCTCAATCCAGAACACATACATACATATTTACATAATTTTTCCTTTGAAAATATGACATATTCTAGTTCTGATGAGTCCAATAGGGAAATTTTATCACATTTACATTAGCAGGATGCATCAACTATTATGAAATTCTATTATAAGGTGCCTGAAACTAAATAATAAAATTGCATGGCAAAAGAAAAAAAAAAAAAAAAAAAAAAAAAAAGCAGGATGATATGCAAAACGCATATTTGTTTTGTTATTTTTTGCACTCAGATTCTAATTGTAAATTGCTAATTGTATAAAGCATGTTAATGGGTTAAAAATATATACACTTTTTAAAAATGTGAATAAGTTCTGAAAAAACATCAAACACATAACTGCACAATGATGTCATTGAGTGTGTTGCTGAAAAATAAAACTGAGTTTGATGTGTGATGGTTGATGTAGTCAAAATGTAAAAATGCTTGAGATGCATAATGACTGCTATTAGAACCTCTTGATAAAATATGCCTGTAAGTGCCTCACTACTTTTCATTTACATAGCTTTCAAATGAAAATTATCAACGTTTATAATATTATGTATATAAAAAGTTAATTTATGTATTATAGCATTATAACAGCAATTACTTTATCATTTAAAAATGGGACTACCTTAATGTGATTCCAAATTATATTACTAATATATCACTTGTCAGAGTAAAATGAATAACTATAATCAAGGTTTGCATCAGAAAAAAATAATTGCGTGGATTTTTCAGATTATAACTAAAATTTTAAGAAGAATGCTCGAAAATTTAACTTATTTTAAGTAAAATTCTCAGAAATATTGTGCAATCCTACATAGACTGGGACGCGGCAGCACAGACAATCACCTCATTGAGTTCACGGATGAAAATCTATGATATTTTAAATTTTGATTTGCCTATTAAAACCCAATCAGTCTGCCAAGTCATATCTTGATGGAAAACACCTAAAAACACGATTTTAGCAGTTGACTCATAGGTTTACCATTATGGTTTCTTGCACCCAAAAGTATGAAAACATGAAGAATTTGGAACAGCAAAACCAAATGGTAAATCTAGAAGTCAACTGCTAAAATTGGGTTTTAGGAGTTTTCCACCAAGGTATAACTTAGCAGACCAACAGCATTTTAATAGGTCAATTGAGATTTAACTAATCCTGGATTTTCATCAATGAACTCATTGAATAAAGTGCTTGTCTGTGAAGCTTCTTCCCAGTCTAGCACTTTAGTGTGAAAACTCTAACATAATACAAAATAAAGTTGTATTTCTGATTTTAATGAGAAACAAATGAAATTTTTTTAATTTGACCATATTTTGAATGAAAAATCAGCAAAGTGCTATTCAATTATATATTCAGTATTTGCAATATGCAAATGTATATAAGTAATCTTTTTCTTTTCTTCTTCTTCTTAAAGGAATGATTTGATCCTAACTAGAACTGAGCAATCTTTTTCTAATTAAAAAATTCACTGAAATCAAAGTTGTTAACTAAATGATGAATATAAATAATTGCATACAAATGTCTCAACAGAGAGATTTAATGACTTATAAATAAATGAACTTTTAAATTAATAGAATAAAAGGAAGCCTTAAATTTACAATAAATATTATTCAAGTTCTAAAAAACATAACTTGCATAAATAATACACTACTTGGCCTTTGATGAACATCCACTTGCGATTTTAGACATTTTGTTAAATATCTAGAATAATACATGAAGAATCATCCCAAAACTCTTAGTGTATAAATAGTATAAGTCGTACATTTCCGTGAAGATTTTTTTTCCCGGAAACTTGATAGGGGACCGTCAACAAATTAAAAAAGAATGAATATCTTTTGAATAACCCTGTCAAAATAAATGTAGCAAAAGCGTTCATACTCTAGATTATGATTAAGTGCCTTATTGTAATAAACTGTGTTCATTTTTATGCAAATAGCATGCATACTCACAGAGAAATTAAGGTTTTTATAAAAATGGTCCCAAATTTTTCCCAGTTTTTTGCTTATAATTTTCAGAGTTCTTAATATAAAATAATATTTTTTTCTGAAAATGTGACAAATAACATTGCACATAATACCCTGTAATCAAAAATAAAAAATAATAAAAATTGTATGAAAAATGAGTAGGTTTACTAAATAATTTTTCACTGTGCATGCGTCAACGATATCAAACTTTCATTTGCATATTATGTTAGCTAAATGCATAGAGCAACTTTTGTGAAAGTCGCAAAATTGATATCATTGACACATGTGCAGTGAAAAATTATTTAGTAAACCTACTCATTTTTTATACAATTTTTATTATTTTTTAATTTTGATTACTATTGTGTGCAATGTTGTTTGTCATATTTTCAGAAAAAAAAATATTATTTTATATTAAGAACTCTGAAAATTATAAGCAAAAAACTTTGAAAAATTTGGGACCATTTTTATAAAAACCTTAATTTCTCTGCGAGTATGCATGCTATTTGCATAAAAAGGAACACAGTTTATTACAATAAGGCACTTAATCATAATCTAGAGTTTGAGCGCTTCTGCTACATTAGTTTTGACAGGGTTATTTAAAAGATATTCATTCTTTTTAATTTGTTGACAGTCCCCTACCAAGTTTCGGGAAAAAATCTTCATAGAAATGTATGACTTACACTATTAAATTTATACACTAAGAGTTTCGGGATGATTCTTCATGTATTTTTCTAGATATTTAACAAAATGTTTAAAATAGTAAGTGGACGTTCATCAATGGCCAGGTAGTGTATTTAAAAATTAACTTCTACACCTTATTTTTTTTCAAACATTCTTCAACAAGTATTTTTTTGGGGAAAATAAATTTTAAAAAGTCAAATAGTTAAAATACTGATATAAAGTAACAAATAAAAAAAGACATTTCTAAAGTAAAACACAAGATAAAATGAATAATTTTGTTTTAGTTACTACTAACCTTCCGTTTATCAACTAAACCTTGTTTGAGAATAAGATTTCCATTGACAAACTTATGCCAACTATTAGCTTTTGCTTGCTGATCTAACCTCTGTACCATTTCTTCAGGAGTAATATCTAATATAGATTTTGTTATTGATGATGGCTCTTCTTGTGAAGATATGATTTCTTCTTCACCTTCTTGCTCTGGTTCTGGCTCAACAAGTGCTAAGCCTAAAAGGCGTGTCATTTGTTTATCATCTAGACCTGGCTCTATATGATCAGGAACCTGGTTTTAAAAAAGAAAATCAATTTAACAAAACAATCAAAATAATAGTTTTTATAGTTTCTTTCTGAGCCTAAAAATATAGTTAAAACACCATAATTAAAAAACATTTTTCATTTTGAAATGAAAAACCTGAAAAAATTGACTAAAATGATATGACAACAGTTTCTGAGAATCTTTTAACTTGTATTTTCGCCTATCATTTAAGCTAAGATACACATTCTAGCAAATATTTTAAGAGTTAGAAAATTTTAAAGATTATTAACTGCAATGTTGCACATGAAAAAAATTTCAATCTCATTTTTCTCAAATGAACAGTCTAAATCTTTTCACTTGATAGCCCAGATGTACAAATAGTATACACTTTCATTAGAGCACAAAAACAAGACTAACATGGTTCCTACTTTAGAGTACCACTATTTTCAAATAGTAATCTTTGTATTTAATGAAAGAAATTTTGTGATTAAAAGTAAGATGAAGTTGAGAAAATTTACAGCTAAAAAGCAGGAACTGTGCAAGCTTTTCTTTACAATAATTATAGTAATAACTACTTATATTATAACTATCTAAAATAGCTGAAAAAAATATATAATTATGTAAAACTAAAATTTGTACATATGCAATGTGATGATTAAAAAGTATTTAAAAATAAGAGAAACTTTATTCTTGAAAATGCAAAATAAATATTTAAGTAGGGGATTTGTGAAGAACAATTTTTTATAAATTATGCATGCATTAATTTAAAATTTTCTTTATTAAACAAAACTATTACTTCAACAATGTAGTTTATAGTACATATCTTCACTCATAACAAATAAAACAAATGAAACTGCAAATAATTCCGACAATGCATGCTCCTTCAATAGAATTATAAGTTCAAGAGGAAGATAACAGAATTTATTTCTAGAATTTTTTATTATTAACTTTTTTTTTTAAAGTAAACATAACAGTTAACAAAAATGATCATATGCAACAAAATGTAGAATTATTGGGAAAATATAAAGCATTCAGATAATCTGCACTTTAATAATAAATTGTTACATTTTTATCTTCACATATTAATTTTTTCCATAAATAATACTAACAATAAAAAAAAGGTTTGACAGTAAAAAAAACAGAGAATCTCACATTATTAGTGTTTTCATGCTGCTAATTTATTGTCATACTAGGAGTGATGTGTTTAATCTCTAGTACTGCTTGAGTCATCATTCATGAGAGCATATTTCTATGTGATAATGAATTGTGGTCAAATATGTGGATGGATACATGAATGATACTGTGATATTGGCATCTTCTATTCCTGTCTTTCAAAAATAGCACTTCAACATATTATTTAGAAGTTTTCCTAAAATTTTTTTGGAGACCCCATTTTTTTTTTTTATAAAATTTGATTTCTGATTTAATGGCCAGAGTCAGCAGTGAGTTTGGACCATCAATCATTGAGATGTTAATGTTGCTTAACCCCAGAAGCAAAATTTTCCGTGTCAGTCTGCAGCATACTAAAATTTATCTGCAACCAAACAGTGCTGGACTAAGCCTACTAAAACAACATCCTACATAAGAAAAGTTTGCTTTTATAAAGAAAATGTAATAAAATTATGAAACAAATATCCTAAATTTAGAGACTTAAAGTAAATTTCAGCCTTTGTTTTAGTCCCAGCCTTTTTAATTAAGAAAGGTGGATTCAGAGCCATCCTTAAGAGTGTGCGACAGGTGGAGCCACACAGGGCCTTGTGCCTAGAAAGGCCTCGCAACTGGACACAAAATATTTTTTGTTTAATCAAAAGAAGGTATTATAGAAAAAATTTAATATAAATTCATGATTTTAGTTTAGGAAAGATGGTGGTTTTGACATAAAATATAGCCTATGTTGGAAGAGAGACTTTCTCCATTAATTTGTCACCATTACTCTTGAAATTCATTCAGTAGTTCCAGAAATTACCCCTACAAACACAAACAAATGCTATTCCTTTATAATAGCTAGGGGATTGAACCCTGGCTCTCCAGTCATAGTATGTTGGTGAAATCCATTCTTTTTTATTGATAGTATAGTACATAAGATTATGTTAAGTGTCTTAAAGGAAAGGGCCTCGCAAGATCCTTGCATCAGGCCTTGCTTTAAACTGCTCTCCATAAGGACGGCTCTGGGTGGATTAATCTCAAGGTTTAAGATAATCTGCAGCACTTGTTGGCGTGCTGGACTGCTTCTGGTACTGGGTGCTTAGTTTAAAAAAATGTCAATAAATTTTTGACAAAAATGGAAATGTTTAAAAAATCCTCAAGGGTTGATTAACATTTTTCTACCATATATGATAAATCCATGAGGAAAGCACATTGTCCCATGACCAATGAGGAATATACTCTCCGAACCACAGAGAGGTAAGTGCTGAAAATCACAAGCAAAGCGAAAGAGATGCATGCGCATTGTATGTTCCGTGAAACTAAAAATGAAACTAATCACTCTTATTACAACAATACAACAACAGTGCTGAGCACATAACAGAATGTGAGAATTCTCACATATAATGTTACAAAATTCATTGATACTACTACTATGAAATTTATGCAAAAAATCAAAATTACAGATATAAAAATGAAATACATTAGACAATTTGAGTTCAAAATCAAATAGCAACACATTTGATAACTATCTAATTAAGTTAATGAATTTATTATATATGAACTCTGACCATTTTACAATTTGCTGTTGTGACTGCTTCTAGGAAAGACATTTCATCAAATATTTGAAAAATTTGTAGAAAAGTTGTGGAACTTCTGAAGTTAAAGGTTCCAACAGTCTTTAGTTAAATACTAGCCAGTGTCAAGCTCTTTGTTCAAATTAAAATTATATAAAAAATAAATATGAAGGTTACTAATTTTCACTAAAAAACTGTTATTATTATTATTATTTATTTATTTTTTTTTTTTTTAATGGAATGTTAATTTATTATTATCATGGGAATTTTTTAAAATATGGAGCACAGTCTCAACAGTATTTTACAGTCATTAAAAAATATACAGGGTGTCCGAAAAGTCTGGAAACAGTCGAATAACTCGAGAAATACATATGAAATTGAAAAACGTAAATATACATGTTAAATATTTTTAAATAAGCTACTCAGTGATACCAAATTTGACCTTCGCAACCGACCCCCTGGGGGTCAGAGGGGGTCCAACTTTGAAATCTTAAATTATAACCCCCATTTTTTATTGCAGATTCGGATTCTACGAACAAAAATACGTAACTTTTGTATTTGATGTTTATTTCAAATCCTCGTTTATCACGGTGTATTCGAGCATATTAAATCGATACATATTTCCGCTTTTCCAACGGGATTTTCCCTAATCGAAACTGATTGGGCAGAATTTTTTACGTCGAATTCCCCGTCTTTTGCAGAAATAACGTTTCCTTAAAATCACCCATGGCGATTATTTCAATAGTGCTACACTGTTAAAAATCTGACTCATTTGCTGCAGCGTCACTCCACAGCTATTATAGAATATCTCTTTTGTGACCAATGAGAGTGCTCCATAACACAGTAAAGTAATCGTTTTCTATAAAAGTGGTGGAGTGACGATGCAGCGAAAGTGTCAATTTTTTACAGTGTACTTTACTATGTTATGGAACATTCTCATTGGTCATGAAACAGATATTCTATAAAAGCTGTGGAGTGACGCTACAGCAAATGGGTCAAATTTTTAACTGTGTGTAGTACTATCGAAATAATCGGCACCGGTGATTTTCAGGAAACGCTATTCTTGCAAAAGACGAAGAATTTGATGTCATAAATTCTCCCCAATTAGTTTCGATTAGGGAAAATCCCGTTGGAAAAGCCGAAAAATGTATCGATTTAATATGCTCGAATACACCGTGATAAACGAGGATTCGAAATAAACATCAAATTCAAAAGTTGCGTATTTTTGTCCGTAGAATCCGAATCTGCAATAAAAAATGGGGGTTATAATTTAAGATTTCAAAGTTGGACCCCCTCTGACCCCCAGAGGGTCGGTTACGAAGGTCAAATTTGGTATCACTGAGTAGCTTATTTAAAAATATTTAACACGTATATTTACGTTTTTCAATCTCATATGTATTTCTCGAGTTATTCAACCGTTTCCAGACTTTTCGGACACCCTGTATATTGATGCATATTTTATTACTAAATACATATTTTATAATCCAAATATTATAATTAGGATGAGCGAAGCGAATCCTCTACTAGTCCACTCAAATTACAATTTGTCGTACGCTTTACAAAAAAACTATTCAATATTTTAACTTCAAATTAAACACAAAAATAAATTATGATCTGTAGATTTGCAGAATATAATTTTTTTTACAGTAAAACGTTAAAAAAATTATTATTTTAATTAATTTATTTTACATGCATTTCCAATACGGACGCATTTTAGCAAATAAATAAAAAATGAAACGCGTATATTTTCAGAAAAAAAAAGTTTAAATCATGGAGTAAATAATTATAGATAGAATCATGATTAATTTATTAAATAAAACATGTTTTCATTTTCCCGCAAAATTGTTTGCACAGATGACACTTAAGCATTTTAAAAAAATTGTATTACGGATTTTTTTTTTTTTTTTTTTTTTTTTTTTTTTTTTGTAAACTGGCAACAAAATAATTGTAAACAAATAAAATTAATTCTTAAATTTGTTATATAAATGAAAAATTAAAAGATCTGCGTGAAGTTGTTGGTTCAAGCTCTTTATAAATATTTTTGCGACGGTCGTATTGTGGCTAAATAATATCGACTCATTAATCAGAAGGATTTTATAGAAAAATAAGACTTTAATAAGTTCGCAAACACAACAATAATTATTCGTGAAAACGTCACTGCGAGAATGAGAGAGCGCTTCGTTAAAAGGTAATTCCATTAATTGAGTTGCCATTCGCAGAAAGTAAAAAGTTCTCCCATGCAGAGAGAATTACAGCAATTCTCATACGCTAACATGTATAAAAACGAAGAAATTAAAATAAAATGTTTTACAATTAAAAATTCATAGTATCAATGAAAGCAGATTTCAAATGTTTTTTCCAGAAAATAGGATTTTGAAGAAGTAACTTTCTTCAAGCTTTCTTCAAATATATTATTCTAAAATAGCTATCAAAGATTATCGGATGTTGATTACAAAGATTGGAAACATGCATATTTCAAACAATTAAAAAACACCAGTTGCTACTTGAAATTGTAAAAACATCTTTAAAAGAGCTTTTAGTTAAAAATTAAAAAAAAATTTGTAAAAGTTTGCTTCGAAAATATCTTATTATGCCAGTTTTACATCATAAATAAAAAATTAAAATGCGCCAAAACATAAAATAACGTTTTTGTTTAATAAAGATGCAAAAATAATAATAAAAAAATATTGTTACTTTCAAATATCTGTTTTATAAAATAATGCTTCGCGAATCCAAACAAAGCATGGCTTTTGCTAGTATATACATATATTTACTGAGAAAACATAGTAAAAATGTCTTTACACTTCTTCAGGATTGATCTTCCATCTGCCCAGCAAAACCTTTTCACCTCCAGATGTAATAAACCACTTTAACAGCTAATTCTTACTTTCCGCAGGACACAAAACAAAAATGCCTTATTTGTGCTAATTAGTATATTCCATTCCTTCACACATCATACAACTGTTTTTCAAATTAAACAATATACTGTTTTTCTCTATGTTAAAATTTTTGTATTTTAGTATACAGAAATTGGCAATTCACATACAATGCTAAGAATAAGAAAGGATAACTGAGCATCTATTACGCTAAGTGAGTACTAAGCAGTGGTACAGTTGGAGAAAAATTAGAGGGTATAAGCTATAGCTATGGAGGTTATACTGAGTTACCCAGAAAATGTATCGTATTTATTAACATTTACCCTATCACAAACAGCCTCAAGAAAAATTGAAGATTTCTGCATTATTATTGCCAATTGTTAAACCATGGAAGCATTTCATCTTTTCAGTACTTTCTTTCAGGAATCTATTTTAGCAGAAAGATATTTTGCATTATTTAAAAATGAAATTTAAATAAATGGTCTGAGCAATTATATCAGTTTTTAAAGTTTTACATTAAATTTGAATTGAATTTTATTAACGATAGCTTGGAACATGATGAAATAACAGAATATTAAAAACAGCATTTAAATGCTAGCAGAAATATGTCAAAAATTAGATTTTAAAAAAGTAGATAGATCTTGCACCCATAATCAAGTTCTGATTTTTTTTTATGTTAATATGTCAATAAAAATTATGTTTGAAAATGCCATATATATAAGAATAACAAAAAATGTATTCCAATGAAACTGGCATAACTGACTAGCCTCAGTTTTTAAACAAATTGTGCAGAAGAAAAAAAATATCTGAAACTTGTACACAGGCTAAGTAAAAAATAAATAGTAATAAACATATGCAACAGAAACAACAACAATAATAATAATAATACATCACAAACAATTAAAAATATATATATTTAAAATATAGAACATTAACACATTAACACTTATTTTTGTTTAAAAAAAAAAAAAAAAAAGAAAAGAAAAAGAAAAGAAAAAAGAATAAGAATTATAGTAAAATTATAACACTTACAACAAATACACAAAATTCATACTTTTTCTTTCTAAACTATACAAATGTATTTAACCCCTTTGTGACAGAAGTCTTTCATTATTTTTTAAATTATTTACACCACTTTTTCTGAATTGAAATTTTTACTTTAAAAGTCTTGGTCAGCGAAACCTCAAATTCCCCTTGATAATGCTACACCTATGGATGCAAAATGAATTTTACTTTTTAATATTTCATCAAGAAACTAATATTTAACTTTTTTTCTTTTAATTTTTCTTAAAGGAAGTCTCTTTCTTTTACGAATTACAAAATATATACTTAATTTTCATTTGAAATGTTAAAATCTTACTCACAGTATTAGCTTTTGACACATGAAATACTAAAAATTAAATATATATTTTAGAAATATTTTATTAACAAAAGATTAAAGAGTCATTCCTATAGAATAAAATACAGGAGAAATAAGTTACAAATGTTAATTTTTTGAAGATATATTTAAAAAATAAGTATGTATGCTATGCCCATAGGTTTGGTGAAGTGAATTTGACATCTTATTGACAAACACCCTTAAGCAATCACTGAAAATCCATGATTAGATAAGTAGATAATTGCACTTAAATACTGATATTTGCATTCAAGGATTCTATGCACTCTAATGGCACATATACACATCACTCATTACAAAGGGGCAAATAACAAATGAATTTTCAAAAAGAAAGTTGGTATATATATATATACTACTTATACATATTAAATAAATATAACATATGACACTGGCCAACTTAAGACAATAAAGAAATAAATAATAGGAACAATATATATCTATTTTCTATATAGTACAATTATCTTCACTTCCAAAAAAATTTAACATTACAATATATTTTTTTTTTCACAAGATTAAATAAGAAAAAAAAAAGTTTTTAAATAAAATATCTCCTCCCTCTCTTTCACACATACATACACCTTCTTTTCAGAACTGTATAAAGAAACACATGAAGATAAATCATCATAATATACACTGTAAATCAAACAGACCCACCTTCCTCCAATATAGATATGTAATCTGGTAATTTCAGATAAATGTCAAGAAAAAAAGAAAAAGAAAAAACTATTTTTTAAAGGTTTTATCACCAAAAGCTTAGGATTTTTCAAACTTTTCCCAGGATCTGGTAACTATGATACTTAGATCTCTATTATTCAAGAATACTAAGTCAGCTTTGCTTTTCTTTCTTTTTAGAAAATACTACACTTATTTTACTAAGATATTGTTTCATAAATATTTCATAAGAAAAAATATAAGTAACAACATCAGGATACAACACTTGATTTTGAGATACATTTTTTAGTGCGGTAAGTTAGAATTCTTAAGATTAGAAATCTGTATTGTTCACTCAATTTGACTTTAAATTTTCTTAGTAAATAAATATGTAGAAAATTAAACCAGGAAAATCTATAAGTTTGTTCATATTTAATTATGTATTTTTTTTCCCCCTTACACACCTAAATACTGGGAAAGTCTGGAAATTCAAGTACTTAAAAAAATTGTAACTTGCTGGTGGTGACTTTAAATTAATATCCAATATTAAAACTGATTTGTTGTGACCTTTAGGCTTGAAATACACAAACATTAAAACTACATCTTTAGTAATCTTTATACTCTTCTAACAAAACCTATGGAATATGAGGACAACATAAAATATACACAAATTATGGTCTAAAGACTTGGTATGTTATAAAATATGACATATTTAGTCATCTTGCTTTATTTACACAAGATTTCAGAAACATTAACACAAAATCACACAAATCTCAAAACTTAAAAATGCCGCAAATGATGCATTATAATTAATGCACAATCACATTATATTTCTTCTTCTTCTTTCTTTTCTTTTCTTTTTTTTTTTTTCTTTTTTTTTTTCCAGAAGTCTTCACTTTAAGTATTTTTTCTTTCTTCACACTTCAAGAAATATATTAGCCACATTTATGTTATTTTAACCTTTTTTTATATTGTTTATTTTTGAAAAATTTCATATCTTAAAATATAATGCACAATTTTTTTTTTAATTTAATACACAATTTCACTTTAAAGCAAATAAAAACAATCAATGTCCATGTTCTCTCTTTTTTAAATGTAATAATAACAGCAATAAATAAAACCACAAATACATGATGCAATACAGCAATGTCACTTTAGAATAAAAACTTTTACAATTTTTACTATTTCTTATTTCAGAATCTATTTCACAGCTAATTAATTTCCTGATTACACAAATGTAGAGAAATTTTTGCACAGTATTTTTTACACACCATCATAAATTAAAAAAAAAAAAAAAAAAAAAAGTTCAAGGAACAATTAATTCTTTACTTTAATGGGCTTTCTATTATAAGATAAATGATAAGATATAAGCTTTTAAGCAGCAGAGTGTTATTTTTGCGATTTTTGTCAAATGAATAAAAAATAGTATATCTTCTGCAAATGACTCACTGTTTTGCTATAGGTTAATTGAAGTTATTAAATATTTATTATAATGAAAAGTAAATTTAAAGAATCAACTTTTAATAGCAATGTTTTTAGCAATGATTAAGCAATGACAGTAAATTGAACAAAACTTCGAGCTAGTTTTAGCAGTTAAAATTAAAATAAAGAAAAATTACAAGTTATTTAGAAAGTAAAAATTTTAAATGTAATTGAAATTTTAACTGAAACAGTTATCTTGCAAAACTAGATTTAAAAACTATCAGCATTTAAAGGTTACAGTTTGAAACTAAGAGAAGAATAAGGAGAAATGTGGTGGGGAGTCTAAATTAAATATACATATAAAATGTGACTAATGTTGATAATTTGCAAATAATAATTAAAATTTATAAAATATAAAAAATATGTAGCAAAATTTTATTTGTAAACAGAAATAAAATTTTCTAAAACAAATAATCTTCATCAGATAATACTCAAGTCAAAAATACACTTGTTCAAAACTATTTATTTACTTATTTTTTAATACGAAGAAGAAACAAATCACTATTATACAAAAACTGTTTAAATTGCAAAATTTTTGGCATGTGAACTTTATCAACAAAGAGAAAATATTTTTTCATGAGTTATCCTACACAATTATAATTTAAAATGCTTGTTCTAAAAATAAGTTGCAGATACTAATTTTCTAAACCTTAAAACAATCCTTTTGTTCATGTAAATTTAAGCATTTCATAAAGATTAAAGAACAGAAATTTCAGATATTTGTAATCAGTTAAGCATTCTTATACTAATATATTAATATTGAAACATCTAATTAAATTCTACTAGCAACATTCATTTTAAAAAGTTATAAAATATTGCCTCCTCATTCATTGTCATTGAAAATTTTTAAAGAAAATAAGGAAGAACAAAATGATTGCATTTTATCCAGAGCCATGGATACAAGGTAATTTGAAGGATACAACAGTGGGTGACTTTACATAAAATGGGCTTCATTGAAAATTGCAAATGGATAGGTGTTTTAATTGATATTACCTTTAACACTTCAGAAAACAATAAAACTAGGTGTTGCTAATAAAAGAAAATAGTTTTCTTTTCTTTTATGAAAAATAAATAAATAAAATAATAATAATTACTCAGGTACAAAATTTCAATTTTGTGCTAGCAAAACCGTTATTTACTTTTAACTTCTCACAACTTTCTTTGTGTAAAATTCAAAATTGTCACATTAATGACAACTGGTGTTGTACCCTACCCAGCTGAATAATAAAACTTATATTATTTTAATGAATGATAGTGGCCCTAGTTACACAGATCTTCTCTACACACAACATGCAAGACTATTACAGTATATTTCCATAGCTATTATGTTAAAGTTTATAGATTAAAAATAATAATAATAATAATTAAAAAACATTTCTTTTGCATATGGACTTGTGATTGTTTTTCATTAGCTTTTAACATTACAATAAAGATGCTAAAAATAAACTATCCTATTTCCTACTTTTCATAGTTTCATGACTGATACTGATAAAAAAAAAAAAGATAGTGTCAGAAAAAGAGAGTTATTAAACATAACACAACAAATAATCCAATCATAAAAAATTATTACATCTTTATTCCAAAACCTATTGATATGAAAAATACATAAAATTATAATTTCAATAATTAAGTAGCAGCAAAACAAAGATGAAGTATCTTCATAGTAAAAAAATAACCAAAAAATCATAAATGACTAATATAGAATGTCCATAAATAACTATTATATTACACCAGTACTATATTTTTAGGCACTGCGACGACTTGAAACTCATTATTTCTCAAATTTCTGTATTAGTATTTACATTGAGTCAAATAACCTGATATTGGCTTCTCAGTTCTTCATTGCTGGAAGTACCAGGAAGGTATGGAAGAATTCTGGGAGGAGTTCGTTGATGTAGAGTATCCCATGGAATACCTAGTAAAAACGGATGGTTTCTGATAGAAGGATAACCATCAGTATCATCTGAACCTAAACGTTGGGAAGGCTCAAGCACCTACAAATAACAAATAAATAAAAATACAAAAAATACAAAAAATCAATAAAAAGGGTGAAAAATAAACTGTCAAAATTGAGTATCGCTATTAAACATTCAAAGCATCAATTAGCCTTACATAAAGACCTCAACCTAAACCAAAATTTATTCCTAACATAACAGTAAACTTCAAGTCTAATTGATTGGAGCCTATACAGGGTTCCTGGCAAAACATGAATGGCGAATTCCCTGACTTTACATGACCAAATCTAACAGAATTCCCTGACTTTCCATGATTAAATCTCAAAAAAATCCTCGACTCTCCCTGACCAAATCTCAAAAAATTCTGTGACCAAACAGTCATACAGTGATATTTGCTACTTATTTTCACAACTGTTTGTCTAAATTTATCATTTTTTTCCAATTGTTTGATGAATTATGTGATCCCCCCCCCCCAAGATTTTACAAATTTTATGCTATTTTTCATTTTTCCCTCAAGACTTTTCCATGACTTTCTAGAAAATATTTGTAAATTCCCTGACTTTTCCTGTATTTTTTTAAATTTCCCTGACTTTTCATAACTATTTTGAAATTCCCCGATTTTCCATGACACTGGGAACCTTGCTATATACTTTTTATATGAGTGTTGCAGCAGAATTAGTAGAAAATTATTTCAATCCCCCCCCCCCCCAGGACTGAACACATATCTTTATTTGTTTATAATCTTATATACATCCACCTTATATTCATTTATAGCATACATGCAATTTTCAATGAATACACTAGATATCAGGGGTAGATGCAGTTTTTGCTCCTTTAAATTTCAATTATACAGAGAAAAAAAAAAAAAAAAAAAAAAAGTTGATTTTGTGAAATTTACTATATTTCTGAAAAATATAAATTTTTGTAACTAAAGACCAAATTTAAATCAAGCCTTTATCAATAACCTTTTAAAGACCTTCTGCTAGAGTTTTCCATTCTTTTGAACTTTATGTGCAAATTATGCATTTAAGATCTTAATAAAATAAACATATATAACAAAGAGCTTGCTTTTACAGAATGGTATTGTGCAAAATAGCCTTTTGATTAAAAGACTTTTTATGAAAGGGTTATAAAGAGGCAGCAATTTTTGCCTGGATTGACCCTTACATACAATTTTTTTGTAATAATTTGAAAGTAGAGTGGTACCTTGCTTTATAATGATAATTCATTTCAGGATTGTAATTGTTAGCCAAAACAGTTGTTATCTAACAAGGAAGGTCTCCATTGGGGGCATACTCAGAATTTTTTGAAAAAAATACGAATTAAACTACTCATGTAGGTAATAAAGGATCAGTGAAAATTAGCGGCGGAATTACATTATTAGATATGTAAAAAAAATAAAATAGTTTGGAATAATTGGCGTGAAAAGCTGAAAGCGACGCGGGATTTGGCAAGCAGTGCATTTCCTCGCCAAAAGCAGACGATTTTAACGAATCTGAAAATTGATTTTAATTGACTTCACTGTTAAAAATCTACAGCATTTACTGCAACGTCACTCCACTACTTTTAAAGAATATCTCTCTTCTGTCCAATGAGAATGCTCCATAGCACGACGAATTGACCGTGTCATACACTGTTAAAAATCTGCTGCATTTTGTTGCAACGCACTCCACCGCTTGTATATAATATCTCTATTCCAACCAATGAGAAAGCTCCATTTCACGGCCAAGTAACCGTTTTCTATACAAGCAAGGGAGTGCGTTGCAACAAAATGCAGCAGATTTTAACAGTGTATTTTTCAATTTGGAACAATTTTAATCAATTTAAATTGTGTTTTAAATGATAAAATATATTAATTTCATTTTGTTATAAGTACATATAAACGTATATGACAAAATTACACTTGAAGTAAAGTAAAAATGCAAAACTAAAATTACTTAAACTAAACGTATTTAAATAAATTGAACATAGAAAGTTTTTACTTTAAAAAGTATTCGAAGCGCATGTGTCTCTAAGCGTATTTTTCAAAATTTCGTTTTCTCGCCAACCGGAGATAAACCGCCAAATAAACGAAATTTTTATTATTTTTTTACGGACGTTATAAGGAGGTTCCGCCGAAATTTTTTTTATAAACATATATAACTATATGAGAAGAACATTCTGTAATTTTTTCAGATTTTTCTGAGTATGCCCATATGGAGACCTTCCTTGTAAGGTGCAATTTCACATGCAATTTGATGGAAAATCGATTAATATGATCCAAAATAGTATAAAATAAAAATGCAAGTAAAACTCATTTAAAATATCTTTAAAATGTGATAAATATCATTTATTTATTAAATTTGTACAAAAATAAATAAATAAAATAATATGTACAGGAAAACAGTTTTAATTAACAATTTTTACCAGAAGGGCAATTGAGCCAGTATGAAACATTTTAACAAGTGAATAATTAAAAAGCCTATGGTTTTTTGTTTCTACTTCTTTTTTAAAAAAATTCTGAAAAACACTATAAACTTTTAAATATTGCCAGGAGTGAGGAAATACATTGTTTAATTCACCACTGGCGAGTGAATTTTCTGAAAGGGCATGTGAATTTTCAAGTATACTTTGAAAACAACAACATGTAGAGATATGCCAAAAACATCATTATTATTTTTTATGCTAGTTAACTATATTTTGTAACTTTCAAAATTATTATAATGTGAACATGGTATTAAATTCTATTTTATATTAAAACTTCTTCTCTTGTATATATTTCTTAATTTCATAGAAAGCAAATTATAAAAATGCAGCACAGTAATAGTAATTAACTATTTTTTCAATTGGATAATTTTGTCATAACAATTTTCAACTTATGTTACATTTTGTTGGCAGGTAAAATTTTCCAACTACAAATCATTATGGAAAAAAATATTTATCTACATTTATAATAATTACACTTTTTAATTTTTTGTCAACATAAATTGCTGCAATTAGGCATTAAAATTGCTAACACACTGAGCATGTAACAATTGATAAAACATTATGTAAATTCAACAAAATATAATTAAAATGAAAATGCAACCTACGAGTAGTTTCTCAACAAGATCCCGTGCTAAAGGAAGAAAGCCATCAGGAAAATCATATTCCAGTTTAGTGATTTTCTGAAACATGAGATATTCATTTCTGCAACAGAAAAGATAGTTTGAATATGTGTTTTATATTTTGATAGCAGAACACTATAAAAAGGATATATATACTTACGGTGCTCTAAAAGGAGGAAGACCAGACACCATTTGGTATATAATGCATCCTAAGGCCCATAAATCAACACTATGAAAAATAAAAAATATTAAGTAAAAAAAACTAAAAAATGTTTTTAACGTATGAGAAAAGCAAGATGATTTTTAATTAGAAGTTTACTGTTATACAGAAATTTTACAAAATAATTAACTTTATAAGTGACAGATGTTAAAACTATAATTAACCATTATTACTGTTATTTAAACCTACCTTTTTCAAATCCTGAAAAAAAAAAAAAAGGCAAACTTTCATACAAACCATATACATGAGAACAGCAATAGGTAATAGTAATGTGACAATAGGATACCATTATACAAAACCTTCTTTTACTTCCTAAAAAAAATATATCTATTAATGGATTTATTGTGAAAATTAAGTGTTTAAAAATTAATGTGATAACGACATCATTTTGTTCCAACATGACAGTCACTATATCAATCAAGAGTTGAATTAAATAACATTAGTCTATTATCTTTATTTTATTTAATGTAATTTGGTTCTAGCATGTACAAATGGAATTTTGTAATCGATTTTTCACTCACTTCCTAGAATTATAAAAATTATGCTTACTGGTCTGTTTCTGATGACAGCAAAATAATTTAGTATTTTTAGAAATTAATTATAAATTAATAAATTAAATTTAAGGTGCTCTCATTAACCATGTATAAATAATAACAAACAAAATATTCTTTTTAGTTACAACTGTATACAAATTAAAACAACAATGGAGTTAATGATATGCCAAATCACGCTCATTAAATTAATTAAATGCTAATTAAATTCAATTAATTGGCTGTGAAAGGAAGTTGATTAAATATTTAAATACCTAAGTGTGGGATGTTATTCGGTACTTAAAATATAGAACAGAGATGTTACAGTCACATTTTATTGTAGACGACACAACACATAACACATTATATACAAATCGCAAGACGAGCGCAACTCAATCAATTGAATATTCATAAAAATTACTTAGCACAAAGAACATCTCTAAGAGAGATGCTTAGCGAACACACATCCCAATCTTACATCTTAACTGCAAACTCAATTACTTCACTTCATTTCATGTCTTTTTAGAAATGGAAGGCAAAATATCTCCGGATATTTTGCCGAAGGTGGCAATAGCGCCACCTATAGATACTATAATTTAGGGAAGGCAGTCACCCTGTTACAGCCTCCCCCTCTGGTTCCGCGAACGTCCCGGTGTGGAACCAGTAACTTTCTTTGGTGGCCTACCGCGTTTCTTAATGGGTGCGACAGGCACTATGTCAGAGTCATTACATAGTTTTAAGGCAGAAGTGTGACATGTAGCAAGTGGATCATTTGGACTGTCCATACTTGCTATGACAAAAGTGGTGGGTGATTTTTGAGTTAAAATGTGTAAGGTCCATCATGTTTAGGCATGAACTTCGACGTTTTGTTGTTAGAGGCTTTACTTACTGGATGTAAGTCAACCCAAACTTTGTCTCCTGGAACAAAACTATGTCCCGGTTTCCGACTACGGTCAGCAAATTTTTTCCTCTGATCTTGCTTAGATTCAACTTTGTCTTTGATTTCTTTGGTGAATTTTGCGAATTTCTTGAGATATGGAGTAATCTCAGGCACAAAATTATCATTTTGAATTACAGCACGAATGTCATGCTGAACATCATCCGTTGTTCTCAATTCTCTTCCAAACTGCAAGAATGCTGCTGTTTCTCCAGTAGTGTCACACTTAGCAGTATTTAGTGCAAAACGGATTGTTGGAAGCTTTTCTTCCCAAGAGCAGTGATCATTTTCTACTAATATAGCTAATCTCGGCTTGAGATCTCTATTTTTCCTCTCCACAGGATTAGCCTGGGGATGGTATATGGGAGTTGGATTTTGTTTGATACCTAAAAGAAAACAAAGTTGTTGCATCACACTACTAACAAATTGGGGTCCGTTATCATATATTATACGTCTCGGTAGACCATATCTAAGGATAACTTCTTCAAGCAACGTAGTTGCACATTGCGCTGCAGTAGCATGTGTAAGGGCAAACAATTCCACCCATCTTGTAGCACAGTCTTCTACTATAAATATCCACCTTTTACCGTTTTTACTTTTTGGTAAAGGGCCAAAAAGATCAATTGATAGAACTTCAAATCTTTGTGAATACACTGGTGTTTGTAACAAACCGGATGGTTTTTGATTAGAAGGCTTATACCTATTGCATTCAGCACAATTTTTGACATAATTTGCAATGTATGAACGCATTCCAGTCCAATAATACCTTTTGGATATTCTATTTAACGTACCTTCAGCACCGTAGTGACCAGCCGTAGGTGAATCGTGGTGTTCTTTTAAAATTTTCTCCCTTTCATGTGATGGGACAACTAGTTGAGCTTCTTCTGATTCCGAACTTGGAGAATACCTGTATAAAACTCCTTGATTCATAATATAACCGCGATCAGTCCAGTTAGTATAGTCAAGAGTTTTTTCTTCATCTTCGAAACTTTTAATAATTTTCTTTAATTCTTCATCTTTCATTTGTTCAGCACGTAAATCACTTGATGATTTAGAAGGAATATCAACTATTATAGCACAAATATCGCAACTTTCTTTATTGGTATGATCACAAGCAGGACGAGAAAGCATGTCAGCTATGACGTTAGCTTTGCCTGGAATATATTCTATTTTCAAATTAAATTCTTGTAATTGCAAAGCCCATCTGGCAAGTCTTCCAGAGGGTGACTTTAAACTCATGAGCCATCGGAGAGGCTGGTGGTCGGATGCCACAGTAACTTCTGTTCCATCAATATATCCTCTGAATTTATTAAGAGCCCAGACAACAGCAAGTGCTTCTCTTTCTGTGGTGTGATAGTTCCGTTCTGCAGCAGTCAACAATCTACTTGCATACTCAATCGGATGCTCTTCAGCACCTTCACCCTGTAGAAGTACTGCTCCCAGAGCATAACTACTTGCATCAGTTCGAATGAAAAAAGGTTTAGTTTCATCAGCTTGTTTCAATATTGGAGCTGAAACGAGGCATTGCTTCAAGGTTTGAAATGCATTTTCTTCATCGGCACCCCAGTGCCATTCCACATTCTTTTTTGTGAGATTACTAAGTGGTCTGGATATTTTTGCAAAGTCTTGTATAAAACGGCGATACCATGAACATGTCTGCAGAAAAGATTGCAGTTGTTTTATATTCTTCGGAGGTGGGATCCTCACAATAGCATCAACTTTCCCAGGATCAACTTCTAGGCCATTTGGTGTGATTCAGTGTCCTAAATATTTTACTCTGGTACAAGCAAAGTTGCATTTTTCTCTATTAGCAGAAAGTTTCCATTTGTCTAATCTTTTAAAAACAGCTTCAAGATCAGCTAGATGTTGTTCAAAACTTGATGATAAAACAATTAAGTCATCAAGATAAGTGAGAATATTTACATCTGGGAGTCCCTTGCGAAAGCTATCCATTGTCCTCTGAAACGTTGCAGGGGCATTGCGGAGACCAAACGGCATTCTTCGAAAGCGATATGTTCCTAGAGGGCATACAAAAGCAGTTTTATCTCGATCAGGTTCATAGACACTCACTTGATAGTAACCAGCATTCAGATCCAGCGTTGTCATGAACTGAGCAGTTTTCGCCTGATGCAAAAGATCGTCCATACGAGGGAGTGGATAGGTATCTGGTATAGTAACTTCATTCAGCTTCCTGTAGTCTACACATAAGCGAACACTACCATTTGGCTTAGGAATGAGCACTATTGGTGCAGAGTATGGAGACTCGCATTCTTCAATAATTCCTTTGGCTAGAAGATCATCAGTTTGGGTTTTACACAATTCTTTCTTTGCCGGTGATAACCTGTAAGGAGGTAGTGATATAGGACGATGGTCTCTGGTATTTATATGATGTTCGACGACGGGTTTTGCTTCTCCCCCTGGTCGAAAGGTATTGGAAAATTTTTCAAGTAAATCATTAAGCCTTTTTATTTGTATCTCAGATAGATGCTGACCTTCTGTTTCTCTTAACATAACCGAGTTAACAGTGGCAGTTGGTGCTGAGATTTCAGGCGTCGTAATGAAAGGATCATCAGAAAAGGGAATTTTACGTTTAGGATTGTTCTGGAAATACCAACTTTGGCTTCTCATATCTAGCACGATCCCCATTTTATTTAAAAAATCTATGCCTAACAATGTTCTATTTCCCTGGGCTTCGGGTAAGGCAAAAATCGTTGTACTAGTTGTACGACCTTCTATTTCAACTGCGATTGTTGCTTGAAGAACGTTGGTTTCTTTTCGTAGTCCATCAGCAAGTGTTATGCTTACACCGGTGTCTTCGAACACAGTTCCTTGGTCACACAGAATCTTGTATAACATTTCCCCAGCAATGCAATGAGTAGCTCCTGTATCTGCGCAAGCAACCCCTGTAACACCATTTACCTTTATGTATAACAAAGGTGTTGCTTGAGTATTGACAAAACAAGATTTGAGCTGAAGGGAACGAAAATTTGCTGATTGCGTCTGCGTAGAAATAGATGGAGAACAATTAGGACATTTGGCTTTGACAAAACCTTGTTTACCACAGCCATAACAATTTATAATCGGATGCTTATCATTGTTTTCGTATCTTGAATTTGTATATTTTGAAGTAGAATGATTATTTTTATAATTTGAAAAATGTTCGTTAGTTTCATGTTTGGGTGTTTGATTTTTCCAGAACTCTTGACCATTTGAATTTTTCGGCAAAACATGTTTCTGCGCTTCACGCGTTTTTGGATAACTTGCTGACTTTTGAGAAGAAGGTTTAATGTTTTCGTAAATGTCTAGCTTTTCAGCCAACACGACAGGATCATTTAACTTGTCCCAACCATCTAAATAATGATTTTTATATTCATGTGGACACTTTTTCTTAATCTGATCAGCGATTATTAGTTCAGTTAGTTTTTCAAATGAATTGATTTCTAATTCGGATAACCAACCCTCAAAATAATTTCTAAGTTCAAAATAAAAATCCTTCCAAGTAGAATTTTCTCTTTTTTGATGTCGGCTAAATAATACTCTAAATTTTTCTGCTGTCAACTTAAATCTTTTAAGCAATATGTCACGAATATAAGAATAATTTTTGAACATTTCTTCTGGTTCTCTGGCGATTAGTTTACCAATGTCGTTCGGAAGTACGGCAATTAATTGAGAAACCCAAAATTCTTTGGAGACATTAAGCATTTTCATTTGACATTCAAACATTGTCAAAAACAAAGACATATCATCCTTTTCAGGAATAAATGTTGGCAAGATTTTTTTAATATCTATACGCATCTGGTCTATTTGATTTTGTGGTACTGTTGTCACGGTAGGGTTTTGAGCATGTAGCTTAAGCTTTTCTAGCTCATATGCTCTTTCCTCTGCAATACGTTTATCCTGAATCATTTGTTGTTCTGCAATTTCTTGTTTTTTGCGATCTTCCACGATAGCCATAAATGCCTCTTTAACAAATTGTTCGTCGTCTTTAAGCAGTTGACACTTCATAATTTTCTCACGTAAGACTGATAGTTTATCATCTTTATCTACATCTAACTCTAATTCTGTGCCCAAATTAAACAAATCGATTTTTTTTCCTTTAGAAAGAAACGCCATTTTTCCCAAATTGTTGTTGATATTGTTGATTTATGCTTAAATTCGAAAACTATTAGATACGTGACCCATTAAATAATAAGAACAAAATGACTACCTTCCCCTTACAGGTAAATAAAACATGTAAATATGGATAAATTTCATAAATAAATGTTTAAAAAAAATGCAGGAAATAATTTAAAACATACTAAAATATACCACTAATTTAATCATGAGCTCATGAAAATATTTAGAAGAAATATTATTATACGTTAAAATTCAACCTTTTTACCAAATTAGCTTACCAATGACATAAATCATTCATTTTAAATATATGAAATATTATAGGTAATTCATTGCGAAATAATTATCAACCACACATAAATATGAAAACAACTCGAAATATGAATAAAGAACTTACTTTACATCTAATAAAAAAAAAAAAAACAACATACGAAATAATAAAATTTATCAAAATCATTTTTAAACTCTGTGCACAGATTAAAAAAAAAGTAATAACACAAAATTCACTTACTCAGAATCCTTGTTTTTAAAAACAATATAAAAAAGAAATCACTTTCAATTTCAGAAAACTAATGTTTCTTAATAATCTTACTCAAAATCAACATAAAACAAAACAAACAAAAAAAAATTATATATATATATATGAAACAGCATTTGTCTTAATAAATAAAAGAAAATGAAAACTTTTTTTTCCGCAGCTGGCCAGCAAAAAAAAGAGAAACAAACAAACAATAAAAAAAAAAAAATAAGTTCAACTTTTACCGGTAAAAACAAATAAAATAAAAATCTATTTTTAGATAAAGGTTGTCGATGATTCACATAGCAGTTAAAACACGCAGAAGTAAATAGGTATTGAACACTTCTAAGAACAAAATCAGATTATAATTAGAATACTTTTATATGACGAAATGAAAAAGTTTCAATCACAAACACCAGTTATGTTTAAAAACTAGAAGATATTTTGTTGCTTATGAAGACTGAAGAACATTATTTATTGTCATGTCGACAATATTTTTCAATTATTTCCAATGTGAAGGGTACGGATTACCCTTTTCGAATGCATTTTCTTGCTTTTTTTTGTCAGGATGACGCACTTAAAACATACAATTGAAGAAGAAGAAAGCACTATTAAAAATAAGAACAGAAGCTTGATTCATTGTAGATTTGACAACACCTTTAAAATGGGTACAGGTTACTCTTTTTTTTATACTTTCTTGAATTTTGTCGCGATGATACTACCACACATAACTGATATTAAAGAAATTAGCACAAAACTGGAGTATATCTTGATACTTGATATGGCACATTATATAATAGAACTTTTTGGAAATCACAGGATGAATTGTTCTTGACGAACACGGCACTTGAGAACAAAAAACTTCATTTATTGCCGAGGTGACAATAATTTAGAAGTGGATACGGATTACCCAAAAATATAATTACTGGAACTTTTGTCAGGATGACAACAGCGAACTTGACACAAAGACTTTGAAAGCACAAAAATGTTCCGAAAGAACTCCATTTTACGTTGGGCGTCAGTGTGGGATGTTATTCGGTACTTAAAATATAGAACAGAGATGTTACAGTCACATTTTATTGTAGACGACACAACACATAACACATTATATACAAATCGCAAGACGAGCGCAACTCAATCAATTGAATATTCATAAAAATTACTTAGCACAAAGAACATCTCTAAGAGAGATGCTTAGCGAACACACATCCCAATCTTACATCTTAACTGCAAACTCAATTACTTCACTTCATTTCATGTCTTTTTAGAAATGGAAGGCAAAATATCTCCGGATATTTTGCCGAAGGTGGCAATAGCGTCACCTATAGATACTATAATTTAGGGAAGGCAGTCACCCTGTTACATAATTTTTTTTTTCTTTTTTAATTACTTATCTACGTTTTATTTCCTTTAACACTAGAACGCCGGACGGTGTCATTTCGACACCAAAGCGTGTAAATTTCTATGTAAAATCTGTAAATTATAAAGGAAATTTTTTATGTCTCTCGACTTTT
Organism: Maratus speculifer; assembly: GCA_964019185.1. NCBI lineage: Eukaryota > Metazoa > Arthropoda > Arachnida > Araneae > Salticidae > Maratus > Maratus speculifer. The sequence continues at coordinate 69,439,212 of OZ025289.1, read as the reverse complement.
ATTAAATATGTGAGTAGAACTCGCATCGAAATTTTTTTGGAAATCGATTTATTTAAACTTGGTTTACGGGCAAATTTACCTAGAACGCCGGACTGGTGTCAATAGGACACCGCAATAATTTCATTTCTGCTAACTTTAATTTCGTTCTGTGCGATAATTCCACACACGATCATAGTTCAGGGATCTCAAAATATTTTTTCAACACCTGGTCATCACGTGATTTGTTTCAGCTGCAACAACACCTGCCACTGAGGTTTTATTTCTCACAAAGTTAATACATATAGATATACGGTTGCTTCCGAGTTATGACTAGTAAAATTTCGTGAGATTTCCTTTCTTTGTTTTTACATTTTATGAATAAATTTAAAATGTCTCGTAAAAGGGGGCTTACTGCGGATGAAATTACCACGCTTCTGAGAGAATTGTCAGATAATGAATCAGAAGGTGGAGAATTATCTGAACTGTATGATGAATCTGATAGTGAAAATTTTATTCCTGTTGTATCATCTGAATCGGAAAGCGATGAGGATATTGAAATCACTTATTCTCGAAATCGGACTGAATTTATGGCTCGCGATGGTTCACGCTGGAAAGAATGTTGTTCTAGAAGTGCAACCGGTAGATTAGCAATACAAAATATTTTATGAGAAGCTAGTGGTCCAACTAGTTATGCAAAAAGAAATGTGAATTATGACAGAGTTTTGAGTGCTTGGTTGCTTTTTATAGACAAAAGGATTTTAGAGCGTATAATTAAATGCACAAACACAAAAGCTCGCCGAGTATTAGAAAATGATGCTTGGTCTCTTTCAGAACAGGAACTTTTAGCTTACATTTCGATTTTGTATGCACGTGGAGTTTCAGGAGCTAGTAACCTCGAACTTCATTCATTATGGTGTACAGAATCGGGTATAAATTTTTGTAAAGAAACCATGTCCAGAAACAAATTTTGTGAAATATCAAGATTTTTGCAATTTGATATCAAATCAACTCGACGTAATCGAATTAAAGATGATAAATTCGCAATGATTTCAGAAGTATGGAATCGTTTTATTGAAAATTGCATAAGCTGTTACAAACCAGGCCAGAACATAACAATTGATGAACAATTGTTTCCAAGTAAGACTCGCTGTCCGTTTACTCAGTTTATAGCATCAAAACCTGATAAATACGGGCAAAAATTTTGGATAGCTGCAGATTTAGAAAGTAAGTATATTTTAAACGCATTTACCTACTTAGGAAAAAATGAAGAACGAGATCAAAGTCAGAGGCTTTCTGAGTATGTGGTTTTAAAATTAATAGAACCTTTTAAAAATATGGGAAGAAATGTCACAGTTGACAATTTTTTTTACTTCTCTTGAGTTGGCAAAGAAACTAAAGGGAAGGCGGATGAGCTTAGTTGGCACGATAAATAGGGCCAGACGAGAAATTCCAGATTGTGTAAAATCAGGAAAAGAAAAGTTGTACTCAACAAAAGTATTGAAGAATGATGAATCGGGCTCAACACTTACAGTTTATCAATCTAAAAAGAAAAAAATATGATAATTCTCAGTTCTATGCATTCAAGCATCACAATTGCTAACAATTCAAAGAAAACACCTGAAGCCGCCAGTTTTTATAATGAAACGAAATGTGGCGTAAATATTGTTGACCAAATGGCAAGACAATATTCAGTCAAAGCAGGTTCAAGAAGATGGCCAATTCACACATTCTACAATATTTTAGACTTTGCTGCTATAAACGCTTGGATTGTTTTCAAACGTGTAACGAGAAAAAACAAAACAAGGCGTGTATTTATACAAACACTAGCTGAAGAAATACGATCAGAATACACTGAAAAATCCACTAAAAGAAGCAGGGGAGATGAAGAAGAACTGCGGACTGAAAATTCCTCTAAGCGTAAGAAATGCGAAGTTAAAAAATGTCATGGAAATGTGACAAATAAAGTATGTTCTTCTTGTAATAGAATGACATGCGGTAAATGCACAAAAATGTCACCTACAAACGTATTGACTGTTAGTAATGTAAGTAGTTATTTCAATTCTTTATAATTTCATATTATCTTGCAAAAATATTCTTATGTTATAGACATAATAATTATTTGTGTGTGCCATATGTATGCTTTGATCATCAAGCAAAATTGTTCTTATATTATAGATAAAATGTAATTTGTGTGTGAAATATATTTCTCTGTATCTCGAAAAATTAATAGTATTTTACAAATATAATAATATTTGTGTGTACTTTAAACATTTTAATTTACTCTTGTAAAATTTTTTTTTCTTTTTTTAGATTTAACATTATTTGTGTGTTCTACATGTATTTGTAAAAAAGAATATTAAACGGTACATTTTTTGAATTTTTTTGCATAATATCGACCAGTGTCAAAATGACACCTGCCGGCGTTTTAGGGGGTAGCAATATTTCAGGCGTTTTAGTGTTAAGGTTAAACATATCACCATTACTATATATTTACAAAAGATAAAATCAATAGTAAGTTTTTGAAGACATGAACATTTATCCATTGAATCAACAACGCACAAAGAGAATTACTGAAGTGCTTACATTTTAAAATAATCTCACAACTATACCATTTTACAAAAAAAGAAAATATTAAAGAAAATGTTTATAAACTTCCTCTTCTTACCTTGGTGATGCACTTTTATCACTCAACATTTCAGGAGACACATACTGTGCTGTGCCAACAAAAGAGTTTTTTCGAGGCACTTCACTGCCTGATTCTAAAAATAAATAAATAATATTTTGTAAAGTAACCTATGAAAATCCATCAAATATAAACAGAATTTTACTCCTCCAGTGCTAGATATGTGAAAACAAACTATATGTTAAGCTGTCAAATAATGTTTCATCCACTCAAGTTAATTTTTTAGCTGACTTTTCAATAAGTAGTAAGGAAGTACATCTTTCCTTTGGACAACAGTTCATTACCAAACTTATTGCCGTTTAGGACAGAAAACCCATTGAAATTTAGTAACGATTTAGCACAGCCCCAAAACACTTGTCTTAAGAAAATCCAAGTCTAAGACTAGTTATGGAAAAGTTCATGGAAAGAAAAAGAAGTCATAGGAAACAAGGCCTGCAATTAAGCCGATTTGTAGCAATCTGATGGTAAGACCATTATGACCACATTCTATGATTTTAAAGGCATTTTGCTCATTGACTTAATTAATGATTGTTAGACTGTTAATGCAGTATACTACTAGACAAGATAAGACTTGCACACCTGTGGAAAAGGTATGGATTCCAGATAAGCAATGTTATCATTCCCTCCATAACAACACTGAGCTCAATACAGCAGCTTTAATGCGAGAATAACTTAAAGAAATGCATTGGGCAATATTGGAGCACATGACCTATTATCTGCACTGCAATTACCAAATGATCAGGCCACTAAAAGAGGCAATTAGAGGTCATCCTTTTGAGGAACATGCAGCTGTCAAGATGTTTATACACAAGAGAACCACCCCCTTTCATTTTATGAAGAAGTTTGAAATTGGAAGATTATGTAGAAAAACAGTTTCACCAATATATCATACAATATCACTAATTCTGAATTCTATGTCAAAAAAATAAAAAGTAAATAAATTTTGATTTATGTTTGAGTGACTATTGTAGATTGATACATAACAATTAATAATCCAAGATCAACATAATTTTACATAAATTTTCTTTTAGGAACTACTTTAAAGCTATTTTTCAAGACAATTTCTAAAAACTAACTTGTACCCACTGTTTAAGAATAAAATTCTAAATAACACAGTTTTCTTAAACAAATAGTTTTAATGCAGAAATATTATCCAGGAAGTAAGTTCCAAAATGTAATAATTTCCACACCCAACAAATGGTGCTAAGCTTACTGCCTATTTGAATCATATCATCAGTAACTGAAGGTTTCATAGCAAAAACTTTCGCAGGTGGAACACTGACATCCATAAATCTTGTACTTTAAGACTCCAGAAAGTATCGCCAGCTATGAAATTAGAGAGAGAGAGAGAGAAAAATAAAATCCATGAGTTTAATTAGAGCAAAACATTGGTTCTCCATCTAAAAAATTATATAAATATCAGATAATCCCTGAAACATGACAACGATTTTGTATTATAAGAGTGAAATAGGAAAAGCATATTCATCTGGAGAAAAAAGAAAGTATATAGAAACAAAATATTTGCATAAATACTGTGAAACAAACAGTTACTAATCTGGAAGTATTAATGTGTATTTATACTCCACAATGGAGTAAGATGGCATGCACATGCAAACTTTCAGTTCTGCTTATAAGCAATTAAAATTAAAATCTCCTACCATAAGCAACTGTAAGAGGGCTAAACCTGACACACAATATATATACTGTAGATAATGAATACAAAAATAGTGAACACTCTCAACATCAGAGTAGATGGATTACTTTAAGGAGATAACATAAAATCCATAAACAGTTAGTAAGCTTAACTTACTGTTAAAAATTAAATATTAACAACAAATAATAAGAAAATTTTAAAGAGAAATTTCTACAACATCTATGTATAATAAGTATTCACATAATAATAATAAATAAATATAACAAGTCTTCAATTTATTCTAACAATTTATTAAAAATAAATTTCTTATTTCTAGAGTTATAATAAAAAATGCAAAATACTCTAATAAGATGCATTCAAAGATATTTAAATTCAAATAAAAAAACTTACTATCATCTTCAGAATTAATAACTTTGGCAGATCCAAAATCTGTAATTTGTATATGCATATTTTCATCTAATAAGATATTTTCAGGTTTGAGATCTCTAAAATATAATAATTACACAATTTTTTATACTAAGATGTAATCACCAAAAGATACATTTATAAAGAAGTATATTTACACAATAAAGATACACTATAAACATAATCCAAATAATGCAGCATATAAGGGTCAATCAACTATTTTTTGCACCAAACACAGGCTAGATTATTTTTTAAAATGTGTATAAATAATTACTGTATTTATTCTCATATTTTGCACTTTGATTCACCATATTTTCAGTTTTAAAAATAGGACATCTGAAAGTTTTTTTTTTTTTTTTTTTTTACAATATTAGTTTTTTAAAGAACATCTTAGAATATAAAGAGAAATGATCTTCTATAATGCAACATTTTCTTATATAGATCAAAATTTATTAATAATTCTAATATCAATTCAAATTCAGAATATTAACTTTGATAATTCAATCAACATTTAAAATATTGCTATTTCCTTAACCACCTCAATCCTGAGACAAATAGTACAAGACACCATAAAAACCAGTTTAAAAATACTAGTAAACATATCCAAAGTTGTATCAGTCTATATATTGATTCTTATGATATCCATGCATTTAATAAAAAGATCTAGAAGTAATTTTAATAATTCTAGAAACATTTAAATTAATTTAAAGACTGTTATTTATTGTCTCCTACAGGCGACATTTGGGCTGAGTAGGTAATAATTAATTATTTCCATTATTAAATAATTCTGTTTTTTTCATTAGGGGCTGTGCTTATATAAAGTTATCAACTTTTTGATAATTTTGGACCCCCTTACCCCCAAGTAATGATGTTGTTATCAATGTCAAAAATATTTTTGACTTAAGAATTTATTTCTTTTGTTTGGAATGATATACAAAACTGGTTAAATTTATTAAATCAATTATCAAACTCGAGCCATCAGTATAACGAACTGACGTTCTACAGACTAAGCCACATGAAATGTCACCTGGCCGGGAGCTTCTCTCTATTACATGTTGGCAAGGCTACAAATACACTAGATGGAATATATTCTGTGAGCCACTAACCTGGGGATGAACACGAAACTCAAATAAAACCAGCATCGATTGAATATATTAATATGTGGAAATTTTTCCAGGGAGAAAATTTGCCTTGAATATAATATTTCAAATGAAAATCAAACTAAAAATTTTTTTTAATTGCTTATAGGCATAAATGCCAACCTAATGAAAAAGTTTCTATGACAGACCATCAGTATAGCGCACTGACGTTCTACAGATTAAACCACATGGAACGACACTCAGCATGGATCTTCTCACTATTACATGTTGGCAAAGCTACATAACACACCACAAGATGAAATATAGTCCATGAGCCACCTATTTGGGGGCAAACATGAAATTCAAATAAAATCAGCATTGGCTAAATATATTAATACATGGAAATTTTTACAGAGAGAAAATTCGCCTTGAATACAATATTTTAAATGAAAATCAAATTTCAAATCTTTTAATTGCTTATAGACATAAATGCCAACCTAGAGAAGGCATAAAAGCAACCTAGTATACTAGCTAATTGTGGTAGAAGATACATTTTGTCAGACAGCTTATATCATGTCAATTGCTTGTCTTGCATTTTATTCCATTTTTGCATTTACCTTTGAAGATCCAGAAACTTTATTTTGCAAGTCTACAAGAACTTATTCAACTAGTCGGTGTTGGAAATTCATTTTGACAATTTTTAAAGACACTTGAAAAAATGTTTATTATGAAATTCGTTAAAGTGAATGGTTTTTAATAAGACAGCAGGAGGGGGGGGGGGGAGGAAGGAGGATTACATGATTTTTTTCCCTTAATTTGGAAGAATCCCAACTTTGCACTTATTTTATTTCTAAATTAATGATAACAACAGGTTTTAAATGATTTTTTTTTTTTTAATATCTCAATTACAAGCTCTCCCTCTCCAAATTAAAATGTTTTTTCTTTTAAAGAAAGGAGGATTTTACAATTTTGATTTTACAACAGATCAATGAAAACATTATAAACAAAATAAGCATAAGTAATCATAACATAAAAAAAAGTAAAATTTTAATCATACCACAAATCAAATCTTATTGTATTTCCTTTTAATTATTTTATTTTGTTGCTCCAAAACAAACACAGATTTTTCAAAAGCAAAATTTAATAAATGGTTAATTAATAAATTGATTAACTAGTGTTTATTCTAGAGAAAAGGAAGAAATGGATAACCATGAAAATAGCATGACACATGACAAAAAATGTAGACACATTATTTTTATATAATTCAAGCAATGGCTATCATAATTTCTCTACATCTAAGGAAAATGATTAAACTAGGAAGAATTAGTCCATTTTCTATAGTTTCCAATACTGTAATAAAACTTATAATTATTTATTTTTTTTTTAAATAAAAAAAATTATTAAAAATATTTGGTTTATTTTTTATTTTTTAAAAAATATGTTGAACAAGTTTTAATTTCAATAGCAAATGCACACCTACATTTTTAAATAGAAGCAAAATTAAAAGAAAGATAGAATAAAATAGAGAGGGGGTAGGAGCGAGGGAGAGAGAAGGCGAAGAGGGGGGATTATTTTGTAAGTTAAGAATTAAAGATCTTACATGAAGACAATATTGACAGACTGCACAAATTAAATGGAGTTGCAAATATATATATAAAAAAGGGAGCAAACAAAGCACAAAACTTTTTAATCTGCAACATAACATCTATATAAAACCTCATTATCTTAAAAAATTTTTACCAGTTTAAATACATCAATAAAAGTTAATTTGGTACTTGTTTATTCCCCAATCAACAATTTATGGAGAGAAAAATCTGTCACCAGTGTGATTTAAAAGTAAGAAATGAATAAGTACATTGTTCTACATTGCCATCTGTGAAGCTGTATGATCAGATACTCCATTAAGTGTATGCTCAAGTTTTACTTATTCAGTGGATAACCTAGTTTCATTTTTATAAAGAAATATATAAGTTACTTATTATTTTTCTGTCATATTAATATAATTATATATATTGAAGAGGAACTTCTATAGAGAAATAAACCTATCTTGATTCTGGCACTTAAAAAAAATGCATTAATAGACACAATATGAGACTTTACCTATAAACAGAATGTCAATGCAATATAAAGAAATATGATAAGTTGATATTTTTCAGAGTGAAAACATATTTTGATAGTCTCTCTCTCTCTCTCTCTCTCTTTTTTTCCCCCTAAAATGCAAGAGAAATATAGAGAAATAGCAGATAGCGTATTTTTAAATACAAAAACTAAATTGTCTTATTCACAAAATAACTAAAAATGGAATGATTACACATTGTGTAACATGCAATGTTACAAGTGATGTTAACAACAAATGTGACATATGTGTCAGGGTTGTTAAATGAAAGCAAGGAAAGATATGTGTATGTTCATAAATAATATTTATTCATGTTATGGATTGGAGACAGAAAGAGGTTAATGGCAAAGTGAGCAAGTATAATTAATTTTGATTCCAAGAACAAATACAACAATGATAAAATATACATACTTTGTCATTTAGAAAGCATTACATACCTATGAATGATATTTAATCTATGTAAGTGTTCTATGGCTAAAAGTATTTCAGCAGTATAAAACCTAGTGCATTCTTCATCAAACGATCCAACCTTTACGATATATGGAAGAAGTTCTCCGTGTTTTGCATAATTCATCACAAAATCTTAATTAGTTAAGCAAATTTATAATTCCTTGAATTCAATGAGATGTACAAGTAAGCAACAAAATGATTTATAATTTGCAGAAGATTATGATTTTCTTTCGCACTAGCCTTTTTATATTTAGCATTCTAATAGGAAATAAATTTACTATTATATTAGAAGTAAATTTTCCATGTGGGTGAAAAAAGTCCGGGCCAGGATTCAAACCAGGGATGTATTGGCTGAAGCCGCCAACGCTCTTCCATTTGAGCCATCCCAAGCGAATTCTGGAGGACTTTTTTACTGAAATGACCTCAACGATCACAGAACTGGTCTGATACTATGGATCAGCTTAACAGAATAAAGTAAAGATCAATATTTAGAATGCAGAAATTGCTGCATACGAAATTAAATCGTTGATTGTTGAGGTCATTTGGGTGAAAAGTCCTCCAAAACACATTCAGAATGGCTCAATTGGAAGGGCATTGGTGGCTTCAGCCAATACATCCCTGGTTCGAATGCTGGCTCGGACTTTTTTCACCCACTTGGAAAATTTACATCTGTTATAATTAATTTACTGATTGAATAATCAAGTTTAAGATTAATCTAAATTTACTATTATTTTTCTATATATTTATTTTTGCTCCTAGCTGTTTGTAATAATGTTAGTCTACACATGTCTTAACGTATTGCACTTTATTTGTGATTCAGAATTTAATTTTAAAAAAAAGTTAACTTAAAACTTTAGAAATTGTTAATGAGACTTTTATTTCAAACATAAGCTTTTTTTATTTCAGCTGATTTCCCATAACAGGTTACACTTTTTTCAATGTGATAGCCCTAAAACTACTTCTCATATTGACATCAAAATTATACTGGAAATTGATAGTGTCAAAATCGCAACAGAGATTGAAGATCAAAAGGCATTCTTTAATGCAAATGCTGAAAAATGGCAAGCCCCAAAAGCTTCTTTGGAGAAGTTTGCGCTTTTTCCTGCAATTGCAATCCTTTGAAGAAATTTGCTTAATTTGAAGCGGTTTGTACTTGTGTTTTTGTTATATTTCGTCCGTTACACTCCATCCCCTCCCCTGGAAAAAAATGTCAAAAAATTTTAATGCATACCAGCATAGATTCCAGGGAAAATAAAATTCATCGGTGAAAAACCGGAATCCTGCACTTTTGCATAAAAGTAACATGTCTGGTAATAAAAAATACTAACTGTAAAATAAAAACAAATTTTCTTAAACATCATAACAGATTGAGGTAATTATATGGGTCTAATTATGCATATTTTCCGAGGGGGCTTTGACGATATTTGCATTTTTTTTGCAATTTTTTGACGAAATTTACAATTTGTACACGATCTTTTGACAAAATTTGCATTTTTCCATGATCTTTTCATGAAATTTGCACTTTTTATGTAATTTTTTTTACAAAAATCATTTTACCACACAATCATTTCACAAATTTTGAGGTTTTTTTCTGAAATCTTTTCACAAAAATTGAGTTTTTTTCTGCGATCTTTTCATGAAATTTGAGTTTTTCCCCCGTCATTTGTTCAAGAAATAGAAGTTTTTGCTGCAATCTTTTCACAAAATTGGTGTTTTTTCTGCGATCTTTTTTATGAAACTAGTATTTTTTTTAAGACAATCTTTTCACAAAATTTGCATTTTTTCTGTGATCTGTTGACAAATTTTGTGTTTTTCATATAATCCTTTGACAAAATTCATTTTTTTTTTTTTTTTTTTTTTTTTTGTTGCGGTCTTTTGATGAAATTAGAATAAGGAATCACAACTTTTTGCTACAATCATGAAGATTTTCCATTTAGGGACTGATTCTATTATTATACAGATTTAATTTCAACAGATGTTACTGCACTAAAAATTCAAATAATCAGAGCACACTTTTTTTATAGGTTAAAAATAAAGAATTAATTTAAAATTGATGAAAACAAATACATAAATACAGAGAATAAAAAAAATTAAAAAGGATACATAATCTATCAGTGTCTTGAAATGTACAATATAACTTAATAAAAAATGGACTTGGATGATTATTTAAAATATTCATAATTTGTTTTTCTCTCATAATGGCTTTTTGCTTCTTTTCACGCAATATATGACGCTTTTCACACACTTTGACTGAAATCAATAAAAAACAAAATATTAAAATCAAAAATTACTAATACCCAAAGAATCATATAAACATATCCAATGATTGACAATTTTATAAAATATAAATTAAAGTAATAGTTAGATATGAATTTCTTACTAGCATATTCTTTATTAGAATGAATGTCTTTTGCTAAATAAACCTAAAAAAGAAAAGAAAAAAAAATTAATAAATAAAAACACATTAAAAAATTTACATTAATATTAAAATGCAAAATATTGTATCAAGTTTTGTCCAATCATGATGCGAATTCCCTTATTTAATGCATTCCAAACCTATTGGTTTAGGATGTATCTGTATTTTTCAAATTTCATCTCGGAAAATTAAATTTTTTAGCTTCTGTTTTCCATATGCTCTTGAGAATGATTCCTCCTTTTTAATTTGCCAAAATGTATCTAAAATATAAATTTATTGTTACACTCTCCAAACAGATCAAGAAATGGATGATCGAAAATCCTATAACTTTAAAAGTAAAGTTCAAAACTTTGTTATTTTATAACTAAAAATGAATTTACTATCCCAAAAGTAGTAAGAGAAAATAAGATTCTGATTATATGCTCTCTTACATTGTAGAAATTTATTATACTTGCCATGATTATTTTACATTAAACAAATGAATAATTTCATTACTTAAAGGAAATTATGCATCACAAATTATATTAAATTTAAATGTTTGAATGAAATGCTTTTATGGCTTTACAAACTCAATGTACTTAAAGTTTTTCAATTCTAATGATATAAGTTTAGAAACAACTTTTTAAACATTTTTTTCTTTTTTCATTTATTCATAAGGCAAAATACCTGCAGAAAAATTTCAAGTTAATTTTAGATTTTTTTACAGAATGGTTTTCAATGCTCTTTCAATTGAGCCATTCCGAATGTATTCTGGAGGACTTTTCACCCAAATGACCTCAACAATCAACGATTTAATTTCGTATGCATGAATTTTCGATGATTTTTTGACAAAATTTGCTTTTTTCTGTGACTTTTTGACTTAATTTGCATTTTTACTGCGATGTTTTGGTGACATTTGCATTTTTTATGGTGATCCTTTGATGAAATTTGCAATTTTTTCCCAATCCTTTGACTCTGTTTTTTTTTTTTTTTTTTTTTTTTTTTTTTTTTTTTTTTTTGTATGATGTACTAGCATTTTTTTCCTGCAATCATTTGATGAAATGTTCGTTTTTTGGCAATTCTTCGATGAAATTCACAAATTTTCACAATCACTTGAAGAAATTCAGTGATTGTTAGATAAAATTTCCTTTTATTTCTTCGCCTTTCTTTTAGGTATTTTCCATTTTTTCAACGATCTTTAAGGAGAAAAGTGGGGCACTTTCTCGAAATATTTTGAAAATTTAAATTTCTTTTATAAAGTTAAGGGGGAGCGTTTAATTGGAAAGGGCGAATTAGTGGTATTTTATGGTAAGCAAATTGTTTCTGTTTTTAATTTTGTTGCGAGTGGAAAAAAAGTAAAAAAAAAAAGACCTGTAGAGTATTATTTTAATAAGTTTTCATATTGAGAGTAATATGTTTCGGCATTTATTTTATATTGAAAATCCTTGTTATCATCTACAAGGTGATCATAATTTGTCAATATTGATAAATGACAAAATATTCAACATTTTTAATATTTTCAGAAATATCCCCCCCCCCCCCCATCACAAACCATGGTAACAGACATACAAAAAAAAATCCAATAGTTACCTCTTTAGATTAAGTAAAAAAGTCTGCATCTTTGCGCTATTAGGTGAGTATTTCAGTGACCAAAAAATGGATATTGTTGCCTAAACATCAAGTGATTGATGCACTGGTTTTGAAGATGGGGGAAATGACACAGCAAGACCCAGGGAAAAAATGAGTCCATTACTGGATTCTCCAAAAAATTATTTAAAACAAAATATTAAAAAAAATACATTTTAGAAAAATGGCCCTTTCACAAAAAAACCAGCATATAAACCACACTCATATGGTAAGTGCAAACTTTGCAAAAATACAGTTTTTTTTCTTTTTTTTGCTAACTGAACATAAACAAACAAAAACCTCTTTTGTTTATTGCAAAATGGCTTTCCACTCTTTCTCGCCCTATCCTCATTTGGAATCAATGTGGTTTTTCAGATAAATGATGTCATAGCAATAGAAGGTACAACGATCACATTTTCAGAAATTTCTTTCACTTTCATTTTGCTATGCTTGCTTAGCATGTCCACTGTCTGTATGGTAATTTGAATTTTTTGTGATTTCACAATGCTGTTCATTTTAATCTTTTGTTGTTTCATGTTCATATGAAACTCTTCCTTTACATTTCTTAAAATATATAATGAGTTTCTATAAAAATTAAATACCAGTTATACGTCTATTTATTAAAATCATCAGTAACTGTACTTAATATTAAATTGTTAAAAATATTTAAATTAATAATTATTAAACAATTATCTCTATTTAGATACATTATATATTTTTTTATGCTTTAATTATTAAAATGTAAATATGCTAGTTCTAAAAAGGACACTATTTCATAAGGAAATATGTTAGTAATGTATTCAGTAACAGTAAGGAAAAAAAGTACATAATTTTTTATGATAAATAAAAATTCATTATTACTTACCCATCATATGTAGTATGTATCGGGTTAATCTTGCAATCGTTTTAAAAATTGGAAAAAAAAAAAAATCTGACAGGTTTAATGTTTTAGATACATTAGAGATTCCGAAAAACATATTTTAAGAAAGAAAATTTTGCTGTCCATCTGTGTGTATGTCTGTAAACGCTCTATTTCACGCACAAATTGAGATGGAGACATGAAATTTTGTATGTGCTTAGTATATAAGACAGGGTTGGCACGGCTTAAACCAATTGGTTTTAACCAAAAGGTTTTTTTCTCAAAAAAAAAAACAAAAAAAAACCCAATTGGTTTTTTTGAAAAAATCTAATGACATTTTCTCATTTTTCTTTATAATTTAAGACTTACAAATTACTGGATATGAATATTTTCTAGTTTTAACACTTTATTTCAGCAATAAGTATTAGATATAGTGGGTCTAGGTCATTTTTTTTTTTTATGCATAGGATGAAAATCTGTATGCATTGCTGAACATATTCTATTTTTTTTTTTTTTAAAAGCTTAAAACAAAATACAGTATAGGATCCGTTATCCAGAATGCTTGGGACCCAGGGCATTCTGGATAAGGGGTTTTTCCGTAATTCGGAACACTTTACTGTAAGTATAAGAAATGAACGAAATAATTTCATAAGTAGTGAAATAAGTAGGTAAATATGAATACTAACACATGTAAATACCTTAATTTATTGATTAATTTACACAAAATAAAAAAATAATTATAATAAATGAAAAAAAAAATATATATATATATATGAAATTTAATTTTGAGATTTTGAAACAGAATCTTTTGATTAGGATTTTTCAAATATTTCTAAGGTAGTAGTCTTTTGCTTATAGCGCGTCTCTTACCCAAATTTTTCTTGTATTTTGTACAGGGACATGATTTCCTGCTAGTGGAAGTAGCTCCTCTGTTGCATGCTTGAAATTAATTGTTCGGTATAAAATATTAATTTTTCATTTGATACCTTATTAACTGCTTCATTCTACTGGTTGTCCTTCTCATCATCACTTTCATCAGATATAGTGTTTGTCATTTCATAAATCTCACTGTCAGTCATGTGATTAGTGACAGGAATGTTTTCATTGGCTTCTAGACAATTAAAGCCTTTGGCATATGCCAACAGATCAGCAATAATTTGCTTCTCTTTTGAAATCTTGAAGCCTTCAAACTCCGGCGCATTTTCATCATTGAAAAATAATACAGAGGGCCACATGACACAGTCTTTGATTGTGAAGCTTCTCTGGAAATTTTTTATTCCAATTCCTTTGTTGCAGTCTGTGAGCATTTTTTTAAGAAGTCATTTTTTGTAGTAAGTTTTTAAATACTTCAGAATCCCTTGTCCAATGGTTGGATAAGTGATGATATGTACAATTTGGAGACAAAAACATTGCAAATACATTATCCATTTCTAAGAATTCTGCTTCAGGATGGGCCATTTTTTTTATGATCTTTTGAAGAAATTTGCCTTTTATCGCGATTGTTTGACGAAAGTTGTCGTTTTTTACAATATTTTGTTGAAATTTGCCATTTTTCGTGAATCTTTTTTCAAAATTTACTGTTTTCCGCGAATCTTTTGTCAAAATTTGCGGTTTTTCGCAAATCTTTTGTCAAAATTTGCCGTTTTATAGTGATTTTTTGTACTATATCAATTTTTTTCCATCTTTTGGGAGAAATCTGCCTTTATTGGGTGATTTTGTGACGAAATTACCCATTTTCTCGCGAATCTTTTGACAAAAATTGCCGAAAATTAGTCGTTATTTCTTGATTTTTCCATGATTTTTTGACGAAATCGGCCGTTTTTTGGGATTTTTTTTGATAAAATTTGCTGTTTTTTGTAATCTTTTGAAGAAATTTGCCTTTAATCGCGATTTTTTTGACGAAAGTTGCCATTTTTCGCGATCTTTTGTTGAAATTTGCCGTTTTTCGCGAATTTTTTAATCAAATTTTGCAGTTTTATCGCGATTTTTTTAATCTATATTTGTTAATTTTTCGTGATTTTTTTGGGGGGAGTTTGTGACGAAATTACCCTTTTTCTCGCGAATCTTTTGACAAAATTTACTGAAAATTAGTCATTATTTCGTGATTTTTAACAAATTTTGCCGTTTTTTCGCGATCCTTTGACAAAATGACGCGTCCCAATTGACGCGTAAGAGCTATTTTTTTGCTTTCCGTCGCCGATATTTTGCGTAATTTACGCGCGATAGCAGGTCCGCAACATCGCTTAAAAAAAAAAAAAAAAAAAAAAAAATTGCCGATTTGCATTTTGGTTTTTGGAGCGTTCCGGATACCAGGTCGCCGGATAACGGATCCTGAACTGTATATATATATATATAAAAATGCACAGAGCCCGATCAAGCTGAAGTTGGGCCCAGGGCCTGTTAAAAAGTTGGGCCCCCGCTGCCTACCCATTTTCGGGACACTTTCAGAAAAAGAATTTTTATTTGATGAGTTGACAAAGTTTTTTGGGTGAAAAGTGCCTAAAAATGCCTAACTTCTAAAAATTTTACTGAATCATTCAGAATATTTAAATTTTACATTTAATATTTTATAAAACAATATTTTTGAAAGGTATTTGATTAAGGAAAAAAAATCAGCCACATAATATTTGGGCCCAGGGCTGAGGCCCTGGAGGCCCGTGCTTTAATCAGGCCCTGAAAATGCAGATCATTTAAAGCAATCTATCATAACATGCATAATGATTCTGAATATGGAGTTACATAATTTGATGATTTTTAAGATTTTAGTCAAACTGCACAATATACATATATATATATACTTTATTATTATTATTATTAGAGAGATTATCTTTAAGAATTAAAATATAAGTTGAATAAGAGAGTTTTCAAAAATTGGTTGTTAGTTATAGCATTTTAATAATACCAATCTAATTTTTTCTCCTGTTATCTGCTGAATCTAATGACCTAAAATGTTGACTTCAAATTGTTACTCAAAAAACAAAATCCACAAGAAAAATTTCAAATTATTTTTTAAAAAAAAATTGTGGAAAAGAATATTATGTTCATCAAACTAAGTCAAATGTTTATTATTAGTAATAAAAAAATTGTTTATAAAATTTTTCAAAGTATCAATGTTTCACTGTGTAGAGTAGTTTATTCTTTGAAGATAAGACTGTTTACTAATAACTGTTTAAATTAAAGTATGATTTTTTTTTCAATTTTCTACATAATTCACTGTAATTATTTAATTTAAATTATTTTCAAATAAACAAAGCTATACTACTTATAATGCATCAATGTCTATTTTTATCAATAATTATGCATGTATATGTAATAAAAAAGTATGTTTTTTAAAAAACCAGGTTTAAACCAAAAAAATCAGTTTTTTTCAAAAAAACTTTTTTTTTCCAATCCTGATGTAAGAGTAGGATGAAGCCTATTTAATATCAGTAACCTCGATTATCCGGAACTATTTTTTCAGACTCTCGAAAAATTCGTTCTGATGAAAGGTGTATAAAAATTTTTTATTTTAAGGAGTGGACGTAAAAGGCCATAAAATAATATAAATTTTGTATAAAGAACGAAGTAAATCGGACTATTGATTGCCGAGATATTTGTAATCCTATGTTTTACATTCTTCTATTTTTCATGATCCCTTATTTCATTCAAAGATATATTTTAATTGGAAATAAGATGCTTCATCCGGCGCAGTAAACTGTTAGTTAAAAGTTAAAATGATTATTATTTTTGGAATTATAAGGATGTTTCTTTTACGCAATTTGTTACTACTTGAGTAGTTTGGTGTTTTATATAATTTGTCAAAATTGGTTCATCAGCAAATCATTAATAGAGCATACTACATATATTAAAAATATTTAAAGATACATTTTTTTTTTATTTCAAAGCATTTTGTTCCTGAACAACTTCAAACAGTTTTTCAAAATTTTAAAGAAAATTACGGACTTTTTCTGATATTTTAAGATCAAAACTATTTCCTGGTGATATGAATTCTGTTTTATGATTCAAAAGATAAGAAATGGGTCATTCCATTTGGAACAATTTGCTGCAATAATTTCAGTAATGTAACACTAAAAAATATTCAAATGTAAAATTAGCATGATTTGTCAATGAAACCTATCTAAGGATTTATTTCAATGAAATTACCTAAAAAATTATAATGAAAATTACACTTTATATGATAATTTACATACTTTTTTCGGTACTACTTGGTTATTTTGTCGACCAAAAAATTATCACCAAACTATAAGATTAAATGCCAATAATGGATGATTGTGAATGTCACATTCAATGACATTAAATAGGATAAACCTATTTAAAACGTCATTAAGTGATTTTTATTTCAACTTTTTATTTGAATGTTTATTATTATTCTATACTAATTATTTGTTCTTTCATTATTTAAAATAAAAATTATGTCAATACATATAATTTGGCTATTAGTTTGGCGATTTGTATAATTTGTCGAAGGGATAACCAAGTGGTATCCTTTTTTCAGTAACAGCAGTTACGATAGTAAATATAACTACCAAAATTTAAGAAAAAACATTAAAATTAGATAAATTTCATCTAAATTGGCTTTGAATAAGTTTAGTTATTAAATCACATCAAATTTAAATTTTGAATTTTTTTTTTTGTGTGTGTGTGTTATGTTGATAAAATTACTGAAAATAGTTCAAAATATAATGTAAGTTACCATGGAATGAGCCAAATAATAACACAAATTGTAATGATCTCGCACATTTAGAAGGGCATTACAACACAGTGACGCATAGAATGGGTGGTTCCAGATTGATTATTGTTGTAACTTAAATCAACATGTTTTAATTAAAATATTTAAGCATTTTAAATAGATGACAATTTACCATTGAAAAGGATCCTTCTCCAATCAATTTTCCAAATCGGAAATCTTTGGCTGATTTCTTAGGAGGCTGTCTTGGTGCAGAAGCCTCCCCTACATTTTCTACTTGTTTAACATCTGTTCTATTTCCTGTCTCCGCCTGCTCAACTTGACGTTCTACAGACTGAAAATTAATACATACGACAAATCAGTAAAAGGTCAGCAGAGAAATCTTTAGGGAAGTAGTAGTATATTGACTTGTTGAAATACATTTCATTGAACCTTAAGTGTTACACAGACAATAAAACATCCCAAACACAAGAATAGTACAAAAAGTTGACTATTAACAAATTTGAAAATAATTAGGCGAATTTGAAAATCGTTAGTCATAAATTATGATTTCTCGTTATTTTAGGTATGGAAACCTTGAAGATTTGAAGTATGGATAAGTAGCAAATGGAGCCTTGAACTGATATTAATTTTATGAATCTACTTCATGCCGTGGCTTTGACAGATTCCAAATTTTCCCTTTTATTTTAGCCTACTAAAAATTAATTAGAGACACTTTAGCGGAACTTAATAACAATATTTATGTTATTTCAAAAACTATTATCACGAAATAGTTGTTCCCCAAAATTGAATTATTATTACCTATTTTCTACTTTCCTCGCTTTTGGCGAGGTGGCGAAATGCTTACCGCGATCCTTGTAACAACATAGTAAGAAAAGAAAATTTTGTAGGGAATCAAATGATCACTAACTAATATTTGTTGCACACAACGAAGAATTAGATCAGTCGAAACCAAGACGCAAATGCTGGTACTTTTAACTGTTAATTATAATTTCTGAGAATGCATAGTCTAATTTCAAATATAATCATTAGAAAACTCATGCAAACTATCATTATACAGAAAAAAAATAATCATAAACAAACTCACAACATCTCCTGCGTTCATTATTATCTGTTTTATGAACTTTATTACATATTGTTTACAAAAAACATCATCAAATGCTAAATAAATACACGAAGATAAAACCTTAAAACAACAAAAACTATTTTAATGGCCGTGTTCAGCTGTTACGCGCGCTGCACGCGCACGCTCAGGAGCCACGGACATGGAGTGGGTACCTATAGTTGATGGGATGTGCGTTCAGTCCTCGCTACTGTGCCACCAGTTACTGTAACTGTCCGCTCAGTAACAGATGGAGAACAGATCAAGGATGCAATTACTTGTGGTGCCAATTATAAAGATAATCTGTTAAAAATGAGAGTGAGCTGGTTGGCCGAATGGTCAGTATGCTGAGCTTGAACCCAGGCGATACGGGTTCGAAACCTGCGCGGGCCAAAAGTTGGTTTGTGTTTTTTTTTTTTTTTGGTTCCTTTTTATTAATAAATAAGACATTTTTATTAAAGGTAAATTTTATATTAATAATATAGAAGCACATGTATTTCTATTATAATAATAAAATACTTATTTAAATACGAGAAAATGAGATTTTTGCGGAGAAAGTTTTAATATTCCAAATTTAGAATATTAAAAGGATAATTAGAACGATATTAATATCGTTCCAAAGTGATTTATATATATATTAAGAAAATGAAAAAAAAAAAGTTTTCTGCGAAAATATCCGTATACGCATAAAATAATTATTAATGTTCTTCTTCTTCTTCTTCTTTTTTTTTTTTTTTTTTTTTTTTTGAAAATTTTAGAAGTAATTTTTTATTGAGATTAGGATGCAAATATAATGCATGCGTGGATATTTTACGGTGTTAAAATCAAAATGGAAAATATTATAAAAGCAAAATGTAAAAGATATACATTTTTTTAATTAAGAATATCTGCATACATATATTTTAAAGAAGTGAAATATTTGGAGTTTGCCTTCTAGTTTTGTAATGAATAAAGTATGATTAGAATGTTTATAATTTTTCTATTAAAAGTATAAATAAGTGTTTTGCTTATACTAACATAATTTCGGATGTCGTTTGTTTTTCATATTTTATGACATATTTTGGCCTGTTATCCACACGGTATTAAAATATACAATCATTAAATAAGAAATATATACATAATAAAACTACTTCTGAAAAATTATCTAACTAACAATGCAAATTCCATTGAAATCAATCCAGTATTGTAGATTACAAATCAATCTTGTAATATGTGGATACAGGGCCATCGCTAAGACTTTTTATTGGTGGGGGAGAAAACCTTAATATTGTCAAGTCAAATTTTTATATTCGCCAACTCGTTTTATAATTTTGCCAAGTTAACAGGTCACGTGATACTTTTCCGGAATACTTTTAATTTTATTTGAATGGTCACAGGTATGTATTTCTGTTACGAAAATCATGTTTTGAAAGGATAAAGAGATATGGTATTTGTATTTACCAATTCTGAACCATAAAAATAATGCAATAATTGAATAAGTTTAAAATTCTCTTCTTCGATAGCACCTACTCCAAGCAGAATCTTCTGAGCGCGCGCGCACAAAAAAAGCCGCTTTTGAACACGGCCAATGTAAACGATTTTGGAAAAAAAGAAGAGGTGTTTTCTGCTGCTGCAATATATTATGAAATATTTTTTGTTTATTATAAAAATAATAGTAATTGCTTTTAAAATATTTTAAAGTCCTCAGAAAAATGTTAAGGAATTTTAAAATTAAAACATTCATATACCTAATATCTTTTGTTATCTTTTTTTTTTCTTTCTTTTTTTTAAGTCAGCCATTAAATTACTCAACACGAAATTAGTCTTATTATTATTTGTCTGCACTGCAGTTTCTAGTTTCGGATTTCTGGTAACTGATTTAGATCTATCCGAGAGCTACTTGTTTATCCTTTTAATTTTTGAAAGTATTTTAGCTGTTTAAAGGTAATCAAAATCTTATATTTATTCACTTAGTGTACATTTTCCCTTCGTTATAGGATCTTTTTGCATGGACGTAGCCTCACGGTAGAAGTCGACGTAATTAACAGAAACACATAATTTCTTTTCCCTGCAGCAACCGAAATTAAAAAAGATTTTTTTGTCACATTTAACTCAATTGTTTGTATAGGTATCACGAATCCACAGAATATTGATTTTGACCGAATGCCCCAATATTTGGCCGGCAAATAAACCGAATACTGAATATTAAGCTAGCCGAATAGTAATTATTCGGCCGAATATTCGACTGGTAATCATATCTTCGAGTTTAACGGTATTAAATATTTGGCAATCCAAGCTTAAAGATATAAAAATGTTAAATTTTAAACCATTTTTACGTAATATTTAATACAAAAACCTACATTTTCATAAACAAGCCGTTTCTATCAATATACTTTATATAAAAAAAATCTGTTTGCATTATTTTAGATAATAGTTGTAAAACTATGTTAATTAATAATTTTAGATTTCATAGCTTCTTCTGTGAATTAAGTGAATAAAATTTTCTTACATTCTAAAATAAACATTAAAAATTCAAAGCAAAATTGTGAAAATAATAAAAGAAAAACTTTATAGGATCATATACAAATTTGTTAAAAAGAGACTAAAGTAAAAATAAATAAATAATACAACCAATTTAAATGGCGGCATCTGATCAAGAATAACTTTCACCTCCCTTTGATTTAGCAGGGAAGTTTTTGAACAAAATATATTTCAATCTATTTATTCCATGAAAATTACATTACATTCTATAAAAGAAATTGAGCGTGATATACAATGAAAATATTTTAACAAGATTTCTTTCTTATTAATTTTGTAGTAAATAGATGGTATAATTGAAAAAGACTGAAGTTTGATCAGTAACATTGTATAAATACCACCCACTGCATTCTGAATAAAAAATATCTAGTTCACAGTTGTTTAAGTTTAAATACATGAGAGAATTTCCAACACTTATATGATATTCTATTTTACAGAAAGCAAATACAGTTTTTATGTCTTCATTTTTGTGGCAATAACAAATGAAAAGCCATGTTTGAGTGAGATGAGATGCATCGTATTTATGACTGAATCTAAGTGGATTTCGATTACGGTTTTCTGGACAAAAATTGTTTCTCTCGATATCTATTATCAAAACACTAAAAGTTTATCTACTTTGTTTCAAAACGCATAAAAAAAAAAAAAAAAAAAGAAATAGATTATAACTAATATTTAGGAACTTATATTTTTAAATCCTTAACCATTTGAACATGGGGTGTGTTCAATGGACACTTTTTTTGCGCGTGCATGCTCAGAAGATTCTGTTTGGAGTAGGTACTAACGGAGAAGAAAATTTTAAAGTTATTCAATTATTGTGTTATTTTTATGGTTCAGAATTGGTAAATACAAATACTATATCCCTTTATCCTTTCAAAACATGATTCTCGTAACAGAAATACATACCTGTGACCACTCAAATAAAATTAAAAGTATTTCGGGAAAGTATCACGTGACCTATTCAATGTAATTAAGCCTGATCAGCATTTAAAATAAGACATCCAACCTTGCTCAAAGCTGACGCACGCTATGCAAAAAAAAACTGCTGGGCGATTTGATCATTTGATTGTGTATTTTGTGCTTATCTGTTATTGGTTGCACTTTGTAGGCAAAGTTGGTAGGTCTACTGATACAATTTAAATTTTTTAATAATTTTCTTTTTATTTCTTTAAAAATCATTTATCAGTTGCTTCATAATTTTCGTATTAAATAGAATGCTTTTCAGCGTTCGAAATCCTTGGTGGTCCGCTGGTCCGAGACCACCGATAATTCAATCGGACCACTAATTTGAAAAATTTAGTGGTCCGCAGGACCAGTGCCTTTTTTCAGGCCCTGAGAGAACCGCAACCGATCGCACATAAGATTTTTTTTTTTTATTAATCAGCGATGCCGCGGACGCTTTATAACGCATGAATTACGCAAAAAATCGGCGATAAGGACGCAAAAAAAAGCTCTTGCGCGTCCCACAAGACACGTAATTTCGTTAAAGAATAGCTAAAAAATGGCAAATTTCGTAAAAAAAATCGCAAAGTAACGACTAATTTCCGGCAAATTTTGTCAAACAATTCTCGAAAAAATGGCTAATTTCATTCCAAAACCCAAAAAAAAGGCAGATTTTTTCAAAAGATCGCGAAAAAACGGTAAATTTCGCCCAAACTAGCGATAAAATGGCAAATTTTGTCAAAAAAATCATGAAAAACGGCAGATTTTTTCAAAAAATTGCGAAAAAAAGACACAGATTTCTTCAAAAAATCGTGAAAAAACGAAAACTTTTGCCCGAAAATCGCGATAAAACGGCAAAATTTGTAAAAAAAATCGCAAAAAGTGACAAATTTTGTAAAAAAAATTGCTAAATAACGACTGATTCCCGGCAAGTATCGTCAAAAAATTCGCGAAAAAATGGATAATTTCATCCTGAAACCCGAAAAAATGACAGATTTCTTCAAAAGATCGCGAAAAAACGGCAAATTTCGCCCAAAAATTGCGATGAAACGGCAAATTTTGTCAAAAAGTATCACAAAAACGGTACATTTTGTCAAGAAATCCCGAAAAAACAAAAGATTTCGTCAAAATAACGCGAAAAACAGAAATTTCCACAAAAAAGCACGGAAAAAAAAAATATATATATAAATAAGTGAAGCCGGGAGAGAATTTATCTGTTTTAAAAACTAATTTTCCTGCTTCAAATTTGTTGTTGCTGCTCCAAAAACTGATTTTCCTGCTTCTCAATTTTTTTTTTTTTTTGGGGGGGGGGGGGGGGAGGGTCTCCAAATCTTTCTGAGTGAATGCGACTCCTAAAAGCACCATTTCATTAAGCATCATTTGAGTATGTACCATTTACTCAACAAAAATATCCCTTTTTTCAGCAAAAATGTCTTTTTCAGTAAACCTGTCTTGTCCCATTTTAAAATGGGGCAGACAATAGTGATACTTGTTATCTTCTACACTCAAATAAGTATTATTTTATAATTAAATTTGTATCTTGAACATTTATTCTTTAAAAAGTACAGAAAATTTCTCTTAAATTAATATTGGTTTTAATTATTATTAAAACAATTATTGCATTTTATTTTTCTTGTGGAAATGAACAAGTTCAATTTTTGCGTCGAAAAATGACTTATTATTAGTCGGGACCCACTTCTGTAGAAAAGGGACCCCGAATTTTTCAAGTCCAGCTGCATCACTGACACTAGCTAAAATTCCACCACTCTGGCTAAAATCTGGAGAAAAATCGAAAAAAAATGTGCATTAAACCTTAGTCAGTTGAAATAAGTAATGGCAAATAAAATATCTAATTAATAATTTGATAGTTATTCTTTACGTACTGTTTATTTAATTTTTAGCAAATTATAATTTTACATTTTATTATGCTGAAAATTTTGGATAAATGCAAAGTAAGATTGGTTTATTTTCCAGGGAGGGGGGGGGGGGGAGTTCTAACGCTGCTTTTAATAAACAAAGGTTGAGATACCCACACAGGGGTGGAGCCACCCACCTTTCTCCAAACATTTGCAAATGTTTTTACTCTTCTCAAATTTAAAACTTTTATGTCAAATTTAATTAAAATTTTAATAAAAACTGCAATACATTTCTTATTTTTGATAGAATTTGCAAAACTTACAACTCTAATTGGGAATATTATTAATTTTTTTTTACAAATAAGAATTGTATTACATTTTCTAAATGCGTTAACTTAGCAAAATTATAAAACGAGTTGGCAAATATGAAAATTTTACCTGGCATTTTAAAGTCTTCTTTCCCACCAATAAAAAGTCTTAGCGATGACCCTGTATACACATATTACAAGATTCATTTGTAATTAGAGTTGCAAAAAGTCGGTTTATTCCCAGATTTATTTCCAATAGACCAGGTTTATTCCCAAAAAACCTGGCTTATTTCTAAAAAACCCGGTTTATTCCCAGGTTTAAACCGGTTTTTTTCTAACCTTTGCAACCCTATTTGTAATCCATAATACTGGATGGATTTCAATCGAATTTGCACTGTTAGACAATTTTTCGGAAAAAGTTTTAGTATGAATATATTTCTTATTTAATGATAGTATATTTTAATACCGTGTGGATAACAGGCCAAAATATATCATAAAATTTAAGAAACAAACGACATCTGAAGTTATGTTAGTATAAGCAGAACACTTATTTATACTTTCAATAGAAAAATTATAAACATTCTAATTATACTTTATTCATTACAAAACTAGAAGGCAAACACCAAATATTTCACTTCTTTAAAAAATATGTATGCAGATATTTTTAGTTAAAAAATGTATATCTTTTTAAAAAAACTTTTCTGTTAGCTGTGTGCCAATGCTATATATACATGTATGGGTGATTCTCAAAATAGGGGACAATTTATGTCTTTCGGCATACAAAAAAAAAATTGAGATGTTTTCTGTCATGTTTTTATATTTACATATATTTGTCTTAATATCATTCATTATTTGCACTCAAGAATTACTCACTTTTTAGTTAAAAACACCTTAAAATAACAGAATAAATGTTCAAAATGTCATTAGCATGGATGTCCACAGCAGCTGTGCCTTGTATATACTAGCTTTTTCAAGAGTTAATATCATGTTTATAAAATAAAACAAATATTATTCTTTCTTTAAATTAATCAAAGAGAGGATTCATCCAATTAATTTCTTTTTAAAAATAAAATTATAGTATATAAAAAAAGAATTAAAGTTTGTCCTCCATATTCTATTTTCAAATACTATAACAGCTGGTTATTAATCAAAATTTCATTTTCACATATGACAATAGTTTGAAAATATAAAGTTTCTCCATGGCAACAAGTAGCCATTTTACCCCAGCCTGAAAATAGAAGCATGTATTGTATTTTAAGAATATAAGTTGAATATTAGGGGCATACATCAATTGTATGTCATTAGAATGGATAATAATTTTCATGTTTATTTTATAATTAAAATTTTTATTTTACTTATTTGCATAGGACTTTTGTGTTTTAAAAAGCCCCAGAAAGGACTATTGCATTGTGATTATATTATGGCTCATAATCTTATTTAAATTAAAATTTGTCATTAACATGGACAAATATCAGTGTCATTAGCATGGTTTTTCTGTCCATGCTAAAGACTCCTATGTGCATAAATGTAACCATTGCTTATATTGCATCTTTTATAAAGTTTAATTTTACATATGAATTTAGGTATTACATTTATTATCCCTAAAATATGCATTAAATCTGTCAGAAAATCACTAAGACAGCTTCTTACATTGTTAGTGTCAGAATGTTGCTCATGTAAACAAAGTTTGCTCTTTGGTAATGTTTTTATTCTCCTTATATGTATGTATGTAAAAATAGAAACCATTTGCTGAAAAGGAAGGCTAATAAATATAGAAAAAAATATTTAAACAGGAAGAAAATAAAAATTTCTTAATATATTTATTCCATGCAATTTGTTTTGTCATTAGCATGGCTAAAAAAATACTACTTATTTTTTTAAAAGTTAATTTTTAAATATTTAGCTCTGCTGACTACATGTAAAGTATACCTAATACTATATTAACAACACCTATTTTTTTCAGAAATTTTGCTAACAGTAATTTTTTTAAGATTTCACTTTTGAAATTGTCCCCTATTTTGAGAATCACCCGTATATATGTGTATTGTGTAAATACACGCACACAAATATATAATCATTATCAAACATTGTAAATCATCATCTATTTGAAATATAATTTATAAATTGAGTATATATATATATGTATGTATATGCGGACATGAATTCAAACTCACTTTATCCAAAATTTTAAAAAATCAAGTTTTCTCTATCAATCTATGAATTTTTCTCTATAAATCTTCAACAAAAAACACTGCAATCTCAAAAAAAAAAAAAAAAAAAAAAAAAAAAGTTTTATTGTGTATTTTTGGCATTGTAAAATCTGGGTTAACAATGCAAACTGATGAACACAGTCAAAGGTGAACTTTGAAACTTATGTCCTCATATATATAATCATATATGTATTCATATATATTTATGTATAAAGATTGGTGCCTAGCTAACAGAAAAATACCTTTATTTCATATCTTATTTTTCTTTTTTAATTGCTTTGAATATTATTTTTCTGTGAAAAACTTCAGTGTATTTATAAAAGAAAAAATACCTCTTATACAACAGCTTTCTTAATTTCAGATGGAGCTGATCAACTTAAATATGTATTCATTGAATAGTAAGCTGAGAGCACTTATTTTGACACTGTTCAAGCATTTTGTCTATGAAAGATTCTGTTATAGTTATACCATTAGTTAGAAAAATAGAAACAAAAAATAATAGATTGAAAAACAAAATTAGCAATTTTGTTGCATTTTCATTTGCTTCTTTTTTTTGCCCCTACATCCTTTTTAAAAGGTAAGCCTTTTTAGTTTTATTTGCTTCAATATGTTTGCTTTTTCCCTCCAGTTTTATGTTTTATTTAATATTATTTTATATTTTATAAATTATGTTAGCTTCTTTTATTTGTTCTTTTTGTGTGTGTGTGTGTGAGCTTGTTTGTTTGTTTTAAAATTAATAGATATAAATGAAACATAATTTAGCCGAAACAAATAATCATTGTAGAAGGATTTTACCTTCTATTATGATTTTTTAGAGAAAATGCAAAGTAAAACAGGATATTAGAAATATTGAGTATTTTTCTTCTTTCCACTCGTATAAGTGGTTTTCAACCTTTTTTTTTTTTTTTTTACCTGTAAAATCCTAATGGTTTCCCTATCCATATGACATGTATTTTTATTATTCAAAAAGTTTGTGTATATGAAGGCCAATTATCTACATTTTGGAATATAGGCCCTAAAAGGGGGATGCTCTTCGTGGGCGGGGGGGGGGTGTCTTTCTAAGGGAACCTAATCCGTATTTATGCAAGGAAATCCAAGGTTCGAAGAAAACCACTAAAAATCCAGAACGATAGGCTGATGGCCACAATTTGGTTCAAACCCAGCACCTGCCATCTACCAGTTTCAGAGGCAGAACCTCTTGGCCACTGGTGGGGCTTCTAAAAGATAATTCACTTTCTAATAGACAAAGCTAAAAAATCATTAGCAATGGCAAGCCCTTTCACAATTTGTTAACTTACTAAACAATTAAAATTTGTCTCAAATATGTTATTATTATAACTCTATAAATATAACAAATTCAGGCCTTATAGCCTTTATGTGTAGAAAAATTTTATTGTTCTCAGTCATCTTATCTTAGCATAACAAAAAAGTATTATATGGTTTCCATTTTTAAGGCTCCCTATTTAAAGAGGAAAAATAGAAACATTATAAAATCACACGTCTATCTGTTTATCTGCAAAACTATAGAACACAAAACAGGTCAAATTTGGTAAAGTTATAAAGGCTTTTAGCCCGCATATTTATAGATTATTAGGCATTCACAAGTATTTTTAGAAAAAATTTAAGAGATTAATTAAGCCACTTGAATTTTTTTTTTTGTTTTTGTTTGGAGTATTGTTTAAAAGATCTTGCAGCATCAAACTCAAAATTATATTAGTTTTCATTTTAGATTTTTTTTTCTTTTTTTTTTTTTTTTATAGATATTGTTGAAAATGTGCTGCAAAAATATGCCTTCCTCTATTTAGGAATCTAATGAATTTGAAATTGTGAAAGTATTAAGATTTCAGTATAACTTCAAAAAACTAGCATCTATCGACACTATGTTGAATTTTGGAAGGAACTTAAATAAAAAGTAGTTCTGTATTCTTAATGGTGCCTTTAGCCATAATTTATTTAATTATTAAGTGATAATTAAGTAAGGAAAAAAAATATTTAAAAAAGTTACTTTAATTGATATTTTCTAAATTACGGAAAAAAATTTTCTATTGTATAGTGAAATTATGTTTTTAGTTGTAATTTCAGAAACATCAGTGTCAACTTTGTTTGCTTCAGTTTTTTTTTCTTTTGTATTTTATACAAATGAAGAATGTCTATTTCAGATATAAAACTTAGTTTTCTCAAACATACGTTGAAATCCTCTATCAAATTTAAGAATGTTTCTAGTGGTGCCTTTTTTTCTTCAGGTTATTCATCCTCATTTTCTGAGCTACTATTAGCATTATTGGCGGTTCTATTTAGCATAGCTTCAACGATCTAACTGTTCATTAAATTTTCCGTTGTTGATGCATTTTCACCATTACTCAATCATCTGTCTGTTTTTTTTTTCTTTTTTCTTTACATCTAATACATGGTTTGATTGTGCATGTTCATTCAGATCATAAATTATGGACTTTTCGCGCAAAATGTGAAAACTTGAAATTTCTGTTTCATCATTGG
The DNA here is from genome assembly GCA_964019185.1 of Maratus speculifer. Taxonomy (NCBI): domain Eukaryota; kingdom Metazoa; phylum Arthropoda; class Arachnida; order Araneae; family Salticidae; genus Maratus; species Maratus speculifer. Next base: position 69,409,851 of record OZ025289.1, on the reverse strand, counting down.
TGTCATCATTGCTGAAAATTCGTTCTGTCCATATATTGTACCATGCATTCACTAAGTTGTTCATGTTGTTAAACAACAGTGCAGCTCCCAGAAAATAATCACATTTAACAAATTTAGGAAAAAAAAAATATTTTGTTTTTAATTCATATAGAATTGCTATTTTTCTTCTTCCATTATTTAAAATTGGAAAAAGATGGGTTTTATGCTGGATTTTTGAAGTCATACTGTAGTAGAAGTTTATTTAAACCTTCTAGTAAAACTATATCAATTATCCTAGGTCATATAATTTTTGAGAAAATCTTATTTTTCCATTGCATATAAATGTTACTTTGCAAGTATTCAGGAGAGTAGAGGTACCATGTCAACTAGAAATTTGTGTTTTTTCTTGATCTTTTGATGAAATTTGTGTTTTTTAGCAATCTTGATGAAAAATGGCTTTTACTTCAAAACCTTTTGACAAAATTTGTGATTCTTTTGCAGAAGGTTCGCAATCTTTTGATGAATTTTGCAGTTATTTTGTCCCTTTTGATGAAATTCATGGTTTTTTGCAATCTCTTGGCAAAATTTGCATTCCTTTCATGATCTTTTGACGAAATTTGTGTTTTTCTTACGATTTGTTATCAAAATTCCTGGTTGTTCCAAGATATTTTGACAAAACTTGCTGTTCCTTTTGCAAGATTTTGACAAAATTTGTGGTTATTTTGCCATCTTTTGAAAAAATTCGCAGTTGTTTCATACTCTTTTCGAATTTCATAGGCTTTTAACTATTTTTATAAATAATAATGTTATTGTTGTATAGTTCATTTTTAAATCACAGATTAACAAAAAAGTCCCTGTTAAATTTAGAACACCATCCCAGCAAAGTATTAATAAAACATTTGAAACAATCGTTTTTTAGAAGTATACATTAAAATTGAAATAAAAAATAAAATTTTGCAAAAATTTGTTTTCTGTATTAATATATATAAAAAAATTTAAAAATGTACCTAAAAAGAATCATGTTTTAAATGCTTATAATCTCTTGTTACAATGCACCAAAGCGAGAAGAAATCAAAAATCAGTTTTTCGTGTCTTTGTAAGATTCCAGCAACCAAACAAAAAAGAAATAGCTGAAATCAAAATGATTTAAGCTTAATAGCTGGGAAAGCAATTTTTGAATAAACCAATTACAGTTCAATTTTTCCACATTTCACTGTTGTATATTTAACATTTGTCAGAAAGTGTATAATGACAATATTATCAAAACTTTTACTGGATAAGAAAGTTTATCCTTTATTAGCAATAATAAATAATTGATTGTAACTAAAAAGTTTGTTCATAGTAGTAAATACAATAAAATTTTATTAAATCAGTTCACATGGATCCTCATCAAAAAATATTTTTAAAAAATAATATTACATTGCTATTGCTTATGTTAGGGGTGCACAACCTTTTCAAAAGAAGGGCCACACACAAATATGTCTGAGTGGTCGAGGGTCACATCAATAACATGCAGAGAATTGGATTTACCGGAAGTGATCTGTGTCTTATAATCAGATAAAAAATATGGTTTCAGAGGAAAGTGTAAGGGGGGGGGGGGGGGTTATGTCTTAAGTTCATTTACTTAGTCAAAATACCCAATTCAGTTGGTAAGGATACATCAGCCGTTTTTATTCTTTTATACATAGCAGATAGAACAAAGATTACTTTCAAGATGTAAAAATATCACTTGACTTTTCAAGATTTAAAAATATTCCTTGATCAACAAAATTCGTGATTTTTACAAAGCCAATCTTCGAAATTCGTGATTTTTAATAAGCCAATAGATGAATTTTGCGCTTTTTCCTCACAGGATAGACGAAATTCTCGATTTTTCGCCACATAATTGACGAAATTCGTGATTTTTTGCCGCCTAATCGACGATATTTTCAATTTTTTGTGCCTGATTGACAAAATTTGCGACTTTTCCGAACCTGATAAATAAAATTCGATCGATGAATATCGCAATTTTTATGAAGCCAGTCAATGAAATACGTTATTTTCCTTTGCATGACCGACAAAATTTGCTATTTTCTTTCGCATGATCAATGAAATTTGCGATTTTCCTTCGCATGATCGATGAAATTTGTGATTTTTCTGCATCTGATAAACGAAATTCGCGATTTTTCTGACTCTGTTCAATGAAATTTGCAATTTTTCTTAGCTTCACCGACAAAATTCGTGATTTTCCTTCTCATGATCGACCAAATTCGCAATTTTTCTGCTCTTGACCGACAAAATTAGCAAATTTTCTGTGCTTGATCAACGAAATTTTTGATTTTTAAACGCTTGATCGACAAAATTTGTGATTTTCCTAAGCCTGATTAACAAAATTCGCATTTTTACAATGCCGATCGACGTTATTTGCGATTCTTACAAAGCTTATCTATAAAATTCATTATTTTTTCCACAACCGATCGACGAAATTCGCAATTTTTACAAAGCCGATCGTCGAAATTCCCGATTTTTCCACTTCAGATAGACAAAATTTCCGATTTTTCCGTGCTTGCTCAACGAAATTCACAATTTTTATAAAGCCGATCGACAAAATTTGTAATTTTAATTTGCATGATCGACAAATTTCTCGATTTTTGCACACCCAAACGATGAAATTGTCGATTTTATTAGAGTCTGGTTAACATAATTATCAATTTTTCCGCGTGTGACCAACAAAATTCGCAATATTACCGTCTCCGATCAAACAAATTTGCAATTTTTGTACTAACTCTGGCGAAAACTGCATTTTTTTTCTTTGTAAACTGAGGAAATTCACAACTTTTTCGCAGCCGATCAAAGAAATTTTAATTTTTCTGCGCTTCAACGCTAAATTTGAAATATTTCTGTACCTTATGAACGAAATTTGTGATTTTTTTCATCCCTGATCAACAGAATTTCCGATTTTTTTGTGTCCAATCAACAAAATTTGCTTTTTTTTTTTTTTTTCACACGATAAACCGAATAAAACAAAAGAAATCGGAAACATATTTTTTGCAACCGATGAATTTAATTTGTTATTTTTTTTAGCATCATCAAATAAAATTGACGATTTTTTCTTGCTCGATCGACAAAATAAGTGATTTTTTTTGTTCGATCGACAAAACTCGCGATTTTTCCATGCCCAAATGGCGAATTTTTTTTTTTTTCCGAACCTCATGGACAAAATTCGCTTTTTTCCGCACTTGATCAATGAAATTCACAACTTTTCTGCACTGATCAACGAAATTTACAATTCATAAATGACGAAATTTTATATTTTCCTATGGTAAATTGATGCAATTTACGATTTTTTCCTACGACATATGCACAAAAATTGCAATTTTTTTCAGTTGTAAATTGACAAAACTCACGGGCCACACGTTAACCCGTCAAGGGCCACTTTTGGCCCGCGGGCCACAGGTTGTGCATCCCTAGCTTATGTGAAAGTAACCATGCTTAATATGTAAGTGGTTTTGCAAGACTTAATAACAGAACAAAATTAATGTGAGTGATGAATATATTGTCAGTTTATAAATTGTTCAGTATCAAAACATTATTGATTGAGAGTATTGTCATTTTGTAAGTTTTAAATTTAAAAAATCCACCTTAGTTTTTCAATAGAAACTTTAAACTTTATTTGAAAATATTCTGTTACATCTTTTATGTAAAGCAATTTGGGTACTTTTTCACTAAAAAGGTTTTGTCCTTTTATAAAAAGCTTGGTGTGAAGCAGTATTCAGAAAATTAAATCTGTTGACAAATGATATATAGCTATGCAAACAAATATGCTGAACTTCTGTACTTGTTTATAGACCTGGAGGTGTTAGCACAGAAAGTCACCTCATCGAGATCACAGCTGAATTTCCAGAATATGTTTAGATTTGATTTCCATATTAAAATGCAAAATCGGTCTGTCAAGTCATATCTTGGTGGAAAACACCTGACAACCGGATTTTGTCAGTAGACTCGTTGGTTTACCATTGTGTTTTCCTGCTCCCAGTCCTCCATGTTTTTATACATTTGGATGTAGGAAAATACATTGGTAAATCTACAAGTCCATCACTAAAATTGGGTTTTCAGGTGCTTTCCACCAAGATGCGACTTACCAGATCAACTGTGTTTTAATATGCAAATCCAGTTTTAATTCTGAGATTTCAGCTGTGAACTTGATGATTGTCTGTGCTGCTGCTTCCCATTCTATTGTAGATGTATCTATAGATAAATAAATGTTTTACTTGTATTATTATTATTGATTTTAATACAATTTACTTCTGCTCACATTAAAAAAAAAAAAAAAGACACATGGTTTTTTTATACTAAACAATTTTTGAAATATTGAAAAAATTTGCTTCAGCATATGAAATTGTGAATAGGTTGTTAGAAAATATGTATGAAAAAATCATTTTCTTGTCCTATACAGGAAAATTACCAAAATTCGTTTGACCATTTATGATGCATACACCGTAACCAATCAACATGTGTTAATTTTCAGGATATATTTTATAATTTAATTTTTCTGTTTTCTTTTGCAGCATCTTTTAAAAGAAACAGCAAAATGTATCTTGCCAATGAATTCATGTATGATTGTTTCAACAAAGAAGAATTCAACAACTTCCAGTTTTGGCGTGAACCAGTCATGGAACTGACTTTGGATGATTTTGAATTATGTGATGTTGATGTGAAAGATGAGCCTTTTATTTCAACCGAGTACGACTCCTTTTTGTACTGGAGAGATCCCATTCCTGATTTAGAAGAACTTTAATTTTATTTCTCAATGTTGTAATGTCATTAGAACAAGCTAAACCTGTATATACAGCTTACCTGTTGCTTCTGTGTTATTGTTTACTAATGTTGCTAAATTATAAAGCTTTATATTAGCTACTGCTATAGTATGGATAGTTTATGTACAAATGAAGAATATTGTAAAATATGTATGGAGGTAACTTTTAAAAGATATTGAAATTATATATCATTTAAAATTCCTTCATCATGTTAGTAAACTTTTTAAATTTTCTGCTTTAGATAATAAACACGGCTGAGATTGATTTATTTATTTAAGTGTGGAATTTCAAAAAAAAAAAAAAAAACAAAGTTTTATATTTGTTATTTTTAAATATATGTATTGTTTTTATATAATTTATTTGGTAGAGAAGTCTGATAACTAATTTTAAGTTCAAAAAAATGTGTAAGAAATTACCAAAGCTTTAAAGTTTTATTCTTTTGTTTTTAATAATGCATAAAATATATGTATCTGTGATATTTTTTTTGTTGAATGTATGTATATATAAGAAGTGTTAGAAAAAATTTATGCTATTAATAAAAATTATATCTGCAATGAAATTTGTGTCTTTGAATTTGGCTTTTCATGGTACATTATTGCTAATTCATATCATACTTCTGAGATTTTTAGTAAATTGGTTTTTAATACTCGTATGAATTTGTAATTACCAGGGTTCGACAAATCCTGGACATCTGGGCAACTAAAAAATTCCTCTTGACGACTAACTTTTTTAACCTACTATAAATTGCAATGGAATATCATAGCAAACGCAATAGCGTTTGGTGTAATATGTTTAAGAAATGGAAAATGCAAACGTCTTTTTGAAATTTCTGGTGAACTAGTTGACGTATGACAGTGATTTTTTTTTTTTTTTTTTTTTTTTTTTTCCAAAAGATAGAACTTGATGAGACGAATAAAATAACATTTAAAAGATTATAGTAGTTTACTGTAGTTTTTTATTTAACTTTTAACAAAAAAATGAAGACCTAAAATTCAACAAGCAATAGCTAACGATCTCATGGATGGACTAACTTCATTTTTGGTTTATTTTAATCCTTTTGGTAAAACTTAAAATAGATTTTTTTTCATCTTTTTATGTTTGACGATTGCTGAGAAAATCGAATTTGTGTCTTAAAGCTCCAGTTGAACATTGTCTCTTGTTGTTGTTGTTATAGTTTTTTTTTTTAATTATTATTCATTGCCATCAAGTTTAAATAAGTATAAATTTTTTATGCATGTAACATAATTCATTCAAATTAAATAAATTACGTGAAAAACATAATTATTTGTTTTTATTGTGAAGCATTTAGTTTCAGTTCTTTGAATTTTTGTGAGTGCACTGTAATTATTTTCGTTCGACTTCTTGGTTTAGTTTTCTGATATCAAGCATTTTATATGACAATGCAATAACTTTCTTAATTATTCTAATACAACAATAAAATTTTGGCTTCAAATATTTTGCTTTTCAAGATACAGTGAAACTTCCAAATAAGGGACACCTCTATTTAAGGGACAAAAGTTCCGGTCCCAATCCCTTGGTATAGGATGCATAATGTATTTACCTCTGAATAAGGGACACTTGAAGATGAGATTAAAGGGGTTTTTGCATTTCAGATAATGAAGTAGTCTGAAATGAAAATGAAAATACAGATTTTTGTGAACTTATCAGACAGGCAGTCATGTTAAAATAGACAGGCATGTGACACAATTAACGTGCATTTATTTACCCACAATCAGTGCTTTTATCCCCATCGAAAATAAAGCTGAAAATTGTAAGTGTGACTATGAAAATGAAGAAGAAACGAAAATTGTGAAATAAAGAATTTTACAGATTCTTTAAAATATATAAACCTGAGTAGTTTTTTAAATACTGCTGATAATGAAGCACTAAAATTCATATGTATGGCAAATGAGCTCTTGAAAGATTTGTAGTGAAAAATTGAAATCTGCAAAAGAATCACTTTTGACTGATTACTTCAAGTGAGATTCTTTCAAATGTTACTGCACTTTTTGAATGTATGAAATATTTATGTAAAAAATACAAATCAATAGTTCTATAAATCTTTTAATGAAGAAATTGGTTGAAAATTTCACTTAATTCTCTATTCCTGTTATGTCTGATTAACGTAATGTATTCGGGTACATTTAAACTTCACCTTTGATGTTATGTTATTTTTTTATGCCTGTTTGTAATTTTTTTTTAAAAGTAAAAACTCTGAATAAGGGACACGTCTATTTAAGGGACAAAAGTTCCGGTCTCATGGATGTCCCTTATTCGGCAGTTTCACTGTATAAGAAAAATCTTAAGTTTTTATCAAAAAATTTAAATGACAAGTATTAAAAAATGCTCTAGTGAGCAACAAAAAAGGTTAATATGTTAAGTATGAAAAAGTGTTTGACAAGTGCTTCTAATTGAACATGAGAAAGGACAAGGGGCCCTTTCTTGGCTGCAGCTCACTGTCAATGCCAAATTTGAAAAAATCAAATTTGCACTTTTTCCATATAAAAAAAAATTTGCGTAAAACTTTCCATCATTCTTTTTAGTAAAATTTTCAATCCTGCTTTACATGTGAGCTGCACTGTTCACTCTGCACTGCAAACTGCACTGTTGACTCTACATTGCAACTGCATTACAAATCAGTTTTCTGTGTAGTTCTATACTGTGGGCAAGCTTGGTGGCACTACATGAGTATGATACGCAATAGGAACTAAGGTTTTTTTTCTTTCCATTCATGTTTAATTACGTTGCATTTTCTCTGGCTATGTTTTTGCGATAACACATTTTTATCATAATTGTGACTGATTTCTTTTATACGGAAAAAGCGCAAATATGATTTTTTCAAATTTGGCATTGACAGTGAGCTGCAGCCAAGAAGGGACCCCTTGTCCTTAATTAGAAGCACTTGTCAAACACTTTTTCATACTTAACATATTAATTTTTTTGTTGCTCACCAGAACATTTTTTAATACTTGTCTTTAACCCTTTCAGGGGCAAGGTATTTCTACTCCGAAAATTTTCAAATAATTGATTCACACCACAATTTAAGAAAAGATTTATTTGAAAATAATCAAGAGCTGTTTTCGCGAATATTATAAAATCGAAATTGTACTAAAATTTTACTGGTGCCAGTTCGAAATTGGAACAGTAATATTAAGTGTTTGCAGACTGCAAACATCGCCCCTGAAAGGGTTAAATGATTTCAATCCTCAAAAATCAATTGACAAATGGTATTTAAAATCAAAATATCAAAAGGCAATGTAAATTTATGAATATAATTTCTTGTTGAGAATTCAAGGCAAGCATATTAATTTGTCTGCTGTTTTATTATTTGGTGTTGTTTCTATTTCATTTTTATAATGTAAAATTGGTATTATCTTAAAGTTTTTGTTCAGTCTGATTTTTTTTATTGAATAGTTAACTTGTTCACTAAAAAATGACTTGTGTCATTCAAAAATAGCCAAATACGATTACGAGTAGCCAGTTCCATTTTGCAATGAATGGCATTTATATCAGAGAAATGATTCCTTAAGCTGGCTCCTAAGAAATTTTCCTGGCACTTGGGAATTTTCAATATTTATCCATCTCTGGTAACTGCCAATGAACAATAATCAACCAATTGAAAATTGCATATATATATAATTGAAAATGATACATAAAAGTTACATTCTTTTAAGGTTTTGGGGTGTGGCACATATCTATAATGTATTACTTTAAAGCAACATTCAATCAGTTTAGTTATTGTGTCTATATAAAGTTCCTTATTTCAATTTAAGTAATCCTTAGGAAATAAAATTTGTTTATATACATATCAGAGTTCCTCACAAACAGTTTCAGGAAGGTTTTATACCCAGCATGTCCTTTAGTTAATAAATAGGTAAATAAACCTTATCCTTTTTTTTCTTTAAAAAAAATGACTTTTCCGCCTTTAGTTCTAAAAATTTTTCTTGCACAGTAAAAAAACAACAACAAAAACACTCCTCATGGTGTCTTAAAAGAAGTATTCTTTTAAAAGTGCCTTTCTCCATTCTATAAATATCAAACAGTGTCCTGTTTTTTAAACCTGGGAGTAACTTTGCATATACAGGTTGCTGGAGATGAAATAATCTTTTGAATAATCTTATTTAATAAAAATTTTATAGAGTATTACAGTTCATTCTCTCTAATTTACACAGGTTGGGACCAAAGGATTTGCAGAGTATAGGATATTTCTTTGCTTACGTTCTAATACTTGTAATTTACCAGCAAATATAATTATCATACTGTAAATAAATAATAGAAATGAATGAAAAGGCTTTTTTAAATAGTAATAAATAAAAAAAAAAGCTACACTGAATATTAGAAATACATTTGAATGATATAATACAAAATTAATAGAAAACATTTCTACTTATTTTTAAATCTATCAAACATTACAGTGATCGTGGTTTGCTTTTATAGTTTTTACTTTTAGTTATTTGCAAATAACATTTTAATGTTTTTGAAATTTTAAGGGCATATTCATAGCTTGGGACAAAAGAAAAAAAAAAAAAAGTTTAATTGATATCTCTAAACCATAAGATAATAGAAAACATTCTCAATATCTTTTATATTCATTGTTATAAAAACATTTAATTATAATATTTGATGATAAATCACATTTTCTTTAAGCAATTCAATAATAATGAACATGTTACAAGCTTTGTTTCTTTAAATGATTGAATTAATGCATTCAAATTCTTAAAGTTACTAAACTTAACACTTGGTACTTTTACCAACTTGCTTGAATTAAAGAAGAATTGTGAATCATAGTATGTTAGACAAGGCACCATTGGAGAATAACAAATATTTATTTTAAATTATTAACAGGACTAATTCATAACAACTTATATAATCAATATTATGCAGCTGTATCTGATTTTTGTTCATTTTCTTTTTGTAGTTCTAATAATCTTCGCCGTCGTCTTAATGATAATATAAAAGAGTGAGGATGAAAAGGTAAGACACCAGCAGTTCCTGCAAAAAAAAAAAAGTGAAACTTTAATAATAACAATTTAACTATAGACATTGGAACATTGATAATTTAATATTATATCCAAATAATTTTAGCTTAGTTTTGTAAGCTATTTTGATTTCCTGATAAATGTAAATGCAGTTTTTATCTTCAATTGTCAACAAATGACGAATAAACAATACAGTTTCTACTACATGACATAAAGTAAATAAAATGGTTTCCTATAGAGATGTAATGAATAATGATTTGATAAACTATTGAATTTTCAGTTTTCAAGTAACTTTTTTTTATTTAAGCATATGTATGTGCTGATTAATTTCTTTTAAAAATAAAACTGAGCACAAATTTAAATTCTATTTTCTTGCTTAAAATTTTTAACAATTTAATGTATAACTATATTTCAAAACACCTTAATAAAACATGACTTTATCTACAGATAAAATTAATAATTTAGATTTAGCAATTCATATACATTTTAGCATTTGCAATTCACTTATAACTTAAATATGAAATGTAGTACATATTTTAAATTTTATTAAAATTATTATTATTACACTATTTAGATGAGCAACACAAAATGAAATTGATCTTACTTAACTATATTTAATGGTAAGGAATTACATGATAATGAAATAGCGATGCAATGATTAGGAGTTTGGCCGAATAACTGAATGTTGGCTTAGTTACAGCCAAATAATAATTCATAAAATCTGATTAAAACCAAAATGCTATATATCAGTATCTTCAAACAGTTCTTATTAAACATACTCAGTTTTAAAGATGATTAAAAACAAAATTTAAATTAATTTTAAACAATTTATTAAGACTAAACAAAAAATATCTAGCCTTGAAACAATACAATACTTTTTATAACGAAGCTTAGAATGATCATTACAATATAATTCAGTTGTTAAAGAGGCTTTAACAGTTAGTTTGAATAGATTCATTATTATTAATTAAAATATAAGATTTTGTTCATAAGGTTTACTAAAGATAGTTAATTGCTGTTCATAATTCACAAATTTAATGAAATCAAAGTACAAATATAGCATTATATATTACATTAATATGTTTGATCAATTGAGTTATACTTTCTGATTCAGCTATATTTAAATTACCTTTTGCAATTTTCTTCCCTTTGGTAACATTTTATTTCTAATTTTTATGTATCAAACAAATACATTTAATCAAAAATATTCCCTTATTTCTGTTTTACCTTCATAAAATTTTATCTTTTATTAAACAAAAACAAATATTCATCACAGAAATACGCCATCCACTTACATTTTTTTCTTTTCTAACTATTTCACATTTTATAATCTTTCACACTATCCCAAGTTTCTTGACAGCAAGAAAACATCAATTTCAATAGAAATAAAATTAATAAATTTATTTTCAAAACTTTTAAAGACTATTTTTCATGTATTGCACTTTAAGAAAATTAATTTTTTTTTTAACTTTATAAATATTTCAAATAAAATTGCTTTATAAATTTAACAACCATTTAAATTTCTTTAATTGTAAGACATAATTGTGTAACACATAATAATAAACCTATAGATATGTTATTTAAAATATATGAATTGATATTATTTAATATAAACATAATTTTGTTAGTATTTGACTGAGCTCTTCGGTCCTAATACTGTATTATTTCACTAAAGTGAATATTCAGCTTTAAAGCCGAATAATGAATATAAATTGAATATTCGTTGCATCACTAAAATGAAGACCAGCTTTATTTATATCCATATGGAGAAGTTGAAGGTTGAAGAAAAGCATTTAGCCAGTCACTGTACTCTGCAATGCATGTTCTGCGTACAGAATTGAACTTAAAAAGGAATTATGACAATAATGACTTAAAAGACTAAATTTACAAAACGTCTTGTTATTAAAAAAATCCAAAACCCTGATGCATAAAATTAAATAATCATTGTGAATTAAAAAAAAACTTTTCGAGAAATAATACAACATCTTTTACCATAAGAATTTGAATTACAGAACTACTGCTCTGGCTTTTTGTATCAGGTACATGGTCCAAATTGCAAAAAAGACAATTACATTGCAAAAATACTCCAAGCATAAAAGTAGGAAATGAGAAAAAAGGTGGAAAATTTTCTTCATGTATACAGCGGCGCCAAAGTTGTATAATTTAAGTGTCATGTTAACAGTTACATATACAATAAAATTAAATGTAAACTGCACATATTACTGGTTTTTATTTTAATAACTTAGAAAGTATTAAAACTACTCTTTACTTCAGACATACATCTCAAAAAAGATATCCTAGAAATGATCCTAAAGAGTTGTATAAAAAGTACAAAATATTCTATTCCAAAAAACTTCCTTTCACTTTAAATTTTTAATGTCTAAAAAAAAAAAATCATTCTTGAAAGACGTTTTGAAAATATTTATCATACTTACATGATACATACACTTTACATGACTTTCAGATGCTTATATGGTATAAAATCACCTTTCATTTTATGTCTCTTTTTCACAGCAATTCAAGAACAAACTCCAAGGATCTGAATCGACAAAATGTCAGATTATAAAATTTTTCAGGCACCCCCCCAATATCCATCTAAAATTTTCTTTGCATTTTTACATTAATCTAGAAAGTGTCCAAAATTGCTTTAAAAAAGATGGAATTCCTCCTTTAGGAGGAACTCTTTCAATCTTACTCTGTGATTTTTTTTTTTTTTTAAATTCTGTTGAAGACATGAAAACTGCATAAGTATTTACACTATCTGACTCCTCCTTTTTTAGAAAATCTCGCACTGAACGAACCTTGAACCTGTGTCTCCCTGCCTGTGATACTGTATAGCAGGCTTGTTACACACTGCCTGTTAGGAGATGCAAACGTGTCTCCAAGGGATTAAAAAAATTAGTAAAGTTGATTAATGCAGATTAAGAAACGTTATAGCTGGTTTTAAACCCCTGATAAATTTAATATTGATTTACTGAAGTAGACAAACTAAAATAAAGAAATAAATTGCTATGATGGATTAAAATGATGACGACAATTTAAAGACTAAATATATTTGTTTAAAGACTTTTGATAACAATAACAATACACAAAAAGAAACTCATTAAAATATATTGATTAACAAAAAGATAAAAAGCAAAATGACTTATCTGATATTTAACAACTAGTAAATGGTTCATTCTCAGATAAAGGGAAATTTTATGTCCTTGACTACAAAAGGGAAATTTAATGGGTCTAACAGGAATGTTTTAATTTTATTTTTAAAAATAGATAAAGAACTACATTGTGCAATAGTTTAAACATGGGAAAAATAATAATTTGAATATAAAAAAAAATTACAAATGTCATTACCATGGCATGTCCCTTACTTCAAATTTAATAATTCAAAATTATATTTTGACATCTTGGAAAGCAATTGAGCAAAAACAACAGTATAATAAATTTTTATCTCTCTACATATAATATAATTTAAATTTTAGCTTCAAAACATTTTTTCCCCTTAATTTTAGTTAATTAAACTTTGTCCCCAGAGTTAATGGTCATTATCACAGTACAAAGCGTTTTTGTTCATAGATCATCACCAGAAGGCGCTAGGATATACTTCTAGGCTCTGTAGTGTAGGGTAGCTCATGTTCTTACAAGCAGTGGTGTCTAACTTTTTTGAAATAGGTATATACTGTTTGATTTTGATATTTTTTTTCAAAAACTGAGAACAGTGTTTTTTTATGTGTCATTACCATATTTCATTTTACTAAAATATAATAATACAAATTATTAACTGTATTAATTGAATTATGTAGATCTCTAGGATTATTTTGAAAGTAAATGTACTGTAAGCCTTTAATTGCTATAATTTAGCCTAAAATGAGGTTAAACATTTAAAATGTCATTACCATGTCTTTTCACAAACATGTAATGGCCAATAGGCCATGGAAACTTATATTTTTTAAAATTGAATTTTACTTACTTTTGAAACTTTTTTTTTACTTATTTTACTTTTGAAATGTACTTATATTTATAAAATTGAATTATAAAGTAATTAGTTTGATCTTCTAATTATTAATTTGGGTTTCTACAAATTAAGGCCATAAATAAGGTAACGATTTCTGCTGATATTTTTCTCATAATGCCAGACATGCAAATATTCCATTATTACATAAAAAAAAAAAAAAAAAAAAAAAAAAAAAAAAAAAAATAGAAAATTAATTTTTTTTTTTTTTTTTAAGGCAAAATTTCTTTTTATCTGAGAATGACTCATATCCCATGACAGAAAACAGGCATAAAATATCACATGGTAATTCTCATAAACTCAACTGTCAAAGTCATTATGAAACAAAAGTGACAATACCATCAGAACCCATTGTCACAAAGCAGGATGACAAATCATTACATAAAATCTTCATGATGCAAAAACTCTGAAGTTATTCATACTAAAAGATGACTTGACGAAAAACAATAACATTCATTGTATCACAACAGACTCTGAATGCTAGTGCATTCACTTTCCCTCTTCACAACAACAGGCCATTAATGATTAATTGATGAAATAGTTTAACTCATGTCCAAGCTGTTAATAACGTCTTTGAAGCACAAAATGTCTGTTAACACCTATAACAATAAAGGCACAGACATCTTTCGATGATTCATCTCACACATCCAAAGAAATAAACATTCTTTAAAGCATTACTAAAAGAAACCAGTTGGACTTGAAAAGTTAAACCAAAACATTATTAAAAAAATACAGTAAACTCTCTCTATCTGAACACTCTCTAATAGTGTTGAATTCAGGGGGTGGCCCAGGGGGGGAGGGGGGGGAGACATTCCCCCCTGAAGCAATGAAATGTCCTCCCCAAAAAATTTAAAATTATGTGTTTTCAGTAGTCAAAAAGTATAGTTTCCCCCCTGGAACTCTATAATGCCCCCCCCCCCCCCAGAGCCAGTGAAGTGGCTCCTGGAGAAAAGTGTCTGAATTCAACACTGCTCTCTAATGTGAACACACCGGTATTACAAAAATTTAACAAAAGATGAACTCTCTCTGTATTCTGAACATCCTGGTATAATGAACTCTACTTTTGGATCCCATTTCCATTCCACCTCTCTGTAAAGTGAACATGCGTTTGCAATTGGAATTCAAAATCCCCCTTCATGGAAATTCAGAGAAACTGTTACAGAATAAAAAGATTCAATGAACTAATAAAAAATAATCAGAAAAAAATCACTGCAAGATTTTAAGCATGTACTATAAGTTGCAATTTGAAACCTTCAATTAAAAAGTTTGGAGTGCTTGTTGTCATGTTTTTGTCAGTTGCCTGATTTAAGAGAAGCCATTTTATAATTTTTGCTGCTAGAAAGTGTAAACATTTAATATTTAATTGAAGACAATTGCAATAAGTTAAAATAATCTACTTCCATCTTGCTTATTTCAACTAATAGTTTTATATGATTATTATTAACCACAGCTTAAGCATGATATTTAAAGATTAATTTTGGAATTTTCTCTGATTGATCAACTACTGCGAAAATGGCAATTAAAGAATATTTTATAAACTACAGGCTCGGTCACTCTACATAGTTGTAGTAGTAGTAATGTATTTCCAATCTCCCTCTATAATGAATACCCTCATAATCTGAACATTTTTGGCCAGTCCCATGAGCGTTCAGAATAGAGAAAGTCCACTGTATATATGTAAGTGCAACTATTGAATGTGAAACATGACAAAATCAGTAACTGGCTGAGGTAACTTAAACAGCTGCTACATCCTCTTGCAACACATGTGGAACAAATACTAATGACCATCCAAACATCCAAGTATATATTTCTCCAGGGTGAACGAAAAGCAGTATACCACACATCATGTAACTATGCCCTCTTACGGCTCTCAGAAGCTGCTTCTCTAGAAGCTTCCAAGCGATGTCACCGGTTTGCATATACTAAATCATGACAGTGCCAAAGTGCTAACGCCATCTATTAGATGCAAGGAAAACTACATTGAAAAATAGAGAGGGAAAGAAGTAGATTGCGATATGGCTGTAAACATAAGCATTTCTGAATAAACGAAAGTAGTTTAAGAGAATGCAGTTGGCTGGAACAGTTGTTTTCAAATAAAGGTAAGTGAGGTTGACTTCGCTAGGAAAGGAAATATTTAGTTGGAATACATAAATATATGAACAGTGACAACACTAGGGATGCAAATTCCTAACATCGGGCCAAATCCTTATATTGGGATCTAGGGATGGGACGAATATTCGGCCGGTATTCGGCCTATTCGGCCCTTTTGCCGAATATTCGGTTGGCCGAATATTGAAGGCTTGTTGACCGAATACCTGTAGCCGAATATTTAGAGATATCTGGCCGAATATTGCTAAAATCTCGCCGAATAGTGAAAGATATTTTGCCAAATAAATTTAAGATTTAAAGAATTTCATTTCTTGCATTTTTTTTTTCTCTAATCCAAAATGCTACTTCATTCATGAAGTCATTCTCATTCTTACTTACAAAATATACAGTTATTCGATTGTTAAAAAATACACAGCCTTTCTGTATTTTTTATAAAAGTTAGTGATATTTTAGAAAATGCTGCCCAAGTTGGAGAATTAATGTACTTCATTAGGGAATGATATATTACAATTCAAGATACAAAAACACTTATAGAAAAAAAAAAAAGAAAGAAAACACTGCCTTATTCTAAAACACATGAATATTTATTAATGTCTGCAAATTCCATGCACAACTAAAAAAAGTTCTTATGAAATTCGTAACATATTTTCTGTAAAGTAAGAAATGAAAGAATTCATTCACAGTGTGTATTAACGAAGATTCATTTTCAAAATTAGATATCAAATATCATTATTCCAAATACAACGGTACATCTGAAGACAGAACTGGTGGCAAATTAGATATGCATTAGATGACACAACTTGCTTTATGAAGATGATTTAATAAGTATCTACACATAAATTCTAAATACTGAACAAAATAATTTTTTTCATTCTATAGTTTTCACTTTTAAATAATTTGCATAATTACTGACTTAAATATGCAACATTATTATGTCTATATTTTTAATTTACATCTTTCTTCATTCATGTTTTATGAATTTCTCTTTATCCTTTTAATGCTTGTTGAATAAGTGGAATATTGATGTTGAATATAGTATGTGCCAATTCAAAAATCAAAGATTTTGTTATCATATGCATTCTACTTTAAGCATAACCTTTTGCTATAACGGAATTTGTAATGTAAAGCTTGGCAACGATTTCAGAGCAGTCTCATTCTTACGAATTTGCTTATTATTAGGACACAAACTCTAAATGATTAAATTTACTTCATTATTTCAGAAAATATCTCCTTGTGAGTTCCGAGAGAAAGAGATTAAGAATATTATTAATTTTGGATAGAAGAAAGGATAAAAGTATCATTTGATAGTAAAAGTGAAGTACATTCTTCATATTTTAATGGAAATACCTTACCATTCTGACTTACTGAAAATCAATTTGATGTACATTAAGATAAAAGAATATAATGCAATTTCATAATTTTTTTGTGTTAAAATAAGTGTTTTAAATTCAAAAATACATTTAAAAGCACATTTAAGAGTAATAATTATTAATGAGCTCCTATTTTTTAAATTATATGTAATCAAAATTAATTTTCTTTACTGGAAAAAAATTTGTACTATTCGGCCGGCCGAATATTCGGTATTCGGCCTAAAATTTGGCCGAATATTCGGTATTCGGCTATTCGGCCAAATCACTATTCGTCCCATCCCTATTGGGATCTTTGATTTTAACCAGATGTGGAACTGAAAGAAACTTGAACCGGGTTCTCATTGCCTGCTGCACCATATTGCAGGCATGCTGTACACATACTGCAAAATCTTCTGAATAAGCCAATCCTGCTGGAATGAACCTCGAACCGTGTCCCTGTTCCTATGGTACAATTTAGCATGCATACTGCACACGTATTGCCGAATCCTCACATCGTGGTCCTTGAATTCATATAAAATCTCAAACTGGGTCCCCCCTGTCTACAGTACCATATAGAAAGTGTACTGTGCATATACTGCAAGGCTCCACCTTTCAAACAAATCTCTAATTTCTATGCAACTCTTGAACTGAAACTCTGCTGCCTAAAGCATCATATAGCAGGCGTCCTGCACAATCACTGCGAGAATAAAATGCTATATTATATTTTCAAAAAAGCACCACAGTTGAATAAAACAAAATATGTCACACAATAGGTGAATATATGTACAAAAACATGGAAAAGAAAAAGAAGTGGGGCCTTGTGATATTTTTATTTAAAAAAAATAACAAAAGAAAAGCAATGTCCATCATCACATTTTTTTCCTAAGAGAAAATGAAACTTGTTGTTTCTTTCGGAAGAGGCGAGAAAAAAGGGATATTTTATTTACTCATAGGGAAAAATCATAGAAAGACAAAAGAGAATTTGGATGTTTCATTTTTTTCTTTCAACTTTTTCATGATTACATTGAAAATAATCTCCATATAGCGAAATATATATCTCCATTTAACGAATTTTTTCAAAAATGTTCTTTCATATGTTCTGAAAATGCTTCAAATTATTTGTAGAATAATTTTTTTCATTGATTTCTGTTTTATATTTCATAGCTGTATTCCTTTACTTTATTCCTTATGCCCACAAAAAGGCATTCCCCCCCCCCCCCCAAAAAAAAAAATCCTTTTTGCATGGTTACACTTGACTTTGTTTTAGCTAAGATGAGCATGCGTTCGTGGAAAAGATTGAAACATTTGATTGCTACTTGAACAATTTGCAATTATCACAAAGCATTCTGACATATAAAACTATTCCATTGTCGTCTTGAAAATGTTGTTTGGTTTTTGGTTTGGATAGTAAGGCAAGAATAAGGAAGGGATAAGAGAGCAATTGCAGAAAAGGTTGTCTTTTTTAGCATGATTTCATCTACCTAAACAAACTCTCATTAGTTTTAGAGTTTAGAGTGGATGTTTGTTGTTTGTGGCAACTCTGAACATTTTTTGTTGTGAGAAATCATTCGAATGAAGAATTGTTACGAAGTGTCATCTATGCTGGTGTTATCTTCTACTTCATCTGCATAAAATTGCTTCTATGATAAACACAACTCTCTCTGATAAAAGTAATAATTTTGAGAATAATCAATAAGACACAGGAAAAAAAAAAGCAAGTGGCAAAAATGTTTGAGATTCTGGAAAAATTCCGTTAAATATTTCAAAAACTTAATTAAACAGCTCAAAAACAATTCTGTTTCAAAATTGAAACATTAAATGAAAAATTTTTTGCTGTTCTCTATTCAACGAATTTTTCTATATAACGAATTTTTTGACTGAACAATGGATTTCGTTATATGGAGACTCAACTGTATGTACAGTAATTTTTTGAAATATTAATTAATTATATTAACAACTTTTATAAATCAAATCCAAAATGTGTATTAATGTTTTCAAATTATCTAAATCTGAGAAAGCAAATTTAAAACAGAGAAAGAATTAATAGATGTGTGGAATAAATAAAAGTCCCCACTAAAAAAGAACAACAGTCGCAAAGCATAACCTTCGTGACCCCCAGATAAGAATGGGAACGAGAGAAAGTGAGAAAAACAATTAATCAGGCAGGGAACCACTGAAGAAGGGTTAAAAGGCAGGGAAAAAATTCCTTATCTCCCATGAAAGAAGAAAACCTCTTATCTCTGTTTCATATCTTAATTTTTATCAGTCCCCCTTTTTTTTCAACTCTTCGGCTTTAAAGGAAGTCACGTTGACAAGGTACTTATTGTTAATGCCCTACTATTTAGAAAACAAATGCCAACATTCTATCAGATAATTCCCAGACAATTTATGTACCGGAGACTACTCACAATGTCAATTTGATTTTAAAATATGGATGTCTGACCTGCATGATGCAAATACAAGGCCTCATTCTCAGCCAAGTTTATATTATCAACGTCTTTTTTGGCCTATCACAAGAAAAAGCTGGGGGAGGGGGTGCCAAATTAAAACTTTGCCCTGTGCACAGTTTTCTCTTTGCATTCCCCTGCTCAGTCTGACCCACACAAAATGCTTAGCCCTATTGTGCCACTATCCTATATGGTGACGAATTCTCACTTCTTTGCATAATCCTCAATAACATTCAGATGCATTTTTGACATGGGCAACATCAAGTTTAATTCCCAACTGCTGATCACCTTTTATAAACATGCTTTAGAGTGGTAAAAATGACAATGTCCCCTTCAAAACCACAAAACATTAGCCCTTCTAACTGGATTGACTGTTTTAAGCAATTTGTACATCGATGACAGTGCCACCTTACTGCTATGATATTCTGTTTGCGTATGCCCGATCTTGTGCAACTTTCTGGACTATGTTGCCATTTACTTCATTTATAATTCATATATTTCTGGCTATTTTAAAATTAACATTAAGAATTATTATAGACATTTGATATACAAACCTAAAAGCATAGCAACAGGTGATCGAACCCAAGCTCCTTCAGCAACATATTTCTTAAAGCGATCAATATTGAGAGAAATCAGGCGCTCATTTTTTTCATTTGGCATGGGGTCATAAACTCCAAGCTGTTCAATTCCTTCGTCAGAACAGTGCTTTTCAGGATGAACAGCAATGATGTGATAAAAAGGTCGGTTGGCACAGCCTTTGAGAAGCAAACGAATGCACAAAGGTTTCATTTCTAGAATGAACAACAATTTTAAACATGGCTAACATATTATAATAACAAAGAGAATTACTACTCAAACAATTATTATTTTTTAATACAATGTCTGACACTATAAACGTAAAACTGTTCACAACAATATCACTTATATCAGTTGTGATTTTCGAAACAGGCAAAAAATGTCCAGACCAGAATTCGAAAGGTGTGTCTTGGCTGAAGCAGCCATCTTCTGCCAATTGAGCCATTCTATATGAATCTGGAGGACCTAATTCACCCAGCTAACGTAATAATTGTGATAAAATTAATCTAGTGAATATGACTTATATCTGAAAATATAAACTAAAAACATAAAAGAAAAACATCACACATACAGTGAATTCAATCCACTAACATTTAGAGGATAAATGCAAATTCTTAAAAAAAGACCAAATTTTTTCATTTTTAGGATTCTGTACTTCAAAAGAAAATAACAGAACCCTTATAAAAATTGCACTGTTTGTCTGTCTGCCAACCCAGTTTTATTAAGGAATGACTGAAGGTAGTTGAAATTATTATAAAATAATAAGATCCTTGGTCCTACTGCTTTATAAAAACTTTGACCTTCTAGCTCAATTCAATTTTTTTTTCCATACAAATTTATAAATTTGTCACACAGCTAATCAGCATAGAATAATAAATTAATGATTATCAGATTTTTTACCTTTACAAGATAGGAATTCATCAATCATGCCATAATTATTTCAAAATATTCAATCAACAGGAAGTATGTTACAGGTTTTGCGCAGTGATAGAAATTGGGAGATAAAAGGCAGGCGTCAAATGACAACTACTGTAAAAACCTTAGGCGTCAAATTAAGATTTTTAGTTGCAGTATCTAAAATTCATATTAATATTACTGTAATACTGCATATAATTTTGGAGTGATTTGGAGTAAAAGAATAATTTTGAAATTCGCATCAAATTTTCTTTAAGGTTACTACAGAGACAAGAAAAAAAAATCCACTCCCAATATTTTTTTTTTTTTTTTGGGGGGGGGGGGGCATACCACTTTTACGAATTTTGCGTTTTTTGCTATCTTTTGGCAAAATTTGCCATTTTCTCGCAATCTTTCGACGAAATTTGCAGCTCTTTTTACGATTTTTCGGCGCAACTGCCCGTTTTTTTTTTGTGATCTTTTGACAAAACTTGCCGGTTTTTTCGCAATCTTTTGATGAAACTTGCTGGTTTTTTCGCGATTTTTTTTAAATATTTGGCCTTTTTTGCGATCTTTTGCCAAACTTTGTCATGTTTTTTTGCAATCATTTGGCGAAACTTGCCGTTTTTTCGATCTTTTGACAAGCCTTGCCATGTTTTTTTGTGTTTTGTTGACAAAATTGTCAGTATTTTTTCGCAATCTTTTGACAAAATTTGTCGTTTTCTGCAGGGCTGGGAACCCCCCCCCCCCCAACCCCCGTTAATTATGTGTTTTTTTCGCAACCCTTTGGTGAAAATTACTGATTATTTGGGATTCCTTGAAGAAATTTGTGTTTTTTCGCGAGCCTTTGATGGAATTAACAGATTTTATTGCGATCCTATGACAAGATTCTTATTTTTTCTGTAATTCTTTGACAAAATTAGCTTTTTTCTAAAGATTCTGTGACGAAATTAAGATTTGTTTTCACGATCCTTCATAGAAAATTGCATTTTTTGCGATTCTATAACAAAGGTTGTCCTTTTTCCTAAGATTTTTTTGACGAAATTAACTTTTTTTGCGATTATTTTATGGAATTTGCGTTTTTCTTGCGATTCTTTGACGAAATTTGCATCTCTATTTGCAATACTTTGTAGAAATTTGCCTTTTTTTACGCTATCATATAAAAAACTTTTGCTTTTTTGTTATTTTTTTTGAAAAAAAAAAATCATTTTCTCCCATTTTTTGCCGAAAGTGGCGATTTCTTATACGAGCAATTGATGAAATTTGTTTTTTTTTCGCAACTGTTTCTCGAAATTCGCGATGTTTTTTTAGTTCTGATTTTTAGGGATGCACCGGATATCCGGCTCCTGCCAGATATACTGCTTATTCGGCACTCGAACCGGATATTCGTTCCGGCCGAATATTTTAATATCCGGTTGCCGGATAGTAAAACATTTTTTAAATTCTGTTTTCTATATTTAAAAACAAATGTAAAACTAATTTGCTCCTTGCATACCTTATCTTATTAAAAAGCAATGGTAACAAAAATAAATACTTGTATATTTTCACAATTATGAAATTATAATGTTTATATGTAAATGAAGATATATTTAAAGTATGACAATATTTTGTCACAACCTATAACAGCAATTGTAAAAACAAAACTAGAATATGTACTTCAACTTCACATTTTTTATTTCTCTTAAAAATTGTTCTTAAATTTCAGTAATGAAGTAATTTTTACACCTCTCAAAAGTTTTATTGTAATTTTCACCAGTCAAAATTTAACTGCAGTGTTCAATAATTCTGTCATAACTGTAATTGTAAAACCAAAACTAGAATATCAACTACAATTTCAACTTTGTTTTGCTTTAATTTTTTTTTTTTTTTTTTTTTTAATAAAGTAGTAGACTTTTATAGTTCTTCTCAAGTGTTTTGTTAATAACTTTATTATTAATTTGAATTATTAATATCAACAAAAGAGAAAGGTATAAATATCTAATCTAAAAGTTTTATGAAGTTGCTGTTAATACGTCAAAAATCAGAGTCTGAAATGTGTACAATGGGGCCATCTTATGAGTGCTAAAGTATTGAGGATTAAAAACTATGTAGAAAAATAAAGTTTTCAACAAACTAAAGAGTTTATTTATGAATATTCATACTCCAGATTCAAAGTGTGCTTCTTTAGAAAATCAAGAACAAAATGGTGCTGATAATAAAGAAACCATTCAATTTTTGTTGGAACATCAATTGTACAAGTTAAGCAGTCAACAATAGAAAAAAATGTGGTAAAAACAAAAGAAAAAAATCATTAAATATACAAATTGCATTTTTAAATAAAACATATTTTAGTAAAAATTTCCAAAACAATTGAACTACGCCTTGTTATATAAGTCACCCGCTCATGTTAAAATTGCAAGTGATATTTTAAATAAAGTTCATTCTGAAACTTGCTCTACAATGCAAAAAGAGCTTAATAGGAAAACTGTAATGCTCACTCAGAGTCAAGAGGAGTAACATACATAACTATCCCATTTTTGTTAATTATGTGTCAACAGGGTAAAAATATTTTTTTCTGTTAGTTAATCGATACAATGCATCTATAAAAACATCAAGACACTACCTAAATCTGGTGATAGAGACTAAAGAAAGGATAGAAAAAAATTTGCATGTAAAGTTAGAAGTTTTATAAGTAATATTGAAAAGGCAAAATATTATTACATTTCAATATTTAATTATTACTATGTTTTTAAGTAACTTTGACTTAATAAGTGAATTGAAATCTATTAATACTTGCATAATATAAAATTACAATAATTTTTTTTTCTTTAAACAAGCATAAAATTGAAATATTAAAATTAAAAATGAGAAATTATTCGGCCGGATACCGGATATTCGGTAAAATTTTGTGCCGGATATCCGTTATTCGGTATCTGGCAAAAATCCACATCCGGTGCATCTCTGCTGATTTTTCAGACTAGATCATTTTTTTTTTTTTTTAAATTTTCGGAGCTGAATGTCTAATAAATTTTTAAAAAAGCTAGGCGTCAAATTTGACGACCAAGAATAATTTTCTAGTCGTCAAATTCAATTTTTTAGTTGCATTTGGCAACTAACGACTGCTAATTTCTAACACTGGAGTGGATTTGCATATGTTTGTCTATGACTCCCCCCACCCTCCTTGACTTCAGGAATGGCTGAAGGTATGAAGTTGAAATTAATATCAAATAATAAAGTTCACTTCCATTGTTTAAAAAAAAAATTTGAAATTCTGCTTCAATATAATAAAAAATTATATCTTACAAGACACTTCCTATTTAGCTAGAATCTTAAAATTTGGAATAAAGTAATGTTTTATAGTATATATAAAGGGAAAAAATCTGAAAATCATTAATTTATAGTTCAGTAATGATTTATTATGTGACAAACTCATCTGGCCATCATTCTATCTAGTCCATTTCTTCAGAAACAGCTAGTGTATCAAAATGAATTACAGTAGAACCCCGATAATTTGGATTAATTGGGACCAGACCCAATCCGGAGAATTAGAAAAAAAAAATGAAATAAAATAAAAGATACTTACAGACAATCACCTTTATGTTTAACCTATTGATTATTTACAGACAGTAAAAATGTACTTTGTAATAAAAAAGTTTGTAATTTTTTGCTGTGCCAGTTTTCTATACCTTTTTCGAGCCATATGGTCATGCATCCGCTTGAGCATAAGTAATTCATAGGCTGTAGTTTCAATAAGAGTTTAAATAAGAAAGCTTAAGGTTTTCTTCCGAAAAGATTTCAGGAAAAGTTTTTTATTCGGAATACGACGATGAAACAAGTTAATGTTGTGGAAATTAGTCATATCGCTTCTCAAATTTGAAAAAAAAACAATTGACCAAACCAATCCAGATTAACGGGGTTCGAATTAGCGGGGTTCTACTGTACTATAGTTCCATGGTTCTAATGTTTTGAAAAAATATTGAGTTCCTGACTCAATAAAATAAAAATTATAGCCTGAAAGCAACATTTTTGGTTTCTGTACCACCTCAAAAAAAAAAAAAAAAAGATATTTGTATAAATAATCAAATTTAAATTTTTTGACCTAACATTTTGCCCCTCTAATTTTTGAATATTTTGTGATTTTTTTTTTTTTTTTTTTAAATTTGAGATTTACAAATATTTAAAATTTAAGAAAAATATTTATATAAAAATAAACTTTTTAATTTCGAATTATTTGAATACTCATGTGAATTTTATTCTTTTAAGTGTAAAAAAGACGAGATACTTTCTTTTCATGTGATCCTTTAATGAATTTTATGTTTATTTTCATGATCCTTTTATAAAATTTATGTTTTTTCTGTGACACTTTCATAAAATTCCTCCTCCCCAATCTTTTGATAAAATCCTTGCTTTTTCTGTGATCTTTGATGAAGCTAAATATTTTTTTCTGTAAATGACTGACAAAAATCAATTTTTTTTTTCAGCCATTTGTTGAAATTTGCAATATATATCTATATTTTTTTTACTTCAAATTTTTTTATTGACTTTTCACAATCTTAAAAAAAAAATTCTGTACAAATTCACCTCTGTAACACCTATCACTACAAGGAGGGGGAAAAACTCCACTATATCTGCCACCCTAGTAGAAGAGCCACACAAAGATTATTATTAACTGTTTAACTCGTACGCAACGCTGCACTTATTCTCCAAAACATGGTAATTTTATACAATAGCTCTGAAAGTTTAATATTATATACTAACTTTTTAGCTAATGATTGAATATCAATTTTGTTCAGCTTCAGGTATAATCGGATTTAAGGATAAATTGTGAAAAAATTAGTTTGAAAGCCAAAGAATTTAATTCAGGATTTCAAGGTGAAAAAAAATAATGTAAATAGTACTTATTTCCAATTAAAGTTATATTCTATAATGCTCTATATCTAAAAAAAAAGGAGGGGTAAATTACTAAGGTTAAATGCTTTTACAGAATTTTAATAACATAAAACAATGATAAGACATTAACAGAATGACCTAAATAGCAATATTTTTATCATGATGTAAAGTTTAAAAGAGACTGAGACAGACGACAGTATTTTATCCGGTTGATGAGGAGGTTTGGTATAACCACAATCACGTTTATTGTTTACAAAAAATATTTAATTTCCCAAATAAGATTAAAAGAAAATAAATGAAAGGTAAATTTAACCGATGCAAAGCGTATACACCGACTAAAGAATCCACCAATAAATGAAGATAATATACAAGGAAAATGCAAAATAACAATTCTTAAATCTGCTTCAACTTGATTCATCTTTCAATCAGCTGAAATGCCAATATTAACTTACTTTCTATAGAAGAACACTTAACAGGAGTTTTAAAATAAATAAATAATTTAGACTTCTAAAAACGGTTAAATGGAGTTAAGTTTAATATAACACTTAAATTAAAAGTTAATTCTTATCCTTTCATTAAAAAAAATCAAATAATAGCATTGGATTATACAAATTGTAAACATTGAAAGTTGAGTAGTATATTACATAACGGAGATCAGAATTACCACTATCAATTTCTGGGTGTAAATAACCCTTCTGTGTATCAAGTTCACCATAACGACATTGCGCCCGATTTTCACATGACTTCGTTGCATGATAAAATGTGACTACTTTTTTTTCTTTATTGTTTATTTTTATTTCTATTACCACCTGTTCAAATCGTCTTTGACAGTATTTACCGTATGTTAATTTTGAACCGTCATGCTTATCATGTTTAGGTGGTAATTTCCTTTTTCTTATAGTTTTATTGTTGTCTAACATTGTGTATTAAAGAATACTTGTGTATTTTAATTCATATCTGAATGTAGATATTTTGATTATCCGGCGGCAATATGACATCCAAAGGTGATTTTAATCCCTTTGAGGTAAAGGTTTGAAAACAATATTTAGAAGTAGAAACATTGTGTAGAAGTAGATTTGTTCACTATGTATTTATAGTTTTTTTTAAATGCTTTCTTTCGGTTTTTTTCTGTAGACTCAATTTTATTGTTTGTATTGTAAGAGATAAGTTAGGACATGAGCAGACGAGTGATTTTTCAGAACCTTGTTCAATAAATTTATCTATGTCCACAGCCATAAAATCAGAAAATTATTTCAAACATAAACAATACTAGTACTTATAATGCGTATGTAAAAATTCGAAAGATATTTAAACTACTTTATTATGTAAAACTCTCTCAAGTGCGCGATTTTTACAATACAATTATAAACCCAGAACTGAAACAAAAGCTAGTCTCCAACCTAAAATCTAGTTATTCTTTTTCTTTTAGCTGTTGTCAAATACATCATACACATCTCCCTGTTTAAAAATCTTGTCCAATAACTCTTGAAAGAGTGCAGACAGTACTGACGCTATGAGTCTTAAATGGACCGGTTTTCTTTTTCTCTGTAACTGCAGCATTACTATAGTAGGTTATAAGAACACTGACAGGAGCTCTATACTGTGAATTTCCTTCGTAAATATGTTGTAGATATGTCATATATATTGTCCTATATATGACATATATTGTCATATGTATTGTTCTTCTTCATTCAGATATTTTGAAATTTATTATGAAATAACTTGCAATCAAACTAATGCTAGACCTTCAACTGTTTTTATATTAAATGAAACATTCTTTTTCTTCAACTGCGAGGCTCTGTGTACCCGCATTTGTTGTACTCTGCTAAGGATGATTCTGAATGTATTTGATACAAAATATGTCTGTTTTGTGACTATGTCCACAGATATTTTATACATAGCCAAAGATATGTATTCTGACATATTTATCACAATTCTTCTTATGAATCCTTTCTTCAATTTTTTGTTTAAATGATATGCTATAGTATATCCAGAGCTGCCCTTGGGGATGTGCAATAAGTTCAGTTACACAGCCTACTTTAAAAATACCTATTTTGACAATATTTTTTAAAAGATCTTTTGTTTGTGAAAAAGTGGAAAATGTATTTCCATTACATTGTTTCTGAATATGTTTTGAATAACAATGCATGCCAATTTCATGTCTTTCCAAACAAATTGAATTTAAATATGTATTAGAAAATACTGTAGTCTCACATTTAACTGACTTAAATGGGACTGGAGGGGGGGGGGTTACCTGGTTAAGAGAAAATTTAGTTAAACTGGAGAATAAAAAAAAAAAAGTACCGTAAAATATTGTTAATCTGCCACCCCCTAACCTAAAGAAAAATCGAAAAATATTCAAAGGGGGCACTTAGGATTTTTCTGTGATCTTTTCACAAAATTTTCCTTCTTTTTTTTTTTTCGGACTATTTGTGCCGTTTCTTGTGATGTTTGTCAAAATTTTGGGGGGGGGGGGGTTGCAATAGTTGATGACATTTGCAGTTTTTCTGCTGCATTTGACAAAATATGGGAGAGGTTTTCGCAATATTTGACAAAAATTGATTTTTTTTTTCATGATTCTCTAGTAAAAATTAAATTTTTTTCTGGCAAAATTCTAATTTTTATATGTGATTCTTGATATAATGGGAGTTTTTTTTTTTCGTGATTCTTTAATGGAATTCGCTTTCTTTCGCTAGTTTTATTAACAAAATTAGCAGTTTTTGATGAAATTCATGGGGATTTTTTCAAGATTTTTTAATGGAATTCATCTTTTATATAATATATATTTTATATTCATTCTAGTATTCACAAAAATCTGCTAAAAACAAAAATATCATCGATAATATTGTTTATTGTCAGAAGCTGCTAATTTGATGTTTATGCACTATGTAATTGTAAATTACTGTTTTGTTTTATTTCAGTTTGCTTTTACCTTATTTATAATTTTTATTGATATTATGTAATTATAATTTTCAAGACAATTGCCATTTGGAAGCACTCACAAAATACAATTGACAATTATTTTTGGCAATCTATCTTCCTGACATGGGTCTGACTGTTTTAAGTTTATTTATTTTTTTAAATCATGCTTTATTATGTTTACTAACGCATGTGTCACACATCATGTGTACTAATATACAATGTTATTTATTTGAATTTTATTTTTTAGGATCCAAGTATAAAAAACTTGACTGATCAATCGAATGTAAATACAAGCTCAGTGGAGAATTATAGTCCATTTGATAAAAATTCTGCCGAATCTGTAAGTGTGTCATTACCATAATTTAAAAATTATGATTATTTTTTAAATCCTTTTCAGATGTGATTTAACTGTCCAATACAGATTTTTGTGCTGGACATTTTAAATTTTTGTATTGATGCTGTCAAACGAGCAATTAGCTCATGCATCACATTTATAACTTATTCTTGGCCCAGGCAAATATATTGAAACATGTTCATAATTTGTCAGCTTTGTCCAACTTCTTTTTAATTTTTTTATTGGTCCAGTTGACCCACTTAATTTTTTTACTGGCCCAATACCAACCCATTTATTTTTTAGCAGCTGGGCCAACCCATAAAAGAAAGTATTTTTTCTGCTAACCTATTTGAAACTTTTTCTTCATTTTGCCTTGTATGGTCTTGAGCCCTTACAGATCTCAAGTCTATGGTTCATTTCCACTCTTTAAAGAAATTTGTTATAAATTATAACTTTGTGACCTGCTTATTAAAGAACTTATCAGTCACTTCAAAGTAACATTATGCTTATAACCTTTTGTTGAGACCCTTAAGGTATTTGAACACCTTTGAAATGTAATTTTTGATCAAAATATCGATTTTTCATTTTTGCAGTATAATATTAAAATTGAATCTTTTATTGATTAAAATCTGCTTAAATTTTGTCTATATCTAAAATAGAATCTGAGTTGCAGCCGTTTAAAATTGCAACTATTACAGCTTTTGAATTGTTTTTAAAATTATTTTTAGCTGTTTCTCAAAATGAAGTTTTTCAGATTTTTACTACAGTAAAACCTCCGTTAACGGTCACCTCTGAAGAGCGGACACCTCTAACAACCGGCCATTTTTTCATAGAACGGAATGAGTCGTATTGAAATAATATTGGATCGAACCTCCGAATACCGTCACCTCTGAAAACCGGCCACGGCCAGGGAAATTCACTCCGACACGGCCACCAAAAGAAGCCGAGAGCATTGTAAATTGCGACATTAAAAAAAAATCCTTTGTTTTAGACAGCTGTATTGTCCCCACTCCCTCTCTCGATTGCTGCTAAGGACGAGCACTTTTTATTTCGTCTAATAGTGTGCTCCCCTTTTTCCTCCCCTCTCCTCCTCCACACACTTCTGTAGAGTCGTATTGGAGAAGCTCTGTGTACACGTTTATTTATTCTCGCAGTGACTAAAGACAATTGCGAAAGTAACATAAACAAATTAAAGTATGTTAAATTGAAATGAGAAACTTATTTTACTAATTTAAAATATAGGTTGAGAGTTAACTTTGTTTCTCCGTTTATATTTTTACACTAGTTCACACACACAATGTGAACAGTACCATGCGAAAGGGGCGGTCGCCCCGGGCGCGGAAATTTAGGGGGCGCCAGATTTATACTATCAACGTCATTTTTGGGTTTTACAAGAAAAAGTTGGGGAAGAGTGTCAAATTGACACTTTGCTCTGGGCGCAGTTTTCTCTTCACACGCCCTTGATGAAAATATTAAATATTTTTTTACATTTTTTTTTTTCCACAACTGGCAATAATTTTGAAATTGGCGGTGAAAACGCATCAAATTTAAAAACCTTTATTTAATACGGTCATGTTGATGCCTTCACCTACTATCTTTTCTATATGATTCCTCAATGTCTACGCAGACAAAAAAAAAAAAGGTAACTATTTCTCCCTTTGCCAGCCATTTGTCTCTAGCTTTATAATCGAACACGAGTAAAATTTATAAAAAGAAATTTTTATCACTCAGTGAAAAATTTAAGATTTTTGATGATTGTAAGATGGGCAAGCACGGAAATTAGCAGAAAATTTTGGACACAGAAAAACGTAAATAAATGAAATTTTAAAGAATAAAGAAGTGCATCTTGAGAAACATCTTGGAGACGAAAGCCTGTAAAACAAAGTCAAATGTCGCAAAACTGGAAATGAATGAATTAATGAAATGCTATTAGAATGGTTTAGAAATTGCAGATCTAAAAAATTACCGATTTCAGGGGCCATTTTGCAAGAAAGCACATTGAAAATTGCCAAAGAACTTGGTATTAATGATTTCAAAGCTTCTAACGTCTAGTTAGAAAAATTTTGCTTGAAAAATAATAATCATTTTTGAAAAATAATTAAAAAATTATACATTTTTTGAAGTATTTTATTGAATTATATAGTTTTGGTTATTTTTCTAATCAGCTGAAGCAAAACCTCCATATACCGGTCACCTCTAAGAAGCGGCCACTTTTACATAGTCCCATCGCTGGCCGCTTTTCGGAGGTTTTACTGTATACACAAATCATCCTGAAACAAAAAATTATGCATGAAATGCCATGAAATTTTCTGTGTGTCTTTTACAGTTGTCTTTCGAGGGAATAGACTACACTCATGATAATATATTTTAATAGTTTGATATTTACACAGGTACAAATGACAAAATTTGTCATTTTTTTTATTACATTAGTACTTTAATTTCCATAATCTGAGATAGAGATGTGATTTAAAAAATGTGTGTAGTCTGTGTCATAAAGTTATTCTCCTTATTATGCAATTAACAAAATGTCAATGCATTGTTTTATTTTTTAATTATCGCATTTTGCTGAAATGTCAATTTTTGACATAATTTTGACTATTTATTATTATTATTATTATTATTATTTATTTTTTTTTTTTCTCTGTTTAACTGCTAAAATATTTGTTTTCAAAGTTTTAAAGTAAATGTCATTATAAAAAATGGATAATAAATAAATAAATAAAATTCAAAAAATCACTTCTGAAGGTGTGCAGATATCTTAAAATGCTTGTAGAGCAAAAATGAACTGAAAGCAAGTATGGGCTCAACCATGGGGGTTACCTGGTTAAGAGAAAATTTAGTTAAACTGGAGAATTAAAAAAAAAAAAGTACCGTAAAATACTGTTAATCTGCCACCCCAAACCTGATGAAAAATCAAAAAATATTCAAAGGGGGCACTTTCTCAGGATTTTTCTGTGATATTTTCACAAAATTTTCCCTTTTTTTCGGACTATTTGTGCCGTTTCTTGTGATGTTTGTTAAAATTTTGGGGTGGGGGGTCGCAATATTTGATGACATTTGCAGTTGTCTGCTGCGTTTGACAAAATATGGGGGAGTTTTTCGCAATATTTGACAAAATTTGTGTTTTTTCATGATTCTCTAGTGAAAATTAAATTTTTTCTGGAGAAATTCTAAATTTTTATATGCGATTCTTTCGTGATTCTTGATGTAATGGGAGGTTTTTTTTTTTTTTTTTTTCGTGATTCTTTAATGGAATTTGTGTTCTTTCGCCAGTTTTATTAACAAAATTAGCAGTTTTTGATGAAATTTAACAATATTTAATGCTACATTACATTTGAATGTGCTGTATTAACAAATTATAACTTCTAAATATATTACTCAATACTAGTGTACATCAATTTTTATTTCTTTATAATTTTATGGTACAAAAATTTCTAGGTGTAAACAGTTACTGTAAATATATTGGAATTGGGGTTGGTAAGTTTTTTTCAAAGTGGAAAAGAAATGAATTTAAATATGTATTAGAAAGTACTGTAGAAACTTAGAAAAAACTGGCCAGAAGAAATAGCTTTCTTCCAAGTTGAAGAAATGGAAAATAAAAACAAAAAATATTTTTTAGGAAATTACCTCATGAATTTTTATGTTACTTTTATTTTACTGAAGCACAGTTAATTTTCTGTAGTATTTACCTTCTTAATTTTGCTTTCTATCTTAAGGTTTATCCCAAAAAGATTAAAACATGCTGGAACGTTCCTAAATTTCATATGCGAGTGTCTTTGCTTGACAGGACAGGAGGAGCTTTAAGCATCTTACAGACCCTTATATCTACCTTCTTAATCATATTTAAAACACTGTTTATGATTGGTTAATGAACACTTTTGCGAGAGATTTTTATGTTCAGATAACAAACACTCCACAAAGCAAAGCCAAGAATAAACAATATTATGTTTCAGATTTCCAGAGTTATATTTAATCTCAACTATTTTCAATTTGGAGAACATTTTAACAATTGTATGTGTATGGCCTAATTAATTCACGGGCGTTACATTTTAGCATCCCCCAAATTAAAATAAAAAGATTTGAAACACTAATTTTTAATTTTGTTTCTTTTTAAAGAAATTTTTTTAATTGCAAATTAATTATTTTAATTTAAATTTAGTTCACAAATTATCAAAAGGCTGTATGGCCTCTTTTTAAAGAAAAATGTTTAATTGCAAATTAGTTATTTTAATTGAAATTTAGTTCACAAATTTTCAAAAGGCTGTACTGGTTCACCTTGAGGTCTATCAGCCCTGCAGTACACATCTTCTTTTAGGAGTCTTCAGGAGTTTTTGAAAGGCTAAAGTGACAAGTTGATATGATTTAATGCCAAAGTCAATAAATATGTAATCCTAAAAGTTTTTATAAAGATATGTCATTTACTTTTTTAAACACACCATGACTTGCACAAAGCCATCAAAATACAATCTGTCCATAAGGACAAATATATATTTTGATAAGTCATTTTTTTTTAATTAGGGAAAATATTAATCCTACTGTAAAAAGATTTATGATACATATATATATATATATATATATATATATATATATTGTTTTACTTTATTTAACTTGTAAGATTAAATTAATTGAACTCCCATACAAATCAATACAAAATGTATGATTGGTTAACGAGAACACTGTTTTGGATTGGATTATGCTTGTTAACTGATCACCCATTGTACTTATAAATGTAGAAATAGAAATATTTAACACACATTTAAAAATATGGTACTTACATATTAACACCACCGCAGCAGAACTTGCGCTAATGACTTGTGCCAATAAAGAGCAATTTTGTTCTTCACACGTGCACAAAAATAATGGCGTCAAAAAATGAGCAAAAAAAGATAAAGCACTAAAACACTAAAAATGGTGTCAAAAATTATCAAAAAACAAGGCAACATGGAATCCGAAAAATAACTGTGGTGGCATTAATACACAAGTACCTAAAATATTAGTAGGTAAAATATAATTTCCTCTTATATATAATACCTATCTTTTTTTTTAAAGAATTTAAACACTTTTTTTCATTAGTGAGATTTTCTGAGAAAAAGTGAAAACTGACATTAATTACTACACCAAAATCGATTATGTTCCAGAATCAAATTATTTTTTGACACTTCATAATTTTTCTGTGCAGGAAAAAATAACTGAATGATCTAAATTAGCATTTCATTAATTTTATCTTTACTTTATTTTGTGATTCATTTGTAATAAAAAATTATGTATGTTACCAAGCTTAAGAAAAACTGCTTTTACTAGAGATATTAAGTTTATATGCGTTCCAATTTTGAATATAGTTTGTATGGAATATTGAATGATAAAGTTTTTTATGAATTTTAGGTAGGAGATAAACCCTCTTCTTATCAAAGTCCTGATCAGAGCACTACTGTTGAGATGTCTCAAGCTGGAGATGAACCACCTTCTTATTCTCCATCTGGAGCACAAAAACAGATGTCTGAAGATTTAAAAAGAAGACAAGAAGTAAAAATAATATCTGATTTTTATTTGTTATTCAAAATAGTATATATTTAATTGTAATCTTATTAAGTGAGTCATTTTTCTATATGTGTTACCCCTTACAAGTATTTAAAAATAGATGTTTGACAACATTCAGTGAAATTTGCGTTATACAGTAGATCCCCTCAAATCCGCACAGCTTGGGACCAGAGGTTTTGCGGATTTTAGAATTTTGCAGATTTCTGGTCATTGTTTTGTTTACATTAAAAAAAAAAATTGAATGTGATTAATAATGAAATCAAAAGTATAATGAATGCATACAATTACAATATACTAAAATATTAAAATAAGTAATAAACTAAAATAATAAAAATTTTGATAACTTAGATATTTTTTAAATGATTAAAATACTAAAAGGAAATGTCAAGTTAATAATCAGTAATGTACAATTAAATATTCATTATAAAAGAGGAAATGTATTTTTCCTAAATTATTCAATGAAACTTGCCTCTTAAAGGTACATTATTAATTCACATCAGGATCGTAAAATAATGAAACTTTATTTCAAGTTTAGCCAGACTAAAAACTAAAAAAGCTTGATTAATACATAAATATATTTGGTAAGATTGCGATTACCAATAATATTAGCAATATCTTTATTTTTTCATAAATAAATTATTCTTTCTTTATGAAAAAACATGAATTCAATAACCTTAACAAAAATTATAAATTTAAAAATGTATGGAATTGATATAAAACTGAAAAAATCAATTTTTGCACCTACATCTGAACTGAATGTTTCATTGTTTACATCCATAAAATATGTGTGGATTTTAGAGAGTTGTGGATTTTAGGAGTGCGGATTTGAGGGAGTCTACTGTATAACAATTCAAACTGTACTTTTAATATTTTAATTTTTTTGCGGGTGTGTCTATGAAAATTAGCCTTATTTTGTCATTGTGAGCTGAAAAAAAAGAGGGTTATGTGTAAAAACAGTTTAGAAATCTATATTTTATCAGTTTGGTTCAGGGTTGGAAAAAAACCGAAAAAACCGGTTTTTTTGGTTTAAACCGGGGTTTTTAAAAGATCCTTTTTTATTACATATACATGCATATTTATTGATAAAAATAGACATTGTTGAATTATAAGTAGTATAAAATCATTTAAAAATAATTTAAATTAAATAATTATAGTTAATTATGTAGAAAATTTAAAAAAATCATATTTTAATTTAAATAGATATCAGTAAAGTTCAAGCAATAAGCTACTCTACACAGTGAAACATTGATGTTTTGGAAATGTTTATATATAATCTTTTTATTACTTATAATAAACATTTGATGTAGTTTGATGAATATAATTCTTTTCTACAATAAAAAAAAAAAAAAAAAAAAAAAAAAAAAAAAAAAAAAGAGATTGTTCTTGGGGGTTTTGTGTTTTGAGAGACAATTTGAAATCAACATTTATGGTCATTGGATTTAGCAGATAACTGAGGGGAAAAAATAATTTGTTATTATTAA
The DNA here is from genome assembly GCA_964019185.1 of Maratus speculifer. Classification (NCBI taxonomy): domain Eukaryota; kingdom Metazoa; phylum Arthropoda; class Arachnida; order Araneae; family Salticidae; genus Maratus; species Maratus speculifer. The sequence continues at coordinate 69,373,569 of OZ025289.1, read as the reverse complement.
AATACTATAACTAGCCCCCAATTTTTGAATACTCATTCAACTTCATATTTTGATTTTAATTCTTAAAGATAATCTGCCCGATAAAAAAAAAATTTCTTTTATACTTTCACCAAAATCTTAAAGATTATCCAGTTATGTAGCTCCATACTCAAAAGCATTGTGCATGTTATGATAGATTGCTTTAAATAATCTGCATTTTTAAATGAAAATATTTTATACTAAATATGGAATATTTTTAATTTATTTTATCTCTGATCAGTTCACATATTCTAAGATTTTTCTTTAAAGCAATGTAATATGTTCACCAATGCATACTGAATTTCATCCTATACATAAAAAATAACCTAGAATCACTATATTTAATATTTTTTGCTGAAATAAAGTGTTAAACGTAGAAAATATTTATATCCAATAATTTGTAAGTCTTAAATTGCAAAGAAAAACGAGAAAATATCATTAGATTTTTTTGAAAAAAACCAATTGGTTTTTTTGAGAAAAAAACCAATTGGTTTAAACCATGGTTAAAACCAATTGGTTTAAACCGTGCCAACCCTGGTTTGGTTAGTTTCTATCAGTGCTTATGAGTTTCATCTAGGAGCTAGTTTTAAATTTCCAGTTTTATCCAGTGTTAAATTCTTGAATTCAGACATTTTTCTCTGGAAGTGATTTCTGTAACTCTGCAGGGGACATTATAAAGTTCCAAAGGCAGAAGGGAGGGGAGTTGAACATTTGACCATTGAAAACATAAAATCTCAAATTTTCTAGTGTGTGTGTGTGGGAGGGGGGGGGGGAGCATTTTATTGTTCCATGGAGGAATGTCCCATCTTATGGGCCATCTCCTGAATTAATACTGATATCTCGCATTCTTGTGACTATAGCTGTTGCAATATGTTAGCTTTGATTTAAGAAAATTATTTCTTTTATATCAGCCAAGTTGTTTTTAAAAAAAACATCTGTTCGAAAATATGGTATTTATGCATTTGTGGCTCGTCGGATATACTTTGGCAACAATGGTGCCTTTTATACTAATTTCAATAACAATTATTATTTTTCCTTCCACATTGTGACTGTTTTATATTCACATTTTTAATTGTGACTTGTGACTGTATGTTTTAAATTTTTTCTTTCTACATTTTTGTGTATTAATTTAATTTGAATGTAGTACTATTAAATCCAAAATATGCGAGAGTTCTGATTTTCATGAAATGGAGTTTCACATTTATAATTTTATGTTGAAGTGCAATGTAAATTAGTGCAGATAGCATATTTCAATAAGAAAAGACAATTCATATGATGGAAGTAGAATCTCATTCAGAAATCCATTATAGTTTATATTTTCTGGCGCAAATACCAGACTTCCAATAAATTTTGATTTTTGTTGCAGCAAGTGCAAAGTAGCAACTGTGAAAATCCAAATTTCCTGTACTTTACCATAAATCTTAGCTAATTTATTAAACCAGTATTTACAAATAAGATATTTGCTTTTTAGATGTTCCAATAATTTTTCTTTAATTGTATTTTAGATTTACAATATTTCTGATTTCTTCTAGTTTAAAATTTGATTTATAATTTAGACAACTGTAGACATTAATTTAAATATTTACTAAAATTTAACATGAGAAAATACATTGTTCAAAAAAGCTTGTGTATTTTTATCAAAATTTATATAATGGAATAATTTTTCATATAAATTTAGTTACATCTTTTAAGAGGTTTAATTCTTGACCAAAATTATTATGAAACAGAAACCCACTCATAAACATGAAGTTGTGAACACATTTGTTGACTGCATTCTATAGCAATTGAAAAGGAAAAACCTGGAATAAGAAAAACAGAAAATTTGGTACTTCTTGATTATCTTGTTGATAAATTTTGCGAAATTATACAAAACACCAAATTAAAAAATCACTTGATGACATAACAAACATGTGTAATATCTTTAATGTCAAGTAAATGAGATATTTATGATCATCCATTATTGGCATTTAATCTTATATAGTCCAGGCATTTGGTAAAAAATAAATGCAAGTTTTGGTGTAGTTTTGATTTTTGGCTCTCTTTATGTTTTTTGGGTCGCTGAACACGAATCTCGCATTATCCAACAAAATTTCTCCCCGGAAACACGTTTTTTTTTGGCGAAAAACGTGCAAAAAACGTGGCTTTTTTTCGTTTTTTCTAAACAACTTCAAAATTATGCATTTTACATAAAAGTCCTCAATACATAAATTAAAGAGCACAAAATTTCCTACATTTTATGTATTTAAAGTTTTTTTCTCTGATCAATGGTTTAGCCGTGAGAGAGCCGCAAAAATGGGTGTGAAAAGCAAAAAATTCTGAAAAACGTGAATTACAGCACCGTACGTCGATGAAACATGAAAAACAACCATTTTACGCAAATTTTCCCCACTTAATAATACTAAATATATTATTATTGACTATATTTTATTAATCTGATGGTCATTGTTTCTTTCATAACAAAAAAATAAATAAAAATGAGCATATCTGTGATCAAAATCTTCATTTGTTATTATAAAATAATAATAGTAATAATTTCTTAATTTGACTTTCAAATAATGTAAATAAAATAACTAAAACAGGCTTTAACTGATCCCATCTGCACTTTCCCCTTTGATTGAAGGGGTGCAAGTATGAAATAACGTTGGTCAAACGCCCACCCCCGCATCCCATGTCCACGTTCAGTGGAATACTAACCCCCCCCCCCTTTCCACCACTCTCGCCTCTGTTAGAAATATGCGTCGCACAGATCACTTATCAGGAGGACACATTCCTCTCAGTTTCTATATGCAACTGCTTACTTATAATAGAGTAATTCACTGTTTGTGTCTTCGTGAATATAGTGAACATCTAAAATGATTTTGCGCGATATCGCTGAGTTTTATTTGTGACTTTCCTTTAGAAGAGGGGTCAGTGAAAGTTAGTAGAGGTATTGCAACGTTAATCAAGGCAAGTACAGAAAGAAAGGATGGAAAGGCAGTTTTCCTAAACGGGAAAATCTCAGTAATGCATGTTAAGTGTAGAAAAGCATACGTAAATGAACGGATGATTACTGCTTATCTGAAGAAGATTGGGGAACAAAGTGCTAGCACTTCTCAAATTTTAAGATCATCAACTCCTCAGTTTAATTTTCGAACTACTTGCTTTATATGTAGACTGTGCATTTCGGAAGAGTTCATCGCAACACAAGCGAATGCAATATTGTATACAGTGTGCGACACATGGGATTCAAAAGTACAATTCTGAAAGCAGCAAGAACTCGCAATGATGATTATGGGCAGGCTATAATTCAGCGCATCGAAACGGTGAATGATTTTATCGCAGCAAATGCTCAATACCACATCAAATGTTTTAAATATATTTATGGGAGGCCGAAGGTCCAAGAACAGTAGAAAGTGGTCCATTTGCCGAGGCAATCGACAGAGCAATGCAAAGTATATTACGATTACCTTGAAAATCATGATGACGAGTGTCAATTCTACATGGAAGAGCTAATGAAACAGGTTACAGGGAGTTATCAACCTGATATGAGAACTGTAAAGTTTATCCTCATTGAGAGATATGGAGACGACATACTGATCACAAAGAATCAGAAAAAAAAGTCCATTGTGTGTTTCAAGAATATAGGAGGGAAGATACTGACTAATGCCTGGTATCAGCAAACATGTAAATCTGATCGAGATGAGAGGTTGTGAGTGGTTGAAGCAGCAGCAAAAATAATTTGCAAAGATATCAGATAGAAGATTTGCTTCGGGAAACTGCAACAACATCGCAGTTGTGTGTCAAGGCGAAGAGGATGAGCTAGACTTTGAAACCGATCTGGAAATGGATTGCTCACACAATGAATCAGAGGTCCCAATAGAAGGGGACATAGTCAAACCGCAAAATATCAAATATTTACTATTAAAAAAACTTTTATTTATAATATTAATAGTTATAAAAACACCCACTAATTCCATTCGTCTATTTTCCATTTTGTAAATGTTGGTGAAAAGCAGGGACCCTCAAATAAAAGAAAGCGGAAATAGTACTTTGTTTTTTTAAGTAAATGTACTTACTAATGTACATAATTATTTATAATTAAGTAAAAATTCATAAAGAGTCGTCGTTTTTATTGTTAGCAACTTCATTGTAAAATATAGTCGATCATAATATCTTCAGTATCATTTAAAATCAATCTTTGCGAAAAATGGTCAGTTTTCATGTTAAATCTAATGTATAGTGCTATATAAATCCTATTTTCCGGATTTTTTTATTGTCACACTACATTTTGAACTTCGAGAACTTTATGAACTGGAATCCGTGTCAGCTTTTAAATGTTAAAGCCTGTGTTAGTTATTTCATTTACATTATTTAAAAGTCAAATTAAGAAATTATTACTATTATTATTTTATAATAACAAATGAAGATTTTGATCACAAAAATGCTCATTTTTATTTTTATTTATTTTTTTGTTATGAAAGAAACAATGACCATCAGATTAATAAAATATAGTCAATAATAATATATTTAGTATTATTAAGTGGGGAAAATTTGCGTAAAATGGTTGTTTTTCATGTTTCATCGACGTACGGTGCTGTAATTCACGTTTTTCAGAATTTTTTGCTTTTCACACCCATTTTTGCGGCTCTCTCGCGGCTAAACCATTGATCAGAGAAAAAAACTTTAAATACATAAATTGTAGGAAATTTTGTGCTCTTTAATTTAAGTATTGATGACTTTTATGTAAAATGCATAATTTTGAAGTTATTTAGAAAAAACGAAATAAAGCCACGTTTTTTGCATGTTTTTTGACAAAAAAACGTGTTTCCGGGGAGAAATTTTGTTGGATAATGCCAAATTCGTGTTCAGCGACCCAAAAAACATAAAGGGAGCCAAAAATCAAAACTACACCAAAACTTGCATTTATTTGTCCTTTTTGAGCACGTAATGCCTGGACTAATAGTTTGGTGACAACTTTTAGAATGACAGGGCAATCAAATAGTACCAAAAATCTATTTCAAGGACTGAAACTTAAATATTGAAAAATGCTAATTTTCATGACGCATGTGGGTAGATTAACATGAAATCTCATTTTTAAATTAACAATTTCTCATTCTTCATGCAAATATTGTTTTTTATTAAAATTTTCTTTCAAAATTAGGCAATTCAGAAAATATAAGATGAGACTAAATAGGATATTTCCAGTACAAAGATCTTGTTTTATTCTGTGTTTGATAGTTTAAATGTGCAATCCTCTATTTTTAATTTTTTTATGCACATGGAATTCAGAAAATATGAGACTAAATAGGATATTTCCAGTACAAAGATCTTGTTTTATTCTGTGTTTGATAGTTTAAATGTGCAATCCTCTATTTTTAATTTTTTTATGCACATGGAATTCAGAAAATATGAGACTAAATAGGATATTTCCAGTACAAAGATCTTGTTTTATTCTGTGTTTGATAGTTTAAATGTGCAATCCTCTGTTTTTAATTTATTTTTTCTATAAGATTGGCAACACAGTAGATGTATGCGCAAATTAAAGGCACAAAACAAGGGTTTTAGTTCTGCTAAATTTTATTAATTGTGTATGTTATTGTAAAGAAACAGTTAAAGGATATTAAAATATGATCTTTGCATTTAAGTTTATTGATATTTTTAGTAAAGAATTTCTGAATTGTAAAAACTAGACATGCAACAAATATAACTTTGTGCTAATGTTCTGCCCACAGTATGTTTCGATTAGTCCTTTATTTTTATATTTTAGGAAATCATGAGTGGATTTAGATTAATTATATTACTATAATACTTTCTTTTTTATCTAAATTTTAAATTTTCTATGAACAAATATTTTTAGGATTATTTCAGTTTTAATATGAATATTTTAATTACATTTTTAAAAGTTACTTTAAAATTATTTATAGTATCTAAATGATTTAACAATACTAAAATAATTTTATAAGAAAATCTTGCAACTGAATAGTTTGGAAAGAGAATATTTAATACTTTTATCTTCTTCTTCTTCTTCTTCTTTTTTTTTTTTTCTTTAACAGCATATATTCAGACTGTAAATTGTCATCCCTGCCCTCATTACCATCTCATTATAACCTCATATTACTTTATCACTTAAAAAAATTCTGTATTGGAATAAAAGAAAACTTTTCCTTGATAGTTGTGACTGACACAACAAATGAGTTGCATAACAAAATTAAAAATTCAATAGTAAATTAAGTTTATTGTTAATGCATTACTTTCATTTTAAAAAAATTATTAAAATTGAATACATTTGTAGTAAAATACTTTGTTTTATTAATATTTTTAGCTTCCCTTTTGTTCCCTTGAATTTCATTCTAAAACATACATGAAGAGCAAGTTTTCTGTTGTGAGAATAGATAACTTCTTCTTGTTCGTTTCTAACTCAGCAAAAACATATTTTTCTTTGATGGGTCTTTCTGCGACTTTTTTAGTTTTATTTAAAATTTGCATTGTTAAATAAAACTAAAAAAGATTTTATTGTTTTTATGGGGATTTTTATACAAAGCTCTTAAACCTTAATAGAATTTTTGAATTTATAATTATGTGTAAACTGTTTATTTCCCTGTAATTAAAATAAATAAATAAATATTTTAAATAATATTTGTTTGCAATTTAGGAATTGGAGAATAAAGCCAGTGAACTTCAAGCTCGAGAAGCTCAACTTGCTAATGCACCAGTGACAGGTAATTTTTGTCTTACTATTTATCAGAAATGTATACATATTTTTAATATTATTTATAATAATTTTATATGTCATACTTTGAACAAAATGTCACTACTGTTAAATTTCTATAATAACTTTTTGACGGCTATGCAAAGCTATCGTGCTTCCAGATTTCATGTCCAAACAAGCTAAGTGGTGCTATCGCGCTGTCATTTCAGTAAGAGTCTGTCAGTAAAATATTTTGCCTTTTTGTGATGAAACTGTATCGTTTAAAACATAAATAGCATTTTTAATTTGTTTTCATTCCAAAATTTGGAAGCCTGATAGCACTGCATAGTCATCAAATGAATAAATAGATGAATTCTTGTTTATTTGGTGTATGTATCTATCCTCAAATTGCAGCTTTAGCCAAAAATTTCATTTTTGTTTGTATTTTTTTAAATTAAAGTTCAAACATTTAGGATTCTAAAAATGCCTTATTTTCATTTCAGCAATTTTTTTATTGTTTACATTTACAAGAAATCCCATTACCATTAAAAGTTTTTAAGATATTGAAATATTATTATATATATATACATATATTAATGTAATACAGTCAAAGATCTATAATCCGCACACCCATAATCCACTGTTTTCTCATTGTTTTCTTATTTTTTTAAAAAATTTTTGAAAAAAATTGTTTTGGGATCACTAATTTGTAAATTTTTTAACTATTTATTTCATTGTTTACATTCACAAAATAATGTGAATTATAGAAAATAGTAGATTATGGGTGTGCGGATTATAGATCTTTGACTGTATAAATATATATAATAGCGCCTTTTAGCTTATTTGGACATGAAATCTGGAAGTAATAGCACTGCATAGCCGTCAAAAAATTATAGAAATTTAACAGTACTGGCATTTTGTTCAAAGTATGACACATAAAATTATCATAAATAATGTTAAATATATATTAATTATATTATTTTATATCATTTAGTCACAAGTTCTGCTTATCTATTGGTGTGTTATAATGTAAAATACAGCTTTTAACTATGTATATATAAACAAGTATTAAAAAATGCTCTGGTGAGCAACAAAAAAGGTTAATATGTTTTTAAGTATGAAAAAGTCTTTGACAGGTGCTTCTAATTGAGCATGGAAGAGAACAAGGGGTCCCTTCTTGGCTGCAGCTCACTGTCAATGCCAAATTTGAAAAAATCATATTAGCATTTTTTCCATGAAAAAGAAATCAGTCACAATTACGATAAAAATGTGTAGCGCAAAAACATACCCCCAAAAAAATGCAGCATAATTAAACATGGATGTAAGGCGAAATAATACAAGAAACCTTATTTCTTGCACCGTATCATACTCATGCTGTGCCACCAAGCATGCCCGCAGCATAGAACTGTACTGAAAACTGATTTGTAATGCAGAGTCAACAGTGCAGTTCACATGTAAAGCAGGATTGAAAATTTTACTAAAAAGAAAGACGGAAAGTTTTATGCAAATTTCTTTTATGTGGAAAAAGCGCAAATATGATTTCTTTTCAAATTTGGCATTGACAGTGAGCCGCAGCCAAGAAGGGACCCCTTGTCCTCTTTCATGCTCAATTAGAAGCACCTGTCAAAGACTTTTTCATACTTAAAAACATATTAACCTTTTTTGTTGCTCGCCAGAGCATTTTTTAATACTTGTCATTCAAATTTTTTGATAAAAACTGAAGATTTTTTTATATTTTGAAAAGCAAAATATTTGTTGCCAAAATTTTATTGTTATATTAGAATAATTAAGAAAGTTATTGCATTGTCATATAAAATGCATGATGTCTAAAAAATAAACCCAAGGAGTCGAACGAAAATAGTTACAGTGCTCTCACAACTTTATTCAAAGAACTGAAATTAAATGCTTCTCAATAAAAATGAATAATTATGATTTTCACGTGATTTATTTAATTTGAATGAATTACATACATAAAAAAATTATTCTTATTTAAACTTGGTGGCAACGAATAAAAAAACTACAAAAAATAATGTTTAACTGGAGCTATAAAATTAAGACACAAATTCAATTTTCTCAGCGATCGTCAAACATACAAAGATGAAAAAATCTATTTTAAGTTTTAAAAAAAGGATCAATATAAACCAAAATTGAATGTAATCCATCCATGAGATTGTTAGCTATCGCTTGTTGAATTTTAAGTCTTCATTTTTTCATTAAAAGTTAAATAAAAAACTACAGTAAACTGCGATAATTTTTTTGAATGCTATCATTTTATTCGTCTCGTCAAGTTCTATCTTTTTGGGGAAAAAAAAAAATCACTGTCGTACGTCAACTGGTTTGCCAGAAATTTCAAAAAGACATTTGCATTTTCCACTTAAACATATTATACCAAATGCTACCACGTTTGCTATGATTTAAAAGATGCTTTTGTTAAAAAATACACATTTAAAAAAAAAAAAAAAAAAAAAAAAAAAAAAAAAAAAAAATCATGTTTTGTATACAAAATTTGATATATGTTAGTAAATTTAAGAGGCAAATCTTTTGCTTCATGGCACAGCTAAGTGGTTTGCTAATAACTTTGTTGAAAAAAAAAGTAAATATATGGAATAGATATAGCTATAGAAGTTTCGGCTTAAACAGAATTTTTTACTAAAATTTGACTTAATATTGCCTAAATTTGAAAATTTAATTAAAACTTCATTAAAAATTTATTTGAATTCATAGTTTTATTCCTTATTTTAACCAAAAGCACATGTGTTTAATAAAAATCTTCTAAAACAAAAGTTTTCCAAAGAAAGGCATATATCTTAAGGAGAGGTGGGGGGAGGTCTGAGCAAAAAATGATTGAGAACTTCTGTGTTAACCTTGATGTATGTAATAAATCATGAGATTGTTATTAATTTAGTAAATCATTTGTCAAGTTTTCTCTTTTAGGCACCAATAAGAATTGGCCTCCTTTGCCAGCAAAATGTTGTGTAGGACCATGTTTTTATCAAGATATATCTGTAGAAATTCCTGATGCATATCAGAAGACAGTGAGATTTATGTACTATATGTGGATCAGTAAGTTATTCCCATTTTTAAAAAAATAATTTATATGCTTTTAATGATGCAATCTTTTCTCTTTATTTTATTTTTATTTTTTTTTTAATATATAGCCTTAGTTATTGCATGATATTTCAAGTGGTGTTTAAACTTATATATGTGTAGGAGGATTAAATTATAATGTAAATTTTAAGATAAGATATAATATGTGGATAAGTACAAGCCACTGTACACTGCATGGCTATGACTTAATAAGGGAGGAATGTACAAAAAAGTGTTCTTTCTTATTGAAGAGAGCTCCATTGATGTCAGGGGCATGTCATAATGCATCATTTAATTTAAAAAAAATGGAGAAGGGATACATTAAAAAAATACAAGTCCTGCTGGATATATTATTTTTCCCTTTGAAAGTTTGCAAAAAATTTATTAAATAAAACACATTTTTACAAAAAAAAAAAAAAAAAAAAAAGACTTACTATCTTAGACAGAGCTTAGTGTTATCACTTAGTCTTGTTTGCTTCAAAATATTGAGTGAAAGATTATAGTTTATTTATGCATAATATTTTTGCTTATCAGATTGATGAAATAGATGAAAACTTCTCAAGGAATTAAAACCAAGTTAATGTTTGTATATTTTATCACCAAATATACTCAAGAGCTTAAAAGAGATGTTAAATTAAGATAGCATAGTATAAGCATTGTTAAAGTATAAGCATAGTATAAGTATATATTTAATAAGCATAGTATAAGTATAGCATAGTTGCCAACTTGTATGGTTTGGCCGTACAATGTATGAATTTTTTTCTAAGCGTACGGCTGTATGGATGAACAGTACAACTGTACGATTTTGCATGCCAAAAAAGACAATCGTGGAGAAATGCAAATTTTGTCAAAAGATCGCTGAAAAATGCAAGTTTCATGTACAGATTGTGGAAAACACAGCAGTTTCGGCAAAATATTTCAGATAAAGCACTGATTTCGTCTGAAGACTGCAGTAAAACGTCGATTTTGTCTAAGATGGTGGATATAATGCCACTTTCGTCAAAAGATCGCAAAAAAAAAATAAAAAGCCATTTTCGAGAAAAGATAGCTTAAAAATATTTTATCAAAAGATAATTGAAAAAAATGCCTATTTCATCAAATGATAATGGAAAAACGCCGATTTCGTCAAAAGATCGCGGGAATGAAACGCCATTTTCAAGAAAAAATCATGTAAAAATGCAAATTTTGTCAAAAGATTGTTGAAAAAAAATGCCGATTTCATCAAAAGATTGCAGAAAAACACAGATTCCATCAAATGAATGCCGATTTTCTCAAGACATCACAATAAAATGCCGATTTTGCTAAAATATCGCAGATAAATCACCGATTTCGTCCAAACGTGGCGGATAAAACGCCTGTTTCTTGAAAAGATCGCACAAATTTCGTGAAAAGGTCCTGGAAAACAGTAAATTTTGTCAAAGAATTGTAACGAAAATGCAGATTTTGTCAAAAGATCATTGAAAAAATGCTGATTTCATCAAAAGATCGTGTAAAAAACGTGAATTTTGTGAAAGAATTTCTGAAAAAAAATGTACATTTCATCAAAGATACCTAGTAAAAATGCATAATCAATGACAGTAAGTAGGTATATTCTCCCTCCCACTCTCTCAACTGCTGTAACCTTCCAAGAAAATTTGCCGTGAATTTAATCTGCTATTATCTATTACAGATCATCATGCAGGACAGTTTTTTGGAAACATGTTCCCAAAGTATGAAATTGCAAAAAAATGTTCTTGTACAACCTCGTGTTTTTATTTTTCAAAATATAAATAGATAAAAAAAATATAAAAGTAGCATAGAAAATATTGTTATGAAATGATACTATTTTTTGCATTGCATATGCATATGTTATGCATTTTTAAGCATGTAAGAATACATCGTGAAAATTGTAAGGATTTCAAAATTGACGTGTTGGCAGGTATGGTATAGAGTTGTATTATTTTTTATCCATGATTATTTAATTTTTTGTAATTAATTATTTAAATAAAAACAGTTTTTTTAGAACTAATATTATTTACTGATATTGGTAAAATGTTGGTCATCTAAATGCTATAGTTTTCAAAATTGTAGGAAAATTTTCTGATAGAATTCATCTGTCCTTTTTCAAAGACAAAAACAAGTTATTTCTGTGTTTTTATTTTAATTTATGTATATATATATTATTAAATGTTGCTAATTTTAGATGTGTTCAATTTTAATTTTTCTTTTTAATGTTATGAAAAGTGACGCAAAAAAATTAGTGAGTAGTTAATATGTAAAGATAGAATTTTATAGTCTAATTTTGTACTAAATTCTTAATGTAATAAAGTTATGAAAAATGATATACACAGTTATATTCCCAATAAGAATAGAACATTTATGAATGTTTAGAATATGTATATAATTCAATGATAAATAAAATATTAAAATTTAAGCCTTTTTTTCTTTTTTCCATTTTTTGAGCGAAGATTTTAAATTCCCAATATTTTTTTGATCGTATTGCATTCATGTTATTTAACTTACAAATATTTCATTTTTTTTAACTTAACTCATTTCATTTTATATTCTTAATGACTTTTAATGATAATTTAAAATGTATGCATTAAATATTGTACTATTAAATGAGCAAGTATTGTTTTTTGTGATTCTAGACAACAATTTCAATAATTTTCTGAAAATTGACAAATTAGATTTTTGTTTTCTTGAAACAGACAAAGCCATTTAGAGAATCTCTGTTAAAAGTTCAATCACAAATTTTAAATTGCTATTCCCTCATGAAAGATTAATCATGTTTATTAGATTTATCGCAAAATATTTTTGTTACAGCTTGCTTTGATAAAAATATGTATATTTAAAAAGGTCACAATGTCATTTTAGTTTTAGAAAAAAGACAGTAATGTTTTCATAGCATTTGTGTTTTTCTCCTGAAATTAAAATGATATTGTGATTATAATTTTTTTAATATTCATAATTTTATCGAAACAAACTGTGACAAGAATATTTTGCAATACATCTGGTAAACAAGATTCATTTTCCATGAGTGAGTAAAAAAAATCAGAAAATATGCACAAGAGATGTGCATATAGTAAATATCTGTGCATATATGATGTCATACTAAACACCTGCATATTTGCATTATCAACCCCATCCAGCACATGACACAGCTCTGTCAGTTTATGTCAGATTCAAGCATTAAATTGGTACACTTAATATGTATGCAGTTTTGTTCCAGCCAATCTATGATATAGTTTTTTTTTTTTTTTTTTTTTTTTTTTCCCTACCTAGTTCATTACCAAAATACTTGCCTATATTTTTAAAAACTTCATTTGTTTGAACAAAATGAAATTTCATTATAGTCATTTCATCTGTTTTATCATTTAATTTCAATTGATATTTGAACACTTCTGAACTTTATTTATGTCATACTTTTGAACTTTTCCAAAATTATGTATTTCAAGTTTTGTATCACATGATTCAAGTCTTGTATCACATGCAAAATATTTTGCTATAATAATTCACTGTGAATGATCAGAATAATTCTTTAGGGAATTAATTGTTTTTATTAAATATTATTAAATATTGCATCTTTTTTTAAGAATAGGAAATTGTTTTATAAGAATTATACAATGATTTAGAAAAGGTTCTCTTTGCAAAATAGAAAAAAAAAGTTTGTAGAAATAAGGCTCAAATGCTAATAATAATATTCTCTTTTATCAAACAGTTAAACTAATATATATGTTATCTTAACAATTCACAGGCATATTGATTATGCTTCTTATTTATATCATGGGTATTTTAGCAAATATTATGAAATGGTTTCCTGGAATATAAACATACATATTGTGATACTACATTTGATGAAAATAATTTGTTCTGAGATTTTATTAATTAGTTAAAATTTTTGTTAATTGAAATACAATTCTGTCCAATTAACATACAATGCAGATGTATTACTCTATTGCATCATCTAATAAAACATTTGTTACTTGTATTTAGAAGAAAAGATTGCAATTTGAAAATGCTTAAAAGACAGAAAATGTAAAGTATAAAAAAAATACTTAAGCACTTTCTTTTTTGAATAGCAGATATTTCTTTCTATAATATAGATATTTAATTTCATCAGTACTAGAAAAGTACTGTAAATGTATATTTTTCTATTTTTGTAATTCAATAGGAGTTCTAGTAATTGGGATTTTAAAATGCAGAGAAAACTTATTGTTTACTACCTTTGCATTTAAAGAAACACATTTATCTCATCACAAGGTTTTGATGAACATGAAGATGATCATTTAACTCAGCAAACTGAGGAAAATTGAAACTCTTTCATTAGCACTGAATGAGAAGGGGGGGGGGGGGGTAATTAATATTTTTTTGATAATGACTGATTATCAAAAAATAAAAAATCTAAGTTTCAGGTTCATTTGGACTCGTCTTCGTCTATCCAAAATCAAATTTGTATATCTCAGTGTGATAGATTTTTCTATCCACGCACTTTCACTGATAGGCAGACGCACAAAAAAATTTCTTTTATCACTATATTTTCATCATATGCATGTCTATAAACATCACACAGTGTTGTTATATTGTTGAATTATTATTATTTTAGTTTATGCCCTTTTGTTGCTTTTGAATATGCTTGGTTCTCTGGCTCTCTTTATGGCTGATGCAAGTTATGGTACTACCTTTGGATATTCTATACTCGTCTTTTTTCTGTTTAGTCCTTTATCATTTGTCTGTTGGTTTCGTCCTCTATACAAAGCTTTCAGGTAATATTTTCTTTTTTATTTGTGTAGTTTTGTAATAACTTAAAATAATACTTCAGAAATTTTTTTAAATGCTTTAAACATTTCTTCTTCAAAAATGATTGATGAATGAAAAATGAAAAAATCATTCAATTCAAAGCTCTTAAAAATCAAATTCTGTAAATAAAAATAAATAAAAACAAAAAAAAATTAGAAAACTTATTTTAAAACTATTTAGTTTCCAAAATTAATTCAAAAATATATATTATTTGATGGTAAAATGGTTGTGTATATGATTAAATGTTTCTAGACACTTCAAGTATGCATATCCAAAGTTACATCTCATTATGTCAATTAATTCTTGAATGAAACTTAAAAAAGAACTCACATTGTAGTCTTAATTACAAATGAATTTAACATTAGGAAATCTAAATTTTAAAGCCTTCATAATTCTTAAAGTAATTGACATGACTTTCTGTTTAGTTTAGTATTGAAGATAAAATTTGCCATAAAAGTCAAATATGATGTCAGAATTATGTGTCCACTTGAAAGTATCAGAGTTTGGTATGATTTTAGTAGAAGAGAAACCATAAGTTTTATTTTTTAGCATATAAATTGAAAAAAGACATCCACAGTCAAATCCTATTTCTATTTTTTTCTGTGACAATTTGGAGAATGAAATGTATCGGGTGATAAACTAAAAGTTAATCTCTTTTTTTTTTTACTTTTGTCCAACTGTACATATTTTGCTTGATTAGAAGCATTCAAAATAAATTTATCCAACTTACTTAAATATGTGAGCTAATTTAATAAGATGGGATATTCCATTTAAAGAGCATTAAAAAGCCCATTTTTAGTTCAGTTCTTAATTTATAGTCATATGGCTTGTAAAATAAGATCACACTTTCTATGGTGTATGCACTAATCAAAAATTTTCCCATGTCTAATACAAGTATTACATTTTAAAAAAAACTAGCAAACTAATTGGGAGTGCACAAAGTGAGGTAAACTTTGTATTTTATTTTATATTAAGATATAATAGTGTCAATCAGCAACTATTTCATACATTCATAGATGAAAGTTCTCTCCTTTTTCACTGAAATAAAACTTTTTATATCATTTTGGCTGTTTGTTAGAATAGTAAAAACAGGAAAAAATCATGAGCACAAAATTTTTGAGAGGGGAGGGAAAGATAATATTGTAATAGTGTACAAATTCTGTGCTTTAAAATTTTCTTTGTGACAAACACTGGTGGATAAAGAAAAATGCATCACCTCACCTGTGAAAAAATGGAATAGTGTGCAAATAACATGGTTTATGATTTTTCATGTAAAGATAATATTTTTACATTTAAAAAATAGAATTAAAAAAAACCTTTATTATTAATTTGTCATGAATAGTTTTCCTGAAACATCTAATTATGCTGAGTAAGTGCTGAAAAGAAAGAATGCACTATTTTCTCAAAACATAAAAAAAAGTACTCAACCACAAATGCAGAAGATAATAATAAATTTTACATAACTGTGGTCACTCTACAAGCTTGTTGGTGTGGTTATTCACAGAACAATCACTTTAATAATTTTTGGAATCTCCATTAGTAGCTATTAGAATGTATAGCTACTACGAAACACAGTTCAGCATAGATGTGATCATATTCAAACTCATGGTGCCAAATCCTAATAATGGTTTCCTTTAGTTAATTTAAACTTACTAGGCAACATTGCTCATTACAGACCCCTTGCATTGACGTCACAGCAATGGCTGATACTACAATCTGGTGCACATCTGGAGCCCAAACAAAACATCATAACTCTCTGTTTGCCGTTTAAAGCACGTATGGTCGTTTTGTTTAATTTTTCTTATTCTTGCATTATTTTTCCAACTACTTAAAAAATGAAGCGTAAATCGCTATTTTTACAAATGTGAAAACACCACATTTGCCTCATGTTTGGGCGTCAAATGAAGCATGTGACGTCACGTGCAAGGAGTCTATAAGCAAAAAATTGTGAATGAGATTAAGATAGGGTTATTCTAAAGCCATTCCATAGCTTAAATACCAGATTTTTTTTTTAAATATTTCTTTCAGATAGATTATTTAAAAAGAGTATATGTATTTGTGATTCATTTAACAATATTGAAAGTTAAAAACAAATGTTTTTTTTTTTTCATTATTATTTTAATAATGCTTTAAAAGATTTTTAGTTTTTTGAGGATGTAAAAATTTGTATCTTGTTCCAGATCTGACAGTTCCTTTAATTTCATGGCATTCTTCTTTGTGTACTTCTTCCAATTTGTGATCTCTGTTTTCTATGCTGTTGGTATTCCTGGCATGGGTTCATGGTATGTTTAGCAATACATATAATTTTTTTTTCAGTCATCTTCGTAACATGTTTATTATAAACCTAAATATTATTTTAAAATGTGAAAAATTTGTTGTACTCTGGTATCTGAAAGATTCATTATCAATGTTGTGTAATTTCACTCTACGATTTTTACGTGTAATTTTGAATTAATGCATAATAACAGTATGATATTTAATCATCAATTGACATTTATTTATTTTCTAACAAAATGTAGTGGGAATTATATTAGTTTTTGTTTAGAGTATTGAGTGTTTGGTTGTAATTTCTTTATACTCATAGTTTATGATTTAATCTAAATTATTTCCATCTATTTTCTTGTATAAGAAAAGAAGTCTTGCCTTTTTCTAATCAACTTCAAACAAAGGAGATTATACAGTCATTTGTACATATTTTTTAATGTTTCTGCTTAACTTTTTAATGAATGTTCAGACTTTTATAGTTCTTTTTTTATGCTGGAAAAGAATCAATTTGATGTTGTTCTCATATAATTTTATTAGCATAAAAAATAGTATGTTTGTATTCATAAACTCTTAATTTATGCAAAAAAAAAAAAAAAGCCATCACAAAATTTGAATATGATGTTAAGATATACAATGCCACTTAAAGTTTTAAAAATAGTTATCTATCAAGTCTTTTGACATCATATTGATAAAATCAGTTTTATTACTTACTAGCAAGCTACACCCATTGCACTGGTTAATTTTTAATCAACAAGATTGATTATGATATATTGTTACTGAGCTTGTATTTTAAAGCAATATAAACCTCTATCTGATATGTCCTTTTGCACTTCTGACTATGATTCAAACACCATCACACTAATAGATTGTCTAAAGTGTTGGACAAAATTCCGGCAGTTAAGGGGCAACTTTTTTAGTTGATCACGACATTAGTAAAAAAGTTTGATAGTGAAATGAGGATATTATAACAACAGGAATTAAAATATCCTCATTAACATAGTCACTACAATGATTGATCATGGAACATAAATTTGGGTAATTCATTTTCGTTTGTTAGTTCTGAAATTCTGTGTCTCATCTTGATATTATGTGTGAGTCTGTCATAGTATTTGTCAAAAAATAATGAATTGAGGTGCAATAAAAAAAACTTTTGTCTAAAAAAGTAGTTTTTTGATTATTGTACTTTTACTAAATGACTAAATTCTCGTGAAATTCAAACCACTACACACATAAGCATATGATAAAAGATACTGAAAAGCAATGTACTAATCAGTGCCAAACTATTTTCTATTAAATAATGTCAAATCATTGTTAATTGAATTAGAAATTTTTTTTTACCAACAAAACTCCATACCTTAAATAGAACTGGCAATGATAAATAAAGTTAGCTATGCAAAATGTTTATAAATGTTCTTTTTGATAAATACTTCAATGGAAGATTTGCTTCGTGTTTTTCTGATTTGTATTACAACATGAATTAATAAATAAGGTTGCTATTGCCTTTATATTAAGTTACCTTCAATCTGTTGTTTTTAAAACATGATAAAGAAAATATTTGTTAATTGGTCATTGATTAGTTGCTAAAGTATAATTCAGAAGTATTTGCTTTTTAGTGATGGAAATTTTACCTTATCTCAATTTCAAGTGGTATTTTTTTTTTTTTTTTTTTTTTTTTTTTTATCTAGACAGAAATGAGTGTTTGAATAAAACTACTCTATTTGGCAAAATTGTTATCACAATGATTTTTTTTTTTAAATTCTTATATTAAAAGCATTGTTTTTTTTGTTGATAATAACTGGAGATTTAAAATATATAATTATAAATCTTCTCTTGTTCATTTGCATCACAGTGAAAAATCACAATTTTAGTAATCGCTAACTACGAAATATGTGTATAATTTCCTTGATGAAAACAGGATGCACAGTTGTTGCTGATTAGTAAAGGCTATCACATTCTTGGGTTGAACAAATAATCATGTTTCTATGTTTTCCATAGTTTTAATTGTATGACAAAAAATATTTTAAATATCTGAATTATTTTATTACATGTATGTGTTTGTCAGATATTTACAATTGAAATTATTTCACTCCATAACTATAAATTTAACTGCTATTTATATAATTTACATTTGAATAACAAAATGCATTTCAAAATTCTATCGTACATATCAAAAATACCATTATTCTGAAAATTGTTCTGGCTAATATCTCGCTTCTGCCTGTTTGGTTTCAAATCACATTGTTTGAAGACAAAAGTAATTTGCCAATATATTGTAATTCACAAATACAGTCATCCTTACATACTTCTGCTAGCTTCTCCTGTTAAACACTCAATAAGAGAATTAGATAAAAATTAAATTTGAAAATAAAGAAAAAAATATTAGATTTTACATAACCAAGTTTTTAGAGGATTTTTTTAACCTGACATAATTTATAAATAGTTGAATATTGCATCAATTGTAATCCTTGACATTATTTTTTAAGCGTCATAAATATTTCTTTCCTTTCAACTTTAAATTAACTATTTTTGCTTTATAATATTATCTCTCATTAAAATTGATTTTCTTTCTTTCTTTTTTTATTTTAAATTAAATAATTAAAAGTTTCTTCCGAAAGAGTTTTCATTATTTTTTAGCTTGCCAATTCAGATCTTTAACCAATAACAGTGTCATCAAAAAATAATCAGTGGCAACCTTTTCGTTCAAATAGCAATAAAGTATAAAATTTTATTATAAAAAATCATGGTTATACCTTTATATTATAGCCAATCCACTGTGGGAATATACTCTGTGTCGAATGATACAACCTAAAAAAATCTACCAGATCATTTTTGAAATTATTAAAGTCAAACTTCCAGGGTCTACTACTTTATAATATATATGATATCAGAATTTTATATTTTAATGTTCAGAATTCTAGATAATAATTGTTGTTGTTTTCTGTCATATTGAATTTTGCATTTATATTTTAGTGGATTGTTAAATGGGATTACTACCCTCAGTGAAAAGAGTAATGTTATAAGTACATATACTGTTGGAATCATTGCAATAGTTATTGGATTATTATGGGCTGCTCATGCAATGATATCTTTCTACATGCTCGTCAAAGTAAGTTTTTGTTATTTTAAATAAATATTTTACGTGTAAACATAACAAGTTTTATGTGTTTAAATAAATACAGTCGAATCTCTATATAACGAAATCCATCATTCCAGTAAAAAATTCGTTATATAGAGAAATTCGATGTATGGAGAATGATGTTAAAAATCGTATTTAATGTGTAAATTTTAAACAAATATTACTTTTAATCTTTTTAATTAAGAATTTGAAATGTTTAAAAGTAAATATTAACCTAATATTTTATTTCTTAATTATTTAAGCTGTTTCAAAAATGAGAACAGACATTTATTTGAAAGCTTAATGAAAATCAAATAAGGAAGACTTGCATTAATTTCAGATGAAGATATCTGTAATTTTTTGTTGTTTTGATTTTAAAATTGTTATGCTCTCAAAATAAAGAAATGCTCAAATTTTAGCAAGGAATGAAAAATTGTAGTTATTTTCCTCCATTTGAAGGCTTCTCTTATGTGCCTGTCATTGATTCCTCTCTTATATGTGTAACAATCCAATTGACTCTGTTTTGAGAAGGATGTGTAAAGGTGTGTGGGAAGTGGGATGAATTCGTTGGATTTAAAGAACAAGGGGAAAAGTAATATAAAGAAAAAAAAAAACTCAGCACTGAATGATAAATCAAAAATAAGTGGTGAAAAATTGATTCCATATGATTTCGAAGCTTTTTTAAAACTGAATAAATTAAGACCAATTTATGAAAAAATTCGTTGTATGGAGATAGATATTTCGCTATATAAAGACTGTTTTTAATGTAATCATGTGAAAGGGGACCGTTCCTCCTAAAAATTCGTTATATAGAGAAATTCGATGTATGGAATTTTGTTATAGAGAGACTCAACTGTATATGGCATTTTTAATATGAGCACATTTTTTTGTTCTTGTGAACATTTCATTTTTAAATAATGAAACAATTTCATTTGTAACATTTTACATAAAAGCTTAAACTTTCTCCCTTTCCTTGAAAAATCATGTATTGTCACTTCATTATTAAACTTCTTGTACATATATTCAGGGGTGCAGAAATTGTTTTTACTCCCAACATTTCCTCCAATCCATATAAAAATTTCCCCCAAACATTTACGATACGTTATATAGACTTAATTAAATTCTGTTTTACCATAGGCATAGAATTTTTTTTTTACCAAACTTTCTCAATATATGCGGAATATGTATTATTCTGAGATCAATTTTGTAAACCATATGGATTTTTCTAGCTGTATTGGGGATTTTTCTGTCTTAAGTAATTATGTAATTCATAGTTAAAATCAAAATCAATGCCATATTTTTGTGCAAAATTTTCCCCTGATCCTAGATCGCCGGATTGGATATATTCTGCACCCCTGCATATACTATAGATAATAATTTCGATTTGTGGACTGGACATTTTTTCACTCAGTTCAAAATATTCAATTTGTGTGATAACTTTATCAATCAGTTTGATTTTGTTAAAATAATAGTTTGTGTTTTTAACACATCAGAATTTTTGCTAATTTATTAAGCTAATAAATATTTGTTGTTGCATGTGAGTCTGCATATTTAAGTACAGTCAAATCCAGTTAAAATTTTCCAGCCCTTCGGATATTGCCTATAAGACTATTAAAATATTCCATTTAATATGTGAATTGTTACTCTGTGATCCCAATTAATACACAGTAAAGTTTCAGTTCCTTGGGTAAAAAAATCTTGCTTAAGACACAAATTTATTGGCACATATATGAATTTATTTGCTATAAAAAAGTCAAATTCATGAAGATAGATAAAATGTGATTGCTTTTGTGTTTTAATTTGTGCAATGCTAATAACATTATTTTACACAAAGATTGACACAGTTTTTTATGATATATAAAAAAATAAGGATTGATTTATAAGCATCCCCATAATTAAAAGTACAGTAGAACCCCGCAAATCCGGACCCCGATAATCCGAATCGTTTTGGTCAATTTTTTTTTTTTTTTTTTTTCAAATTTGAGAAGCAATTGGGCATACGGTTTGCAAAAGGCATAAAAAACTGGCACAGCAGAAATTTACAAAACTTTTTTATTAACATTAAGTAAACATTTTTGCTGTTTGTAAATATTCAGTAAGTTTAACATAAAGGTTATTTTCTGCAAATATGTTTCATTTTATTTCATTTTTCTCTAATTCTCCGGATAATCCAGATTTTCGATAATCCGGATTGGGTCTGGTCCCAGTTAATCCGAATTATCAGGGTTCTACTGTACTAAATATGAATTTAGTGAATCAATTGTTGCTAAGATTTAACATTTTTGGTTTGTGTTATTAGCTTAGTTTGAAGATTATTTTTGTTGTTTTATTTTATGGTTATAACATATCTTCAGAATGGCAATAAAGTAGTATTTGAATGCATGTTTATTTGCATTTATTATTCTTGTTGGTTCTGTAAAAAATCGACAAGTGTTACACTTGTATACTATTACATTTTAATATAAAAATTTGTAAAATACACAATTATCAACCATAAACATAAAAACTAAACCTCTAAAATTCATTTAAACAATTAGATGTGTAAATAAGTTTAGTTCCTAAAACATTATATAAATCCTGTTTAATATGCGATCCAGCTTAATTGACTGTTTGTTGTTCAGTCTCTTGAAATGCATCATAACTGGTTCGACTGTATTATTTTTGTTAACAGAAATAAGAAATGGCAGAAGATGGCAGTGAATGGGGGAAAAAACTTCTTTTCTTGGCACTTTTCAGGATACTTTTTTGTAATGAACAGTATCATAAACATAAACAAAATAGATCTGTAATTGAAAAAAAATTTAAGAATCGCTAAACTGAAACTCTCCAATCGGAAATGCCATGTTCACCTAAAAGAAAACTTTGAAGTGCAATCACTCTTGCACTTCAAAGACGCATTTGCAATCCAATCAATAATTATACCTAATATAATTATTAAAATATGGTTTTAACCACCAGAAAGTAGACGTGAGATTCCAAAAGTGTGCATCTTTAAAAGTTGTCTCCTTAAATTTTTAGAATTTTCATGATGATGATGATGAATTTTCAAAGTTTACAGGAATTTTTTAAATACTTAAAATTTAACAAGACAATTTTTAATAACATATATTGCTGACATCTGACATTAACTTTCCTGTATTGATAACTGTATTTTAATAATTAAATAAGGTAATGAGTAATCACAATTCTAAGTTTTTCCACAGGTTAAGTTTTCTTGATTAAAGAGTTTCAGTGAAGCAGGCTTTCAATAGTGCCTGTCTCAATTTTTTTTTTAAAAAAAGGTCAGATATCTCATTGATTGTTAACAAATAATAAAAATAAAAAATAAAAATTAAGTTTTTTTAACAGCCTTTTTTCTTTCTTTTTATTTTTATTTTAATTATTTAATTTTTTTTTTGTGTTATAACTGTGATAGAGTATATTATTTATGGTAATAAATAAAGTGATATTTTAAATCATGAATAGTTTAAGTGGGCTATGGAGATTTTAAATGTGTCAAGAAGCAAAAAAGTTGAAAATACTACTAGACTGGAAAGTGGCAGCACAAAGAATCACTTCATTGACTTCATGGATGAAATTCTAGGATTAGTTAAACCTCGATTTGCTCTGAAAATTCATATCTTGATAGAAAACACGTGAAAACCTGATTTTAGCAGTTGGACTCGTAGGTTCACCATTGTATTTTTCAGCACCCAGTCTTCTATATTTTCACACTTCTTGGTGCAGGAAAACACAATGATAAATCTATGAATTAACCACTAAAAGTAGGTTTTTAGGTGCTTTCCATCAAAATATGACTTGCAGACCAAATGGGTTTTAATATGTGAATCGAGATTATACCTAATCCTAGAATTTTATCCATGAATTTGAGTGATTATCTGTACTGCTGCCTCCTGGTCTATGCTCTATACTGATGTTTTTCTATATAGACAAACATATGGATGTTTTAAATTTACACAATGCATTTATTTAGTATTGTATATATTTTCTGCATATAAAAGATGCTCCAATTGAACTTTTTTGTTTGTTTGTTTTATTTTATACAAATTTCTAATTATTTTTTCAAAATTTTATGCAAATCTTTAAAAATGTAAAAAAGTAGCACTTTTTTTTCAACACATGTGTCAACTTTTTACTGTAAAAAAATAATAAGAATACAATTGTTTTGACTGAAGACAAAGAGAGTATTTATTTATTTTTTTTTTAAATTTTTTTTTAATGAGAGACACGAAGAAAAATGCTCTTATTTTTTTGTGCATCATCCTCCTGAAACACTCTGGAGAAAACTCTGCCAATTCTATTGATTTGATAATGCATTTTATTTAATTATCTTGCTGAAAAATGCATTTTTTTTTCTGTTAGGGTTTTAATGCTATCTATATCTACTTCTAATATCAAAAATTATTGTTTAAGCAATGCAAAATGTTATATTTTAAACTCGTTCAACAGTTCCACTTTCATAATGAATGAAAAAAAATAGAATTGCATGAATTGAATTTTAAAATTATGCCTAATGCTTCTGTTCATTTTATTTTATTATCTATATTTTAGATTCATCGCATATACAGAGGTACCACAGCCAGCTTTGCAAAAGCAAAAGAAGAGCTTGCTTCTGGTGTCTTAAAGAATCAACATGTTCAGAATGCAGCTGCAAATGCTGCTTCGGAAGCAGCACGACAAAGTTTTAATTCTGCAGCATCTGGATTGCGTTATTAAGCATTTTACGGTATGTTTCAGAATCATATAAATGTGTGCTGCATTAAAGTGAAAATTTTTACATGTGGGAGTGGGAACTCGGAGGTTAGTTTAAAAAGTTTAAATAAATAAGCTTTTTAGCACTTTCACACATAATTAAAAGTGTTTATGAATCTGGTTTGTCTGTCTGTTCTCCAACAACATGTGTAAATTTACTCTGATTACCATGTAATGGATATATGTTTTGAGCTGTTTGGTATTGAAAATAAAGTGTAAAGCATTTATGGTTCATTATAGTTTACAGCATTCATAGTTTATCAGGACACTCAAAAGAATACCATTATATTATTCTCTATATGAAAAAAAAAAATTGCAATATATTTATTGGTATGCTATTTCAAACATATTGAAATTACTATACATCATTGAGGTACAGTACAAGATGCTTATTGTAAAATGTGTGCATAGCATTTATTGTTCATTTACAGAGTCTCACAAAATAATTCTGTTCAGCACTGTCTATTAACTATAATCAAGGTGTGATAAAGTTGAAAATTCTTAGGTACTAGGAAAAATTCTTAGGAGCCAGCTTGAAGAATAATTTATTTGATATTAACACATTCACTACAAAATGAAACACTAGCTAACTGAAGAGCTGGTTTGCTGTATTTTCTAATTTTTCTTACACTATAAAAAATCATGCTCTTAAAAATAAATATTTTTGTATATGGAATTGTTTTGGTTAAAGAAAAAAAATAAATAAATAAAATAAAGTTAATAAGTAGGTAAAAATGTCAGTTGCCAAGCGGAATTTTTTAGTCCCTGAGCGACCTGGCACCCGATATTCGACGGACCCTAGCGATAATTGTTGGAAGTGTGTTTTTAGTTGTGTTATGCATTCTTTAACATAACTAATTTTTGCATAATTTGTGCACATAATGTCTATAGATCATATACGGAGCTGCACATAAAATTAAGTGTACTTTTCCATTTATTGATAAAAATCACCAAAGAAAATTTTCATCTGTTATGTGTTTACTTATTTGACTAAATTTTTAGCATGCTATGAAGCAAAATGTCAAATTTATAAATCAGACACATGTTGCACAAACAAATTCAAATACTTTTCTGACTGCTTTTGAATAGCTTTTAATTACCCGTCATGCATAGTATAGAGTAAATCTTGCACTATGATGAATGCTGATATTAATGAAGCCTTGTTTATTCAGTTTAAAAGTGTTAGAAAAAAAAAATGCTATAAGAAAGAATCAGTACTAAAGTAAGAAACTGTCTTCTTAATGAACCCAATTTCTAATTTGGACCTAGAAATGGGTAGTTTCAGCTATTTAAAAATGATATGTGTTGTTTTTAAAACTATCTATGGTGAACATGGCAAGGTCATTGAGACAGTGATGAGTAAGTGCTTTCAGTAAATTGTTTTTATTATGTTCTATATACCTAGCTATATATTTTGCCACCAGGGTTGGATAATCTAGTTATTTTAATTGAATTATAGAAAATAAATTCAGTTTTATTACATTTTCTTTTAAAAAATGGTGATAGTGTCATTCATAAAAACATTGCATTTTTAAAGCCCTTGATAATAAACACTAACTATTCCAAGCACTATCATTCTGTCTGAAACGCTATCTATCCAAGTAAAAAAAAAAAAAAAAAAAAAAAAAAATATGTAATTTTTAAGAGAAAAATGACATTATTAAAAAATACAATCCCCATTAATTTCCCTTTTCTCTCTGTTTTCTGAGCAGTGGATTAATCAAATTACCATCACTTAAATTTGTTCCTTAACTTTCATTTAAGATGTAAAAAATTATTGAATCGAAATTTAAGTTTAGAAATAAGACCTGTTATGAGATCCTTGAATCCTTACACCTAATTAATATTAGCTTCAGACTACAGTTTGTTATAATCTTAGATATGTGAAATACTATCAGATTTTAAAATATAAGAAAAACTAAATGTACTACAAAACTATTTTATTTTTCCTCTTACACTTCCATGTTTTTAATTTAAAAAATTTTTTGTAGAATTTTGTGCAAATTTCTGAACATTTTTATTTTTTATTTTAGGTATGCCATCACTATAAATTTTCTTTAAAAAGGGAAAATTCTTTCTTCAAAAGAAATCAACTACTTTGTTTTCTGTGATTTATTTTGCTGATTCTTGCATGAAAAGATCTTTGCTAATTTTCATTTATTTATCAAGCGATATCTACTGTGTTTCACCTTTTAATGGAATATGTACATTTAACAACAGAATTAATCATATAATTAACTGTGTTTCGAATAATTGTTTTTGTTTGGGCTAATTTATATTATGTTCTTGTATATAGTTATTAATGAATTTTTATTGTAAATAAGAATGCAATTGTTAAAAACAACAGGAAGTGCACAGTTAAGAATGATTAAGCTGATGGACATAAAATTGTTATTGATTTATCTTCTGAGATTCATTGTTATTGTTATCATATTTAGAAGTAGGAAAATCCTGGCTGTTCAAACTTGTACATTATAGTAGTACTTAAGATAGCAAAAAAATCAAAAAAGGATTTTTTTTTTTTTTTTTTTTTTTTAATGTATGCAATAAAACAAAATAATATTGGATGAGGGTAAAGAAGCAGAAGTTTCAAATACATTTTAACTAAAATATGTTATTCAGACTTCAGATGAATCACTTCTTTCAAAAAACTTCTAAATGTAGAGTTTTAAGTTTTTATATATTTTAAGGTAATTGTCTAAACATGCTAAAGTTACTTATGCTTCTGTTGAAAATTTTTAGGATGTACAGTATACTACATGTAACACCTGAATGTAAAATCCCTGCTTAAAATGCTGAATCATTTTACTCATTAAAATTCCAAAGCAAAGGGTAAAAATAAAAAAAAATTCCATTACCATGGTTTTTGCAGTAAAACCTCCATATTTTCATCTGTTTGGCTATTTCCATCATGTCAATGAGTTAAGAATTAAAAATTAACAAAGTTGAGCTTTTCAATAAATCTGATTTTTATTTTGGTCAGTTAGAAATTTTTTTAAAATAATTATAATATTAAAAAAAGATTTTCAGATACATTTGAACGTTGAATATGCCGAGTAATTAAAGAAAAGTGAATGAAGTATTTTTTACAGTGTAGAAAACTAGCTCAATAAAAATTATTATGAATATATTAATTTTTTTTTTTTTAACTACAAGTTTAAAAAACATGAACTATCTTAAAAAAGCAAAAGGCATCAACTGGTGGTGTTTGTCAGGATTTTTGCAGCAAATGAATATTTCTCTAATACTAACTAAGGGTATACATAATGTTATTGTTATAAAAGATTTCTGCACCAATCAAAGCATCTATCAATCAATTTTTAAAATCCATTGTTAACTCATTCATAATTTTTATCAGTTGTGTGGTTTCTGAAATAAGTGATTCAAATATATTTTGTCATTGTTACATTTCAATAGCATTTTATTGCATTAAACATGTAGTTGCTTTTAATCTGTGTTAAATATCTAATCTATAGCTATAATTGTATGTATATTTTTATAAAAACATCCCATAAGTTTATCTTCTATAATAGTTACTTAAAGTTATGTTTTTTTTTTTTTTTTTTTTTTTTTTTGTTATGCTTATGTATGATTGGGTTTTAAACATTATTGATCATGATTACCTTTAATTTAAGTAGCTTAGAGTTTAGATAAACTTTATCGCAGAAGATACATTTTGCACTGTTTTATTCAATAATGAAAAAGAAAAAAAAAAAAAAAAAAAAAAATCTGTAGATTTTAGCTTTTATGTCGATATCTAAATAAATTTGGGAATTAATTTGTATCAAAACAATTGTGCATTTTACTGTAAAGTTAAGAATACAAATAATTTGAAAGATATATTTTTTAACCTTTTGTTTTTCATTTATTATGTTAGTGTGAAAAATTTTTATGTATATTTTGCAATTGGTTAAAACTTGTGCTGAAATTTTAAAGCAATACAGTAAAATTGATACATAATATATTGTTGAATCTTGGAAAAAAGTCGTAAAATATTAATAATAAACATTTACAAAAGCATTTTTTTCTGGAAAAAAATGTAGCAACTTTTACTAAAGTTTTGTTTTAATCTTAATATTTGACTTTCATTCAAATATATTGTCTAAAAGATTTATAGTTTTGCTATTGAAGTAAAAATTTTCTAAGAGTTTTGTAAGTAATAAAACAACTATGATATGAAGCATTTAGAGTTTTTTTTATACAATATTTATGTATTTCTTTTTTAATTTATTTGATTTATCTGTTTCGAATTTGATTCCATTATTTATTTTATGCCTTCCTAATTTATTCTGTGGTAATCTAAAATCATCAAGTTTAGGTATTTGTTTTCATTTGTTGGTTCTTCTGTCTTTAAAAAGTTTTTGATAAAACTTTGTTATGTTTTTGTAACATTTTCTTTGAAATTATAATTTCATTTTATTGTAATATAAACAATAATAAAAACTGTCCTTTATAAATGTGGTGACAATTCATTTTTTTTAAATGTGTCTTTGTAAGTTAATGATTTTTGCAAAATAGTTAAACTTGTGAATGTAATTATTGTTTTTTTTTTTTTTTTACTTGAAATGTATAAATTATATTTAGAAAAATATTGACCTGTGCCTAAAAAGAATACATATAACATATTATACAGGGTATTCCAAAAATAACGATCCAATTCTATGAAAACATTTATTTGTTGATTTCTTTCACAGATGTTTGATGAAATGCTCTCCATAGAAAAAAGAATAGCCACTGTTTCCTGGAAATTGGATGATAAAACATTTGAAAAGGAGCTTCAACTGTGCCATCAAAAATATGGCAAACAGCTTTCAACAAATGCTAGTATCAGGCTACTTCTAAACAAATTCAGACGAACTGGTAGCATAGTGGATGAAAAAGATTTTGGAAGACCATCAACATCTGATGATACCATCAGAAACATTTGTGAGGCGGTTGAAAGAAGCCCACCTTCACAAGTAGCCTGATATTGGGCCTTGTTGGTGGCTGTTTTCTGATGGTTACAGCTGCCACATCTCTTTATATATTTTAAACACCCAGTTTTCAGGAAATGATGGTTGCTTTTCTTCTAACGACAGCATTTCTTCAAATACCAGTGAAAAAAAATCACTAGATTAGTGTTTTCGTTGAAATGGATCATTACTTTTGAAATACCCAATATATAATATATACAGATGTATATTGCTCATATTTTTATTACCACAAAATAATGAAAATTTTCTTAAAATTTGAAATATCATAACTTAGTAAGTTTTGGCAGTAAATTTTGTACATTTATATGTACACAGTTTCATGCAAAACAATGCATTATCTGAAAGCTCTACTTAATTTGTATACATTTTTATTTAACTAGAAACATGTTTCTACCATCAGTGGTAATATAAAACCTATGGGCAGATTGCTATGCAACCTGGAGAAACTGGAAATGTTGGAGAGTTGGGAAATTTGCTAAATAAGTCAGGAAATTTCAATATTTTTTTTCTAAAACCTGGAAAAATAAGGGAATTTGATAAATTTTCATTGTGATTTCTAAGAGTTTGATAGTTGTAGAAAAAAAATCATCTACCCCCCCCTTTTTTTTTTTTCAAAAAATTTCTTCTTTTATCCTCCACATTTTATAATTTTAATACTTATTATTGCAGATTTTAAAACTTTTTCCAGCAGTTATTTTCATGTCACAATAAGTAATTATCACAAGCTTCCATCCCTCCACTCTGTTTCCCCCTCCTTCCCTTGTTGAAAATAAATTTTAACTAGACAGATTTTGGGATATAGTTAATGAAAAGAATATTTGTGAACTCTGTATACAAATATTTTGTAGCAAGTTTTGTACAGTTTGTAGGAAACTTTATTTGGAAAGAATTAAAATACTGAATTCTATAATATTGAAAACTTGCAATCATAAACTATCCTATTGTAAACCTAGATTGTTATTGATTTGGGAGGCAAATTGGGATAAAGAGCTTTAGCTCAGAGATTATTAGCAACTCTATTCAAGAAATTTTAGTGTTTTTTGAATAATATAACATTTTTTACCCTCTCATGTCCACTATGCGCTACACTGCTAGACTAGAATTTTCTTGAAATACACCTGGAAAAGTCAGGAAATTTCATTCTCCCATATGGGTAGCAACCCTGTTTAAAATTTGTAGTTTAAATTTTATTATATTTAAACATTTTTTTTTTTTTTTTTTTTTTTTTTTTGGGGGGGGGGGGGGGTCTAGGATAGCTTGATTTCTAATAGGGCCTTTTTGTGCTTTTTTGATTTTGATTGGTTCTGAAAGGTAAAGTATATTTTAAAAATCTGCAACCAAAAGTGAAAAAGTACAAAATGGGTTTATAGAGATTGAGCTATCCTATTCAAAATAAAATAAAATAAAAATAACAATGGACTCTTGATTAACTGGGATGGTTAAAAATCTCGCAAATTTGGATGCAATTTATTCTGTTCATTCTTCATGGAAATTAATATCCGTTAAAATATCGTGGAGGCCAGATAGAATAATAGAATGAAAAAAAAAAAGTAATTCCTACAGAACACAATGTTAGTACTAACTTGTAAAGAAAATCTTAAAAGATTTGAGAAAATTAAACTGTTCTGAAAATTCATGCAAAAAAACAGTGCAACAATGGATTAATGAAGATTCAAAATTCAAATGTTATGAAATTATAAGTGGCAATGATATTGTGGTGTGTGTTTTTTATGGTTCAGAAGAAACAAGGAATTTCAAAGAATGTTCTGAAAGTGATGAAGGAAATCTTGTAACACAACAAAAAGTAAGTCAAAGTGGTGCAACTGAGGCACTGTGTGTTTACTTGTTTACTAGGAGCAAGCCGATGAAAACACATTTGCTGAAAAAAAAAATCATGTTTAGAAATTTGCATAGTAAAATTCACTGAAGAGTAAATAAAAAAAACTAAAGCATATTTCTATCATTTCATTCTTCACAAAACAGTAAGGCAAACTACATTCTTTTTTTTTTTTTTTTTTTTTTTTTTTTTTTTTTTTTTTTTTGCATTTTATTAATCAAATTATTATAATATAATGTCCTATTGCATAATAATTTTATACTTTATATCCTTTTCTCAAAAATTTGCATCAAAATTTGCACAAATTCGATTATTTGGGATATTAACTTATGTGGCATGATGCAATCCCTGACCATCCCACTTAATTGAGTCTAAATAGTTTTAAAACATTCATTATTTAAACAAGAAATTTAAAAGCAACCTGTCCATAAGAATAACATTACAAAGCAGGTGTTTTTAGGTGAGTGAAGAGTCTCCTTAGTTCTGTATTTTATAAATACATTCCATAGAGGGGGAAAAAAATGCAAATTCATTATATAGATATCTTTTTTTATTTTCAATAATATTTAATACTACACAAATTCAATCAAATTTATTCTCTGCATACAGAGGTGTTTAATTTTCCAGATTTCAGAATTTTCTTAATAAATGAAATGATTCCATAAAAAATTTTCAGTCATTGAAATATTTTGAATTGTTATAGTTTATTATTTTTACCTTTTTTATGCATTAAAAGTAAATAGTTACAACTTCTCATAGAAGTTATACTTTTCTCATGTCTTGTGCATTTCATTTGTTAATGATTTTTAGCTTGATTGATTAAAAACACCTCTGTTTGCCTGGTAAATCTCTCCAGAAAATCAAAATAGTTCATTGTTTAAAGTCCAATTGCTGAATATCAGCCACGATAAGCAGAGAATTCAATATTTGAATCCTAAATGCCTTTATTGCTACGAGGTCTTCTGTTGCAAGAGGGTCCCTTGCAGCTACGCTGGTGTATTTCTAGCCTGTCTGGAAAGAATGTGCGTGAACAACGTGGGCATGGCACTAATTGTTGCAGATGGCTTTCCCAAGCAGAATCACCTAGTTCTATGAGGCTTGCTACATCGTCATCTAAAATTATAAAATATGTTTATATAAATCTGTAAATCACAGACTTAGTATAGTAAAAACTATGAAAACAGAATTACTAGAAATTGAAAAAGAATTCCTTTTTAGGCAGGTTTCCATATTAACAAGTATAAAAAAACTTTCATTTTTTAGTCTGGAGTTTCAAAATTTTCAATAAAAGACAGGTTCTGCTTTTGTAGTATGGCAAAGTTCTGTAAGTATTTACTTCTAACCAGGAAACTACCTCAATAGTGTAATTATGAAAAAATACATAAATAAGTTAGTGGCAATTAAATGGGCATATTGAAACATGTTTTTAAGTGCATAAATTATTTGCTCTCATCTCTCCATTACTGAGATATAGTTTTAAAATCTGCAAAATAAAACACCTTATGTTAAGAAGGGCATAAGCCAGCAAATGAAAAAATTCATGGTGAAAAGCAGTTGTAGCTTCTCTTCTTACCTATTAGAAATTCTTTTAATAAATTATGCACTTATGCATAGAGATGTAAATTTTCCAAAAAAAAAAAAACTAAAATGGCGAAAAAAAAAAAAAAAAAAAAAAAACACGGAAAAGTTGGAAAAATTGATTTTTCATAATTGTTTCTCCCAAATAAATTAGATTTTCTTAGATAATATTAAATAATAAACATTTTTTTTTCCATTTATTTGTATTAAAAGAAAATTATTTCCAGTTTATATGACTATATTACAAAATTGCAAAATAAAAAGAAGCAAAACCTGCTTTTAAAAGTTAAGTATCCCCCCCCCCTCCCCCAGTCTCAGAATTTTCATAGTAACATTCAGGCATTATTTAATGCTATTGTTTGTTATATCATGTCTCTTTGAAATGATTTCTCAGTTACATATTTTATTACCAATTGACCTAATGTAAAAACCTGAGCCAATATCTTTGCAGTTTGGAATGAAACAAAAATTTACATCCCATTACATAAGTATTGTTCTTAAGTAAATGATACTAGTTTAAAGAAACAAATTATTGCAGTTATGTCATTATTATGAATATTAGTATCAAACCTTTTATTGTTTAAAAATGTATATTTTTACAATATTACATTTTTTTTTTTCGTACAATTATAATTTTATTTCCTTTAAAAAATATATTTAGTTTTGGTATAGTCTTCTATTATCAAATCAAAAAAGTTTTGATTTAGTTTTATAATTTAATTCAAACAAAACTAAGTTTTAATTTGGCTTACTCAGGTCTGCAACTGAAAAACAGCATAGGATTTACTGACTGTTAGAATTTTACTCACTGAAAACAGGAAAATATTTTTTTTTAAGTTTAATTAAACGTAAAATTTCTCTTTTTATTCTAAAATCTGGTATCACATTCTTGAGTAAAAAACCATATTCAATGTTTCCATATGGTAATTCCATATTTCTAAGAATGGAACTTTATGAAAACAGTACACTACAAATAGATAATGCGAGGAATGAACAAAAGCAGTTATACACAGAGATAAACTTCTACTACAGGGCTTGAATTTCAGGGCGGGATGGCGGGATTCGCGCCCAAAATTTTGAAATCCCGCCCAAAAGAATAACGTGGACGGGAGGCTCCCGCCTAAAAAATTTTACATTTTCAAATTATGATCAACTCCCACGACCGTTTTGCGAAGTTTGTGATATTTTCGTACGACTGATCGACACATTTTGCGAGTTTTTTGCCGCGAAAAATCATTGAAAATCACGATTTTTTCCGCGACAGATCGAGAAATTTCGCAATTTTCTTCCTGGAATCGATTGACGAGTTGTTTTCTATTTTCCGCGGCGTAAAAAAGATGATTCTGTTCCGAATTTTCAATAAATAAAAAAATAATCAATTAAAATTTTAAAAAATTAAAAACTTAACGCATTTAATTAAAAAAAATTATGAAACAGCGATCCCACGGACGCGCTATAGCGTATAAATTACGCAAAAAATCGGAGAAGACACATAAAAAAACTATTATGCGTCCCACAGGACGTGATTTCGTACAGGTTTGCGAAAAAAACGGCAAATATTGTTAAAAAATCGCGAAAAAACGCCTAATTTCCCGCAAATTTCGTCAAAAAATTCGCGAAAAAACGG
The DNA here is from genome assembly GCA_964019185.1 of Maratus speculifer. Lineage (NCBI taxonomy): Eukaryota > Metazoa > Arthropoda > Arachnida > Araneae > Salticidae > Maratus > Maratus speculifer. The sequence continues at coordinate 69,338,871 of OZ025289.1, read as the reverse complement.
TAGTTTTCGTCAAAAAAGTCAATGAAAAACGTCAAATTTCGACAAAATATTCTCTCTAAACGACAAATTTCTCCAAAAGATCGCGAAAAATGGCAACTTTCGTCAAAAAATCCCGATAAAACGGCAAATTTCTTCAGAAGATTCGCGAAAAAAAGGCAATTTTCTTTAAAAGATAGCTAAAATATGCAAATTCCGACAAAGGGAACCTCTCTCCCCGGCCTCCCCCCAAAAATAATATTGTCGGGAGTGCATTTTTCTGTTAAGTTAATTTTCTTGTTTCTTTTTTTTTTCTTTTCTTTTTTTTTTTTTTTTTTTTTAATATATATATATGGCTAATTCCATGGGTTTTGTAGTGTAAGTCACATAACTTATTAATTGCTATGCTTGTTAGCCACCGTTATTTTCGAAAAGTCTGCTTGGCCTTATTCAATTAATGAGAATGTGCCAATAAAATTAATCAATTTTTTTTGTTCTATAATACTGGTAGCCAAAAATCGTAGCCTGTGACTTACACTACAAGTACTCATGGAAATAGCCATATATATTTCTTTGCTGCTCTAAAATCAGTTTCTGACAGCTCCAAATCTTTCTGAGTTAATGCAATTCTTGAAGGTAGCCATTCATTAAACAAAAAGCACCCCTTTACTTAACAAAAGTATTTGTTCTTTAAGAAAAAATATTTTTCAATAAATTTGACTTGCCCTTATCTTCTACACTCAAAGAAGCATTATTTTATAATTAAATTTGTATCTTGTACATTTAATATACAGAAAAATAATATTGGTTTCAATTATAACAATTAATTATAAATATAAATTTATCAAATTAGATGTTTTATTAATTATTTTTTAAACAATAATTAGCATTAATTATTACTAAAACAATAATTAGACCTGCAACAAAAATAATTAGCACCGGGAAAGGATTTACCACCGGTAAAAACTAGACAATACAAAAGTTTTTTTTTTTTTTTTTTTTTTTACACATTTTGCATAACTATTCTGAATTGTTGATAAAAATTGCTTCAGTGATATTTTGTCATGTCTGTATTCTGGTAATTCTTTAAATAGAACATAAAATAATAGCGGGTTTTAAACATTTTTTTCTCCCTTCCACATAGCTAAACTCCCCTCCATTTGTAAATATTGGTAGGGAGACTCCCCTGACTCCCCTCCTACGAAAAATTGAATTTCAAGCCCTGTACTATGCTTCATACAACTACTAAAATTCAAAGTTTAACCAAGAAGGAAAGTATATTTTGGAACTTAGGTACTTGTAATTAAGAATTTTTTCATTGCTGTTGTACTTATCTAATGCAAACTGCCCATGTTTTGCCACATTACTGTACGTTATGGACAGAAATAGAGGTCAGTTGTAGATTCAACAAACATTCAATCAGTCAGCTTCAGTGAAATCATGAAAAATGCAACATAGTAGCACCATCTATAGGGCAATTTATACCAAAAACTAAAATTGATATACATATCAGGAACTGATTGAATCTTCAGTTTGATGAAAAACCGTCCTTTAGTTCTTGAGATTGCTATTGCGATAATCATGAATTATGCAGTATAGCAGTGTCATCTGTTGAGCGATTTACACGAAAAAGTAATCAGCACCAAATTGTATCAAGGATTAACTTAATCTGAAGTTTTATAAAAATCCGTACATAAGTTCTCGAGATAGAGAAATTGTGGAAATGGTGAAAAATGCAGCATAGCAGAGCCATCTGTGGGACGATATACACCAATAACTAAACATCTCGATTTTATATCAAGGTGTAACTGAATCTAAAGTTTTGTGAAAGTTCAGTTCTTAAAATAAAGCGCCCATAAAATTTTTCTCACATATAGACTCAGAGTGACAGATATTTTCCAAAAACCACCAAATCGTGTTCAGGACCTTCTGAAACATATAAATCCATCAAAAACTGGAAGTCAAATTTTTCCCGAATTTAATACCTCTTGTAAAGATATGAGAAAGTAATAAACGCATGCTTAAAATTTTATGTTAAATTTTAATTTTACCATTTCTATTAATTGGCATATTATTGAAATAATTTTGCATGTAAATTCATTTTTAACAAGAAAATTTTGATTTAATTATGTATCTAGATTTTTTCATGTAATCCTGTAACTCTTTGTATATACTTGTACAAAATATAATTAGAATTTGTGAATTAGAAATTATTACTATATTTAGATTCATATTTAAACATTTTTAATAAGGTTATTCATACGTATATACAACTTGATAAGATTCAGCTGCTATATGGCATGAAATTTTTTTTTCTGAAATGTCTATTTTCAAAAGAAGTTTTACGAAGGGTCTTGTGTATCAAAATAGAAAAAAATTTGAAGGATCCTTTTAAATCTTTTCAAACAGATTTCTGCTGAGAGATCAGTTTACCCACATTAAAATTTTCATGTGGGACACTCAGCATAAACATAACCAAAATAAAAAATATAAGAATGTGGCTATTACAAAAATTTCAATATTACTTTACAAGTAAAATTTCAATTTTTCTGGTTTGGAAAAATAAGCCTTCGGAAAAAAACCGAAAAAAACCCCACTTTTTTTCCCCAACTTTTCCGGGTTTTTTTACCGAACATTCCCATCTCTACTTATGCACCTTTTAGCATTATTTTGGGATGCTTTATTTAATATTTTAATGCACCAAAGTTGCATTAAGAATAGTTGACTGTGTAAAATTGAGAAATGTGTGGAATGAATTGTATTAAAGATGTGGTGTTAATCGTGTTATGAAAGGTTCATACACCAAATATTTGTAACTGAAAAAAAAGAAAAAAAAAATACTTGAAAAGATCTTTTTTTTTATAGACATCCCTTATTATAATACGTGTAACAGTTTTGAAAATATACATTTTTCCGGTCATTAATTTGTGCTAACCCTGTATATCACAAAGGAGCAGAGATGAGAGTTAATAATTTATGTACAAACAAATGTGTTTAAGGCCCCTATACCTCCCTGCAAAGACACTCATGAGCTAATGTTATTCCTATGGGAGAGGGTCATTTTTCCAATAACTCTTTTGCATTTTGATTTTTTTTTTTTTTTTTTTTTTTTTTTTTTTTTTTGCATTGGATAGCTGAGGTTCTTCTCAAGATCGCTCCTTAATTACTTTTTCGATTTTAATTGCAAGTATTTTCTATAAAATTACTTTCACTTTCAGAATCGGTTTTGGAAGTGAAAGTAACTTTATAGAAAATACCTGTGACCAAAATCAAAAAAGTAATCAAGGAGAGATCTTGAGAGGGACCTCAGCTATCCAATGCGAAAAAAAAATATTAAAAAATGTCAAAATGTGAAAGAGTTATTAGAAAAATGCCTCCCCATAGGAATAGCATTAGCTTGTGAGTGTCTTCGCTGGCAGGAACAGGGGTCTTAAATATACTCCTTTGATTGCTGCTTATTTAGATTTTTTTCATTATTACACTAAAGTGTAGTTTTCTGATAAGCTCTTTCCAAACTAACATTTAAAATGTTACAATGCTCTTTATTATAATCTTTGAAAAACATTAATAGTTTTAATAAAATTTTGTCGATCTGATAAGAAATAAACCTTTTTCTTTTTTTTCTTCTAAAATAAATTTAATGGGAATATCATACTTATGCTTGTGATGTCCTTTATTTAACATGATGATGAGCATTTTTTAAAGTATCTAGTAAAGCAGGGAAAATTTTAGCCTATCCATAAAAATTGTGCTAATTCGCCATCGATATACATATAAAAAGTAAAGTGATTATAAAAGATTGAGAATATGCTATATTCTCAAGTTCAAATGATTACAGATATATGACTTCAAAATTTTGTTGTTTTTTAATAATGTTGGCTTTAATATCTGTGGAAAAGTAAACTTTTTTTCCCCCCTTTTTTTGCTGCAAGAAATCCAGTCCTTCAATAAATCTTATAGTATGGACCAAACTACACTCCAGTCTGACAATTTGTCAACATTTTGTGGAATTTTTAAATTCAAATTGACTTATAGCAAATATAGTATTTTTATTTTTAAATCCCAATAATATTTGAATAAATAATGAAATTTATTTTACACTGCATCAGTTACTACACATAATTTTGAACCAAGATGCTTTATGATTTTAGAAATTCAAACATATTTTAAATTTGATTACCTATGATTACTTTTGTGGGTTCTTCTTGACGTTCATCTTCTGCCAATTTATTGTTTTCTTTTCTCCACTTTTTTAGACACTGTTGCTCATGCATGGGCAGTACCCAAGATCCATAGTTGCGATTACATATGTAGCATGGCAAATACAAAGGAGTAGGTTTGGGTTCATCCTAAAAAAAATTAGAAAAGAAAGTTTAAGAATCAGAAGAATGGATGTAAGGTAGATCATTGCCTCTTCCTGGATTTTGAAATTCAATTAAATTGTGTTTTATTTGCAGGATTTTGGAAAAAAGAAAATTTATTCCTCACAAATGATTTAACATAAAGAGAACACTAAGGAAATGAGGAATTACAGATTTTGGATCTATATGACATAAATATAGCCATATCCTGTACATACACTATAGGACCATTAATCACCGAATGCTTTCAATTTTAGACATTTTGCTGAGTATTTAAAAATACAGTGTAAGCATAAATTATTGAGCTCATTTCAAAGTTGTATGAAACAAAAATAAATGAATGTAGCAAGCACTTTTGTTGTTCAAATGCGAAACTGATTTAAACAGTTTATTTTTAAGATAATTATAAAGAATATGTTTGGCCTCAAATTTATCAACATCGATTTGATAAGGACAATAGGGGCCGACAAAAAATCAAGGAAAAATAATATTTTGGATTACCCTGCCTGTACATTAAAATGCACAAAGTAATCTATCACTGCAAAATAATAATATGTGGACACTGTACAACATGTTCACAGATTATTATAAAAATAGCACATATATTCATCTGTATGTATTTAACTTGCATCATGTAGGGTTTTCAATCGAATTTACAAAAAAAAGTTTGGCAAATGCAGAAACAATATAATTCAGTTGGAATAAAAATAAATATTTTGTGAAATATAAGTAATTTTATGAAATATTTTTTACTTACGCATGTGCGAATGATAACAATGATCTTTCTACATAATTCAAGTAATCAACACTATAGAACAACTCATTAAAAAAATCCAGTCGGATATTGTGAAAATTCACAAAGATATTGTCGATAGAATGAGCTGATTTTTAGTTTCTCTCTAAATGCGGGTGACTGATAAGGGATTTTTCACAAATTATCATTTTTTATTAACTGACTTTTAGGAAAAGTTATTATTTAATAAATATCAATCAGTAGATTTGGAACAAAAGCTTCGATTTTGATGCTTCATTTTATCATGGAATACTTTTGTTCTCTTAATTAACCAAAAATTAAAACATCAATAAAAAATGAAAAAAAATAATAAATTGAATTTTTATTATTCAACTGCTTTTAGAGAACAACTAAAAATCAGCTTACTCCAATCACCTATATCTTTCCAAATGTTCATATATTTGGCTAGATTTTTTTAAAGAGTTGCTCCATAGTGTTGACAATGAAATTATCAAAAAAATTCTGTGTTATTGTTCCGCATGCACAGACAAAAATTATTTTATACAACTGCTCATATTTTCTAAAATATTTAATATATTTACATTCCAATTGTGTTATATTGTTTCTACTATACTTTACTAATTTCTTTTAAATTTGGTTAAAAACCTTGCATGATATAAACTAAAAACCTGCCAAGATTTTTTGAACTTTTAAAAAAATTGTTATATTTCCACAAATATCATTCTTTGTTACATAAATCAGCAAATATGTTGTATAGTATCCACAAATTTGTATTCTGCTTCAATAGATCATTCCATGGATTTTAATTTACAGGGTGATCCTAAATATTATTATTTTTCTTTGATCTTTTATCGGCCCCCTGATTATCCCCCTTTATCAAATCAAAGTTGATAAATATGAAGTCAGCCATATTTATTATAATCCTGAATTTCTAGAAGAATCTGACAAGTAATATTTTTAAACATTCGACAAAATGTCTAAATTTATAAGTATCCGATGATTGATGGCTATATAGTGTATTATATGAAACAGTGTATCCGGTACAGCATTTATACAGACCTTATCCAGCAGTTAAATGTATCGATTTACCATGATCGACCATTGTGATTCCTTGATCATAGAACTACAATGCTGCCATTTATGCCTCTAGGTCAATGGCGTAGCGAGTGGGGGGCGGTCCGCCCAATCATTATTTGCAAATAAATATACATAATTTTACAAGATTTTGAAAAAGAAGTCTGAAATAAAATAAAATTTCTAGTGCACGACGCAACGGAGTTAATTTTCTTTTCTTTTTCTTTCTTTCTTTTTTTTTTTTTTCTTTTTTTTTTTTTTTTTTGAGAATGTGAAATTTTATACAAAATGATGTGTCTAAATAACAATTGTACCAGGGAACAAAAACTAATCTATCGAACCAGTAATTTGCTAAAGCAAACTTTAAAAGAAAGAATTTTCTTCTACATATAGCATATCGACACAACATTGATTTATGTGGACTATGAGTTAAATAATGAGTTGTTCCTGTGTTTTTTTTTTTTTTTTTTTTTTTTTTTTTATAAAGAGTTTTTTACATCTGCCCCGAGTGTCACCGATCCTAGCGACGCCACTGATTGTGGTACCTGTGCTGTGCAAGTAGCGTTTATTTGAAGGGTTAAAATTATATATATAAAAAAATCCTCAGTCTTAGTTTAGATTGTTTTCCTCTCAAAACTAAGCAATTAATTATGGAATGTTTTATTACGAGTTTTGTACTTAAGTGTGCTATTATTAGGTGCCATTGTAGAACACGTCAAAGTGGTCCATTCGCATTAAAGTAATTACGTGTATACTTCAAATGTACATATATTTGAATTATATGTTTAACCTATATACGGTTATACAACTTTCAGATATGTTTAAATACATAGTTTAAGGTAATGCATTTCATATCGACATATTTATATGTTAAATGTACACGAGATATGCTTATTTCACAATTTTATTATCAATGCGCGTGTGTTGTGCACGAGCTCATTTCCTGACTTTAGTGCATACACATGCACGTAACCAGGGGGAGGGGTGCCCTGGGTGCCCGGGCACCCCCCCCCCCCCCCGTTCGCACAGATTCAAGATTGATTATTTTAAAAAATCAAAATTTATAAAAGAAAAAAGAAGAGAAATGAAAGCAAAGTTAGTTCAATTAGTTAATCAAAATTAACAGACTATGTTTTGAAATGTGATAAAAGAAGAGACCCAGATTCCTTCTTTTTATTTTTAAGAAAAATATTTTATTCATATTTTTTAAAACTAGAATATTTACTAGAATCTCTATTAATCACAGTAAGTCAAGAAGTTGGTTTTATATTCCCAATTTGATGTCCCCCCACGGAGGGTAACCCACCCCATAGGGCCTATATCCCATAGCGTAGATAATCGGCCGACAAAAATACACCACACTACACCACCCAATTTGATGTCTTTTGTCTATAGAAGTTTTTTTTTTTTTTTTTTTTTTTTTTTTTTTTCTCTACGCCGTTCTTTTTCATGCACGTTTTTGCAATTCCACAAAAAATTAGTGTAAATTCTCGACAAGGATAGAAACGAGATGAAACGGGCTCGGGCTCTATTTTTATTCTAATCTTCGGGCTCGGGCTCATTTTTTTCTGAAACCGAAAATTTTTATTTATTCATGTTAGAGGTCTGCACGGACCGGAATTTCCAGGCCCGGGTCCGGCCCGGCCCGTAGGAAAATTATTTCCGCACGGGCCCGGCCCGGCCCGGCCCGTTTTGACCCGTTACAATTTCTACGATTTCTAAAAAATTCAGATTTTTATCATATAATTAAGATTCCTTTAAAGAATACTGCATACATATCGATGGAATGATTTTTCAGTATATTTTACAGGAAATACACATTAACAACATTAATGATTACTTAGATTCTTAGGCTTTCAACATTTGAATAAAGATTCATTAAAAAAATAATATAGCTTAGAATAAAAGAAAAAAGAAAGAAAACAAAAAACATCGTTAGTTTTGAAGTTGTTTAATACACTGCTCGACATTGAAAATGCAACACCAAGAAGGAGTGGTCAGAAAGTGATGAAATTTGGGGAAAAGAAAGAGACAGCAATGAACATTAAGTGATCTTTATTTCAAAATGATAGTCAAAATACAGAACGAGAACGGCGTCGGTTCAGTAGAATGTAGGACCACCGCGAACTGCGATGAACGAAGAAACACGTCTAAGCATCGAGTCAATAAGAGCGTGGATGGTGTCCTGAGGGATCGCTTTCCATTCCCTTTCAATCATTTGCCACAGTTCATCTTCTGAACGAGGCAGGGGCAGAGTCCGCAAAACGGCGTCCAATCACATCCCACACATGTTCGATTGGTGACAGATCAGGAGAGTACGGTGGGCAGGGAAGCATCTGTATACCTTGCAGAGCATGTTGGCACATGCGAGCACTGTGTGGTCGGGCGTTATCCTGCTGAAAAACTGCATTAGGCTGCCCCTGAAGGCAGGGGATTGCCACTGGCCGCAGTACATTATCCAAGAATCGTTGGGCTGTCATAGTGCCCTAAATACGAACTAGAGGTGACATGCAATTATACGCAATAGCGCCCCAAACCATTGTGCCACGTTGTCGCGCGGTGGAGCGTTCCACAGTTATTGCCGGATTTGATCTGTCTCCACGTAGATGCCACACACGTATGCGGCGACTGTCACTGGATAAACAGAAGTGTGACTCATCTGAAAACGCAATGTTTCGAAATTCTGCCATCCAAGTCGCTCTAGTCCGGCACCATTCCAAACGTTGGCGTCTATGCTGTCGAGTCAATGGCAGTCTTCTTAACGGACGCCGTGAGTGCAGGCAATGTTCAACCAATCGACGGAAAATGGTTCTGGTCAACACGGAAACATCCAGGGTATCTTGTACATGCTGCAGAATCGAGGTACAAGTGACTTGCGGGGCCGGCACAGCTTGTCGGTGGATGCGTTGATCCACGCGTGCTGACGTCACTCTGTCTGCACCTGCACCCCTCAATCTTGCCACATTTCCTTGTTCCAACCCTATTCGTCATGGCTGATGCACCGTGCTCGCATCCATGTGGGTATCAGCTGCGATTTGACCTACAGACCAACCCCCCCTTCTCAGTCCCACCACCATACCTCTCGTAAAATCGTCTATCTGCTGGAAGTGCCTTCGTTGACGGCGGCCTGGCATTCTCTTCTATACACATATCCTCCGAGACAAAAACAAAATTTCTTCGATAATTCGTCTGGCAGACATAGCGACACGAATATTGCCCTTTCTACAAGTTTCTTCCCTTATATCTTACATCACGTGCGTCGGAGACCTACGCATTTCACATCATATGCACAACTCAGTGACATGCGCCTACTCTGAAATTTGCATAAATTTCTGACCACTCCTTCTTGGTGTTGCATTTTCAATGTCGAGCAGTGTAAAAGAAGATTTATAAAAATATTTCTATATCATTTTATTAAAGATTTTAAATCCAAATTCATTCTTAAATTCAAAGAAGCTACTGTCTGATACATTTCTGAATTCATTTTTTTTCTCAGAAACGCATAAGATTAGCAGGTATCTTTATTCAGAAACTATATAATCGAATGGCGTTATCCATTTCTTGCTACAAGCAATTTTAAAATACTGCAAGCAAATAAAATACTGTCATAATTAGCGTTTTGAATACAGTTTACAGAATCGATAGCACGGGAAGGGTGAAAAACCTGCAATCATTTGAGAAACTATTATATCTCAACAAGGTTTTACCAGTATTTTATTTACCAAAAATGAAAAACGCTATTCGATTCCAAATCCCTTCAATAGTTAGGCTTATCACTTTTATACTTTTACAATTCAAAATTAATCAGAAAATGTGTCAAACTTTCGTATTATTGAGAAATTAATTAAAAAAATTATCAAGAAATATATATCCGAAGATTAAGCTAACATAAGTTCTTTATCGCTGTTAATAATTTTACCAATCATGTTTTCTACCCTACAGATCTTGAGAACAATTAAGTCTAGTTCCGGTCCGGCCAGTCTATATGTAGAAAAGTAAAGCAAGCTTGATCTTGGCCCGGCATGAGTCAGCTAAAAAAATATTAAAACGGGTTACACACACTGTAACTCTCCGATGCCAATCTCTACACTGTACATTTTTATATTTGATGTTGCCAAACTAGTATGGCTCATGACGCACATTTATACTTATTCTCGTTAAAATAATTTTCGTTGAAAATACCTCATATTTTTGATCGTTTCAGCTTAAATCTTCAGAAGGGGCCGGCAGGTCCGAAATTTTTTTTTATCGGCCCGTCTGGCCCGTCCAATTTTTTTTGCCGGCCGGGCCCGGCCCGTTGAAAAAGCTAGTCTAAATCTGCCGGCCCGGCCCGTTAGAAAATTCGAAACGATTCCGCCGGCCCGGCCTGGCCCGGTCCCGTGCAGACCTCTAATTCATGTATAGAAAAGCTAGAAAAAACTTTTTTCCATTTAAAATTGCGTACTTATTCCTTTTCATATCATTTTGATCAAAATGACAGGGAACCGAAGTAGTGTTTATTTTAGTATTTCTTTGCTGTTTCAAATGAAAATCTGTGATAATTACAAATTTATGTCTACATATTTTCCGATGACGACCTACTGAATGGCGCCAATCAAAATAAACACAGCTATGAATTTGTTTTTATGATAGTTGGCTTTTCGTTAGCAGATTTTTTTTAATAGGATCGTTTATTTATTCATTATTTAGTTACATAAGACGAAGAGAATACTTTCTTCTGTTATTAATAGACGAAAGTTAGCTGGAGGTTTGCAGACTATTTAATCTTCTATTGTGCACGAATCATAGTCGTTTGTCATATGAAAATTAGTAATTAGTTTCTAGCTATTTGTCAACATGAACTGAACGGTATACATTTTCGAAGTCACTTTCCTCCGTAAGTAAACATAATTCCTATGTTATTCTGATAAAAAGCAATTGATCAGTATTCCCTCTTATTCTATAAAAGCATCGGAACTTTTAGATAACTACGTCATTTTTTTTTTAAATTTACGTTGATTTTCAGGCACCTATCAATCACGGAAGATTGATATGACAAAGAAATCGATTATAATTATAGTCGTACATTTTTTATAGAAAATCGAAAAACGTTGTTCGATTTGCTAGATTACAACTAGTGGTTTCTGCAAATTTCATGCATTTATTCATTAAGTCACAAACTATACATGAAATTTACTTTTTAAATTAGGGGAAAATTTAAGATTCATTTTAAATGCTAAGTAAATTTCTATTTGATACGGATTCTGATAAGATTGAATTTAAATTTTCATTTAACAATTTTAATAGTGTAAGAAATTTTTAATACCATAATAATAAATTTATAATACAATAACAATAAACATAAATATTTAACATATTGAATTTTTAATACCATAAATACCATACAATTTTGTTTTGTATATTTTTGGTAATGGGCTCGGGCTCTTGTAACAAAAAATCCTTTGGGCTCGGGCGGGCTCGGATTTAAAACCGTAGGTCCCGGGCCCCGGAAAACGAGATTGAACTCATCTCTAATACAGATGTGAAACGATAACTCCGCCATGTGATTAGCTTGGAGAAGGGGGTAGGGGGTTGTACAAATCTGCTTCCTTTGAAAATGAGAAATAATGCTACGCAAAATTCAAATTAATATGGAAGTTGATTAGTTGGTTCGTTAAATTTCGTTTTTTGTGGCCATATTTTGACATTCGTACGGGCTCATTTGTTTTAAAACCGTAAATTTTATTTATTCATATGTAGAAACTATTGAAAGAACTCTTTTCCACTTTATATTGCGTACTACAAGTTATTTTCATGCTACTTTGATCAAAATAACGGTTGAACTAAAGTCGTGTTTATTTTTGTATTTCATTGCTGTTTGAAATAAAAATTTGTGATAATTACAGATTTAGGTTTACGGATATCTTTGTTTTATATCCATCATGTTTTATCTATGTTCAGGGGTCGATCCAGACAAAATTTGGGGCCTATTTAGGGCCTTCACAAAATTAAATTTATTAAAATGGGCCCCTTCACAAAAATAAATTTAATAAAATAAACCCCTTCACATAATTCTTTTCCACAAAAACTTATTTTTATTATTTTGTTAGATTTTAAAATGTGTAATTTGTACATAAAACCAGTTCGTAAGAAACAAAAACTTTAGAAAAGAGTTTAAAGAAGTTAGTTTTTGTTAATATGCACTTGGTTCGAACTTGAGTCACTAGATTTCAGCTGTCGTCGCAAAATGTTTTTTTTCCCCAAAAATATAATAAAATTCACAAAAATATAATAAAATTCACAAAAATGTAGTTAAATTCACAAAAATAACTGCTACTTTTTACAAAATGGGCCCCAAGAAAAAAAATCTGCATCGACCCCTGATGTTTATATATCTTTTTCTTATCCATTACATTTAGTTTTGAGCAACTTCTCATACTTCTTCATGCAATGAAAAATTGTGTTTGGGTCCTTTTTAAAAGAAGTACCATATAATTATATCTTCCGCAAATAAAAACCTGTCTAAAACGGAAATTCGATAGGTTTTATGGGGTTTCGTTTTATTAGGCTTTACTACGTCAGATATTGTTTGTAACCAATATGTTCAGGTTAAAAAATTTGGGCACCCCCCGTTCAAAAGGCTGGTTACGCCTAAGATACACAGTGCAATCTGTCGATTTGATTATTTTCTTTCCCGCTTAAACGACACTTAAAAATTCCCATTGCTTTGGTAGCATACTGGTGAACTTTCAGGTCATTTGAATCTAAGAAATAATACTGTTTTGTACCTCGGTTGTGTATATTAATTTCAGGATGTTTAACCCCTTGCGGACGAACGGCACGTATACATGCCGCAAAAAGGCTTAAAAATCCTTGTTTATTCCCACCAGTAAAATTTTACTGTAAAATTAGCCTTATTTAATCGGAGCATTTTCCCGATTTAATAAGGCACAAATTTATGATTTTAAAAACCGGTGACAAAACATTAAAAGTTCCGTAAAAGGCTTCCGTCGTGAAAGTGCTGTAACATCTTTCAGATTAGTTGCAAACATCCCCCCCCCCCCCTATAAATAATAATGTAATAGAATAATTGTGGGATTCCCTGAAAACGAACTATAAGTGATACTCTCTCCATATTCTAGAAAAGCATGTCGTAGCTTACTTGAGTGATGCATTCAATTTCTTTATGTTTGGAGTGTTTTAACATTATTAAAATTCACCACAAACGATTTTTATCATAGACTAGCTTAATACCGGAATTCTGTTATCCGTCTTCGTAAATGAACAGTAATAGCTACAGATTTAATCGTCAAAAGGGAACGTGCTATTCTAAACTCCAGTAACATATAAGAACCCCAGAAGCTATAAGGATTATAACATAAGTCACAAAATTGACAAAACTGAAATAAGTGCACATTTTCTAATTTTGTGCTATGTTCTAGAGGCCAACTACTTTAGCTCTTTAAGCTATTAGCCTCTTTAATCTCTACTTAATTTTTTAAAAATAATATATACCCCTTTTCTTTCAGAATTATTGAAATAAGAATTCAAAGACCGTAATGAAATATGCAACAGTTTCGTATTTTAATTTAGTCAATTACCATTGATGTTTCAAACTTTGAACTCAATTTACTCCAAATCTAAGTTTTATCCTTTGTATCCACCCTTGGCTTCTGGGGTTCTCGTATATCAATGACGTGGAAATAAAAATATTACACTTACTTGTACGTTAATTAGAGCCAAGAATGTTGATTTTAATGAAGTCGGTTCAAACCGGCCGGCTTTTTCTGGTTTAAACTACTTTAAAAAGGCCGGCTTTTATTAGAAAAAATCGGCTTTTGCTAAAACATTTATTTTTCTTTCTTTTCTCTTTTTTTTTTTTTTTTTTAAGAAAAACTGTTTTTGAAACAAATGTTTTATTAATTAGCGACTTTTTAGTTACCATTGCCATAAAAATGTACATCAAGGACTGTCAATAAATAGTTGAACTGTCTAATAAATAAATTGTCGATTAAAATGTAAATTAATTAATAGTAGAAAGGTCTTTGTGATCAACAGATAGTAAGAATGTTTATTAGAAAATTTATGCAATAAAAACTTTTTTAAATAGTTCAAATGTTTTTTACCAAATAACACATTTATTCGAAAAATAATATACTGCTATTGATCTATGGATTATTCCAATAATTTGGAACAGTTTTTAAATATCAGTACACTTTAATTTTTTAGCACCTAAGCTGTTTCTAATCTTGTTCAAAACAAAACCATATGTTGAAAAATTTATCACAATTTCCCTTCCCATATTCACATTCCTTTAAGAATAAATATATTAGTTCTTGGAATCGTGACAATACAGTACCTTATGCTAATAGACCAAACCTTTCCTATTATGAGGGATTTGGGGATGAGAAAGTAAGCTAATTGGCACAAATCAATTTCTTTCTTTTTAGTGTGTGGGTAGATTTCTGGAGGAACAAGAACAAAATATCTAGTCAATATATATAAAGAAAGGACATGATTACAAACACATCCATTAATCAATCTATCACACCATGGCATTTTTACCGTAACGATTGTTGCAGAAACTTTCATCGCCATGTAGACGAATCATATCATAGACCTGTTAAATAGAGATCAACCAAATTGGCCAAACTCATATGTACAGCAGGAGTCATAAAAATGAGACAAGTGTTTCTTACCATTACCTCCCAACATTAATTTAACCCACATTGATGTCAGCTGTTCTTTCCTTATAAGAAAAAACAAAGGAAGGAAAAAATATGTACAGACAAAAGTATGTACCGGGTGATTATAATTAAAGTCCCGGTTTTTAAAATCGATAATTTTAAAACTACTGGTCAGAATGACTTGATATTTTAGCAGAACAATCGTAAGGCAATGGAATTTTGTTTGGCGAAGGAAAAAAATAGTTCCAAAATGTGCCGATAGATGGCGCTGTCAGTGTTCACATTGTCTAGATATATGCAAATTACTAATACGTGACATGCGCACATGAGACTTAGCTGCCATAAAAATGCAGAGCACCAGCTCTTTGCCTAAATGCTTCATCATGACTCTGGCTATGAAGGATCGCGCTCTGCTCTTGAAGCTTTTTTAAAAGAACGATGACTGTGCACTTACAGCTATTAGGAAGTTTCGGACATTAAAATCCATTAAATTGGGTCCAATAACCACAAAAGGTCTGCGAAAAATGATTGCTAAATTCGAAGAGACCGGTTCATTTGACGTTAAACGGGGTAGAGGAAGGAAACCAGTTTCGGCTGCGGCAGTGGAAGATGTGGCTACAGCATTACAAGAACAGACTAACAGTGATGTTGGAATCAGCAGTGCACGGGGAATTGGCCGAATGCTGGATATGCCGAATAGCACGGTGCGTAAAATCCTACGGAAGATCTTGAGCTGTTATCCGTATAAGATAACTCATGTGCAGGAGTTGCTACCTGCTGACCTGGAAGCACGTCAATCTTTTGCACTGCAATTTCTTGCCCGGATGGAAGTGGACAACGGATGGCCATGGAACATTCTATGGTCTGACGAAGCCCACTTTCATTTGCAAGGTTCTGTAAATACGCAAAATTGCAGGATATGGGCGACCGAGAATCCGTCCCAGCTATAGCCATTACCTCTTTAGTCTAAAAAGCTTACTGTGTGGTGCGGAATAACAGCAGCATTTATCGTTGGTCCGTTTTTCTTCGAGGAGATCAGACCTGCGGGTCCCGTTACCTGCACCGTTACTGTCAAGCGGTATGAAACACTTTTGCGTAACCATGTCCTTCCGGCACTTCAGCAGCGTCAGTGTGTGGATCGCACAATATTCATGCAAGATGGCGCTCCTCCGCACATTGCTACTCCTGTGAAGCAGCTACTGAGTGCTAATTTCGGAGATGGCAGGATCATAAGCCGTTATTTTCCAACAACGTGGCCGCCACGTTCCCCCGACTTAAACCCGTGTGATTTCTGGCTTTGGGGGGTACCTGAAGAATGTTGTTTACAGCGGGAGGATTCAGAATCTAACCGACTTGAAGGCAAGCATCACACACCACATCCATTGCATCAGTACAGATACCCTCCGATCTGTTGTGGAGCATGCCGTTTTGCGCTTCCAATTAGTAGCGGAACAAGGCGGAGGGTATATCGAACAACTTATGCTTTAATCATCAGCAAGGTGTTGATTCCATGAAGCTCTTTTTTTTTGTCATAATCGCTGTTGTCGCTGTATTCTGGTCTTTTCGCTAATAAATCTTTAGTAAATCCCTGAACTCTAATTTTTTTCTTTTGGCTAACAACATTTCTGTGTTTAACGAATACATTTTTGGTCTTTCCTCCTGATATTACCCGGATAGCGCCATCTATCGGCACATTTTGGAACTATTTTTTTCCTTCGCCAAACAAAATTCCATTGCCTTACGATTGTTCTGCTAAAATATCAAGTCATTCTGACCAGTAGTTTTAAAATTATCGATTTTTAAAATCGGGACTTTAATTATAATCACCCGGTATAACGACAAAACCAGGATACTGTTAATTCATTAATCAGACCTTTGTCTACATTATCAAAAATTACCTTATTTTCCCCTGTTCCAGTTTATGTGCGGAAAACTCATATTTTACTGTTAAAAATAATAAAAGAGTTAAATTTCTTTCTTCCCATTTCTCAGAAAATAATTTGACAACACAATTTACGTGTTGCGATATAGTCTTGAATGTTTCTATTTTAGCAACACCTTGAGTTGCATTTGCATTATAAAACCAAGCATCTTATCCTGCTGTAAAAAGTGTATTAAATATTTAAGGCTTGTAACATCACTGCTAGCTATTTCTGGTGTAACATTTCATTGTGTGAAAAGAGTTCACTCCATACAATGAAGTATTCCCCAGAAGTGGCACAAAATTATCATTCAAAAGGCATAAGGCGATTTGTCGCGTGTTGCTTTTATAATTAAAAATTAATTTTTAATTTTTTAAAGGTTGCTGAGTTTCTCTAACTTTTTGAAAATATAGTGATGTCTCATTGATTATGCATACGTGTTCGCTGAGTGTAGCATGTATTTTTTATGAGAAAATCGCCATGTTATGTCCTTTTAAATCAAACAGTGGGAAGTATAATAAGAAGAAAAAGTCAATAGCCATTGTAAAATTGATCTTTTAGGCGATACTTGAGTTGATTAAGATGACATTTGTTTTTTTTAATGAGAATATATCGGGCATTTTCAACATGGTGTCAAGTCCGTTACCAAATGTCAAGTCTGTTACCGCACGGTTTTTTTAATGATTATCATTTTTTCATCATTCTACTTTTATTTTGTATTCAACTAAGAAACGAATATGCAATTTTCTTAAAATTTAATAATTTACGTGAATATATACTGCAATTAATAGAAAAAGTTCTTGTATAATTTCTATGTGATCAAAATCTTGTGGTTAAAACTGTATCTCATTTCAATTTATTATCTTTTATGTCATTTATGTTATCATAAGATAACACGAATTCTTGCAGCTTTCAGTGGATTATTTCACTTTAGGCCCATTTTGGCATAAATTAACCTATTTAAAAAAAAAATGATAAATATCATGTTTTGAAATTTAGGGACTTTAGGGAATTAAGTCACTTTAAAGTAAGTTGATTTTAAGAAATTTAATAAATTTAAAGCTGAGTATTTTCAGAAATTTTGTATGGTAACGGACTTGACAATTTGTCTTACAAGACAACTTTAAATAGCATTTATATATTATATTATAGAAAAAAGTGCAGAAACCAATTTTTTTTTTCATCATGTACCTTAAAGATTTACTTTAACACCTATCTCCATTTTTAAAAGGAATTATTAAGTTTGAAAAATCGAAATAAAATTCTGAAATGTAAGCAAATGGTGAAAAAGGCCCATATTATTTCTGAAATTCGTAATAGGAGAGTGTAAGAGCCTTTCAAATAAGGTTTTATTTATTTTATTTTTATTATATACAGGGTGTCCACTCTCAACGGTGACCAATGGCTAATTTCTTAACCATTAGTCATAGACTTATAATTATAGTTACAAAAATGTTTTAAATGAGCCAAAGAAATATTTTAAAAGCGATTTAGGTCAATAAATATATTTTTTGAAAAATCACGAAATTTAAATTTTTATACAGTTTCCCGGTCCTATAAGTTACCTTTAATAAAATTTTCCTATTGCATTGACAAGAAAGACAAAAAAAAAAAAAAAAAAAGTTCCGATTATATAACACTAAATTTAAACGAGTTATGAAACATTTAAAACGCATGACTTATACCATTTTCCTGCATTGACCCATACTTTTACTCTATTTTGCATTGACCATTCTGCAGCATTTTGCTTAATCGGCTAACTACAAGTTTAAACAAATGCGATCGAGGTAAACTATATGGCATTTAGAAACTAAGAAACTTCCGTTCACCTTTGAATTTTTGGATTTGTAAAAATTCAAGGTATTGTCAGCTAAACAATAAAATGAAATCAAAAAAATAAACCGTAAAAAAATGTACCCTAAAATGCCTAAAAAAAAAAAAAAGTTCAAAGAGTACCGAATTTCTTTAATCTGATTTAACAAAATGTAGCATTTGGTTGGGCTACACTTAAACTACTCCTGCTTCAGTCGAGTGTGATTTTATTCTATTAAACATTTCAGTTTCTATTTTGCTTTTTAATAATAAATATAAAATAAGCCCCTGGGAAGGCACCACACTTTATCTTTTTTTTTTCTACTAAGTATGGGCAGTTTGTAGTTTTTGATATATTTTTATAATTTCAGTGGCGTAGCTAGCGGGGGGCGGAGGGGGCGGTCCGCCCCTGGTGTCACCCTCTAAGGGGTGACACCCAACCTTTATTTGCAATTAAAAATATAATCTTATAAGATTTTGGATAGGAATTCTGAAATAAAATAAAAATTTTAGCGCACGACGCAATAGAGTTAGTTTTCTTTTCTTTGAGAATGTGAAATTTTATATAGAATGGTATATCTAAATAAAACATCCTCCTGCGAATAAAAACTTACCTATCCAATGAGTGCGTAGCAAAAGCAATTTTTAAAAGAAATAATTTTTTTCTACATTATAGTAGTGATGGGCGATTCTCGAAAATTTCCTACTCGATAAAAATCGTAATCGTAAAAAAGCGCATTCGATAAAGTCATCGATTAATTTCGAGAATCTACAATCGAGATGTTTTTACAATCGATTATTAAAATCTTTGTTATTACATGTTTAAAAAGCATAATTTAATAAATACATGGAAACTGAAAACAAATGAATTAAAAAACAACGACAAACCAAAAGGATGTTATAATGGAGCCGCAATAGTAGAAAAGTCATGTAACGGCGTTCCTTGGTTTCAATAAGTTGTAAAGTCGCGAGTAGCAAAATGGACAAAGAAAAAAATAATCAAAAGCACTCCTAGTGAAAGAACATGAACTAAAAGGATATTAAATAAAAGTGATCAAAATCTTTTATTGATTTTTGTACATATACTGAGATGCGATCTACAATTCTCCCATTATTAGAAGACCCTCTATTGAAATTCATTAAATGGACCACTCGGGGGGGGGGGGGCAAAGTAGTGCAGGAGCAATGAAAATGCATAATATAAGTAAATGGTCATTAGGCTTTCCAACTATACTTGGCATGATGGGTGTCGGTTAAATTTATTAAAGAGTTTCCCGCGGGGACAAACAAGTGGGGCGGAATGAGCGCGGGAGGTATATAAAATAAAATGGTAATCACAGAGCTTTCTAATGATATATCACGAAAGAGGAGTCAACAAAATATATAAAAACACTACCCTTAGAATTCCAACTATTGCAACACCCGGAATACAGCCTGTCCTCACAGTTTGTGAATTTTTCATACATTATAAATTATATATTGGAAGTCTCTATAAAAAAATTCAGATCTGAATTCACAAAAACGAAATGATTTCAAAAAAGTTTGAAAAGCGCTTCTGTAAGGAGGCCAAATTGAGGAAAAGAGAAGAAAGATTCATAATATGAAAGAGTGATTTGAAAACTTCCGTTGATTTATCATATGGCCGGTTCATAAAAAGCTTCATATTTACTCCTCACTATTCCACTATTTTTTTTTTCTACCCTGAATACATCCGGAAATCACGCAGCCTCGCTTTTAAATGTTTATATTTAATAAAATATTTTTACCAAAGGGCTCCATCAAAAAATCACATTTAAAATGAAATTTATTTTCAAAATAGCTACGATTTAAAAAATTCACCCTCATCGCTCCCCTCCCCCCTGCGGAAATTCAACCCCAGGAGGAGAAACGTTCATAATGTGAAAGAGTGATTCGAAAAACATTCCAAAAATCAATCACATGAAGGGTCCAAAAAAAGTTTGGAATTTACTCTTCACCCGCAGGTTTAATTTTTCTCAACAGAATACACCCGGAAATCACGCATCCCCTACTTTAAAATGTTTATAATTAGTAATTTTTATTAGAAGGTTCCATCAAGAAACCACTTCTAAAATGATAGTTATTCTCGAAATAGCTACGATTAAAAAAATTCATTCCCCGTCGCCCCCCCCCCCTGACCTGAAATTAAACTGCAGGAAGAGAAAGGTCCATAATGTGAAAGAGTATTCCGAAACCTTTCCTATGACATATCACATAACGGATCCAAAAAAAGTTTGAAATTTACTCCTCACCCGTGGCCGTAATGTTACTTTTTTTTCCCAGAATGCACCAGGAAATCACACAGTCCCCATTTTAAACTTTTGTATTTATGAAATAATATTTACCGGAGCGTTCCTCTGAAAACCACATCTAAAATGATATTCATTGTCGAAATAGCTAAAATTAAAAAGAAAAAAGAAAAAATCACCTTCTTATCGCTTCCCATCCCTCTCCTGAAATTCAACTCCAGGAGGAGAAATATTCGTAAAATGAAATAGAGGTTCGAAAAAATTCCGATGATATATATATAACATGACGGGTCCAAAAAAGAGGTTGAAATTTACATGTCACCTGTGGGTTCACTCATTTTTCCCAGAACACACCTAAAAATGACGTACCCCCCCCCCCCCCACACACACACACACACACTTTAAAATCTTTATATTTAATAAGTTATATTTACCGAAGAGTTCCATAAAAGAAACCTCCACTCTAAAATGATATTTATTGCCGAAATAGACACGGTTTAAAAAATTCACCCTCTTATCGGTTTCTCCCCCCCCCCCCTTCCTCCTGAAATTCAACTCCAGGCGGAGAAAGATTCGTAAAATGAGGTGCCAAAACATTCCGATGATGTACATAAAACATGACGGGTTAAAAAAAAAAAAAAAAAAAAAGGTTTGAAATTTACATGTCACCCGTGGGTTCACTTATTTTTCCTAGACTACACCTAAAAATGATGCAGCCCGCACTTTAAAATCTTTATATTTAATAAATAATATTTACTGGAGAGTTCCATAAAAAAATCCACACCAAAAATAACATTTATTGTCGAAATAGCTAAGATTTAAAAAATTCGCCCCCTCATCGCTTCCCCCCCCCTCCCCTCCTCCCGTCTCTTAAAATTCAACTCCAAAAGTAGAAAGATTCATAATGTGAAAGAATGATTAAAAGAGCTTTCGAATATGCCTCTCATTTCAACAAATTCCATCGTGATAAAGTCAGGCATAACGAGAAAATCATTTCATCGCGATGAAAATTAACCTCGATTGAAATAGGTTTATCGAAGGAATAACTTCCAGATGAAATTTAACCTTGATAAAAGCGGCACTCCGAGAATCTTGTGGTTTGCTGATGAATGCCTTTTTCGATAAGGATGATTTTCGTTCTCGCTGAGAATAGAATTGACGAGCTTTATCGAGGCGTTTTGTCGATGAAGCTTTGTGAAATGAAAGTTTTATCGAAAAACGAAGTGCAGAAAGAAGCATGAGTGAGAATATACAAGTTATCTTGTGAAATGAAGACCTAATTTTCAAAGTTTCTGGTATTTTAGTCTTACCATGCTGTCGCGTACGTGGTACCCCCCAATAAATATTGTTTATTAAAAAAAAAAAAAAAAAAAAAAAAAAAAATTCAAAGAGGGGGTTGGAGAGGGGACGAACATATGGACGAAAACAGTAGCGATTTCTACAATACTTATCAATTTAAGTGTGGTTTTTTTTTATCGAATCATTCGGTAATTATTTATCAATTGTAAAAAAATTTAAATGTCTGCTGCAGGAAATTGGGGGCGAAAGGGTTGGACTGACGGGGGTCAGGGGAAAGGGACAATTTTCACTTTTTAAGCCCGTCATATTGTATATCATCTTGAAGATCTCGAATTATTCTTTCATATTATGATGCTTTCTTACCCCCCCCCCTCCCTCCCGAATTTGGTTCCCATGGCGGGAGGGGGGGGGGGTTGGCATTTTTCGAAGCTTTTTGTGTTTTTATCATTTTAGATCGAATTTTTTAATTGAAAACGTCCTTAGGCGTATTGGAAATTTTTTTGAGATGGAAAAAACCATTGAACTAGCCACATTGTTACTGTAACCTAGGCACATTGTTTTAAAGTTCCCTCTTTGAGGACCTCTTCCAAAGGTGAGGGGCTTGACCCCCCCCCCAACATACACTTTAAAATATTGCTCATTTTTTTCTCTACCAATTTTAACTTAAAAGTTTAAGATATATGGCACAAGCGGGGGTATTGACCCGCCCCCCCCCCCCCTGTTGGTTATTCACCAACATAATTTTGCTCATTTCTTCACTTCATTTCAATTTTTAAAAGGCTATATCTTTGTTTGTATGGGAGCTACAGCAGCTAGAAAAACTATAGCATAGCTAACTTTTCGTCGCCGCTCTTTTTGCAGTTTTACGGTTTTCCCCATAACACCGGGGTTTTTTTGGGGGGGAGAGGGGGCCAGGGGGGGCATTTTTCATTTTTTGATGTAATATGTTTATTGAAAGCTTATGCTTCATACATTACCAATTTAGCATAAAAAAGTTTCTCCCGTCATTCTGGGTCACGTTACGGACCCATAAGGGGTTGAAATTTAAATTTCTCGAAATTCTTCGAAGTTTTCACTAAATCGGCATTTGGAAAACATCGTGCCAATGTGGTGCGTGTATGACATCTGCATCATATAAATATTGTTCACCACTGCTGGGACTCTGGCCTCCTCTCGTGTGTAGGCGTTATTTTACCGCGGTTACTTGGTCCTTGTATTTCCTGCACAATAAAATATTTCCTGACAATTAAAAGAAATACACACGTAATTGTTCAAGTTTTGACTTCTGTCGGCAGTTCCAAAATGTTTTTTTTTTTTCGGATTTTGCAATAAATAATATTTATAATATACATGGAATTTAGAAAATAAGGAAGTTGTTGTTTGGCATGTGACCACTTACTGATCTTATGCACCCGATGTTATATATTTCCCCCCCCCCCACTACGTTACCTTGGGGGGGGGGCAGTTTTCAAAATTTAACGTTCGATTCGAGCTTACGTTCGGTCGTTCGTTCAATTCGAATTTTTTTTCTTTCTTTTTCTTTGTTTACAAGATTTTGCTGTGCGTGCACACCGCATTTGGTATATGATGCCATATACAATGAGGACCCTGTTCGAGATTTCATATTACAATATTGCGTATAAGTTAGAGACACCAATGAAAGGAGAGGCTCACTAGCGAGTGAATCCGTCGTGTCTTTATTAACATCGACTCATTCACCTGTAGTAGACACTTGATAAAATTGAATCCTGTATGGTATAAAAGCAATTGCAAACTGGAGTCATCGAGAAAAATTTTACACAATCGAAAGTTATCGAGATGTTCATACAATCGAGAAAATCGAGAAAATCGAGAAAAACTTCTCGTTATCGCCCATCACTACATTATAGACACCAAATAGACTTATGCGGACTATGGGTTGAGTGACGTGTCGCTCCTGTGTTTATTTATTTATTTATTTTTTTTTTTATGTACAGGAGGACAAAAGATAAATAAGGAATGGTAGGCTCATTTGATATAAAAACGTAGAATTGTGATCAAAAAAATATGACGGGACGGAAGGGGGGGGGGTGACACTATGATGTCTGGGGGTGACACCATTTACATCCGCCCCGGGTGTCACCCATCCTAGCTACGCCACTGTATAATTTAGACACTAATTTTCAGAGATTAATCAAGTCTTAGTGCTGGCAACAAAATGAAAAGCTCGGACCCAATGTTTGTGGATTTGAAATGAGTGTGTTCCTTGCGGGGCGAATTTGCAAATGTTTCAAGGTTTCCCTTATATGAGATGGGAATTTGTACAGTGGCGCATCCAGAATTCGGTTCTAAGGGGGGTTTTGAGTTTCTGATAAAGGTTATTTGATTCGCCGGTTAATAGAATCAGTACTAATTAGAATATTTACTGTATAATATTTAAACTCAAAGAGCGTCTGTGTGGTCGGAAATCATTTTTTTAGCATGAAGCATCTAAGAAAAGTAATTTAGTTCAAATAACCAATTTTTACTTAACTGATTCATGTAATATGAACTTTGACAATTTTAAGTAGAATTTTCGCCATTTAATTGAATCACTTTATTAAATGAAATCTCATTCAATAAAGTGGCGGATTCCGTAATGAGCCAAAACATTTAAATATCAAGTTTGGATTTCATTCATATAAGCAGCAATTATAGCGATCTTTCTCAGTTCTGGGAGGGGTTTTAGCCCTAAAACCACCCCCTTGGCTGCGCCACTGAATTTGTGTTCCTTTCTTTATAGAAGTCTCCCCCCCCCCTGAAGACATCCTTCCTGTAGCAATATGGCCAGATGCTTAACAAAATCCCTTCCAAAAACGGAACTTCAATTTATGTACATTTAACTAAGCCAGTGTTTTTTTTTCTTTAAATCTTAAAGTATGCTAAAGTAAACGTAAAGTAAAGTAAGGTAAAGTAAACGTCATTTTCAATATTGTGAAAAAAAAAAAATCAAAGAAATTGCTATGTTGTTTTGTGGTATACGTAATGATAGAAGGAGAATTCATTTCGCCGAAAACCTCATAAAAAATGCATAGCTGGGTTTAGCCAGGTTTAACACAAACCTTTCTCAAATTACCACAGGATCAGCTGATCTTTGTTTACATTTATGCATCTACCCTGCCGAGATAGCGGATTGGCCAGAGCACTGAGCCCCACATATAACATATGTCGAGCTCAGTGGGCCAGAGTCAATCCTTATTTTTAGATCGAAGTTTTACGATTACAGCTCATATTCAAAATATTAGAATAATTGAGAAAAAGTAATAAGAAAAAATTATTTGTCATTTATTTATTTTTTATACTAAGTAAATGCAATTAAATTTCTTATAAATTAAATCTGGAATGTTTAGATAAGATTTTAACATTTATAAAATATAAAATACAGCACAATAAATTAGGTATACAGCTTCCTTAAACACACCAGAATATTAGAATAAAATTTAGATTGGTTCAAAATATTAGAATATTTTATTTTACGCAACAATATTACCTTATGAATATGAAGTAAATGGTAGTTAATATTTTGTAGCATCCCCTTTAGCTTTCATAACAGCGTACAATCGATCTTGCATACTATATACAAGGTGTTTACAAACATTTCTATCAATATTAGCCCAAATAGACTTTATACGTGCCACTAACTCAGTTTTACTTGAAGGAGGATTTTCTTGAAGTTTTTTCTTCATTATACACCATAAGTTTTCGATGGAATTAAGATCTGGTGAATTTGGTGGCCAAGGAAGTACCTTAATGTTGCGTTGGCGGAACCAATTCTTAGTTGACACCGAGATATGCGGGGACGCTAAATCTTGTTGAAAGATGAAATCATCTTCAAATAAATCTTCTGATGATGGAATCATGTAATATTCTAAAATTTCTTGATATATCAGAGAGTTAACCTTTTCGTAGACGATGCGTAACTTTCCAGGTCCTTCTGCACTCATACAACCCCAAACCATGACACTAGCAGCAAATTTTACGGAACGTTTAAGGCATTCTTTATCAAATGCTTCTTGCTTCATTCTCCAAACTCGAATACCTTGATTACCATATGAAACACAAAACATACTTTCATCACTAAATAATATATTTTTCCAATCTTCATTGCTCCATAAACGTCTTGATTTACACCAATTCAATCTTATACGCTTTTGTCTTGCAGTCATGAGAGATTTCGTTTTCGGTACACGAGATTCAAATTTAAATTTATGGAGACGACTTAATGTTGTCGATGTAGAAACTTCAACTCCTTCTTCTTTCCATTTTCGGTGCAAGAATCGCACACTTTTAAAACGGTTTTTCTTAACTATACGCTTCAGTTTCCTGTCATCTCTAGCAGATGTTTTTGGTTTTCGGCCACCATTTCGGCGATTATTTTGAAATTTTCCAATTTTTGAATATTGTGTTAGTATTTTACTAACGCTCGATTGCGATCAATGTAAATAATTCGCTATAAAACATTGATTTTTACCGTGCCGATACAAATCAACCATACGAAGTTTAATAGATTCAGGAATATCACTCACACGGCCCATTTTAAGACGAAAAAGAAACAAACTGCAAAAAAGAATACTGATTTTAAATAAAATAGTCTGAATTTAATCAATGATGCCACCAGTTAAGAATTGGTAATAATTAAAGGAGAATTAATGTGAAATATTCTAATATTTTGAACCACTTGAATAAATATTCTAATATTTTGACTTTTCAAAATAATTTTTTTTGCAATTAATCTTTTCAAAAATGATATTAAATTTAAGATAACAAGTAAGTTTAATCAACAATAAGTTCTTAATAAAAATATCGTTCGCATATTTTCATTAAAAGACATTAAATTACCAAACGATATTTTCAGTTTCTAAAAAAAAGGTAATTATTCTAATATTTTGAATATGAGCTGTAGTTAGAGTTTTGTGGAAAGTTATAACGTCTCCTAGACATTGAGATCGCACACGCACATATTATAGGCAAATGAATATCCCTTCTTTATAACGTATGACGCAGTTATATCTACAGTCGAGTCTCTATATAACGAAATCCATAGTTCCAGTAAAAAATTCGTTATATAGAGAAATTCGATGTATAGAAAATGACGTTAAAAATCGTATTTAATGTGTAAATTTTGAACAAATATTATTTTTGATGTTTTTAATTAATAATTTGAAATGTTTAAAAGTAAATATTAACCTAACATTTTATTTCTTAATTATTTAAGTAGTTTCAAACAAGAGAACAGACGTTTATTTGAAAGCTTAATGAAAATGAAATAAGGAAGTCTTGCATTAATTTCAGACGAAGAAATCTGTAATTTTTTGTTGTTTTGATTTTAATATTGTTACGTTATCAAAAGATTAAAAAAAGGGCTCAAATTTTAGCAAGGGATGAAAAATTGTAGTTTACATTTTCCTCCATCTGAAAGCCTCTCTTATGTGCCTCTCATTGATTCCTCTCTTATATGTGTAACAATCTAATAGACTCTGTTTTGAGGATGTTGAAAGGTGTGTGGGAGGTGGGATGAATTCGTTGGATTTAAAGAACAAGGAGAGAAGTAATATAAAAAAAAAAAAAAAAAAAAAAAAAAAAAAAACTCAGCACTGAACGATAAATCAAAAATAAATGATGGAAAATTTATTCCATATGATTTCGAAGCTTTCTTAAAACTGAAAAAATTAAGACCAATTTCTGAAAAAATTCGATATATGGAGATAGATATTTCGCTATATAGAGACTGTTTTTAATGTAATCATGCGAAAAGGGGACCGTTCCTACAAAAATATTCGTTATATAGAGAAAGTCGATGTACGGAGTTTCGTTATAGAGAGACTCGTTTGTATATGCCATATGCCACTAAAAATCAAGAAACGTTTCATAACCTACCCCGTCTGTCAATGAAGATGGTTGTTCTCTAAGGGATGAGGCTCTTTTGATAGGTCTTGGACTCTGCTTTCCCTTGCATACCCTCCTATGGACGGGAAGTCTCCCAGGGAAAAAAGTTCTGCCACAGAGGGGGCAAGGGATTAGCTGAGATTGTACCGCTGACCAGGCTGGGTCATCCTCTTCGTAAGTTGGAGAACAAACTAACGACGATCTGTCATCGGGACGTCTAGGAGGCAGCTGACGTAAATTCGGCGTTAATGAGTTGTTTGTCTTCTTCCACGTCTGCAAGAAAAAAAAAATCATTCAATATGATGTAAATTTTATATTTATTTAACTATTGAAATTTTCACAGTTAAAAACCATCATAAGTAGTACCAAAGTAGTTAGTACCAAAGCATAAAAAATAAAAACTCTTCGAGAAAAAGAGACAAAATACTACATACATAACCACAGTCATAAAAGATATTATATTAATACCACCAAGCACCATAATCTCTTAGGTGTATAATCATTTAACACCACATTTTTTAACCCCTTGAAGGACGGTGAGATATATTTTATCCCATCTACGATTAATGAAGATTTGAACCAGATAATTTTTATTAAATTTTGCTTTTCTAACTTTGGTGGAAAAAAGTCGTGAAACTGCTTTTCCTTATTTTTAAACAATTTCTTTTCCAAATTTCCGGTAAGAGTTCACAATTACACAAGCAATTGTTTACCCCTCCAGGGATTGAATTCTATTTTTTATATCAAATCGACTAGCAGGTGTAATTGAATGTTCTTTAGTAAATGCACTTTCAGAAAATACGGTAAGACAATACATTTTTTTTATATGTTTGCATATAGATATAACCCTTTAAACAAATGGTCCTCTATATACTTTCTACAGATGACATGGAGCTAAGAAATTGAAAATAAACCCATTCGTTGATAAACAGGATCTATTTTACCATTAATTAATCAACCTTACCAAGGTTCTTTAGAATATCCCTTTCTATTCGATTTTTTTTTTCCATTTTGCGAACAAAATTATTATTACTTTAATAATGTTAATCGCATAGCTATCAAAATAGACACTAATGTTTAAAGATTATCTCGTTGTCTAAAATGCTACGAATGTATTTATTTTGTATACTATTCAGTTCATATTTATATGATAATAGGCTGAGGAAGATTTTTTTGAGACGTCTGGGAAAATATCGTATTACAACAAAGCTTAACAAATGCTACAACTTTATAATGCTTTCTGCTTTTTATCACGCATGATTCGTTCAAAAAAAAATAACCAATATTTTGAATTATAAAGAGTGAAATATATGTGTAAAATAAAGAAATCACCAACTGTGCAAAGAGAATTAAGTAAACTTCTATTATTAATGTTATTACTAAATGTCAAAACATAAATGAAGTCACAATAAAAAAGGAATAGCCATACTACCATTTCTATAAGAGAAAAATAACAAAGTAATATTGAAGACAAAATAATACTCGATGAAAAGACATGTACTATTAATAGTACACCAGACCGGAAAGAGTTAAGAAACAAATATCATCATCAGGCCGTGCGAAAGGGGGGGGGGGGGCGAAGAGGGCGGTCGCCCCCGGCGCCAAAATTTAGGGGGTGCTAAATTTATACTATCAACGTTATTTTTGGCCGGTTACGAGAAAAAGTTGGGGGGGGGGGCAGGCGCAAGATTGAAACTTTCCTTCGGGCCCAGTTTCCTTTTCACACGCTCCTGATCATCATATGAAGTATTTGATGAGTCTTTTTAATCATTCTTTTATATAAAACTTTAAGTCTGTTTGTTAAACATAACGCCTTTTCCACAAAAATAAAAAATTTTCGGAGCAACATTTGTGAATATTGCCCATTAATCCCTTGGGGACGAGCGACATGTATACGTGCCGTAAAAAGTCTTAAGAATCCTTGTTTACTACCACCAGTAAAATTTTACTGCAAAATTTGCCTTATTTAATCAGAGCATTTTTTCGATTCAATAAGGCACGAATTTCTGGTTTAAAAAACCAGTGACAAAATATTAATAAAAATTTCGTAAAAGACACCCGTCGCGAAAGGGTTAAAGTAATTTTTTATAAAACTGACACAAGCGGCCATTTTTGCATCCTATTCGCACTACTAAAAATTTTGTGGTAAATTTTTCTTGCACATGTGGGGAAAATGTACCGTAAAGTATCGTAAGTAAGCCGCCCTCCGAATATAAACCCTTCTCATATATTTTGAAAACTTACAAATTACTGGGAAATTTATAAATTCCAAATATATCCCCACATCGTCCCAGTTTTCCTACCTATTTCATAGACATTGAAGTTTCCCCTTTTTAATAGCATTAAATATTTCCTGTTTACGTGTTTTAAAAATTTTTCTTTTCATAGCATCCGCAATTTTTTTATGTGTTTTACTTCCTATTATTTTATGACCATACGTTATTCCGAC
Organism: Maratus speculifer; assembly: GCA_964019185.1. Taxonomy (NCBI): domain Eukaryota; kingdom Metazoa; phylum Arthropoda; class Arachnida; order Araneae; family Salticidae; genus Maratus; species Maratus speculifer. The sequence continues at coordinate 69,308,387 of OZ025289.1, read as the reverse complement.
ACCTTCCGCCATAGATAAAATGAAAATCAAATAATAGAATTTTGTAAATATCGTCTGCTGTTATAATAAATAAAACTGTTGGCATCATTTTTATTTATTTTTGAATTTCTCTCCCCTTTCCCTATTTTATACTTTTCCGGAAGTTAATCAGAAGAGTCCAGTTACGCACATATAGTGTGGATGTTGAGTGAGGCAATGACCACAAAGATTTAAAAGTGCGTTGACCTCCGAGACGTATAATTTGAATACGTGACATGACTGACCACAGTTTTATAGACTTCCTTACGTCAACGCTTACGTGATAGAGAGAACACAATTTTCCTTCAAATTGATGTTTGAGTTACATAGTAATCGATTCTTAGAAGAGCTTAAAACAAATCAAAAGTAGCGTGTTTGAACATCGAGATTTTTGAATGATTAAAAAAAAAAAATTCATTATTTTATCATTTATCTTTACTATATGGATTCCCGTTAAGCTAATTATTGCGATAAGGTTCTTCCTGTCTGTTGTATTATAGATGAAATCGATTTTACATGAGCTTTTATGTTCACAATTTTATATAATATATGTATGAGCAAGTGAATTTCAAAATTCGCCTTGTCCAAAATTTAACAAGTAAGAAAAATTGATTAGAAATAGCGTAAAAAAAAACAAAACAAAAACAAAATTCTTCGTTTCGATGAAAAAATGTTTTGATGAATTCATCGTGACTTTGTACACGCGGACTGTTTTTGTTTTTGTTTTGTTTTTTACGTTTTCTATTTCTAATCAATTATCTTCTTTTATATTCCTTTGGAAATGAATGCGTGGGCATTCGAAAGATCTCAGATAAAATAATAAATAAATGATATCTATATTTTTGCAACACCTTTTAAGTATTTATTTGTATATTTTGAGTATAGTAACAGATGGAAACATATTTAAGTATTTTTGTTCAGCCCTGTAATTTACCTAGTTCCTTCATTATATGCCAGTATTTAGCTAAAATTTAGTTCAACCTAAACTATTCTTAAAACTACTTAAATCACATTTCCAGAAATTATCATCCGTAGGTGACTATGTATCCAATTTCTTGCATGGTCGTGTATATCATTTTATCTATATTTTACGAACGTTTCTTAATAAAGTGAAAACAGTTCAACGTAAAAATGCATAACTTATTTAAAAACTACCTTTAAGTGAATTACGCTCATATTCAGTAACCTTTATGAACTCTTTTGTGTAACTCTGTATATCAATTATAGCATTTATACACACCATATATGTGCATACATTTAGTGAAACTTAAAAGCGCATATCAGAATTACATTTCATAACTGCAATATATAAAATGCATTTCATCCATCCATCAGCCATCATCGATAATATACATGGTATAGAATATACTATTTTAAATCTTTTGTATGGCTCTGTAAATGCTATGCACTTTATATTATGTATGAAATATTAAGCCTCAGCGGCATACATCAATTTTATTATATATAATTAAATATAATAAAATAATAATTAATATAATTAAAATATGTCGCAAACAATTCTACTTTTATTATTGTGTAATGGAATTCTTTTGTCTGGCCCTGTAAGTGAATAATAAATATTAATTTCACTGCATATTTTACAGAATGCATATTTTGCAACACTTCGCAAATGCATATAAATTTGAATATGTTTGACAGGGTGTGACATTTTTAAAATTCATTTGAAACGGTTTTTTCCTATAGGCCGTAATGTAACGGAAAGCTTTTGACTATTCCCGTAAATACACTCAAGGCCTGATTAATGCACGGGCCTACGGGGCCTCGGTCCTGGGCCCACCAATTTCAGAGGCCCACAAATTATGTGTCTGATTTTTTAGTTACTTAATCAAATGCATTTCAAAGTAAGTTTGATTAGTATATATGCACAATTTTTTTTTCTTTTTTGATAACTGCAATTTAGTATTTTGAAAAAATGATAAATATTGTAAGATCTCGATTACATGTTCTTGAAATTTACATTTTCCTACATGTAAATTTTCTCACAATTTAAGTTTTTCTACTGTTTTCGTTTTATATTTTAGTCCCTGACGTAAAAACAAAGTTTTACTGTAATAAAAAAAACCTCCATATTTAATTTTTCTGTAAAAGTCTTTTTCAATATGAGAGTTAGCAATAATTTTCAAAAACTTGTTGTATCCAGAAAATCCAATTTGAGGAAAATGCCAAAAACCGCATACTGTGTCTATTGCTTTCAATATACAGTCGACTCTCGTTAATTCGAACTCCTCAGGACCACAAGAAATGTTCGAATTATCCGAAGTTCGAATTATGGAAAATATGAAATGAAAACATGCTTAATATGGTGCTATTAGAAAGGAATTAATGTTATAGTGATCGTTTAATTCATTTCTTCTGTTATCATTAGAATATGACTTAATATTAAATTAGAATGCATAAATACATAAACTAGTTAAAAGATTAGAAACAAGTACAATGGAAGAAAAATTTAAAGCGTCATTGATGGACAGACGGGACACTAAGAAAGTGGATATCAAATGCATTGAATTATATGTATACTCGTTCGGAACAATTTTCACAAAAATCAAAGAAAGAAAGTTATTCAAATGATCTGAAATTCGCGAGAAAGAAAAGAAAAATGAAAAATAGGAATTCTCGTTATATTTCGAATTAAACGAAGTCTAGAGAAAATGAGTTTGAATTAATGAGAAAGTTTAACGTTATTCTGCCATTGAAAATTTCGAGCCTTCATGTTTAGTTCGAATTAAGCGAAGATTCGAATTATCCGATTTCGAATTAACGAGAGTCGACTGTAAATGAGGATTTTACAATGTCAGAATTATAGTTTGAAATGATTACAAGACTGTTAGGAAAAACACAATTTTTATGATTTTGGATAAGGCGAGTTTTGAAAAAGACGTCTTCATTTATTCTGCAACGTAAATTTTGGATTATAGATGTTTGTGAATTATACAAATGCTTATTAGAGAAAATGGACGGTAATTAATTTTATTGATTATTTTTGTATTTTTGTATTTATTTATTTATTTATTTATTTTTTTGTAAACTCGAAACTTTCACCCAAACAACTTTGTCAACTCACCAAATAAACCTACTTTTTTTCTGAAAGTGTTGCTAGGAATGGGGAGGTAGGTGGGCCCAACTTTTTAACAGGCCCTGGGCCCAATTTCAGCTTGATCGGGCTCTGAATACACTAATCATGGTAGGAACTTCATTTTCAATAAGGTTCGTGCTAGGATAAACTTCAATAACATCTAAAAACTTCGTAACAATCCGAGTATCTTTATGGGAGTTGGAACGCGGACAGACGGACAGATAAACCGAAAGCCTAACACTTTTGAACTTTGTTGGAAAATGTTGAAATGTATTAGAGACTTCTTGATTGTTTTACTTTTGTGATATCCGAGTTGTATGTTCAAAATTCAAATAATCTCAAGAAATAATTCTAAGGAGAAATGGGTTAGTATAAAATGTTATGCCAACAGAAAGACAGAGAACAATTAAACGAGCCACTAAGAAAAATTAAAGATATGTTTTAAAGGTCAAACATATCTGTGCGTAACGCATACGTCATTTTGCGAATAGCAACACTTTACCCAGCAATTTCGGTTTTGCAATTTTCGCTACTGCAAATTCTACACTTCTAAACATCGCACATTTTAAATTTTTACACTGTCGTATAGGGAAAAAATGCCCTTTTAAATGCAATTTATTTCAAAGCTGTATCTCAATTTGTTTTTGAAATATCAATTTTTATATAGTTTTTAGTGCTAATTTTGTAATTGTGGCAACATAATCAATCCATTTTCTCTTAAATTTGAAAAAATAAATAAATAAATAAATAAATAAATGAAAATAAAAGTAAATAAAAATAAAAATAAAATGTTTATACTATTTTTAAAATATCGTCTGTTATAAAATCCAGTGAATTTCAGTTTTATTTCGCCTAATAATTTGAATAATTGAGTTGTATAGTGTTTTGTTAATTTTAGCTTAAAATATTTGTTTGAGAGTTCAACTGACCAATAAAAGATGTATTTTTTACTGTAACTAATTTTGTAGGTTTATTATAAATCAATGAAGCAGTTTTTTCTTAAAGATTTTCTTTCGTCGAATTTCGACGGGTTCCACTTCGTAATATTAATTAGTAAATGTTATCATTAATCAACTGGTACCATTCCTAATTTTATTCGGAGATTTGTGGCGCAATTAATTAGGAGTCTGTTTTGATATATACGACTGAATAGATGACACAGATAATGAAACTGGCAATCAGCAGGAACTCAAGATAATCCAAGAGCCGATAGCACAAAAACCTAAGGTATTGAGCACAAGGGAAAAAAAAACCCTTTTTTATGGAAAAGTAGTAATAGGGGAATCTAATGACTTATGTCTACCGGAAGTCAAGTGGTGCACAATCCAAAAAATAAAACCACTAGCGGTATACTCGTAGATTTAGCATTGTGTTTGCCGTACAATCAATTCACACTTTTGAATTCTTTATAACTCAAAATATTACTTCTAAAATTACGGTTTTTTTTTTCATTTAAATAAACAGTAAATTTAATTTAAATTTTGTTTTAGCATTTTTAAAATTATTATTATTTTTTAAAAATTAAAGAATATTTAAAGTGAAAATTTGGAAAAAAAAAAAAGATGTAACTTTAAAAAATATCATATTTTTAAAAGTAAATATTTTTTGCAAATTTTTTGAATCAAAATTAAAGTAAAACAATAAAAAAAGACACGTTCCAATTTGAAGCATTTATTTTTAATGGTTCTTGAGCTAACAATTTAAATCCGAGAAATTGTGAAAAAACCCATCATGAAGAAAAACGCATTTTCACAAGAATTTCTTTCATGACAATCGTTGTTTGAAAGTTAGATTTTGAAAACAATCTAAAACAAAAACAAAAATGATATTTTCTTTTCTTATTAAGATAGAAGCATGATTTAAACGTAATTTTGAACATAAAAAACAAAGAAATTTTTAAAATAATAATTTTTTATTTATTTCTTTTTTTTTTCAGAAAATTTGAAAATTTTTGTGGTTTGTACCCTTTTAACTTTCCGTATGAGTTATTATAGTTTTTTAATTATACCATTTTGTTATAGTCACGGCAGTGGCGTAGCTAGCGGGGGGGGGGGGAGGGGGGCGGTCACCCCTTAGAGGGTGACACCCAGTCTTTATTTGCAAATATATACTCAAAAATTATAAGATTTTGGAAAAATATTTTGAAATAAAATAAAATTTCTAGCGCACGATGCATCATAGTTAATTTTCTTTTTTTTCAGAAAAGTGAAATTTTATACAGAATGGGGTTTTTAAATAAGTTATGCGCCAGGGAACAAAAAACAACCTATCCAACGAATGGGTAGCGAAAAACAAACTTTAAAAGTCTTTTCTTCTACATGTAGCTACCGTATTGATTTATGCGGATAGGTGTGATAAGTGACAAATCGCTCTTAAGCCTTTTTTATGCAGAAAGACGAAAGGTAAATAAGAAATGATATGCTCATTTGTTTTAATGATGTAAAATTGTAATTGAAAAAAACATGACGGATTAGGGGGGGGGGGTGACACCATTTACATCCGCCCCGGGTGACACCCATCCTAGCTACGCCACTGAGTCACGGGACTTTAAAGACATCCTGTATTTTCCCAAATCTTTAAAAGAATATGCAAATGCTATCATTCTCTGCATTTATTTCATTAGTTAGAAAACGTTAGTCGTATAATACATTCATTGATCATGATTAATAATTTAGTTTCAAAAACGACTACAAAGAGAAGCAGAATAATGGCAAACCCACTCTTAAAAAATATAGATTTTGGAGAGTTTCATCTTATTAATATTCCACGAAAGTCGTTGAACGGTGCGTGCCAAGTTCTTTGTTTCGTCGTTTATTTGGTATCTGCTTTTGTTTTATTTATCAGCTGCGGCTGACTAATTACAAGGAGCTTATTACGATAAATGGGATTAGGCTTTTGGTTTAGATTGCTTCCATAATTCTACAGTTGTTTTTATTTATTTACTTTTCCTCAGGAGGGATAAACAAACAAAAACTTGCGAATAAATGGATTCCGAATCCGATATTATGCAGTAGTAAGTATTATATAGTAGTAGATCATACAGTAGTAAGTAGAGTCCGGATAGGGTAACTTGATTTTACCCAACCTGACCCGATCCCCGGTTTGGGGCGGGTTAAATTGGCATTAACTTTTTTCGTTGCCAGTCGAGCTGATTTTAAATGTTTTAATGATTTTAAATGGAGCGGTTTCAGAATGGGTTTTGACTCTATAGGGTCGAGTTCGGGTTGACCCAAATTTTCAAACGATAGGCCTGAATATTTTTCAAATGAAAATAACTATTTCTTTAAATATTAATAAGCATGCAGTATGTGTATGTATTGTGAATGTTATGTGTAGTGTATGTATTGTGTTATACAAAAAAGATAATGTTGGCATTAGAGATATAATTGTAGGCTATTTTTCCATAATTGTAATAAAATATGGAATAATTTTTTTTCACTTCCGTCGTTCCGAGCCCGTTCGATTTGAAAAAGTCCATTACATTACAATGTAAGGTGACAAATTGTTTGCTATGCATTTTATCGATGTTACTCTATTTAAGATAAAATGAGATGTATGGGCATCATTGAGATAAACAACAATATAACATACTTCCTCAGGAGTATAGAGTGTGTAAGCATTTGTGATTCGTTGACAACAGTGCACAAAAGAATTCCATTACTTTAAGACCTGTGGGAAATAATCGTTTATGTTGTATTTTTATGATGTTATGATACTTCAAACATAATAAAGTCATTGAAGGGCATTACATTATATTTTCTATAGATTATGGAATGCATAGAATTTATCGTTCCTTAATAAAGAAGATACTCAGAAAAATTAGGTTATAAGACTGACCGAGATCGCTAATTACTGGAAGTGAGCTTGCCACTGTGGTACGCATTTTTAAACTTATCTCATTTTGATTGTATTGGATGATGTGTATCTGCTCTATAATTCTTATAAAGAGATAGCCAAAAAATATGCAATTATACAGGTTTAAGGAACCAATGACTAAAAACGTACTTTTATTATGTTTTTTTTTTATTTATTTACATCTTTGTTGCATAGAATCTACATTTGTTAGGGGAAGAAATGCTCAAGCTAATGTTAATCCTATGACAGCGTTGATTACAGTTTTCTTGCTTCCGTTTTAATATTTTTACTATGTTTTTCTTATTTACTCCTTTGTTGCATAGATATCTATATTTGTCAGCGGAAGAAATTCTCAAGCTAATGTTAATCCCATGACAGCGTTGTTTACAGATTTCTTGCTCCCGTTTTAATATTTTTAAATGATTTTTTTTCTTAGGATACTTGAGGTCGATAAATTTTAGTGTGTGTTTACATTTTTTCGATTTTAGATGCAGCTTAATTACATTTTCACTTTCGGGGCAGAACCGATGCTAATAATTATTATCATGTTAAAATAATAATAATAATAATAATAATAATGATAATAATAATAAACCAAAATTGAAAAAGTGCAAATGCACAATAAAAGTTATCGCATCAGATACCTTACGCCAAAAAGAAATTAAAAAAAATTATTAAAATGCGAGTGAGAAATCTGTAAACAACATTGTCATATAATTAACATTGGCTTGAACGTTTTCCCCCTTATGACTATAAAAGTGTAGGTTCTTATTTAATTCTAAATGGAAAAAAATTAAATTTCTTAATATTATTCTGCTAGTACTGGGAAGTGTTTCATAATCTAAGCCATATGCATGATTTTTAATTCTTTTTCTTTCTGTACATGCTTTAACACAGTTTAACATTTGTAGTAATTTGAATTTGACAGCGGCTATAGAATACTGAAGTGTGGAATTTTTATTTTTCTTCTTAAATATACTTTTTTTCTCCGACCTTCAAGAAAAAGGAGCAATGGCCTGATGAGCTTAACTCTTTGGAAGTTTTCCAAAAGACTTTCTCCACTTCTATGAAAACTCAAAATACAATTTTATAGCAGGTTTATAATCAGAGATTTTGATAATTTGGGTGGGTCTCCAAAATAAATTTGGCTTGGGTTGTACACGGAAGTATTCCATCCAAAGTTCTTTGACCCCCGTCCACTCTTTCTCTGCGAAGATGTTATCTGTAAGTCTTTTACAATCCTTAATTATACACATGTTACAATAACTATAATGACTATTATCGAATTTCGAGAATTTATGTATTAGAACATATAGGGTAGATGTGCCAGTAATGGGCCACCTTAAGGAATTTCTCTAAAAAATAATTTTTTATTAATAGTTATAATTATTGTATTCCAATTTTTTTCATATTAGATTAATCTGTGTTCTCTTCGGGTTGCGGAAGTTTGAAAAGTGGACTTATGGATCTCAAATTGAGGTCATTACCGATCATAATCCATTAAAATTTCTCACGGAAACAACCCCAAGGTCGCCCAAACTCACTAGGTGGGCTCTAGCCTTGCAACGCTGGAACCTGAGCATTTCTCATCGTCCCGGAGTTCAACATTTGAATGCTGATGCAATTTCGAGGCTACAGAGAAAGAGCTGGGAAGAACAACCAGTTACTAGCCCATCAGTATCAATGTCAAAATAGTAGACAACCTTAAAGGATGTCATCACATGTTTTAATTTTTTTTTGTGTGTGTGTAAATATTTTTTTTAAGTTTTGTGTTTATGATAGTAAATTAGCATGTGTATTGTTTATGCAATAGTAGTATTAGTATAAGGTTCAATAGAGATGTCAGTAGAGAATGTTCAGACACCTGAAAATGCCTATGTAATATTTAGAATGAAGAAATCTGCAAAGAGACTATTGAACTCTTCCGTAATATTATTATATGTTTGGGGAAAATTAGCCCCTAAGAGGCATATTTTCCGCTAAGGTGGGGGGTGTCAGGTTCCTAGAAGACATCTGCCCAGAATTAGAAAGGAATAACATTTCCTTATCTGAATATTTTATGTATTGTGGGTTGTGTATCCGTGAAGCTCGAAATACCTTTCTTTCTTTTCTATAATAACGAATGACAGATGTTGACACAGGTGTGCAGATGACGCACTCGTTGATGAATGAAAGTGATGGCCGCGGGGCGTGCCTCAGCTGTCATCTAGCTATGGGAGTGATGTGTAAACAGTAGAGGTCATGACTCAAGGTTGGTATGCGGAATTGAACCAATGGAGGAACTCTAAGAAACCCTGCTGGGGGAAGGAAGATCTCTGACAAGGTCAACTCTGGACTGAGAGGTTGGGGACAGTTCTCGCTTGGCGTTGAGACCGATAGGTCGCTCAGGATTTGTGGTCCTGTTGGATAGTGTATATTTTGAGCGTGGGACAAGGCGTCCCGGTGGATAGTGTTATAGGCCGAGAAGTGAGGCCTAATACCCTTGTGTATTGAGATTCTGCAGTAATCTCTGATAAAGCGTATCGAACGTGCGTTGAGTGTGAGGAAGAAAGTGTAAGCTGAACGGTACACAACCAACGTTTAGTGTAGTTAATTTAATGTTGAACCGGATCATCTATATCCGAGTTGTAATTGTAGATAGTTGTAAATATTGTTTCTTGTGTACATATCTATATCTTAAATAAACTGTTAGTTCAGTTCATTAACAGCGTCAGTGTTATTTTACCCAATCCTCACAGCAGGTGACCGATATCACCCATTAATATCGGTGGTGGCAGCTTAAACTACCTAGGACATTCTTCTAAGTTTGGTGGACTGAGAGGAGCGTCCGACAGAGGGGCCATTCTAAAATTGACTAGAAAGATAAATAATCGTCACATATACAGGGTATCCAGCAAATAAGACCCTGATTTCAAAATTAAATTTCTCAGAAACAAAGATTGATTGAATTATGCGGTAAATGGTTTGTTTATTAAGTAAGCTGTAAAAGTCTTATACAGAAGTTTCGAATCGTGAATATTTTGAAAAGATTGTGTTCTGATTGCAAAGAATGCTTGGTTTAACATTTTACTTGTTGTAGGTTGTTTGAGAGAGCAGGTTTTTCGGCTTACAGTGCCATATTTTAAAAAGTTTTTGGAATTAAATTTTTGAGATTTCGAAATCCCAAAAATTTAGTTCGAAAAATCGTTAAAATATGGCAATCTACGCCGAAAAACTCATTCTCTACAAGCAATCTAAAATAAGAATAATTTCAAGTCTAGCATTCTCTGCAATTAGAACACAATCTTTTCAAAGTATTCATCGTACGAAGCTTCTATATAACATTTTTACATTTACCTAATAAACAAACTGTTTACCGCATAATTCTATCGATCTTTGTTTATGAGAAATTTAATTTTGAAACCAGGGTTTTATTTGCTGAACACCCTGTATATATGCATATAGAAATAACAGTTGAGATTTAAAATAACATTAAAATATAAACTTGAAATTTATTTTCCTTCTCATTTATTAAAGCAAAACACACAACTTGTAATAAAAATATATAAATGAAGAAAATATCAATATTTTTTTTTTAAGAAAATGAATTTATGAAAGGCAACAGTGTTAATTCTTTACAATGTTTTGAAATGCTGTCAGATTATCAAATCTGAAACTTAATAAAATTAAACTTATCTCAATGCTTGATCGAAATGACTTCCTTCAGTTACAATGCAGAAATGTACTCACGAAATAAATTTTTCTAATATTTTAAACACTTTGTGTACGATCCCTCCAAGCATGGCCATACACATCAGATGCAGAAAACTGATATAATCCATGCAATTCAAAGTTTTATAACTCGATCAATTTTAATGTTGGATGAAAACTCTTTTTGTGCTTTTTGTTAGTGTAATAGGAAACTTTTACTAAATATTACTTATATGATAGGGAGGACCGTATAAAAATTAAGTTTGTAACTTTTTAAGAATTGTTTTACCGGTCCAAATGACTTTTTAAATAAGTTTGTAGCTTGTTAAATAACAATTTTGTATCTGGAACTATATGTCTATGACTAACGGTTTAGGAATTTGCCATTGGACAACATTGGGAGTAGGTATTACCATCATATTTGCATATGCAATGATTATTGCCACGTTTACATTAAAAATTGTACAAGTTGTTTTATTTTCAACTGGAAACATTTTATTTCTCTATAAACTCTACATCTGTAACTCTACAGATAAAGAGTTACTGAAGTCTGTATGCTTATTAAAATTTTGTCTGTACCGTGTGTACGAAAAAAGATAAATCTACGAAAGGGGCTTTGCATATAACATTATTATTTTAGGGAGAGAGAGGGTCTTTCACATGATATCGCAAGATATCTCTAGGAGGAGAGGAGGGGTTATCTTTTGATATCGATATAATTTTTCCTCTAACCAAAATTTTCTCTTTTTTTCGTAACATGGTGTTTTGCTCAAAATAACATGTTATCTTTTTTAGTCGGTTATATAATTTTATGAAAACACAAAGTTTTTGTTAAAATCACTAAATAACTATAAAGCTATTTAATTCTAACTTGTGGAATACACCAACGTTTGACCTTCCTATTATTCTTCATATGTGTATGCATATGTAATAACAGTTTGAGAAACCTTATGTGATATACATTTGGAGTGAAGCTTGTGTTTACTAATTAATAAAAGAGGAAGAGAAGGAATGTCTACTTACTTTGTGGATAAGAATTTCTATCTACACCGTTAAAATTTTTGTCCTAGTTTGAACCAAGTTTTTGTGCTCAGTAGCTGTCACCATCAAATGGTGAAATCTCGAACCAAAATTCGGTGTTTCCTATTGCAAAATTACTCCAACTGTTGGTACTATGCTTTAACCAGGGCTCCAAATGTTGGTACGAGGTTTCAGGGCCGTAGCTAGAAGTGAACAATAGGGGGGTCTCAAGAGAATGTAGGAGGTACTCATAATTTCTCTCTCTCTCTCTCTGACGCAGAAAGATAAATTAGTGCACATTCACACTGAAAGTACTATGTGCTATGTACTTATGCTATGTACTGTTGTAATAACTTCATTTTATGGTAAGAGAAGAATATGACGATGAAAATTTTGAGTGTATTACTGGTGCAAAATTAAACTTCATGTCAGTTTCATACGTACAAATAGGATGAAGGGAGTGCAGAAACACTTATTTTAGATACAATTTAGTAATTCCGCAAAACTATGAAAGGTTCTCAAAACTAAATTAGATTTTTGAACAAAATTTCTTTTGGATTTTCAGAACAGAAATTCATTTGGTGACTTTGGAATCTTTTCCAGGGGGGGCTCAAAATATTTTAGGGGGGGCTGAGCCGCCCATAGCGCCCCCTTGGCTACGGCCCTGCGAGGTTTCATCATCGGATGGCGGCAGCTACTAAGCACCAAAATTTGGTTCAAACTAGGACAAGATTTTTAACAGAGTACGATTTTTGCATGATTGTTTTGGTGGAAATTGCAAACTTTTAAAGAAACTTTATCTATTGAATTATGAATTCATGAAATTTTTTTTTCTAAAGCATTTTTCGTGAATTATTTAAACTACATGAGAAGATTTACATTATCATTTGATAAATTTTAGAAGGATCGAAGGATTTAGATTTAGAAGGATTAAATAAATTTGAATTTATAGGGATTTTGTGCAATATTTATAATTCTACTCAAATACTTTATTTTAATTTTTTTTTCTTAGTATCTTGTATAAATAGGAAATGTACAAATACAGTGCTCAGCAAAAGTTTAGACAATGATCGATTACGCTTCTATATTCAGAAGTATATACCGAATGTTTGTAATTCATCTGTCATACATTACTTGTGACTTAAATTTTATTCACAAACAATAAATTTTGAATTTTACCTTTTACATAAAATATAATGACAAAAAAAATGAAATTAACATTGTGGCAAAAGTATAAGCAATTTGTATATTTACAGAAAAATAACTACAAATTTAAATCGACTTGCACCCAAATTGTTTGCAGTTAGTGCAAGAATGTGACTTTCCATCGAAGAAACTAAATGGTGGGTCATTTGGGGGTCTATTTTGTACCAAACATGTTCAACAGCAGCTCGAAGCTCATTAAAAGAAAAGTATAGCAAAAAATTGCATAAACATTACGACATATGATGTTACAAAGATTTTCGATTGGGTCCGGATCAGAACTACACGCCGGCCGGTTGAGATCAGTAGTATTTTCAGAAATAAATGAAGTTCTTCTTTTATATGCAACATGAATAGACGCATTACCTTGCTAAAATCCATACTTTAGATCAGCTAAAAGTTCCCCAAATGACTAAAAATTATTCTCCAACGTATGTATGTAATCTTGTGTTACTTGGCAACTAATAAATAACTCCACAGATACTCGAGCATTAAAGCAAAGTGAGGATTAAATTATTAAAAATCACCTTCTTGTTACCAACTTAAGAAGGTCCCAGGCTCTTTATGCAAGTCTTGATAATAGTATGCCCTCCCGTCTGGGCCATTCAAATTCCACTTTTCTTTCGTTACTGGATTCATAAAGTACCATTTGGGTCCATATGACGTATGTTTGCATTGCAAGTTCATTACATTCTCGCCAATTTGTAGCGAGAATTCAAAGGTGATTGTTTTATCATTTTCATGTAAATTGATTTACCTGTTTCTTTAATTCATCTACGAATCATGTCCGTCGGCACAGAAAGTCCTGACTTACTTTTAATGTGATTAGCAATCATTATTTGTGTAAATGTCCGTTTCTGGATCCTTTTGTCATCTCATTTTCTTGTCACACAAAGTCTTCCAGATTATGTTTTGTTTTGAAGGAGTCATCCTTAGACTATACTTCATAGACAGACCACTTTGGACGATTCAATGCTACTGAAATTTCTGCAACAGTCTTTCCTTTCCATTTCAGCTTTTCTACTTCAATTACCTCATCTAACTGAATATTTTTAGCTCGCGGAATCTTCACTAACTGATGCTATATCGAGGTATAATTAAATACTTCAGACAAGTGACATCATAACTTGGAAATTTGCATTTTTCTATGAACAGTTGATTAAAAATCAAAAAAGTGTCTAAACTTTTGCAATATGCAAATTTTAATTTTTTCATTTAAATTCAATTTTATCTTATATTATAACCATTATTTTTATTCTACATTGTTTTAAATATATTAAAAAATAAGTATAGCCATTAGTAAAACTCACATGTTCGTATTTTTTATTTAAAGGTTAGAAAACACCAGTGTCTAAACTTTTGCTGAGCACTGTATGATTGTTTAGAGAAATGTAGAGATACACAGCTGATACTTTAGACTTTATTTTTGTTACCTGGATTAGACGGGCCCGGAAAAGTGAATAATTTATGCACAAAGCAAGAACGAGAATTAGCACAACACGCATGAATCATTAAACATTTTCAACACTAATAGAATATTATTATTAAATTTAATTCTTTCATACAGTGAAATCTATCATATAGTCCGTTCTTTAATCGAATACTTTTCTGGATCCCTGTAAATAAAGATGAATGTTACAAACTCTTTAATTGATGAAAAAAATAATAATAATAACGTTGTAAGACATAACTGTGACTTTTTTTAATTTCAAAATGTGTTTTAAGTATCATGATATCAGCATCGCAAACAGTTTGTCCCCATAGAATATAGCGTAATCTGAATTTTTTGTGCACCTCAGAGACTACAGTCACCGTAAAATCTGTCAAAAGGAAATCTGTCTTTTACGGAATCCGGCCTTAAATGAACAATATAAATATTTTCAACAGTAAGGATATCAACAATTACACCTGGTAAGATGGAAACCAGCATAAAGTGAAATATTTTTTGGTTCCTTTCGATTCCGTTTACAAGGTTTTATCGGGGATGTAGTGGAGGGTATACGGCGGTATACGCGGTATATACCTTCTGGATTCGTTTAAGAAACACAGTATAGCCTCTGTTTCTCAATTAATCTATAATATATATACTCTAAGGTATACCATCTGCTTAAAACGTATACCCTCTGTTTTTTTTTTATTTTTTTATTTATACGATTACATCACTGGTTTTAATGAATCAATATTTGGCAACGATGATATGTACATTATTATGTATTTTATAATTACATATTTTAAATGTCAAAATAAGTCGGTTATTGTCGAAATGTATTATTTTAAAATAAGTCGTCCCCTTTTTTCCGCTTGCATTCACATTCACAAAGAAATAAAAAATGTATTCAAAAATATTGAATTAATAAGATTAAATTATTTATTTTTGTCTCCATAGTTACTTATTTTTCTTCGATACATCAGAATAAACACATCAAAATTAGACTTCTTCATTTATATATATATATATATATATATATTCATCCTCAGTGGACTCAGTGGGATTTTCATCAACTCCTGGTACCGAAAGTATCGAAAGTAACACGTATTTTATTGATTTTTAAAAACTCCAATCCCAATGACCAACTGATGCACGCAATTTGCTAATTGGGTTGCTTTCTTTGTATATCACGCATGGATTTTACCAAACGACAAATATCGCTGTCATTTCATCAGTTTAAAATGAAATCCAGCAAAGTTTATAGGTTTATGAAAGGTAACTTTGAATATTCAATACTGTGCCATAATATGAAATTATAAATTATACTAGAATAGTTCTAGTTCATAGGACCAAAACTTAAGAGGTGCAGAAGGAGCATTTGCCGCAGGCTTCAGAATGAAAGGCGAAGGGAACGCCAAATGAAGATTTTGTTTGTCGTTTCATACAAAAAATGTATATATGTATATGAAATACAAAGAAACTCGCAAGCTAATGTTAAACCCATGGAAGCATTCTTTTCAAATTTCTCGCTTGCATTTTAATATTTTAAAATTATTTTTTCCTCCCTAGGATTGCTTAGATTGATCTTTAGCGTTGCTATATTTTTAGGTTTCAAAACTGGTGCTGAAAATGAAAGTAACTTTATAAAGAAAAATCTGCAATGAAAATCCTATTGGAGCGTTGTTTACATATACAGGGCGTCCGAGAAAGATCCGTACAACTTCAAAAAATTATTAAAAAGAAACAATAGGGTTACAGCGCAACTAATTAGTACATTAGATAGAAACTCAAAAAGTTTTTTTTCCTATAACTTAAGTTATTACCCTTAGGAAATTTCTACATGAGACCCTTTCGTAGCACGAACAATATCAAGACGATATTCCAGTTTCATCCACGACCGTTTCAGCATGCTATAACATCAACAGTAGCTACAGCTGTTTGGATGTTTTGCTTTAATTCTTCGAGACTGTTAACTTGCGTTCGGTATACAGTATCTTTAACATAACCCCAAAAGAAAAAATCCAGTGGTGTTAGGTCAGGAGACCGGGGTGGCCATGCAATGCGTCCACTCACGAATGCTTGACCGAGATGGTGGTGATTCCCCATACGTCGTTCGATAATTCCGTTGTGTTTGCGTATCGGATTTTGTTTCGATAAACCACGCAACACATTGAGCTTTCTTCACGCGATCTGCCGTTGAAATAACTAAAATGCTTTAATATTCCTTTGCATGACATGTAGCGCCATCTATGGTCAGAAACATACTGCAGAAAAAAAACTTTTTGAGTTATTCTATCTAATGTCCTAATTAGTTTCGCTGTTACCCTACTGTTTCTTTTTCAATAAATTTTTGAAGTTGTACGGATCTTTCTCGGACACCCTGCACATTGAACTTATGATGACTGAAAATGGGTGATTCCATGGTAACTTACGTTACATTTTGAATTATTTTCAGTAATTTTAGTAATGTAACACACACACACACAAAATATATTCAAAATGTAAATTTGCCATGGTTTGCTAATTAAACTTTTCAAAGCCCAATTTAGATGAAAATTACTTAATTTTAATGTTATTCCTTCAATTTTGGTAGTTTTATTTACTATGGTAACTGCCATTACTGAAAAAGGAATGTAAGTTATCATATAAAGTGTAATTTTCATCCAAACTGATCCTTTGATAGGTTTCATTGACAAATCATGTTAATTTTACATTTGAATATTTTTTAGTATTATATTACTAAATTTACTGCAGTAAATTGTTCTAATTGTAACGTAAATTACCATGGAATGACCCAAATTCATAAAAAAAAAAATATATCTTTTCAAACTTATTTAAGATATGTGCCAACCCTCAAATCGACGATTTTTGTAAAAAAATTCATTTTTTTAAATTATTATTTTAAATTAAAGTTCAAACATTTAGGTTTCCAGAAATGCCTCAGCGATACTTAGAAGCAAAGTTATAGATAAATTATAAACATTTATATGTAAGTTTTTGTGCTATATCAAAATCTTAAATTGCATTTTTTGGAAAACTGCTTTTTTCATTGTTTACGTTTACAAGAAACTGCATTTCTTAAAATGTTTTTAAGATATTGAAATAAAATATAGTCACGAGGTTCTAATCATCTATTGGTATGTTATGAATCAAAACACAGCTTTCAAAGTACGCATATATAAATTTAAAAGCTGTTTTTATAGAAAAATACACATTTTTTAAAGAAAAATAAAATCCTGGTTCGCATACAAAATTTGGTACATGTTAGAAAACTTAAGGCAACACAATAACAATACCCAAAAAATGACAAAAATATCGAATATTTTTTTTTTTTTTTTTTTTTTTTTTTGAATTTTTCAATATGGTCCATACGGTTGTGATTCATGACTCCAAATTGTAGATCTGAAATAAAAATAGTTTTAAAGATATTTGAACTTTTCTAAGTGTTCTTAGTCTCTTTTTACTTTAAATAAAACTTTAAATGCATTTTCTCCAGACTGTTATTTTTGTAATGTTAGTGTTTGCTATTCCCCAAGGCTTTTTTTCTGTTGCAGATAGTCTTGAAATTTTTTGCAGACACTTATATATATATTATATACTAGAAGATAACCCGTCAAAATGACGTGTTTGCATTTTTAAAGGATGATAAAAAAAATTACAATAACTGTGGTCAATCATAGCCACTTTAGGCTGAAACAATTTTGATAAATACAGCGATTAAACTAGGAGAAGAAAAAATCTAACCCCCCCCCCCCCAAAAAAAAAAAAAGAAGAAGAAAGAAAGAAAAGAAAAAGAAAGAAAAAAGAAAGAAAATTTCAACAGAAATCTGCATTTAAAACAATAGCAAAACTATCTGGTAGATGGGGGTGGGGATTATAATGAAATTTAGAAACGCACCCGCGGTTTGCTTAAATAAAAAGTTTCAATTAAATATTGTTTTTGAAATCGTGAAGAGATTTCAAAGCGAAGTAAAATGTAGTGACGTCATTTACAGCTCCCACTGTAAATCTGACCAATGAGAACGCTCTATTACGACTATGGAACGGTTTCATTAATCAGAAAAAAGATTGCCTTTAAAATCGGAGGTAACTTTTCACAATGTTTTTTTATAGATTTGAAATTCTCAAGAGTCTTTCACGGCTGTAAAGAAAAAAAAATTAAAGCAGCCCAAATATAAACAAGTTGGAAATTGCACGTGAAGCGTAGCAAATTAGGTGCGTTCGAACGATAACGAAGTTTTAAAAATATTACTTTCATATATCAATCTCATAACATTGTAAATAGTGAATTACAATTAAAACGCTCATCAAACAATGTTCTCCCTATACCATTATGTAATGGAATACTTTTGTGTGGCCTTGTAAATCAATAACAAATGTTCTTTGCACCACAAATTATGTAAGATGTATAGTATAATATGTACTTTATAGTTGCATATAAACTTTATTAAGTTCGCATGAGTGTAACACGATTAAAATGCATTTGAAACATTTTTTCCCATTGACCGTAATGTAATGGAATACTTTTGATTTTCCCTGTAATTGATCTATGCATCCGATTTTCATAAAATTTGAAATAACTCGAAAAAATTATGTAATAATTATGTGTTTTAAATTTCAAACGTATAGAATATATTTGAAACTTTTTCCCCATTGACCATAATGTAATTGAATACTTTTGATTGTCCCTGTAATTGATCTATGCACACGATTATCAAAAAATTTGAAATAACACGACAGAATTATGTAATAATTGCGTATTTTAAATTTCAAACGATTAAAATGCATTTGAAACTTTTTCCCCATTGACCGTAATGTAATGGAATACTTTTGATCGTCCCTGTAATTGATCTATCCATCCGATTCTCATAAAATTTGAAATGACTCGACAAAATTATGTAATAATTATGTATTTTAAATTTCAAACGATTCGGTTGGGTAGTTTTTGCGTTGTTATATGCGGACAGACGGACGGACGGACAGACGGACGGACTGAACGATCACTATAGGTGCTACGTATTATATAATTACGAACGCACCTAAAAATTTAACAACATTGCATTTAAAACGCACCTTAGCTTTCCTTTAATAAAAAGTTTTAATTAAACATACTTTTTGAAATCGTTTAAAGATTTCAAAGCGAAGTAAAATGTAATGACGTCATTTAAAGCTCCCACTGTAAATCTGACCAATGAGAACGCTCCATTACAACTATGAAACGTTTTCATTGGTGAATGAGTTTCTTTTTCTCGTGGATAGGTTGACCCCGGAATTGTTATACACGGAGGAGTTTTATATATATAATGAGGACCCCAGAAGCCAAGGGGTATAAGTGACAAAATTGAAAAAATTGAGTTAAGTGCATAGGGTATCTGGAAATATGCTTTCTTCATTTCAGGTAAAGAAATATAGGTCCTTTTCTGATTATTTGGGGAGTTATAGAGATAAACCACTTTTTTCGAAAAACAAACAATATTGATTAATTATACATTTAAAGAAAATTGTACTCTATTTTTTTAACAGTTATTGAAATGAGAGTTCAAAGATTAGAATGCAACAAGCAGATGTTTCCTATTTCAATTTAGTCAATTGTTATTGATGTTTCAATTTAACATCAATTATCTTTAAACTCAATTTACTCCAAATCGACATTTTGTCACTTGTACCCCTTGGCTTCTGGGCTCCTCATATATAAAACCCCTCCGTGTATAACGATTCTGGGGTCAACACATCCACGAGAAAAAGAAACTTATTGCAACTGCGTCCACGTTAGGCTTAAGTATTCCGAGCCGTTCACAAATATTCTAATTGTTCAACTTATGGAAATATACATATAAAAGATTTATTCATTACTCATTTTCTTTAAAATCTACAAAAGCTATTTAATTATAATGTTTAAGTTCTAAATAAAACAACCAGCAATTACGGAAAAAAACAAATGTTAAATTACGAGAAAAACAAACAATGTTGCCATTCAAGAATGACAAATTCCGTGAATGAATCTTTAGAATGACTCCATTGTAACATCACGACTCGCGAATGATTGGACGCGTTCGGGAGCTACGCGCGCTGAGCGCGCGCGCTCAGGAGACAGGTACATGGAGTGGATCTTACAGCGGATATAGTACTCGGTTCTGTGCGCTCATTAACAGGCGCGTGTATCTCCCGAACACGCCCATTGTTTACTCTTTATTGTTGACATCTGTTTTCGATCTTATAAAGTGTTTTCTTTTAAGTATTAGCTTAAAAATGGGCCAAAATAGAAATTTTTTAAAATACATTTTAGATATTTTTATTATTTCCTCTCAGTATTTTTATATATTTTTTGGCTGTAGTTTCACAATATAATCTTTTATAATTAATTTTTTGCCTTACTTTATTCTTTTAAAATTTATGTATTTACGATTTGTTCATTACAATCCCACCATCCACCAGATAGTTTTGTTATGGTTTTAAATGCAAATTTCTGTTAATTTTTTTTTTTTTTTTAGATTTTTTCCCCCATGTTTAATCGCTATATTTTTAAAAATTGCTTAAGCCTAAAGTGGCTGATTGATCACAGTTGTAATTTTTTATCATCCTTTTAAAAATGCAAACACGTCATTTTGACGGGCTGTCTTGTACTACTACAATAATTAGGATGGATTTAGTTCTGAGGTTTGTTGTCATATTAAAAAAAAAAAACATAAAAAGTCAAGCTTTCCAAATTTTTCGTGTTTTTTTTTTTCAGGTTTAGCGCTACAAAATAAATAAATAAATAAAAATTTACATCTTTAATTCGATATACTAACTTTTGTTCCCAATAATCCAATGAATACAAATCATTTAAAATAACTAAAAAGTATTAAAAAAGTAAAAAGTTATGTAAATTTTCAAAAATTTCAAAAATTTTTAAATGAAAAAAAGATGGTAATTGCTAAAGTGATTTTTTTTCTTTTACCAGAATTAGTTTAATTTTATAATCTCAAACAAAATCATTAAATATTTTAATGTAACTGTCTCAATGTATTTTAAAGTAACTGTCTTACTGTGTAATTTTTTAAAGGGTATTGTTTAGTCTCAAGAAGCACTGCAAATATTTTGCTTCATAATACAGATAAGTGGTTTGTTAGTATATTGTTGAAAAATAAAGTGAAATAAATTTAATACATAGAAGGTTTGGCATAAACATAATTATTTGCTAAAATTTCACTCAATATTGCCTAAATTTGAAAAATTAATTAAAATTCCATTAAAAATTTATTAACTTATTTATTATATTATATGATTTAACCTATTTTAACTAAAAACAGTTGTGTGAAATAAAAATTTTATATTTTTCGAAAAACGTCCCCCGAATGTAGGCACAATTTAATAAAGCAAACAAAATGTTCTGATGCGACCCGAACCGCGGGTTGAGTCGGGTTTTTTCTAAAATCACATTACTTTATACGATCCACAGGACTTTTAGTTGGAAACCACAAACATATCAATCAAAAATCTGTGTCAAACCAATTTTCTTTTTATATATTTTGTCTCAAACAAAAATATCGATGAAAATGCGTTAGCTATTAATATGTTGAGGGCAAATCTAATATACTGAAAATTTGGGGCATTTTTTTTTTCAACAGGTAGTGAGTTGCAATAACTGCTATTGACTGACTATAGCAAATATCTACCGACATAGAAATCTTGATCTACTTTTTTCGAAAAGTGCATGTCATCACGCAAAAATACATAATGGCTGCAATAATAGGTAACTACAGTTTAACTTATTCGATTGTTTATATATTTGTACGTACTGGACGATACATTTCCTTCACAAATAAATACTTTTTAGTCCATTAAATGAATGAGGTCACGCATTTAATTCTAAAATAAGGACACATTCTAAAGTTAATGGCAAACATGTAAATTTGACTATTGTTGTTGTTGAACAGCTAAACCCTGTAATCGCTTTTCAATAACTGATTCATAAACCATTAGGTTTTGATATAATAGTTCGAACAAGAGTTCTGCACGTGTCGGGTTACACCCGATCTATTCTACTTCTATCTATTCCACAAATTCTACTTAACGTCAGCTCGAAACCCGACTGAAACAATTCAACCCGAAACCCAAAATTGATCCATAATTTAATATTAATATAAAAAAAATGTATGATGATATCTCTAAAACAAATTTTATCGTTTATGAAGAAAAACTACATATTCAAATAATGTCATTTTTTTTTTTAATTTAAAACAATATTTTGAAAATGAAGAAGAAAAAAACCCAGGTTAAATTGAAATTGCACGCAAGTAATAAAACTCAACACGAAACCAACCAGAATGCGAAATAATTAAAGTTAATCCGATCACATAAGATACCGACGAAAAGAACCAGCTCGGCCGATCTGATCTTAGTTATAAGATTGCATTTTAGCTTTCTTCTATATTTACAAGAAAAAAGTACTGGATTCGTGAAAATTTAACAAAGAAGTTCTGTTCAGGCTATCACCCGATCTGACGCCATGTGATTTCTACTTGCGGGGTTCATAAAGGATCCCAGGGCCATCGCTAAGAATTTTTATTGGTGGGGGAGAAGACCTCAAATTGCTAAGTCAAATTTTCGTATTTGCCAACTTGTTTCATAATTTTGCCAAGTTACCATACTTAGAAAATGTAATACAGTTCTTATTTGTGAAAAGTTCAATAATATTCCCAATTAGAGTTGTAACTTTTGCAACTTCTATCTAAAAATAGGAAATATATTACAGTTTTTATTAAAATTTTAATGAAATTTGCCAAGTGTAACGACATTTGGGAATGTTTGGGGGGGGAGGCTCCCCCCTGTCCCCCCCCCCTTAGCGAGGCCCCTGAAAGGATCGTGTGTATGTGCCTCCTCTATTAGCTGACGATTGCAGCTGTTGCAGCAATTACCCCACACATACTAATCAATGTTTGGAAAGAATTGAGCTATCGACTTGATGTGTGCCGTTTGACGAAAGGTTTTTACATTGAACACTTGTAAGCTTGTAGATAAAACTGTTTGAGTTGCTCTTTCATTTTATGCCAGAATTATAATTTAAAGTTTTCTGTAATAAATGCTACCAAACGCTAAAACCCCTATATTAATTTAGAAACACTCCGTATATTAAATGCCACGCATAAGTTATGCTTCGGGAGTCGTCTACGTGTTAGAAAAAATGTACATTCACTTTTGACGCTATTTGAATTATTAGGATCAAATCAGTTCAAAATAAGTGTTCAAAATCAAAGTGAGTGTTTGTTTTCGTCCAATACGAATAGGTTTATAAAGGGCCTCAGAATAATTTTTGCTGATTCATTTTTGAAGTAGATTTTTATGCATTATTATAAAAATCCACAGTGGCAATTTTTTTTGTACTGTTATTTATTTGCCAATAGCAATATAATCTCCAATTATCGTAGGGTTTTTTTCTTTTGTTTTCCTTTTGTTACATTGTTTTATAATATAATTGCAGTTAAATAACAGGGTATGTTTAGAAATACAAGCTCCATGTTATTTTTGTATTCACGAAATGCCGTTTTGAATATTTATTCGAATTTAACCATAGTTTCTTTTTTCTTACTTGTAGATCAGAAATAAGTATAAATAAGAAAAAACATGCAAATATGGTTAATATTTCCATTGGGTAATAAATGTCCTGTCTTTCCATTTGGGAAAAGGGTATTTCGATAAAAACAGATTTTCAAATGACAACTCCGACATGCAGTTAGATTTTCTAGACACGCAAAATATTTTCTTTGTAAAATACTTTTTATAAAGAATTCAAAGATCCTATAGCAAACAGTAAAATCAATACTTCGCAAATATGAGATATTTTTTTCTCTTTTATCATTATTCGTCATATTTAAAGAAAAATATTTTTTTTTCTCATACAAAAGAAAATATTCTTTATTATTAGAATATTATTGATGTGAAAATAATGGAAGACGATTTTATAAAAGATTTCTTGTAAAAACGCTGATAAAATATTTTACCTAAATTACGTTTATGAATCTCGGTACACGGTCAATGTCAGTAGTTACAAGGAAGATTTATATCATGTGTATGACAGAATGTCTATGATAAAAAAAGAAAAAAAAAAAAGTTACAGATGGTATTTTGAAATATAGCTTTCAATAAGGTTCTATTAGAAAGCAACAATTTTTGAAAGACATTAGTCGGCTGAAAAATATTTGGCTAAAATGGCATAACGTATTCTTAGAAGTAACGTATTCTTGTTAGAAAAAGGGAATATATTAATAATACAGTATTATTCACGTAAAAGTACACATTTGTTAATTAATCTTACAGTGCAAAATATTTAGTGAGCTGGAACTCTCCAGTAGAAGTCATCACGGGTCGGAATTTCCTGGCCCGGTCCGACACAATTTTTATAAAAAATTCCGATCTTTCTTAAAATGCAATTGAGATTATTTTACAGAATACTGCATACATATTTATAGAAAAATGTACATTATATTTTAGATTACTATGTATTCGTAAAACAGAAAATATACTATTAGTAATATTAATGATTTTTTCGATTCTTAAACTTTTCAATATTTAAATAAAGTCTCTTTAAAAAAACTAATGTAGTTTAGAATAAAAGAAAAAACAGAGGGTTCAAAACCAAATAACTTTTGAAATTGCTTAATAAAAGCACTTTCTGAGATCGATTAAATCTGTTTTCGACACGTCTGGACAACATAGAAATATATATATATATATATATATATATAAACTTGACCCCAGCCCGGTCCGAGTCCGATGAAAAAGTTTAAGTCCGGACTCAGACGCGATGTAACTATCCGACGGCGATCTCTGCACTACATGAGCATGCTATATTTCTGCATTCATGTTGTCAAGCTAGCAATAATTCTGCTGAACCGGGTATGGGCCTTACGTTAAACCTGGGACCGTCCAGACCTCTACTCTACAGACCCAAAACAAGACACAACAAGCGTAGCTTTTCTAAAATTATGGAAGTAAATAACTAAAGTAGTCTTTTTCAAAAAATTGGAAAATTAGGATTATGAAAAATGAAATATTTATGAGAATAATGAATCGTCCAAATTAATTATTAATATCATTATCAGTAAATTAACTTTCGAATGTTTTACAGAGTAGAATTATTGTACTAAAGTTTGTATGACAGCTATTTTGTTTTTTATATATTTTTCGGGTTGAGCCCCTTTAATATAATTGCAAGAAGAAAAATCCTGAATCAACCACAGATTATAAGACACTTGGTCCCCCCTAACAGAACATTGTAAACAAATTTCATTTTTTCATTCAGTGAAATGAGATATTTAAATAAACATTTTAAAAGATACTTAAAGCAAATAAAATCCATTTATAGCGATTAATGTCCATATCTAGTAATGTGTGTGTTTCGGCCAACTCTGTTTATCATATATAGAATTTATGAACTGCACGTAATACACTAAAAATTAGTTAAGTTTAACCCCTTGGCGACGAGAGACCGATATATTGGGTTGGGGAAAAAGTAATTTCGCTTTTTTTCGTATTTGTCAAAGTGACTTTATTTATATAAATTTAAAAAAAACTAACCAACAATGTATGTGCCGTTTTGTTCAATGACCTTTTGCCATTTTTCTGGTAAAACCATAATTCCGTCACTGTAGAATTTCCCAGATTTCTGGGTGAAAAACTGAACAAGTTGATTTTTCAAACCTCTTTTGAAACCAGCTTAACACCATTAAGGGAGCTCTGCAGAGAGCGAAACGAATGGTAATCGGTCGGGACCTGGTCCGTACTATATGGTGGGTGCATCAAAACCTCCCATCCAAGCCCTCTCAGTTTTTGCCGAATGACTAAAGATTTGTGTAGTTTAGATTTGTCGTTATGGAAGACAACGCCTTTCCTATTGATCAATTCTGGCTGGGTTTTTTTAATCGCCTGCTTTAATCGCATTAGTCGTTCACAGTAGATAATTGAATTCATGATTTGGCCAGGCTCGAGCAGCTCATAATGGACAATTCCTTTCCAATACCACCAAACACTCAGCATCGCCTTCCTTTGCGTCACTCCGAGCTTTGCCACGGTTTGTGAAGCTTCTCCGGGCTTCGACCACAATCTTTTTCGCATATTGTTGTCGTACAGAATTCATTTTTCATCACCCGTAATCATTAGTTTAAAAAATGCCTTGATTTCGTTCCGTTTCAGTAGCGATTCACAAAGGAAAACTCTGTCCATTAAATTTTTCACTGTACGTTCAAGGGGAACTCAAGTATCGAGTTTCTTTTGGTATCCAATCTTATGTAAATGGTTCAAAACTGTTTTATTGTCGATGTTTAGTTCCGTAGCAATGTCGCGGGAAGAAATATGTCGGCCTACCTCGATTTTTCTTTAAATTTCATCGACTTTTTCAACGATTGGCTAGCCAGGACGAGGTTTATCTTTAATATCTAAATTTCCGGAGCGAAAACAAGCAAATCAATTCTAACACTGGTGTTTACTTAAGCACTGATCACCATAAACATCACACAATTTTCGATGATCCTGCGCCGCATTTTTCCTTTTTCGGAAGTAAAAAAGCAAAATGTGACGAAAATTATCTTCTGGAATCTTCATTTTTAAAACGCAATAACTTTTGACTGATTAAACAGATGACGCTAGCTTTATATCTAGAATTTTCTAGAGACTGTCACCTTTCCAGCGCTTTATAGTATGGCTTAATTGAGAAAGTATTACTCGAGATATGCGACTTTAAAACCACCCAATGGGAAAAAACGAAATTACTTTTTCCCCAATTCAATATATGCCACTAAAAGAGCCCAGAACTCTTCAATATTCCTACCAGTTATTTTTTATTACAAAGTTTAACTTATTTAATCAGAGCATTATCGAAATATAATTACAAAAAAAATTCTGTTTTGAAAAACCGATGGTAAAAGATTGAAATTGAGCAAAAGATTCTCATCGCGAAGGAGTTTAAAAAGCACGTCATATTTATTGTAGTTTATTATGTCTGAGTAATTATTTAAAATGAAGAGAAAAATAGAAGAATTTTAAACTTCTAAACCATAGGTTCCCAACGGGGGCGGTACCGCCCCCCAGTGGGCGCTGGAGCCTTCCAGGGGGGCGGTAGCGGGTCTGTAGAAAAACGGGGGGCGTTAGGACAGTCAAGGGGGGCGGTCAAGGCTTACTTGATTATATAGGAATTATACACTGGCGAGAAAAAAAATCTCAACACAAAAAGAAAAACTTATTGGAGAGTAATGAAATTTAGACAGTGCATTTGTCTAGTTAATATGCTTATTTGATTAGATTTTCGAGATCACAGGTTAATTTAAGCTCAATAAAATGCATTTCAAATGTGAAATGCTGTTACATTAATAGTCGCTCCCTCCAGAATTTTGAATGAAATCCTGCATACGTGCATGCATTGTGTCATACAGGTGCCGAATGTCACTTTGTGGTACGTAATTCCATGCTTGTTGTACTTGCCTTGCCAATACTGTGATGGTCAGTGCTGGCTGGGGATGACACAGGAGTTCTAATCCAATGATATCTCATACGTGCTCAATGGGAGACAGATCTGGTGATCTCGCTGGCCAAGGTAATATGTCGACGTTCTGTAGAGCATGTTGTGTTAGAACAGCGGCATGAGGGCGAGCGCTATCCTGTTGGAAAACTCCCCCTTGAATGCTGTTCTTGAATGGCAGCATTACAGGTTGAATTACCAGACTGATGTACATATTTGCAGTCAGTGTGTTTAGGATAACCACGAATGTGCTTCTGATGCCATAGGAAATTGCTCCCCAGGCAATGACTCCAGGTGTAGGTCCAGTGTGTCTCGTCCGCAGACAGTTTGGTTGTAAACGTTCCCCTGGTGTTCTTCTGACCAGCACATGACCATCACTGGCACAAAGACAGAACTGACTTTCATCAGAAAATGCAACAGATCTCCACTCTCTCATTCAATGAGCTCTGGCTTGACCCCACTGGCGTCGCAAATAGCAATGACTTGGAGTCAGTGGATTGCACGCTACAGGGTGTCTTGCTCGGAGCTGCTCTTGAAGAAACCGACTTCTAACAGTTTTTTGAGTCACTGTGGTATCAAATGCAGTTCGAATTTTTGCCGCAGACACAGTACGATGCGCCACAGCCATACGCCGAATACGACGGTCCTTCCTCTCAGAAGTGCCATGTGGCCACCCGAAACCCGTTCTTTTTGAGGCAGTATCATCTCTTGACCACTGCTCCCAACAATCATGCACAATGGATACATTCCGGCCAAGTCTTTCTGCATCTGTGTAGATCTGAGGGTTAAATTTATTTTACTAGTGTAAAAAAAAAAATTACCGTGGAAGACGAAAAATGGCTAAAATCGCGGAGAACAAAATTTTATTATATCAGACTAAAAACATTGTAGCTGCAGTTCTTTCATGAATGTCAAAATATCACATCGGAACACGAAAAATCACTATGACTCACATTAAAAATCATTATTATGAATTCAAAAATTGTAGAGTACAAAATTCGCGATAATTGTTTGTATGAAAATTTTAAACATAATTATTTTTTTATTAACCTGTATTTAAAAAAATTCTGAAATATGGCTACATATGGCTACATGTATAAGATTTTTAAACGAACATGTGATTTTAATCAATTGATATATATATATATATATTTTTTTTTAAGTGAAAGTGATAAAAAATTTTATATCTATAAATTTGTTCAAATTTAAATTTATTTTAACTTAAATAGGGAAAAATTTATTTCAAAATATCTTAATCAAAGAAAAAGTGGCCGCAATACAATATTGAGTATTTGAAATATGGATCTACGCACTCTCCTACAAATCACTCGTTATCTATGTGCTTAATTTGTCAAAAAATATTTTTTTCAAATAAAGCAATGAAGCCTTCTAGGCTATAAAAGCATTTGAATAAATACGTGCTGGTAGAAAAGGCAGAGCTGTCAAGTCTCCAGCTTTTATTACACCATTATTATCTTAGTGAAAATATGATTATTTTATATTTGTCAAATGTTAAAATTAAATAAAAAACATTTTCTGAATTAAAATGTTGGTATCGAAAAAGCCGGAAAGGATTGGCAGCTCTGTAAAAGATATGTCCTATTTTTCAAAGACTAGAAGAGAAAAATTTAGAACTGTCAATTATATCAAACCTTTTCTGTTGCTTCTAAATAAAATGACGGACTACGAGCCTAAATCCTCATATAATAATATATTGTTAATCGGAAAAGTATGAAAACCGCACACAAATGACGAAATCTTGCCGGCAGTCAGAGAGATAAAAAAAAATGTTCTTCATCATAAGAAACTGCAAGATATCATCAGAAAAAATGCTGAGTAATCATTCGCTACAAAGAAGTATAGATGGCTAAAGGCATTGAAATAGCATTATACTGTTACTTAAACACATGTAAATTTTTCATTTAACTCGATGGTCAGCGTTACCAAATAACAAAAGCTCATAAAAGAAAAAAATGTCAAGAGTTATTATTTGCTAAAAAATTTGGAAACTAATACGAAGAGAGAATCGATATTTAATACCATGAAATTAGTCCAAGAGAAATTTCTTTTCATAATATCTTGCTACTGATGTTGCCCCAGCAACGACAGGCCATCATAAGGGTTTCATTAACACATTTGAAACAAGCAGTACTAAATGTATTCTCTGTGCAATCTGTTACAAATCATCAGCATTTGGTTTCAAAAATGTTGAATGAACACCTGTATACATAGCTTCATTTTAATATGATAGTAGTCAATACTAATAGAAGCAATTTATTGAATGACAAGATATTTAGCCAACTTTATAGTGAAAATCATTTCACAACAAAGTGAAACAATTGTTTCATTTGTAGTGCAGTTGCCACTATCACTTTGCGGCAGACTTGCAAATGATTACAATTGTTTGCTGCTGCATACAGAAGTTCGTTTTCTTTGAAAAAGTATTTGTCTGAATCGTTTTTCAATATATTTTATTCTGTATTATACTTAATTGAAAAAAGTGGTGTAAAAATACACTAGAACCTGATTACATTAAAGAGATGACATCGATTATTTGACAGATCTGTTTAAAATCTTTAATTAAATCAATTTAAATATTCGCTAAATCTGTTTAATAAGGCATCAGATGATTGCAAGATGATGAGTTAAATTTAATTAAAACAAAAAACCTCACAGCTGCTTCTATGGGTAAACTTTTTTTGTTCAAACAAATCTAAGTAAATGAGAATACAGCCACTTTGACACATTATTCGCAGTTTATGAAAACAGGAATATTTACTCCGCAAATGCAGATATAGCAGTATCATCATATTTAGACGAGGACAACGTGGAACTCGCAGCAAACAATAACTAAAAGTAAAATTCAAAAATGGATACTAAGAGATCTATTTAAAAAAAACAATGCAGCAATTGGATTGTAAGCGAGACTACATAAAATTTTAATTGCTTTTCCTTCATCATATTTGCTGAGAGTGGGTTCCGTGCAGTAGCTAATTTATTGTATAAGAAAGGGAACATACATCTTTGAACTGACAATTTGTGACTGATGTTAAAGAAATTGGAATCTGACATTGAACAAATTGCTAAAACTCCATCAGCCTCAACCATTTCGGTATTTAAAAATATATATATTGGTTTTGAGTTTAGTTTTCAGTTTCTAATAAACATTTTTTTTACTATACTAGGGGGGCCCCGCCCCCCTGCTCGCTATGCTCGCCAACCCCCCCGCGTAATCGCTTCGCGATTCCAAATTATTGTCTACCCCTGCTTGCTGCGCTCGCCAATAACCCATGGTATGAATAAGCAGTTGCAGACCTTTCAAATGATGTGTCACACGACTGGTGTTGTAAAGAAATTAAAAATGTGCCCCCCTGGGGGGCAGAGTGGGAGGCGACACAAAAGACATCCATAATATGAATAAGCAGCTGCAGACCTCTCAAATGATGTCACACGACTGGTGTTGTAAAGAAATTAAAAATGTGCCCCCTGGGGGGCAGAGTGGGGGATGACACACAACACATCCATAATATGAATAAGCAGTTGCAGACCTTTCAAATGATGTGTCACTCAACTGGTGTTGTAAAGAAATTAAAAATGTGACCGCCCCCCCCCTCCCTGGGGAGAGCAGAGTGTGGGGGTGACACACAAGACATCCATAATGTGAATAAGCAGTTGCAGACCTTTCAAATCTTGTGTAACACGACTGGTGTTGTAAAGAAAATAAAAATGTGTCCCCCTTGGGGAGCAGATGAATAAGCAGTTGTAAACCTCTCAAATGATGTATCAAACGACTGGTGTTGTAAAGAAATAAAAAATTTGGCGAAATATTACAGTTATCGCCAAGTTGGCGTCACTTTTGACAACTAATTTTGGTCGCCAAATTTGGCGATATATCGCCAAGTTGGCGACAAACTTGGCGATGGTAACCTTTCCTCTCTGTATGGTAACCCATATGGCGATGCATAGACGGAGCCCTTTCCTGATTGGTCTATTCGACTCATGGAAGGAGTGGACAACCCGGATTCGTTAGTTCCGGAAATCTTCCACATCAGCATCATTCCAGGAGTCATTCCTTTTAAGGCTAGTTTTTTTTTACTATAGAAGGATTTGATGGTCGTTTTAATTAACTTCTATTTTGTGATTCTTAATAGATAGATATACAGATAAAATGTTGATAATGTGCAACAATATTTTTACTTTTTGTATAATTAACTATTTTGAAAGATGGGGGGCGTTGGCATTTTTTTTCTCTTGTAAAGGGGGCGGTGGTCTAGAAAAGGTTGAGAACCTATGTTCTAAACTATAGCTCATAGATGTTTCTACTATTCTCTATCACGTCTGCTTTTTTTTTTTTTTTTTTTTTTTTTTTTTAAATCAGGAATTAAATGTGAAAAACCGTAAAACTTTTTTTGTCAGAATCCTCCGTGTATAAAAAACAGAAATGTAGTAAATAAGAAACATAAAAAAGCTGTTTATTTTTTATTTATATTTTTTTCCTCAGGGTGCTAAATTTATTTATTACCTACAATTAAATTAATTAACAATTAATTTAAATTAATTAATTTCTTTTTATTACCTACTAAATTTATTGTTTCAGATATTTTTGAAATTTTACCAGAGGAATTAAAAATAAGATGTGAATGAAAAAATTGTTGAATTACTCTCATCCAACCCTACTCCAGTTTTTATTAGGTGCGTTCGTAATTATGTAAATACGTAGCACCTATTGTTGTCGTTCAGCCCGTCTGTCTGTCTGTCCGTCTGTCCGGATATAACAACGCGAAAGCTACCCAACTGAATCGTTTGAAATTTAAAATATATAATTATTACATAATTTTGTCGAGTCATTTCCAATTTTATGAAAATCGGATGCATAGATCAATTACAGGGACAATCAAAAGGATTCCGTTACATTACGGTCAATGGGGAAAAAAGTTTCAAATGCATTTTTATCGTTTGAAATTTTAAATACATAATTATTACATAATTTTGTCAAGTTATTTCAAATTTTATGAAGATCGGATGCATAGTTCAACTAAAGGGACAATCAAAAGTGTTCCGTTACATTACGGTTAATTGGGGGAAAAATGTTTCAAATGCATTTCAATAATGTTATACTCATTCGAACGTAATAAAATTGATATGCATCTATAAAGTACATATTATAATATATATTTTGCATAATCTGTGGTGCAAAGAATATTTGTTATTGACTTACAAGGCCACACAAAAGTATTCCATTGCATAATGGTATAGGGAGAACATTGTTTGGTGCGCATTTTAAGTGTAATTATTTACAATTTTATGAGATTGATATATGAGAGTGATATTTTTAAAACTTCGTTATCGTACGAACGTACCTCATTTGCTACGCTTCACGTGCAATTTCCAACTTGTTTAATTCAACAATGCTTGGCTCAGTTTTTTCTTTCAAGGAGGAGGAGCGCTGAATTTCTCACGTTCTCCTCCTCTTAGTAATCAGTTATTTAAAGCGACAAGAAAAAAAAATATTTTTTCAATCTTTTTTCAAAATGAACAGAGATAAAGAAAAAATAATTAAATTTAAGAATATACGGAGGGGCCTTCCTTTGCTGCCATTTGCGGCTCAAAGAATATTAAACTGTCGATCTTTTTTTTTTTTTTTTTTTTCTCTCAGATAGTCTGTAATATTCTCCATGCAGTAATTCTCAAACTTTTTTGGCTGCTTCTCATCAAAACTCTCCAAAATCATGATGCTATACACTTACACCCAATCTCAGCCATAATTCTTGTTATTTAACCCTTTGAAGGACTTTGGGATATGTTTTATATCATTTAATTTCAATCCAAATACGTTACCAGAATCGTTAAGGAAAATATTACTTTTATAACTTTGATGAAAAACATTAACTGTAACATTACATTTTCTGATTTTTGAAATAATTTTCACGAAAAATCTAGTGTAAATTTAACAATAAACACAATTATTTGCCAGTTAAAGAATTAAAAAGCGAACTGTTATTCACAAGGAGAACGCTTAAAAGAGGATCCACGGTGGTAGATCATCTCACAATTTTAGGCTATAGTAAAAAAACATAAAATTTAAAGTCACAATTAAAAACAGAAAATTTTATATATTTTCATAAAAATTAAATAGTTAGCTATCCATAAACGTATCTATAAACTAAATCTTACAGATTTCTTCCGGATATTTATTTTGGATGGTTGAATTTAAATTTTTAAATTCTGAAAAAAATAAATATTTTTGTTTAATTCATATTTTCAGCCTATAAAATTATCCCCCCCCCCCCGCCAAAAAAAAGCACACTGACAGGGAATGAATTAATAATACATAAGTTATACCCCTCCCCCAACCTTTAAGGCGGTTCTCAAATTACCTGCTCAACAAAGCGAAACTTTCTGACGCATTTTCTGATTCATTTTTAAGCAACATTAAAGACATAAAATTGGCAGAGCTTAGAGATCTGCCCTTGCTGTCCCGATTTTCACTATCAGCATTCGGGCCGGGCCTAGTCACCATTCTTTTCGGGCCGTTCCAAACTCGGGTGTTACTTTTCCCCTGAAGGATCAGGCCGGGAAGGACCCAGTGGCGCAGCCAGAATTCGGTTCTAGAGGGGGGGGGGGGGGGGGTTGAATTTCTGATAAAGATTACTGCCGGCTATTTAAGTCGCCGGTTAATAGAAGCGGTACTAATTAGAATATGCTCTGTATAATACTCAAAGAGCATTTGTGTAGCAGGAAATCATAATTTTTTTTAGCATAATGCGTCTCAGAAAAAATGATTTAGTTAGAATAACCAATTTTTACTTAATTAATCCACGTAATATGCACTTTCCAATTTTAAATAGAGTTTTCGCCATTCAATTGAATCACTTTATTTAATGAAATCTGATTCAATAAAGCGGCGGATTCCGAAATGCGCCAAAACATTTAAATATTCAGTTTGGTTTTGATTCATATATAAGCGGCAATTATAGCGATCTTTCTTAGCTCTGGGAGGGGTTTTAACCCCAAAACCACCCCCCCTGGCTGCGCCAAGGGAAGGACCTGAGTAATTTTTTCCATACGAAGCCGGGACTCGCTTCACTTTTCCTAGTCTTCACGGAGCAAAATATTTAGTCCCGGTTGAATCATCTGGTATGAAAATCGTTTTCTATATGTGGCCAAGTTTGTTCAAAAATCAGTAAAAACTGGCTTGGTCCAAAATTTTTGCAAAAAAGGCATATACTTTTAAATAGCCATTATTCTAGAATTAAACATTAAAATTTATTCTTTTTAAAGAATCGTTGATATCTAGGTTTATTAAAATAGAGTTAAACACATCAAAGAAGTACCTGCCTATGACAGAATCTTCTTTTAAACTAAAAATTGGAAATTTCTTTTAAACTTCTTTTAAACTGTTCGTCCATGCAAAATGAATACAATAATACGCGAGGGGGGAAAATGTATTATAAATTTACAGCTGCTAAGAAGGAAACATGTCTATAACCTATATTTTTTTTTCTTTCCAATGCGATTCCGTCTTAGAAGATTTTGTTTTTACCATATACCACTTTTTAGGTTTTTATGTCTTAATTATATAGAATATGGATTAATAATATTAATGATAACTGAAACATTTGCATATAGCAAACAGAGGTTCTTTAAAAACAGAAATATCGCAGTCTACGGCGCAGCTTCATAAATAAAGATTATAAACATTAAAAAAAAAAAAAAAGAAAAGAAAAAAAAGAGGTCAGTTTTTTTGGTCAGGAATCTTTCGTAAGAGTAAAAATCAATGTTCTCTTGAAATTCACTCAAGCCGGGTCGGGCCAATAGTTTTTATGTTTGGGCCGGACCGAATGTTTATTCTATGGGTCGGGCCTGGAATTTTCGGCCCGTGCAGATCTCTACTGAATATTGAAGCAATTTGAAATCGAATGGCGTTTTCATTTTTAGATAAATAAATTAACTTTATAGCGTAATAAGCGGTTATTGTCACGTAACGACAATATTTTTTTCATTTTCCGTACTCTCGCGTCCGAAAATTCGGTTCCAAACGCCCAATTTGACAGTATTTTCTAAAAGATCTGTTTTTATCCCCCCCCCCCAAAAAAAAAACGCATAAAATGCTATTAAATTATATAGTTTCTGAATAAGAAAGAACTCCTGCCATTTCATGCACTTCCGACAAAAATGAACGGCCGTAATGTAATGGAAAACTTTTGATTCGCCCTGTAGATAAACTAATCATGGTAGAAATTGCATTTTCAATAGGGTTCGTGTTAGGATAAACGTCAATAACGTCCTAAAATTTCATGGCAATCCGAGTATATTAACGATTTTCCCCCATAGGTCGTAATGTAATGGGAAACTTTTGATTCTCTCTGTAGATAAACTAATCATGGTAGATACTTCATTTTCAATAGGGTTCGTGGTAGGGTAAACCTAAATAACGTATAAAAATTTCATAGCAATCCGAGTATATTTACGGGAGTTAGAGCGCGGACAGACGGCCAGACTGACAGACAAAACGACTGCATAAGCACTTTTCAACTTTGTTGGAAAGTGCTAAAAATGAAATCTCCCCGGGTCATAAGCCTCACGTTGGGAACCACTGCTCTAATGCATCATCAACAAATTCAATAAAATCGTCACTGTCTTTATCGTGTTTACCGGAAAAAGGATTGTTAGTGAGTAATGTCGAACTTCAATACATCTTTCGAGTGACCATAGTAACCGCAAACACATTTACATCGATTTGGCCATGCTCAATGTCATGGTCAGTCACATTTACGCCCCGCCCCTTTCTTCCATCTTGTTTTTTATCGAATGTGTAGCCGTCAATAAGTAAAGCCAGATAACCAAATGGATTAGATAAACGAATATGTATTCTGATTCGATTGAGACATTCGACAATATCATTATAGCTTTCTTTCTTTCTTTTTTCATTTCCTTTCCATAACCGGAGTATGTATATCTTTCACCATAGTCGAGATTTCTGCCTGTCGTACGGAATAGAATGCGAAATATATCGTTTAGAAAAAAAAGTTATTATGATATAATTTTAATAATACTATAAATAAATAGAAATACACATTTTATTCATAATTTTTTTCATGTTTTTATCGATTGCCCGTAGATTACTTCGCAGTAAAAAAAAAACAGGCTTTAACTAAACAATAGACATTTGAATCTACAAAAATTCCCATAATCAAAGTGTCTTCTAAAATTTTGCAAAAATGCCTTCTATACATTTTTCTAGGTGACCATGGTAACAACAAACACATACCCATCGATTTGTCCACGACATCGGTTCTTCAATGTCACGGTCAGTCACATTTGCACCCCCCTCCCCCTCACTTCTATCTTCTTTGTTTTTATCGAATATATAGCCATCGTTAAGTAAAGCAGGATAATCACGTGACTCAGAAAAAAATATTCTGATTTTGTATGTTAAATTCTATTGGTTATTTCTCTAAAGAAAAGGAAATGAAAGGGGCACATTGCTTTATTAGCAGATGGCATTCAAATGAACCGCCTTGGTTAAAATTAAAACGTAATTTTTTGTAGATGGGTTCGTAATTATATAAATACACAGTATCTAGAGTCGTCATCTGGTCCGCCCGTCTGTCCACGAATAACAGAGCAGCGACCGCACAGACAATAACTTCATCACGATCTCGAATGTAAAACTAGGATTAGTTAAATCTCGATTTACATATTAAAACGCAATCGGTCTGCCAATTCATACCGGGTGGAAAACACCTAAAAACCCTATTTTAACGGTTGACTCCTGGGATTTTACCATTATGTTTTCTTACTTCCAATCCTCATTGATTTCATACTTTTGAGTACAGGAAAGGATGTTGGTAAACCAACGAGTCAACCACTAAAATCGGATTTTTAGGTGTTTTCCACTAAGATATGACTTGGCAGACCGATTTCGTTTCAGTATGCGAATCGAGACTTAACTAATCCTAGATTTTCATCCGTGAACTCGATGAGGTAATAATATGTGCTGCGCCTCCTGGTCTATTAATATATAATAGAATCTTTTCAAAATCTTGTTGAGTTTTTTCCAAATTTCATGAAAATCGAATTAAAACTTAAAAAGGTATTAATAAAAGTTCTCTTCATTCCATTAAATCCTATCTTACGTAATTAATTCAGTGACATATTATGATAGGCCATGATTCTAGATTGCTATGATAATGACGTCCTGTTTAAGATGGAGTCCTTTTATTTCCGTATTACGGCATTACATTGTGGCCACATTTCAAAAATGAAGGAGGACCTGCTTACCACAGCCGAAAACATTAAAAAAAAAATTGATTCAATTCTATGCATATCTTCATACATTTTTTGATGGTAGAATGGCGAAATACGGACACACGGACAAACAGACTTTTTGTAAAAGCATGTTTTTTGGAATCTCTGACCCCTAAAACGTGTAAATACGTCGAACCGGAAATTGAAAAATTTCCATTACAATACTTTCTTCTATTGAAGATAGAAGAAAGTAAAAAGCGTTTATGTTCGATAATAGTTTAACTGCAAGCGATGGACAAGCACAGTAAAAGTACATTTACAGGTTTTCAGCTCTTTTAAGTTAGACACGCAATGCGTATATAGAAATCTACAGACAATATCGATAATCTAGCATTTGATTATTAATCGTATTTCCTGTCAAATGCTTGTTAATAATCAATTTTTAGAATTACATATATTTTAAGCTAATTATTCTTTCTTTTTTTAGTTTAACTTTGAGAATAATTGATACAATTTCGAAATTTAAATGAGAATTTCACATTCCTTCTTTGTGAGCTTGCAATTTTTAATATAATCGTGAAAATAATTCTTTCCCTAAATGCGTGAAATTTCCTATAGTTATTCAAACTTTAAAGAAAGGAATATATATGTATATAATGTATATAAAGGTTACTATTGAATTAGTCAAGCAAAACACATACAAATATAGACTCTTCGTTATTACGTATGATTTTAAGCGTGCAATTACTAAAAAAAGTTTTAAATCTCTCACTTTTTTTTTTAAATTTAAGTATTAAAAAATTGTAAAATTTATGTACTGCAGTGTAGTAAATAGGTAAGATTGTTACAGGTTATCCATAATTAAAGAGTTTGATTGACTATAAAAGTTAAATTATTCGGAATACTTTAAAAAGCTTTGTTATTTATATGGTTTTAGAGTATGCGGAAACGAGTTATGCAATAAAAAGGATTACTTTAAAATTATACCGATAGAGGGCGCTTAAATGCAAGATATGTTTCATTAGCAAATATTAACAAAACTAACTCATTTTTAAATTAATATATTTTGAAACGACGACATTCTTTCATAGCAGTGTTGCAATGACTATCATTTTGAGAAAAAAACACTTCATCATGTGAAACTTTCCAGAAAAAAGTTTTTTAATTTAGCTAGGAGGAAATTTTCTATCTTACTTTTATATGTTCCATCCACCTTAAAAATTTTTAACTATGCTTTTTATTTTAGAATTTATTTCCGCATGCCCTATACGGAATTTAAAAAAAATCTTTTTGAAATATTTTAAGAGTTTAGTTTGTAGAACCCTTGAAACATGTGTACTTTAATTATGGCGACGTGTTGCTAAGTTTTATATGTATACTGTCGAGTATCTATATAACGAAATCCACCGTTCTAGTAAAAAATTCGTTATATAGAGAAATTCGATGTATAGAGAATGATGTTAAAAATCGTATTTAATGTGTGATATATGAAAAAATATTATTTTTGATCTTTTGAAATAAGAATTTGAAATGTTCC
The DNA here is from genome assembly GCA_964019185.1 of Maratus speculifer. Taxonomy (NCBI): domain Eukaryota; kingdom Metazoa; phylum Arthropoda; class Arachnida; order Araneae; family Salticidae; genus Maratus; species Maratus speculifer. The sequence goes on along the minus strand of OZ025289.1, from coordinate 69,268,795 downwards.
AAAGTAAATACTAACCTAACATTTTATTTCTTAATTATTTAGGCTGTTTCAAAAAAAGAGAATAGACATTTATTTGAAAGCTTAATGAAAATCAAATAAGGAAGACTTGCATTCGTTTCAGACGAAGAAACCTGTAATTTTTTGTTGTTTTGATTTCACAGTTGTTACGCTCTCAAAAAAAAGCACAAATTTTAGCAAGGAATGAAAAATTGTAGCTAACATTTCGTTCCATTTGAAGGTCTCTCTTATGTGCCTCTCATTGATTCCTCTCTTACATGTGTATCAATCCAATTGACACTGTTTTGAGAAGGATGTGGAAAGGTATGTGGGAGGTGGGGTGAATTCGTTGGATTTAAAGAACAAGAAGAGAAGTAATAATAATAATAATAATAATAATAAAACTCAGCACTGATGATAAATCGAAAATAAGTGATGGAAAATTGATTCCATATGATTTCGAAGCTTTTTAAAATTGAATAAATTAAGACCAATTTATGAAAAAATTCGTTATATGGAGGTAGCTAATTCGCTACATAGAGACTGTTTTTAATGTAATCATGCGAAAAGGAGACCGTTCCTACTAAAAATTCGTTATATAGAGAAATTCGATGTATGGAGTTTCGTTATAGAGAGACTCGACTGTATATATATATATATATATATGTGTGTGTGGAGCAATATATAAAACTACTTTTACTTAATTGTACTAAATTGTGGATTAAATTCCTTACTCTTTGAGTTCTTGTCGGGATAGGTTCAAATAATTCTGATTCGGGTTGAATTTAAGCAGAATTTTCAGTTCAGGTTAGGTACAACCCGAAGCTAACTCTACTTAGAACTCATTCTAAATTGCATTAGTGCCAATCGACGTATTAAATGATTTATAGCACGTTATATATATATATATATATATATAGGGGAAGATGGGGATACTTGAGCCATTTTTTGAATTTTAATTTTTTTTTATTTTTTATAATTTCTTATAATAAAATAAAATATTGAAAATGAAAATTTGATGTTTTTTCTTCAACTGAAAACCACTTTCAATGAATTTTGAACTATTTTTCTATGTATAAAAAATGTTTACTTTTTGTTTTACATGGTGGCTCAAGTATCCCCATGGGAGGGATACTTGAGCCATGGTGAAGGGATACTTGAGCCACTACGGAAAAATACCTACAAAAGTAATTTTTTTCGCTTTATTTTTGCACAAACATTTTACAGAATGATAAATTATGAAACATAAAGTCCTTCCAAACCAATTGAGAAAACAAAGTTAGTAATACGATCACTTTTTGTCGTTAGAACTGGTTGTCAAATGATAATTTCAACTTGAGTTATAACGACGGTAGAAACTCCCTCAGTTCAGAGCCATTTAAATTTGGAATCTGCTATTCTTCGGGCAAATTTCATTTTCAAAATATTAAGTGCTTATCCAACAAATATTTTTAGTTTTCTTTCTGGCATATTTTATTAGTAACCAACCATCAATAGAAGGTTTTCTTTTCACATCATCACCATCATTGGCAGAATTTTCCTCTAATGATAATGTCGAACTCATGCTTTTAATTTAGTAGCTGTCGGAATTTAAGCCAGATGTATCATTCTACTATTTCAAACACTTTTTTGATTTCACAGGAAAAGATTTTGTCTTATTCTTTAGCTCCATGGAGGTAAGTTTGAACTGGGATTTTTGTTGCTTTTCTTGTTTTTTGTGCGCTCTTTTTACCAATTTTTCTTCAATTTTCTTAGTTAAAAAAAATTACAGCAACAGAGGTTATGATTTCAATATAAGATATTAATCTTAATATGTTATATTAAAAAATAAATATTTTAATATGTTGGACCTAACTAATTAAAGTATTAGAGATTATAGCCTGTAAAACAGTTTTAAAAAGTTATTTTAATTTAATAAAAGTTAAATTGAAAACTATGTTTACATTTATCTAGACAGGCTATTTTGCTAGTCAAAATGAAAATTAAAATGGATATTTTCATTTAAAAAATATACATTTTTAAACATTTTTAAGTCGTTATTTTTTTAAGAAAAATAAAATAAAATGAAAAATTATTCTCTCTTTTATCCAGAAAAAAATCTATTAGTGAATATAAGGAAGGAATTTTATTTTTTGTTTGTTTCTCCTATGTTTAATTTCTAGTGGGGAGGGTTGAGACATGGCTCAAGTATCCCCACTCTCACTGGCTCAAGTATCCCCACTACCACTAGTTTTGTTTTCCAGAGTTTTACTAAATAAAGCATGCAGCTATTAGAACTATTTTAGATTCAAAATACAATTGAAATTATGCTTATTAAATTTATGTATATAGTTGCAACTTTAAACAAAACTTTGATTACAAAAAAACAAAAAAACCATGTACCCAAAAATTTACTTCAGATAGGGAAAAAACAACTATTGATCACTATACTTTCAAAATGGTACCAAGATGTGTGATTTCTTTTTTACATGTTCAGAACTATAAATGTGTTAACATATTGGCAGTTTTAGAAAGAAAAATTAACCAACTCTAGAGATAATAGGGGTGGCTCAAGTATCCCCTATGCTCAAGTATCCCCACTCTCCCCTATATAGCGACACTTTAAAGTATCTACAGCGTATATAGAGTTAAGTTTATCGGTTATAAGATGATATTTTCTTTTAAAGAAACGAATCATGTCATTCCAACCACAATTAACAAATCATCCGCGGTTTTAGTGAAAGTTGAAATAAGAGTCAATATTTTGTTGTTTATTGGAGTGTTATCATGGAAACAAGAATGCGTGTCCAGCGCTGATGAAAAGATAGATAGTGTTTAATAATACGAACCAGGGTACACATGCAATTTCTAAGAAACGTTTTCCAATGTAAATTTCGATTATTTTGTTCATTTCGTGAAAAAAATATCCAACTGGCAACAAAAAAATTTTATTTAGGAAAATAAGAATAAAAATGTTTCACAATAAACATGACCTGCGAATTTTATAAACTATTTTCTGTGTTGTATAAGATATTTCGATTTCTTAAGAGAAAAACAAATCAATTTATATATATATAAATATTGTAACAATAATTTTATAAAAATTAAATTTAAAAAAAGAAATCCTATTTACGATGTTTATTAAATAGAAATTGCGACGATCACATTTTGCATGTTACATGATTTGTGATTTAAAACGTTACTTTTCGAAAGGATATTGCTCTTTTAAGATTTCGTTTCTAGCATGAAAGCTTGGGAAATAAAAGCAATGTCACATGAACGAACTTACGTATGTATATATATATGTGTGTGTGTGTGTGTGTATGTGTATGTGTGTGTGTGCAAAACTCTGCTCTAAACTATCGAATTACCAAGAACATTTGATCTCGTACATTCGTGTATTTTAATATACCAACGCACTGAATGAAAATGTTTAGGTATTTCCAGTTTAAATACGAATCAGATGAAATTTTTAGACATAAACAAAGTCCTTTTTTAGAAAAAAAAAAAAAAAAAAAAAAACTTTATTTGTGTTTTAGAGCATCGTCACAATTCCACTAATGACTCCAGTTTAATATTGGTACCACTATAAGATACCGACATAGTATATGATGTTATCGCAATAGAGATTCACCCATTAAACGTCAATTTTCACCAAGGGACTATTAAGAAATCAAGACACACACAAAAACTAAAGTAAAGCCTAAAGTAACGTAATCCTTTATATAAGTTCTTAGCGCGGAAAAAAAGGATTTCACAACAAACTCCTAATTTATCAATTTTGAGAAATTATTTAACTAATGAAATTTTAACCTCAAGACACAAACAGAAATATAGTTTTCTTTCGCGGCTGCAAAAAGGTCAAATATGATCTGTATTTAAACAAAACCACTAAAGGGGATTTCTGGGAAATAGAATAATTTGAGAGAAGAAATAAATAGATGTTACGCAACAGATACAGAATGAATCTAAGTAAAGGGATTTTTTAAGAAAAGAATTGTTTTGAAAGATTGGTGTTTTTTAGAATAAAATGAAATAAGAAAGCATTGATTAAAGGAATGGAATTAAACATGTGTTATATATATTAAACTAATAGTGTAAAAAGCTGTATCTAAAGTATATTTTATATGGCCGATATTAATTCTTCCTAAAATCACTTAAGGAGATAGTGGATATAGTACATTTATTAAACAGTAGCTTATACGTTATTCGAAAAGGACATTAGAAATTTAAAATTTAATGTTTCATATAAACTATATTAAAGAAAAAGATGATATGCATGATATGTATGCAGCCCATAGTGGTCAGTGCATCTATCTACCACGCTACAGGCATGGGTGTAGTGGAGGGTATACGGAGGTATACGCAGTATACCCTCTGGATTTTTTTGAGAAGCTCAGTATACCCTCTGTTTTTCAAATAAAGCATTAGCGTATCCAGTATCATCAATTGTCATGACTCTAGAGTTTCACCTCTGTCTATAGCGTATACCTTCTGATATTTTTAAGATCACAACGCTGGCTACAGCTCGATTTCGGACAAGGTTTATTCAACCATTCACTCCTTTTGACTCGATAAAATGAGTGACACATGTTACTTAGGAACAACATACAGGGAGACCCGCGTTAGGCTGACCACCTGCTTTGGACATATGCTGCATAGTATCTCAGGGCCTATGGTCAAGAGCACAGGACTGGGCACTGTAGATCAATATTCTTAATGGATCGTAGCACCCTAGTTTTTTTTTTTATATTTTTTAAATAACAAACATGTGTATAAGGTAAGTTCTATTCGATGCAGACAAATAAATATCACGCTAAGAGGAAAATATTTAAAAGAATTTGTGCATTATGAAAAACGGGGACAAATGGAGTCCAACGAAGGTCTTGAAACCCTTCAAAATCGGGACGCTTCTCTTAAGATCGGGACATGACAAATAGCAATAGCAAAACTAAATTAAGATCAACATAAATTTAAGATTTCTTTATCGCATCACCGATTTTTCAGTACTGTTGTGGAATGAATAAAACCTTTTCAATATCACTCATACTTGTTATCTAAATCTGTAATGACAGACAGAATCCACGCCTCTTTTTTACAAAAATAATTGACAAATTATAATAAAAAGAATCGCTCACATTAATGGAACAGACCCGTTGGCATACTGACCCCAAAAAAGGGGAGTGATAGTAAAGTGAAACATATCGATCAGATGTTATTCAAGAGTCTTATACGCGTGTAAATGTTAAATTGAAGTTATGTTCTCTTTATTAATCGAATGAGGGAAAGAAAAAATGAGCTAAAATAAAACACTTATCAAAGAGACTGTTCAGGAATGATGAATCAATCGCCAACTGCTCAAAACAGTTTAATTTTTATCGTAAGAAATATGATAAATTGAGTATGTCTTAAAGATATTTTGTCTTTAAATTTATATTTAAAGATATTTTGTCTTTAAATTAAATACCATCAACCGGGGCTACTTTTGGCCACCTTTTTATGGTTCCACTGACAATTCCATTATTAAAAAACATTATATATGATTTTTCTACCTCGAAATTGAGTTGTAAATAATTAACATGAAACAATGAAGCAATGTAGGATTTTAAAAAGGAAATTTTTTATTTATTTTACTTTTTAACAATTTTTAAAGTTTTTGGAACAAGGTAGCCCCTGCTGGAGGATTCTTCGGTCCATTCACTTAGTTTCATATAAAATGAATACATTTCATATGTAAATGAATACATCTTTATTGAAACTCCCTTGCAATAGCATCTGCTAATAAATTAACACTGCAACTTCGATAAACAAATGTTTTTCTTTCTTTTTTCTTTTTTTTAACTTTTAAATACAATATATCGATTGTTAATGTTAAAGAAACGGGAAGCAATTTTCGCCATGTTCTCCTGAACAACTGGAACGTAAACAATTATACATATATGTCATCTATATTTTCTATTTTCCCTGGCAATTTAGAAATTCCCTGACTTTCCATGGGGGGGGGGGGGGAGTCGCTCGGAAACCCTGCTATATTTGTTAAGTCAAATATTTTTTAAACTTATTAAATTTAATTTTTTTATTCTTATTACGAACATAGTCTATTTATTCAGACTTTTGATGTAATAAATAAAAAGTATCACTTAGTTGAATGTGGTAATCTCAAAACTTTCTTCTATCTCATCTATGTTAATATTTCAAAATTCATTATCACAGAACCGAAATTAAATGACAATCTGTGCTATCATGAGAATTCTAATGATATGAAACTCCGTGCATTAATTTTTGAAATATGACTATCACTAAAATAACATAAATCATACAAAATGAAGCATAGCAGCACCACTTGTTGAGTGATTTGCACCGAAACCTAATTTACAACAACTTATGTCAACATCTAACTGAATTTTAAGTCCTTGCATTAATTCTTGAGATAGGGCTACGGCAGAAAAGGTGAAAAATTCAGCATAGTAACGCGACCTGTGAGGCGATTTACACCAAAATGTAAACAACGCCAAGTCATATTGAAGAATAACTAAATCTGAAGATTTATGAAAATCTGTGTATTATTTCTAGAGATAGAGTTATTGCGGAATTCGTAAAAAACGCTACATAGTAACACCATCTATTGAGCGATTTGCACCAAAAACTAATTAGATCCAATTTATATCAAGATCTAACTGAAATTAGTGTTTTGTCAAACTCCGTGCATTAGTTCTTGCGATAGAACGTCTGCCTGTCTGTATGTTTATGTCACATAGAGACAGACAGATTGACAGACAGACTGACAGACATTTTGTAAAATCATGTTTTTAGGTATCTCTGACCCCTAAAACGTGTAAATCCGTCGAAAACCGGAAGTCGAAATTTTTTATAAATCTAATACTTTTTTCTTGTAAAGATAGAAGAAAGTAAAAACTGTTTTTTTAAAAAGGTATTTTAAAGGTTTTAAATTTAATTTAAATATTTGCAGAATAGGAATGTATCTGTCATTTTCAATAAATAAATGAAAAAAAAAAAAACAATAAAATAAAAACACTCTTTTGATTAAAATAGAAGCGCGATTATTAAAATTAAGTTTTTTAATTAAATATTATTGCATTGCTCAAGAACCAATATAATATTACACAGCACATTTTCGAATAAATTAGCTCGAAATATTATCAAATCAGCTCTTGAACAACTATGCAGATTATAATCGTGACCAATCTCATAAACTCCAGACGGAATATCTACAGGTCATACGCGATTGTAACTACAATTTACACAAAAAGTTTTCTTCCTGATTTATTTTAAATAGCCATTTTGAAATGCAGAATTTGTAGACAAATAAAAAGAGCATTGAAGAACACGAAAATTCTTTTGAAAATGGTTCAGGGACATACTTTGAAGAATGGAACACATTAGCTAACGTCAGAGGCCGTCGTTGCTTGAAATGTTTAAGGATTATGCAGTTAATCGTTCGGTTTGTTCCGTAGGGATTATGAGCTTATCAACAACCTATTTGAATATAAATAATAAGTTAACCGAAAATATAATTTTTAATCATTGTGCAAAAGAAAAAAAAAAACTTTTTGTAGCTGCAATGTATGTTACCCTGTTTATTTCGTGTTCTTGAATTTTATGATTTTTTTTAACTTCTTAGCAAAGTAGAATTATTTATTTCTTTTAGTTTGTTAATTCACTTTGTACAAATTATTCATGAAAAGTTATCAAAAGGTTCCTTTTTAACAGTAAACGTTGCTGCAGTTTTTTATAACATAGTAAAAGTTCATAAAAAAGTAAAAATGGTTTTAAATCGAATATTAGAAATACCAAGGTTCATACAAATCTCGTTATTTTCCAGGTGAAATACCGGAATTTTTTTTTAATAAAAAAATAAATCTAGCTCAAATTTGCGAAATTTCGTTTTAGAGAAGTTCTATAAGAAAATACTGGTACCGGAGAATTTCCTGATCTTAAAATTCCAGGATCCATACGAACCCTGAATACTATAAAGAATCAATTATATGTTTCTCATTAATTGACTATTTCTTCAGACTTCTGTGAAAAAAAAATATATCAATATAAATTGTTTTTTTGAAAGCAGGGTTGGAAAAATGGGCCCAGCCCAGAAAAACCCACCTGAGTTTTTCTGGGCGGGTCCACCAACAAAACCCCACCTGGGTTTTGATAAAAGTGGGTTTTTGTTAAAAATCATTTCTGAATCTGCAAATCCTCCTAATAATAGAAATTTTTCTTTTAAGCCCAAAAGATAGGTGGTTTCTTTTACAAAATCACACAGACAGTCATATTTGTGGTAATCAGGGGATAGTTTATTTCAGAACATTTTTTTTTCAATTTATTTATTTATTTTATTAAAAAAAAAAAAAATAAATAAATAAGTGTGGCACTCGGGAACTGCCGCGGTAAAGCTATTGCATAGCATTTTTTATCAAAACTTATACAATTATGATTATTTATTTATTTTTTATATATGTAGTTTTTTTTTTTCTGTCTTTGATACTAATTCAAGTTACACTTTTTGAGCGTGATGACCGATAACAATTTTTTTTCCTTTTATTGAATAAATGAGAAGTTAATATCCTTTAAAATATTTTTATATCTTACAATACATGTAGGTTAATCAGGAATTTTTTATCATTGAAACTATACGTTTATGGTAGCTGCAATAAAAAAACATCAGTTTGAGTCTTGAGATTCTCAAAATATCTGAAAAATACCGCGTCACTGTCTGCCGAAGTCTACCGAAGGATACCGTGCCGAAGTCTGCCAAACTGAAGCGATGTTAGCCGGAGTGTTAGGTTTTTTCTCGTTACGGAATTTCTAGATTCTTTCACCGCGCTCAAAGCCCGCGATAAATGCTATGCAATACCTGAATAAATTACCAAACAAGATTTGGCCGCGCTGCGAAAATTAGATCGCGAGTTATAAGCATTTTAACTTTTTCGACCCTCACCGTGGGGGTCTCCTGTCACCAAAAATTAACACTGTCTCATAATAAATTACCAAACAAAATTTGGCCGCGCTACGAAAATTAGATCGCGAGTTATAAGCATTTTAAATTTTTCGACCCTCACCATTTTGCGGGTCTCCAATCGCCAAAAGCTACATTATCCTACCTTGTTTTATCTTAAGACGATTCTTTTCTATACACATTCTATCAGGAATTTTTATTATTGAAACTATAGACTTATAGTAACTGAAATAAGAAATATAAGTTTGAGACTTGATATCCTCTAAATATCTGAAAAATACCGCGTGAATGTCTGCCGAAGTCTACCGAAGGATACCATGCTGAAGTCTGCCGAACTGAAACGATGGTTAGCCGAGTGTTATGTTTTTTTTCGTTACGGAACTTCTAAATTTTTCTCGTTACGGAATTTCTACATTCGGTCGCCGCGCTCGAAGACCGCGATAAAAGCTATGTAATAGCTTAAAAATATTTCAAATAAGTTACGAAATGTAATACATAATAATTATAATTGATCTTTTTTACAGTTTACTAGTCAAAATCATATTCACTTTAATTTTTATAGTGATACTAATATTTTTTTAGTAATTTTTCACACTGCTCTGAGTCTAGTCTGTTCTGTAATTTAGACTATATGGATCCAAATGTAAAGAAAATCCTCTTGATGGAAGCAGAGCTAGATGGAACAGAATGCAGATATTGGAAAAACTACAAAAATCAGAATCTAACTTGTTTTTCTTTTGCTGTATTTTTCCTTTAAGAATCTCCCACCATTTTGAAGCTGAGAATTGTGACATAATACTTTCTGAGAAAAGTGATTTAGGAAAATAGTCTGTGTCTTTAATTTTAAATGCCAATATCGCAGGTAACCACTCTGAATGATACTGCATTATCCATTCACCAGTTTCTTCCTCTTTTGTTAAATTAAGCCTTTCCCATCTAAACTTTGCATCCATTATATTAAGTAAAAAAATGCTCGGTCCCAATGATCTGTTTGTAGCATTTTAGCATAATTTCCTTGTGTTATTTCAATTCTTCTGATTCCATCAAATATCTCCAAATCTTAACAGAACATGACAGTGTGGTTGTATCTTTTTGCAGCTCATCAAGAACTGAAGATATAATTGTTAGCACCTTTTTTAAATTCAAACATACTCCTTCCCTCAAATACTACTATTTTTTATTATTAATTTTTGTAAAAATCTTAAAATCTTGCTTGATTTGTTTCAAACTTTAAGAGAGCTTAGCTTATAACATACGATAAAAATTTATAAAAAAAATGCTGTGTCAAATGCTATTTTCTGTAATAATTACTGCAAAAATTTGAATTTCTTGCCTTAAAATGCGACCCTCTCGACTTGTATGTCTACAGATAGGTTGTTTAACAGAGTTTTGTTCAAATGTATTTTTGTTAAGAATATAGCTCACTACCTGGGATTTGGGTGCTTGAGAGCCAAAATCGATGCATCATGAGTGTGACACTGAGAGACAGAGTGTGAGAATTTAGGGGTAATTAGGAATGAATAATTATACGTACCGATAAAAACGGAAGTGTGAAACGCGAAAAAACAGACCGTTAAATACTCCATTTTCGTACTGCGTTTAAAGATTTTCACCCTACGAACACATGTCACCTTCTAAATTGAAAAACCCATTAAGAATTCTACTGACAGAACGTTTTTACACGATGGAAAATAACATGATATACGACCCCTGACCTTCGTACGATCCCATGGTGCATGCTATGTGATTCTTATCTTATTTTAAAGGTTGTTTTTAGAATACAATTCTAAGGATAAATACATGTATGTTTTTTAGTATATCACCGTGTTATATTAGTTGCATACATTGTATTAGTTGCAATAATGAAATGGAATGCAATACATTATTTTCATATAAATTAATGCTTAGTAAACAAAATATCAATATTTTAAGGTAGATGAACGAGATTTTCTAAGCAGTCTTATTTTTCTTATTATTGGAGAGTTAATCAATAAAATTGCGACAACATTAAAATTTAAAATTCTTAAAGTTTTTTAATTTATTTTGCTATTGTAATTTTTAACTGCGTTTCTCAAAAATACTACTAAAATATGTTAAATTCTATGGAGAGAAAAGAAAATAAAAAAATAAATAATACTATCCGAAATTATGAATAAATATCATTATTTTTAGTTTAAATATGTCTATTTAACGGTTTTCAATTTACGCTTTCCGAAAAAAGTGCAATGCAAAGCAGGTTAATATGATTTAGTTCTACATTTACAAAAAGTTTTATCCAAAAGCTGATATATTTTCATATTATTAATCTGTATGAAATAATATCATCCGAATTCGTTTAAAATGCAAGTAAATGTAGAACTGGAAATATCATGCCATGTAAATAACTTGAGATTTAAAGCATGTATTGAATAAGTGTACAAGACATATATTAAAGTTTTGGAATAGTTTTTAATCAAAAGTAGGTCAGCCACCTATAGAACTTGACGACAATCGCATGGTCGAATTCTATTAAGGCAGCAATCGAAAACTATTTTTCTTCGAAGACATTTTCTGATTAACTTTTAAATATAAGCGTGTTAACTTCAGACACAACCATATTCAAGATATTTTTGTAATCAAATATTTTTTTTTATATAAGTGATTAACATCTGGAATTATAAGTATATAATTCTCTCAGGAAGACGATTTTTTCTCCTTTCTTGCTCTTTCGTCTCTGGAAATTAGGTTCAAAACGCCAAATTTGACTGAGCGTTTGTTCCCCAAAAAGAAAAAAAAGTTGCATCATTTCTGAATAAGGTCATCTGCTAATTTGATACGTTTATGAACAAAAATGAATTCAAAAATGGGTCAGGAAGTAGCCAATTTGCATTTGAAAAAATGCTTAAACGCGAAATAAACAAGCATTAATTTGACAATAATGTAAAACTCTCCAAACTTTTATCCAAAATAGTGCCTACATGTCTCAATTTTCTATAATTGCATCAAAATCACTTAACTTGCTAGGTGTATTTTTCATTTTATTTATATTGTAAATTCCAAATATTATAAGTTTAGAATAAAAAATTGGATAAAATATATATTTCCGGAGAACAAAATTAAGGATGTATTGGCTTGTTTGTAAAATTTATAGATTTGTCTACTGATCTGAAAATCCCGTTTTTCTAAAATCAATTTATTCATTGCCTGGTTTTCTCAAATTTACAATCAATTGGAATATTAATAAATTTTTGAAGTGAAAGTTCTATATTAAAAAGAAAGAAAGAAAAAAATCAATTGTGTTTTTAGAAATTGCATATGCAAATACAATAAACTTTCTGTAATGGGCACTCTGTGTCAGAAGGAAATTCATCCTCGATAAGATTTTCATGCCCTGTGAATTTATAGACATAAGAGTAAAATTTGTCTAAGGTGAAATATTGTCTACTGTAAAGGAAAAAAAAAAATCCGATTTTGATCGATTTTGCCTTAGAGAAAGTTTATTCTATTTAAAATCAAAAGTTAAAGTTTAGATAAATAAAAAAAAAGCCAACTTAAGAACTAAATATGTAAGAAACTATGAGTAAATTCCATATGGATTATCAATACCCTCACTCACGCCTCCCTCCTCCTAAAAAAAAAAATAAAAAAAAAAAAAATAAATAAAAAAAAAAAAACCCTGAGAATTCTGTTGCACTTTGAAAAAAATTACACACAAAATTGCCAAATATTTTTAAAACTTTAATAAAAGCTATAACACACATTCAATTTCCGATAGACTTAGCAAAATTTCCAAATATAATTTGATTTGTCCCCCCCCCTAACCAGTAAAAAGTCTCAGCGATGGCCCTGCATATTCCTGTGGAATAAAATCCTTTAATAATCGTAAAATATCTTTAATACTATCATATTTCTCTCATATTTCATTTAAAATATTATTATTTCTTTTTTTATCAATTATAGATCAAGTAGGATTTACTTTATTTTAAATTTTTAATTATAAAGATTTACATTTTACTGTACAGATATACATACCTTTTGCTTTCTTATTTTAGATAAATATATTTTCGTTTCCTTTTGTAATATTTCAAACACAATTGCGCAATTAGTTTCTCACATACTCCTGAAGAGTTCAAATATTTTCATAAGATGAATAAAGATTGTTTGTTTGTTTGTATTTATGTCGGCCAATTATCTACGCTGTGGGATATAGGCCCTAAGGGGTGGGATGGCCTCCGTGGGGGAGGGGGTCTTTCTAAGGGAACCTAACCCATATTTACGCAATGTTCGAAGAAAACCACGGAAAACTCCGAACGGTTAGGACGACGGTCGCGATTGGGTTCGAACCCAGCACCTACCGTTTACCAGTTTGGAAGTCAGAACCTCGCGGCCACTGGTGGCACCTAGATGAATGAAGAATCGAACACCATATTAACGTTGTTGCAAAGGTTGTGTATGCAGGGGGTGCAGAAAATGTTTCTACTCTCAACATTTCCCCCAATCCGTATGAAAATTTCCCCAAAATTTTACGGCATGTTATAGATAAATGCTGTACTACCATATGTATAGAAAATCAATTTTTCCATTATGTCTGAACTTATGCACAAGTATGTGAGGAAGAGTATTTCTGAGTAAAAAAAAAATTCTGAAATTCACACAAAATTTTCTAAAAGGTTACAGCAAAGGGGGGGGGGGGGAATCCACTCCCAGCATTATTATTATTATTATTATTATTATTATTGTAGCCTTTTGACTAAATTCGCTATATTTAGCGATCGTTTGACGAAATTTGTAGTCTTTGCTTATTAACAAATGATCTTTTAACAAAACAAAAAATTATCGTTTAGCAAAATTTATTATTGTTTTGTGATCCTTTGTTGGAATTTGCGTTTATTTTGTGATTTTTTGACGATATTTGCAATATTTTAACGAAATTTGCAGATTTTTTTTGCCCATTTTTTGGCGAAATATGTGGTTGTTTAAAGATTTTTTTGACGTAAAATGTGGTTTTTTGCGATCTTTTGTCAAGATTTGTGTTTTTTTTTTTTTTTCATTTGTAGGTGAAATTTGCGTTCTTTTTAAATTTTACTTACGAAAATTGCAGTTTTAGCAATCTAATAATGAAATTTGTGGTTGTTTCGCCATTTTTGATGGAATCCTGCGATTTTTGACAAAATTTGTGGTTGTTTTGTGTTTGACTAAATCCGCAGTTTTTTTCGCGGTCTTTTGTAAAAATGGGTGTTCATTTTGTAGTCTTTTGACAAAATTTGTGTTCATTTCGTGATCTCTTGACGAAACTTGTAGTTCTTTAGACAAAATTTGCAGTTAATTTGGCGATCTCGTGATGAATTTTTTTTTTTTTTTTTTTAATTTTTGGACAAAGTTCACGGTATTTTTTGTATCCAAATTTTCAGACTGATAAATTTTTTTTTTCTTTTTTAATTTTCAGAAAAATTTTAATTGATTCACCTGTGACATATGGTACACATGAATTTTGTGAAAGTCGCCATATGGATCTTTTTGTTTATAGTGAATTTTCTCTGGAATTATGGAATTCGTTGTTAAAATCAAAATCAAATATATATGTTTCTGCAAAAATTCTCTGGTTGGTTAAAATTTCCCCCCGATCCTAGATCGCCGGATCGGACATATTCTGTACCCCTGTGTGTATGTTGTTTATAATTGATTGCTATAGGAGTATAAAAATTAGGTTATTTTTAAGCTTCAAAATTATCTAAATCATCAAATTTTCTGTAAAGTTCTGTATAATTATAGAAAAATAAAAAAATAAATAAAATCTTAAAATTTTTATTTAAAAAAAAATCTTTAAAAACCAATTTTATGAGGTTTTTTTCTGGCTTCTCAGATTTTTTGATGATACGTTTTTTTAGATTCGATTGTACTCTTTAAGGCTATTCTAAAATCTAAAAGCGCAACTTTATGACATAAATTTTAATTTATATTTGTTCGGATATGCATGAAAATGATGCTGTTCAAAAACTATGTTATCGGAATATTTTTCTGGTTTATTTTCAAACGCAATAGATATTTTCAGAAAATAGTGTCTAAATGGGCGTTTTTAACCGAATTTCTGTGAAGAAGAAGAATACTCATTTAAGCAGGGTTTAAAAACGTATTTGTCACGTGATCAAAATCGCTGTTAACTTAAGAAGTCATTTATTCATCAAAAATGGAGATACAGGTCGATTCCGATTAGCTTCCATAGTCAGGCCATCCAGTTTTATGTATTTCTGTTAACAAAATATATTGTAAATGTGTTTAAAATATCTGCCTACATCAAATTTGCTGTTTTGGGGAAAATTTTCGAAATTTTTTTTATTGTTTGATATGAAGGAGCAATCTTTTACGATTCCAAATATGTTTTCATTTCATTTCTACTATTATTAGAAAAGGAGTTATGGCAATTTTAATAAATATCAAAATGGCCATTTCTGTGAAAAGTTTCGAAATTTTTTTTATTGTTTTTCATGAAAGAACAATCTATTATGATTCAAAACAGGGCATAAAATAACATTGAAAGTGGGCGACACTAGTGTCGCCCAGTACCAAGATATTGTCGCCCAGTGACAGATGGTAGTGCCGGCAATTTTTTAATATAAAACATGGGAATAACATAAGCTGATTCTGTGATGATTCTGAAATGATAAGAATGATAACAACATTCGCCATAGCAGTAAAATAAAACATTATAGCACGGTTACAAAATGCTGATTGTTTTGCTATCCAAATAGATGGTTTTACTGGATACATTATGGAATAATAATAAGTTTGTTACAGCACAATTGGTTTCCAGCAGAACAAAAAATGAAATCGAATGTTCTAGGAGAATTTAAATTAAGTAAGCGAAGAATAGAAGGCCTCATGATTTCTGCCATGATTGTATTTGATAACTTTGTTCTTGAGACCGACGCAAAAAATAAGTTAGCAGACTTAATTTGAAATGGGATAATTGCAAACAGAGGCAAGAACAGCGGTTTCTAGATCCGTATGAAACAATATTTGAAGAGAGACTTGCTTCTTGTGTCGTGCGTTGCTCACAGGTCCGACTTAATTTAGTTATGTCTCATTTGGAATTATCAGTTATCAAAGTTCAGCATTCGAAATTGAATAGCTACACTTTATTGAGTTTCTGCCCCAAGCTTTTATGAACTTGCAAAAATAAAAGGAACAGAAAACCAAAGTACCTTTCGTTTCCCTGCATTTCTTGAAGTTCATGGAATACTTAAAAATCGTGTGACAAAAATATTCTCTCATGAAAAGCATTATGAATCATCAACTCGATTTATCAAAACTAAACAAGCATCTCAGCCTGTGTTTCTTCAATTACAGAAAATGAACAAGAACGCCTGATTTGTCTAATGCCTGGATCTTATGAAGCACTTTGAAAAACTTTAAAAAGACAATCAGAATTCATTTATTACACTGATAAACAAGGTTTCTGTTTCTAACTAAGCATCTTCTTACTTTTATAATTTAGGTGGTGCTGCGAAAGAATATGCCATTAAAAAGTTTCCATCACCCACAGATTTTTAAAAAATTCAAAATCTTGAAAATCTGAATTTATTAGTATTTATTCAACACATATATCTTATGAAATTTTTCGTTTGGTATTTTAGTCATGACAAACTTTTAAATAAACACTTATAAAGCTTAAAATTAATATTTAAAACACTGAAAGTATGCATTG
Organism: Maratus speculifer; assembly: GCA_964019185.1. Taxonomy (NCBI): domain Eukaryota; kingdom Metazoa; phylum Arthropoda; class Arachnida; order Araneae; family Salticidae; genus Maratus; species Maratus speculifer. Next base: position 69,252,161 of record OZ025289.1, on the reverse strand, counting down.
TTTATAAAGTTTCCGAAAAAATAAAGAAGAATTTTTATAAAAAGAAATGATATTAATAAGAAATGTTATACTTTATGTAGCGATAAATGTCTTATGTGTGGATGCTCTCTTATAGGCCATTGTTCCGAGTTATACTGACATTTTAAAGCAGACATTAAGCCACTTATATTATTACAATAACATAAATCATATTTTCTTGAAAAAAATGTCGAATATTTCTTATGCCAGTCTCTATAAATAGATATCTTTGTATTCTTTTTCAGGAGATTCCAACCTTGCAATCTAAGTAATTCTGAGTTTTTCTTTGATAAATTTAAGTCTGTAACAAAATCATTTAATTCTTTTTGAGTAATTAGGTGTGGTTCTTTATTTATGCCAGGAGATTAGCTCATATCAGTAGAGGAAGTTTCAGTTTCATCAATTTCCATTTCTACTGCTGCATTGTCATATGTAAAATCCTCTGGAGGTTTCGGTATTTGTAAATCATCATTATGTAATGCTGGTCACATTGCTGAATCTAAGTTCGGGTACTTAATTTTATGTTTCCTTCTTGCAGCGAATCCTTTAATTTTTGTAATACATTAGTAGCAGTCAGTTATATGATCCTTCGGCATGCGCCATATCATGGGTATAGCAAAGGACATACACTTTTTTGTACCTTTCATCCACGCCCGGAGGTTTGTAGCACCTCGTGTACAACAAGAATGAGGTGCCCATTTCTTATCTTGTTCACCTACTTTATATCCAAAGTACATATGATAGGCAGTGCTTATTAAAGGCGTGAAAGCACATCAATGTTTTTTCAAAGTTAACTCCCCACACATAGCAAAAAGAATCGGGTTCATTAGCGCATCCTCTAGACATGTTTTATATGTTGTAGAGGAAAATAGGATAATTATAATCAAAATTTAATTAAAAAGTCTTGCAGAACAAAGAAATAGTAGTACACTCGGCCCGAAAGTTTCAACTGTCATGGATTGGCGTTAAAGTCAAATACTGTGGGCTAGAGCTGTCTGTTCAAGGTCGCTAACATAAAATTTATTAGGGGCAGGGGCCTCGCTAGGGGGGGGGCAGGGGGGGAACCTCCCCCCCCCCAAACATTCCCAAAAGTTGTTACACTTGGCAAATTTCATTAAAATTTTAGTAAAAACTGTAATATATTTCCTTTTTTTTGATAGAAATTGCAAAAGTTACAACTCTAATTGGGAATATTATTGAACTTTTTACAAATAAGAACTGTATTACATTTTATAATTGTGGTAACTTGGCAAAATTATAAAATAAGTTGGCAAATATGAAAATTTGACTTGGCAATTTAAGGTTTTCTCCCCCACCAATAAAAAGTCTTCGCGATGGCCCTGATTAGGGGGGGGGGGGTATCTGTTTCTACTCTTTTGCTGTATCTTCTATCGTTGTAATAAGAAAAAGGAATGTTTGTGTGAATCAAATACATGAAAGAGAATAATATAATATAATTATAATGCCTATACGATGCCTACATACTCCAAAATGTATAAATGAAATTTCTCGAAATTGGAGGGCGATAGAAAATTTTTATAAACATATTCTTTTTCAGCAGTTTGAAATCTATAAGAAACACCCAACGTATATAGAGAAATAGAAAATTCATAAAAATTTGTTTATCAGTGTTATACTACCTGATATAGATTTCATATAGTAATAGAATTGTTAAAGAAACATTTTTATGAATGCTTTGATTCTTATCAAAGATGGATGTCATCCCGGGGGATACGAAGAACAGTCGTCGAGGAAGAGAGTGATTCGGATATTGAAGATTCACATACGTAAATTTAACCACCTTTTTAGTTTCTATCAAGAGATGTTAGTCTGCAGAGAAAAAAGAACTGTATTAAGTTGTACAAAATATGTTTCCAAAATATTGGAAGAGGTTCAAATGAGCATCGCCTTTCTATTTATAATATTCACGTGTCCATAAATTTTTAATTTGAAGGAACTTTTAATCTTTGGACTGCTTTAATAGTTGGCAACAATTTAAAATAATTTTATTTTCTAAAATATGTAAAAAATATCTCTCGAAATCTGAAAATTTGACTTTAAAATCGAAATAAATCCTCATAAGATGAGTCAAATTAAAAAAAAAAAATAAATGCAGTATGCAAACTCGGAACTTTTAATATATAATATGATCTAAAAATGATTAAATTATTAAGTATAGTTTTTGCTCCTATAAAACTTTTTTAATGGAACAATTTTGACCAACTTTAAAATTAAATATCTTTGTAAATCTGTATCTTTGCAATCATTCAATTTTCAAACTGTCTCCACCAGCGTATTTACCAAACATATCTCTATAATACCATTAATTTGCATATTTTTGTATGTAACAGTTTATTTTAATATTAACAAAGAAAGACCTATAACAAAAAATTCATTGTCAGCAGCAATTAGTTACTTTTTTTCTTTTTATTTCTTTTTATTTATTTATTTATTTTATTTTTTATTTATTTATTTATTTATTTATTTATTTTTTTTTGAATAGACAGATTAAGTGCAAAATCTGTTTTCATCTTTAGTTCTACTCTTTGCTAAGTGCAGTAATTTGCAAAAGTCAAAAGATATTTAACCACTATAAGCATCATTGATTTGGTATTTTAAAGATGTAAAAATTGTTAACAAGGTATTTTTTATTTCATAGTTTTGAAACATCAAGAGAAATAGCTGTTTTCATGATTATTTCCAATTTGAATCTAAAATGTAACTAATAAGGTTCAGAAGTTAATTAGTCATTCAGTACTCTTATAATTTAGTTTTCTGTTACCACAGGTGAAGAGGGAATTTACCAAAATTTGTTTGGGAAAAATGACAAACCTATTGTCGCCCAGTGAAAATTTCTTAAAATATGCTCTGATTCAAAATATGTTTCAATTTATCAGTTTTAATTTATAATTCAGGATATTTAATACTTTTACCTGTATTCGAACAATTTGGAGTATCAGTTGAACAAAATATGATCATAAACAGTTTTAAAATTGATGATGAGCGAATAAAAAATTTAAAAGTCACTTGCTATCCTCTGCAAATCTTACCAGGAAAACTAAAAGTGCTAATAAGAAGTTAAAAATGGTTAAATATGAAGTTAAAAATGTGTTAGAATATAAATGTGGTGCATTTTAAGTGTATAAATTAAATGTATTAGATTTTTACAAGAAAATACATGCATGCGATTTCTGGAAAATTTTTTCTTTTTTTCATTATTTCTATATTCGATTAGCTTCATTACAAAAACAAGTTCTAAAGATATTTAAGTGAAATTTGGTAAGTATGTTTTCAATATCACTCACGATGCTCTGAATTATGATCTAAGCTATATATGATAATTTAATTATTTTATAGGCTCAAATATGAAAAAAAAATGGTAATTTTTACTTTAAGAAAAGTATTTTTATATATTTTGAAAATTTTTGGTTATTTTTCAAGATATTGTAAAACTCTTAGTTCAGTGCACAGATAAGTGTAATAAAAGTGTGCAGCATAAAGGAAATTGAAATATATTTATTTGAATTGAGTGTACGCTGTCTGGCGCAAGCATGATATTTTGCTACGAATAAAAAATTCAAATCGTCCCTCGCTTATACACAGAAAAACTTACCAGGAAAACAAAAAGAGTTACTAAGAAGTTAAAAATGGTTAAAAATAAAGTTAAGGAAGTGTTTGAATATAAATGTGATGAATTATAAGCATTCAAAAATTAAATATTCTAGTTTCTTACCTATAAAAAGAAATCATTAAATGCGATTTCCGGAAAATCATTTTTTTCGCTATTTCCATGTGCGATAAACTTAATTACATATAAAGTTTTAAAGATATTTTAGTGAAATTTTGTAAGAATGCTTTCCATATCACTCACTATGCTCTGATCTGGAATCTAAGCTATATGTGATAACTTAATTATTTTATAGGCACTCGAATATGAAAAAATGGTAATTTTTACTTTAAAAAAATGCACTTTTTTACATATTTTGGAAATTTTCGGCTATTTTTGAAGATATTGTAAAACTCCTAATTAAGTGCGCAGATTAGTGTAACACAGAAGTGTGCAGGATAAAGGAAACTGAAATATATTTATTTGAATAGAGTGTACGCTGTTTGGCGTAAACGTGAAATTTTGCTAAAAAACAGTAAAAATCCCCAATTTTTTAAAATATTAAAAAGATATTGCTAGGATTTTATGTTTTCTTATCATTCTGTAATACAATAGAACTAAAAATTATTATATTTTTTCAAAACTATCCTTAAAAAAAAAAAAAAAAAAAAAAAAAAAAAAAGTACTACGCATGTAGGGGCAGATACCTTAAACGTTTTGTGCTTGTTGAATAAAGCATTTGAGAGCAAATAGCCTTTAAAGCCTGTTGAGAAACTCTTTCAATAAAAACTTACGTATCGTCTGTATTTCGTAAGTTCAAAGAAAAGTGTATGCACAGTTTAAAATTTGAAATTTTTGCTGCATTGTCATTCCACCGCTTTTATAGAAAACGACGACTTTACTTTTTTATGGAGCATTCTCGTAAGTCAAAATAGAGATATTCTATAAAAGCGATGTAGTAGCGGTGCAGCAAAAGTTAGAAATTTTTAACAATGTGTTTGCATGAAAAGTAGTATTTATGACAATATTCAGTATAGTTTTAAAATCACGAATGCATTAGTAATAAGTTGCGATTTGAGATAACATTTACGTTTGTTTTCTATTCTAAACTAGAGTGTAAAAATATTGATTTTTTAAAATTATATTATTTTTTATTTAACTCTGATTTTTAAATAAGTAGTTTCATTTGTTAGTAGCATGCAATAATCTAGCATGAAATAATAGACATTTATATTGTGCAATAATTATGTAAAACTACATTAAATACTAGTGATATTTACAATAATCAGAGTAAATATAATGAATAGCCAGTTATATCTGAAATCCTCAAAACATTAAATAGCAGCATTATGAGCACTCAGTGAGAATTCCCAGCATTCAGTGTTTAAGATAGTTTTATCAACTTTTTAATCCATAACATTTTTTTAATGCATATAAATTCAAAAAAAAAAAAAATATATATATATATATATATATATATATATATATATAACCATTAATTGTATTACAATATGAACCATTTGAATTTAAAAGAAAAATAAAACCACATTGAACAAGAGGGAAAAATTAAATAAAGAAAGAAAATGAATACAGGTGGGATTTTTAGAACCAAAGCAGAATTATCAAGTCCCAAATACTTTGGAACTACAGATGAAGTGTGTGGTTTTATCTTCGTATTAGCCATGAAAAGCAAAATAATACAAATTTGGGGCTACTAACATACATAAAACATAATTAAATGAAGAAATAACATTAAAAAAAAAAAAAAAAAAAAAAAGGCACAACAAAATTACTAAATTGGATAGAAAAATTAAAAGGTGGAAAAAATAAAAATAATTATCGTACACGTGATAATAATAAATTGATAAATAAATTAAAAGCAGAATAATTTGATATTAGAAAAAATAAACCATACACCATAATTTATCCTATTAAGATATAAAACAAAATCATTTAATTCGACTATGATATGCTGAACTCAATATCTTAATTTAAGATGATTATATGTATATGTATATATATCTAAAAAAGGTTTTCTTTGCTTAAAATTTTATATCAATTGGTTCTTTTTTACGTTTATTATTATTATTATTATTATTATTATTATTTTATAATAGCAATGCAGCCGGTGTCATTCTTTCATTCTTCTTTAGCCTTTAGTATTTGCTATAAATTTATTATTGCAAATATAGAATGAGAAAATAAGATTTTGGCTATTTTATTATTTTACTTGCAGAAATTTATTATATTTTCTGTGTTTGTTTTTTTTTATATAGAAAAGCATGAATAATTTGTTTATTTTAAGGCTATTATGACATTGCAAATTATATTACAATTAAATATAATTTTTAATTGAAGTATTTTTGTGTTATGTTAGAAAAAAACTAGGCCTTTACGTACTTGCTGTACCTGAGCTTTTAAGTTATAAATTAATCTTAAAATCAATCAATCAATCTCTCTCTCTCTCTCTCTCTCTTGCGATCAACTCTTTATGAGAAGCTGCCTTTCAAAAGATGAGATGAGCGAATTTTGGCTCAACTTGAGTTATTTTTTGGTTGACATTTTAAGAGAGAATAAATACATATAAATATAACTTTTTTATGGGCACGATAACTTCTTTAATTCGGCTCAGATCTCTTCCAAACTGCTACATAAAATCAAGGCGCAAAAAATCTCGGTCACGTTCGGGAGTAGGAATAGGGAAGGGTTTTGTGAAACCCGTAAAAACCCCATAATTTTTTAGTTAAAATAAATACTATCAAATCAGTTTAAAGTTTATATTATTTGTAAAAAAATGAGCCAAAGGTTTATGCATGACAGATTTTGATAAAATTAAAAATGGGCTTAAAGGGCAAAAAAATAAATAAATAAATAAAATAAACTAAACTAAAATAAAATAAAATAAAACAAAATAAAAATAAAAAAATAAAAAATAACTTTAAAAAATAGAATTTTTGGAATTAAAATATCACAACTTTGTCAATTCTCAAGATATCAAATCCAACTAATTTTTTTTATAAATACTCTTAATATTATCGAAAACTTTTGTATTTACAATTTTTGATAAGAGTAATTCTTTTTGCAAAGGAAAAATTAAAAACGAAAACAAAAACAATAAGGGGGAAGAAGAAGAAGAAAAAAAATCAATAACTTTATCAGTTCTTAAGATATCAATTCCAAATAAATTTATTATACATCGTCTTAATAATATCTACAACTTTTATGATGACACGTTTTTGATAGGACCAATTCTTATAGCAAAAATAAATTCAACAATAATAGGAGTTGAAGAAAAAATCTTAAATCCAAACTGCTTACATTCTGACCCATTTTTAAATTCGTTTATAATTTTCGTGATTTTTTTTTTTTTTTTTTTTTTTTTCTAAGCAAGGAATATGAAAGCTACCTCTTCCTACCAGCACTGACCGGAAGGACTTTTTTATTACATCACTTTGTTCTCCTGCATCACTTTAACCTTCAAATGCATAACTGGACATTTGAATTGCTATCAGTTCTGAAAGGAATCTCATAAAGACCAGCTAATTCATATTTCGGTGTCGGATCTATTTTCTTGCAAATTACCTTTTTATTTCTTTGATGACCAGGCTATTACATTTATATTATGTCTAAGTGGTTCAATAGAGCATATTGTAACTTCTGGTACAAACCAGGAAAATAGTTAAAACTTTTATATATCATTCCTATATGGTTTACATCCTCGATATTTTTATGAAAACAGAATTTATAGATAAGTTTATTATTGAGGTTTGCTGAAAACCGTTTTCTTCAGCGATAATTCGAATGGTTAAATATTAAGCTCTTCAAAGTATTTACTTGAACATACTTTAAAGCTAGTCAAATAAAGCGTTCAGATCAAATGACACGATTCCATCGTAGAATTTATTGTTCATAACTTTTTCTTATGTAAAAATGTATCATGCAAATTTTACATTAGATGAGATTTAAAAATATGTTCTGATTCATTTTGAAACATAAATCATGATATTTGCAGGCATAACCAGAGGCGGATTATTCATTAAACTGAGCAGTCTAAAGTCTAGGGGCCCGAACGAAAAGGGGCCCCAGTACTAAGATTTTCTTTTGGGTTTTCTCTTCATATTGAACTAATATTTAGTGCAAAAGAGGAATGAATTGCAATATTCTTTGTTGTACACGTTTATGGATTTTTGAAAGTTTTTAAAACATAGATTGTATTCTGAATACTATCCATTTTTAATTTCTTCTATTTCCATAAAAAAAGAGAACTTTTTTGACATGCATTTATGATAGTTATACACAGAACCGCGGCAATCAAGCCAAGATTTTTTAAGCAACTCTATGAAAAATATATTTTAAAGACTTTTTAAAGTTTGAATCAAACGGTGTGTCAATTTTCAGCCTTTAATTTTTAGATCACAGCCTATCTAAGCCTGAGAGCTTATGCACCGCCCGTTTTGTATGTATGTGTGTAATGCGATAACTCATGATAAAAATATCCGACTTACTTAAAATTTTGGATATAGGTTTATTCTGATAAGGCGTTACCTTGATTAGATTTTGGGAGTGCACTTTATAAATATAAGAAGGAGAACGGGGGCTAATGCCTCCCCCCTTACTTTATATAAATGTGTTTTTCATGCAGAAATATCAGATTTCATTTAAATTTTAGGTACAGGATCATTCTGATAAGGCTTTTCAATGATTACTTTTGGAAGTTCATCGGATAAATATAAGGAGCAAAGAACGGAGACAAACCCTCCCCCCCGTTAATTTAGATAAATGGGTTCTTCATATAGAATTATCAGATTTCATTCAAATTTTAGACATAGGATCATTCTGAAGAGGGCACCTCCATGATTAATTTTTGAAACTCAATGGATAAGTATTGGGGACGAAAGCTTACCCCCCCCCCTTTTTTTCAGAAAAATGGGTTTTTAATACAGAATTATCAAATTTCATTCAAATTTTAGATAATGGATCATTTTGATGAGGTGCCTCCGAGATTAGTATTGGGTGCTCATTGGATAAGTATAAAGGGGGGAATGGAGGGTAACCACCCCATAATTTAGGTTAATGTGTTTTTCACGCAAAATTTACCTATTAGCTTCAAATTTTTGATATAGGTTCATTCTGATAAGACGCTTCCCTGATTTGTTTTTGGGATTCATAGGATAAATATAAAGGGGGGATAAGGGGGACTACGCCTCTTAATTTAGGTAAACGGTTCTTCATGCAGAATTAACCGATTTGCTTCCATTTTTGGATACAGGTTCATAGTGATAAGCTTCCCTGATTAATTGTGGGCTTCTTTTATTAATTATAAAAGAAGTTAAGGACGATTACCCCCCTTAAGTTAGCTAATGGAGTTTTATGCAGAATTATTCGATTTGCTTTAAATTTTTGTATGTAGGTTCTTTTTGTTAAGTTGAATGTCTCAATAGTTTTGGAGGTTTAATGGTTTAGTATAAAAGAGGTAAAGGGGGAATTTCTTCTTAAATTACATAAATGGGTTTTCATGCAGAAATATCCGACTTGCTACGAATTTTGGATACAGGTTTATTATATGATAAGACGTATTAGTAATAAGTTTTTGAATTCAATCATTAAGTATAAAAAAAAAATGTGGGAGGCTATTTTCTCCCTTAATTTGTTTTTCGAAGGTCATTATTATATAAGGCTGTAATAGTACAATCAGTGTGCATAGCCTGTGATCTCAATATCATCAGTTTAACTGGTCAATATTCTTTTTATTAAATTTGCAAATCAAGTACCGAATCAGATTTGTTTTAAAAGATGCTATATACATATTAACATAAGAAATTCAATTTTTTATATGGTCCTTGATTTCTGAACTATTCTCTTCCCTCTACAAAGGACGTTTAAAAATATTATACTGTTTTGCAACCAAAACTTATTGAATTTTTTTTTAATTTTATGAAAATTCAATTTTTTAGATTATCTAGATCTATTATGAAAATCAATATAACTATAACTTATAAAATACAGAAACAGTATACAAATTAAAATTCATGTTTTAATATGCATACAGCTTCTTGTAAAACAAATATACCATACATAAAATTTGTACTTAAATTTTATAATCTGATTTATGATATGATCTAAAAGATGTATATTTTGAATCACTCGAAATATATTTCTTTGAATAAATGATAAAGAAGTCCGCAAATATGTCAAGCCTACGGGCTGGTGTGGTTATTAATCCGCCTTTGGCAAAACTATTGAATTTTTCATTATCTAAAGATTATTTTAAAATTTATTTTATTATTTATTTATTTATTTTTGATAAATGAATTACATCTTAAGTTATAAATGATTTTTTTTCCTCGTGATTACAATATCATGAATAAATTCATCAGTAACTAAACTTTTCACATCAATATTTCCCCCTTTTTTTTCTTTCTCTTTTTTTTTTTAATAAATGACACAGTTTAGAGTGTTCTCACATCGTGATGTATCATATCTTTTGACATATGAAACATTTAAGTGTTCTATTAATACATGCATGAAATTTTCAGACGGTTCTTGATAATGATATAATGTGTTTAATTTTCTTTCAAGTAAAGTATGTTTCAGATTATGCCATCAACACGGAAATTTAAATTAAATGTTTTAGCCGTATGGCATTTCTCAAATAAAAACTGACTACTTTGACAAATTTTTAGTTCATTTTTGTTCTTAAACGAAAGAAAGGGGGCAGATACTCTTATTCGAAAACTGTGCAATCGAACAGTTTTCTATTCTTGAATAAAGGAAGAAGATATTTTAAAGAACGTTGTCAAAGAACCGCTTTTGAATACGAAAAAAGAAAAAACTGCCATCATGAGAAAACAGCTGTTTATAAGTCATGATATAAGTGATTTATCGGAAAACGAAAAATCTTTGCATAACAAATCATTGAATAGTTATGTCTCCAAGTATTGTGTTTTTATGTCTTTAAATGAATCCGTTAATGTGCCAGTAACTCTTGTGTTGTATAGAGCAAATATTTTTTTCCTTTTTTAGGGGAGAGAAAGGATCACTTTAACAGTCATGAAAATAATTACATCACAGATGTAATCTGTTGTAACTGAAAATCTTTCATGATATCTGAAATTTCTGATCAATTCTTTGAAAACTGATAGAGAATACCCAAAAAGCACACATGTAAGAATAAAGGAAATTTCGTAGCACTGTCAGAACGTTCCGCATTATTGAATTGTGAAATGGAAAAGATGGAAATTGGCAATTATAAAATAAGTTAATACTAATTAAATTAACTTATGATTTTAACACTTTTCGGCATAACTGAAATGAAATGTTAATTTCTAAGATGCTTGTTTGATATTTCCTTCCAGGTTGACAGGTAGAGGCAGTTCTGAATTTTCTAACGGGCTGGACCGACAATAAATAAATAAATTAAAATAAAAAAAAAGAAAAGAAATTAAACTGGCCTTGCGGGCCAGGCCGAGCAAATAAAATATTTAGCGGGCCGGACTTTCGGGACGGGACGTATCTTTCTAGCGGGGCGTCCGCCGTCCGGCCCCTAGTAAGATTTGTGCAAAAACGATAAAATGTGAACTATTTTTAATGAATATGGCTTTAACGAGAATAAATATAAATGTGCGTCACGAGCCGATTTTTATTTGACAACATCAATATAGAGATGTACGTTTTACTAGATCGGCATCGGACAGTACATTGTATCTAATCCGGGCTTAATATTTTTTTTAGCAGACTCGTTCCTGGCCGAGATCAGGCTTGCATTGCTTTTCTACATATAGTCGAGCCGGGTCGGAACCAGATTTAATTGCGCTTACGATGTATAGGGCAGACAACAAGATTTGTAAAAATTTGAATAGCGATAAAGAATTTATACGTTAATGTAATCTTTGGAAATATACTTCTTAGTGGTTCTTAAATTCATTTCACAACAGCGCGAAAGTCTGACACTTTTTCTGACTAATTTTTAACTGTAAAGATATAAAATCAACAAGCCTGACTGTTGAAAAGATTTAGAGTCGAATAGCGTTTTCTATTTTTGATAAATAAGATACTTGTATACACTTGTTGAGATATAAGAGATTCTTGTCATGTGGTTGGAGATTTTTTTTTCCCTTCCCATGCTGTCGCTTCCGGAAATTCGATTCAAAACGTTAACTTTGATAGCATTTTCTTAAACTGCTTGTATAAAAAAATGGATAAAGCCATTCGACTACATAGTATCTTAATAAAAACACATGCTATTCTTATGCGTTTCCGAAAAAAAAAATTAATTCAGAAATGTATCAGATTGCCTTTGGATTTGAGAAAATCATTAATAAAATGATATAGAAACATATTCATAAATTTTCTTTTTATTTTGAAGCTTCAAAAGTTTTGATGTTTTTAACTTTCTCTTTTTCTTTTATTCTAAACCTTATTTTTTTAATGAATCTTTATTTAAATGTTGAAAGTCTAAGAATATAAATAATCATTAATATTGCTATTGTGCATTTTCTGTAATGAATATATACAGTAAAATCATTCCATAAATGCATGTAGTAAGTATGCGGTATTCTTTAAAAGAAAATTAATTATATGATAATTTTTTTTTTTTTTCGAAATAGAAGTTATGTCGGCAAAATTATGCATGGGCAAAAATGACTATACGACGCATGTCGCGCGTCGCGCTCTTTCTGCTACTGGAGATGTTCCCTCATTGGTAAATAAGGAGGAAATTAGCGAAGAAATAACAAAAATCATCAATTTTTTAAAAATAAAAACGTGTATCAACACCTGTATTAAAACCTTACTCGTAATTTTTAATATTTGTTAAAGAGAAATAAAAAATATTTATTAGATCTCATAATTTTTAGTTTTCAAACGGAAGGGGGGGGGGATTAAAAAATTCTTTTATGAAAATCACATCAGGAAAAACTGAATCTTTTTTCTTTTCTTTTTTTATGTTTGAAATCCTTTTCTCTAAAAACAGTTTGGTTAAAAAAAAAAAAAAATTCTAAAGCAGAGCGATGGGATTAAGCTAGTAGTTCCTTACATCAATATTAAAGAGCTCAAACACTTATAGCGAACATGTCTACAAATTTTGCGCATATATAAGAATGGCTATGTTAACGTGGGAAGAACTTTCGCACTATTCAGCATTATTGTTTTTTTTTCTTCAAAAACAGCTTTAAATAAATTTCAATCAAAATATTGCAGAATAATAATTTAGTATATGAAATATTTTCTCAACACTATTTCATTTTTACATTCTATGCAAAAATCCTTTTTAGTTAAAGTGTGAACTAACTTCAAACAATGATGCTGTATAATTAAAAGTTTTTTTTTTCTTGTATTGTTGCATGGCAGATTTAAAAAAAACATTGTAACGTTAGTTGATAAAATTCACAATGTATATACCGCATTTCATGTTATAAACTGAGAATGACATTTCTACATACAAACTTAAAAAACCGAATATTTGTGTTATTGGGTGGGTAGAAATATTTGTTTGAGAACCGCTTTCAAAAGTAAAGAAGAGATTACACATCTGGACCACTGGTTTCCCAGATGTTCTTGAGCCCAGATAAGATCATCTTTCTTAAGGGACTGACCATTTAATAAATAAAGTAAACATCAAGGGGAAAATGCATGACTTTCGAAGACGTAATCAATCACCCGGAAAAAAAAATCATTCCCGCTGATAAAAAGGGAAAAACGGAGGAAACAAAATGGCGTTAGTTTTACTTTTATCGAAAACAGCAGAAGATTAATCACTGTGCTCCGCCCCTAATTTGCTAACCTGCCGAAGATGTCATCACCTCAAATTAAAAATAATCGATTTTGGCTATGGCGGGAAGAGGCCACTACCTGGTAGTGTGTGCACAGTATGCCTGCTGTACAGTGCTGTATGCAGTAGGAACCTACTTTGAGATATGTTCGGCACGACATTTGCATATCAATTACAGATTTATTTAAAAGGAAGGAACCATCTGTGCATGTGCAGCATCCTCTACATGGGGTTATAGGCAGCGGCAGGGCCTGACTAATGCAGGGGCATGAGGGGCAATTGCCCCGGGCCCCCCGGCTAGAGGGGCCCCCCCAAGGACAGATGTAAGCTTATAAGTTTTTCGTTAAGAGTTTCAAATGATAAAAAATGGACAAAAGTGACCAAATTCTTTTTTTTTCAGTTTTAAGGAGCTTTCTCCTCCTACCCCCTCTGTTTCTGGGCCCCATGCCCTCTTAAGGTCTCACATTTATCCTTATACTTTTGAAACCGAAAAAAATTGCGTCCTATAGTTTCTTAAAGTTATCTTTCTTCTGCTATTATATACATCGATGTGAATAGCATTTGAAGTTTACGTACACATACCAATATGAATTTTAGTTTTAGTCACTTCAGTATAATTTATGAAAAATTTTAGAATATAAGGGGGGCCCCCTAATAATGTTTGCCCCAGGGCCCCCCACTCTCTAAGTCGAGCCCTGGGCAGCGGACATACAATTTGAGGTGTGCATCTAAATTAGAGATTTATTTAAAAGGAGGGGCCCAGTAGTGCATGCTTTCGACCTGTTATGCGGCGGCATAGGCAGCGGGGATCCTGTTCAAAGTTTGTTCGCTTCGAGATTTATGTATAAAAGGACCAGCCCCGCTAGCAGGCAAAGCCAGCTAGTTTATTATAGTTACTAATTATTATGACAATTTTAATTATTATAGTTATTACAAAAATGAAATTAATTATTTATTGTGATAACTAAAATATATTTAAAAGTGATAAGAACTCACTTTTACCACTTAAAATAGCATTAAGTTAATTATAATAGTACTGTTATTATTAGTATTAATATTATTAATTAGTATTAATAGTCAATAATGGTATTAATAAGAGTATTAATAATAGTTAATAATGGTATTAATAAGTGTATTAATAATAATCAATAATAGCATGAAAATTATTTTATATCAGTTAATAAACTTATTCTGATATTAGTTTTAAGTTTTCTATTATATTAATATTAATACTAATATCAGAATAGAATAAATTTATTAACTGATATTATAAATAATATTAATTAGTAATAAATAGATCAGATCTAATAAAAAAATGCAACTTAATAAGTGTATTTTTAAATGAGTACACACATATTATTAAATATACAAATATACAGAAAAATTACTAAAACCCACAAAAATTCAGAAAAGCCCACAAAAACCCAGAAAAATCTACAAATACCCAGAAAAACCCACAAAAACCCGGGTGGGTTGGGTTTTTGTACAAAAACCCGGGTTTTTGCCAACCCTGTTAAAAAGGTATTTTAATTAAACTATGCATGACATAAACTTTTAAGGTTTAATTTTAATATTTTCAGAATATAATTATATTTGTCATCAAAAAATAAAAATAAATAAATAAAACTTGATTAAAACTGAATCACGAATCTCAAAGTTATATTTTAAAATTAAATATTTCTACAATATTCAAGAACTTCTGTAATAGTTCACAGCGTGCTGTTAAGAGGCCGCTGCAGTGAAACTCCCCGATCGCGAAATCTCATTATGGGAAAACTTTAAAGCTTGATGACTCATTAGCTAATATAATTATTAAAATACCGTTTCAACATCAGAAAGTGGACGTCAGATGCCGATGATATGCATTTTTAAAAATTGTCTACATAAATTTTAAGTATCTTTACGAAGATGATAAAATTTAATCAAATGTAAGTTTCAAAGTTTACAGGGACTTTTTATGTAACTTAAAATTTACAAAAACAATTTTTAAAAACGCATATAATCGGTATATGATACCTTCTTTCCGATGGGGAAAACGGCATTTTGATAACTTTATTAAGTAATGAGCCATCGCGCTTCGAAGTTTTTTTCCCATAAGTTAATTTGGGATTTCGCGAACGGGAAGATTCACTGCAGCGGAGCTACCTCCAAGGAAACTCAGTAGTCAATACCCTTCAATAGGCGAAAAATGACAAAAATATCAATTTTCCAACCTTTTGCTTAAAATGCCGTATATACAGTGTATAATTGATTTATTTTAAATAATCAGCTCGAAATGCAGAGTTTGTAGACAATATATATATATATATATATTAAAGAACACGAAAATTCTTTCAAAATTGGTTCAGGGACATACTTTGAAGAATGGAACACATTAGCTAGGACGTCGTATTTGCTTGAAATGTTTATAAATTATGAAGTTAATGGTTCGGTTTCTCCATTAGGGGTTATAAGATTATCAACAACTTATTTGAATATAAAAATAGAAGTTAACTGAAACTATAACTTTTAAGTATAAAAACTTTTCCTACTAATAGCTGCTATGTATGTCACTCTGTTCATTTCGTGTTCTTGAATTTTATGATTTTCTTTTTAAACTTTTCGTCAAAGTAGGATATAAATTTATTTCTTTTCATTTGCTAATTCACTTTGTATATATTATTCATAAAATTTGCTAAACGGATAATATTTGCCGGTAAATGTTTCAGAAATGTTTTCCAACATAGTCAAAGTTCATAAAAAAATTAAATTAAATTAAAAGAATGTCAAATGTTTTTAAGTCAAATATTAGAAATACTAATGTATGGGTCTCGTTATTATCTAGATCAGGGCTGTCCAACGCGGAGCCCTTTTAAAGATTTTCTGTTATTAAACATTTTAGTAGTAACATCCCATTATGAAGAATGCTTTCTTTAAAATCATTAATATTTTATCAAAGATATTTTTAAAACCTGTGTTTGACACACTGTTGGCTTGCCGTTGTACATTAAAACCCAGAAACAAACTTTTAAAATTTAATCATGCATATTTTTGAAATTTTTAATTACTGTTTATCTAGTGTAATTATGATAGTTAAATTTTTTAACCGGATGATAGTGATAAGTCTATGGGGGGGGGGGGGGGGTATTTTCAAATATCTCGCTCAAATTTTAATATTTTTACAATTTTTTTTTTTTTTTTTTTTTTTTTTTTTTTGCATAGGATAGCTGAGGATGATCTATAACCGGGCTAGTTTTTACACTTTTCATTTTGATTTCAGATTTTTCTAAAAATTATTATCTGAACTTTCGGAACCTGTTCTAAAATTGAAACCATCCTAATATAAAAAATATTTAATCAAAATCGAAAAAGTGAAAACTAACGCGGTTGTAGATCGTCCTCAGCTATCCTAGACGGAAAAAAAAACATGTAAAAATATGGAAATTTGCGCGAGATATTTGAAAATATCACCCCCATAGACTTAGCATTATCATACGGGTCTTTTTCAGATACTCGAGTGGCGTCTTAAGAAGAGAAAAATACACGTTTTCACCTGCCCTTTCCCCCTTTGAAAATACACGTGTATGAAAGCTCAGCTTTTTTTCTTTTTACTGTTGTCACACTGATCCATTGCTTGTTTTATCAGAAGGATGAAAGGGCTAAATTTTTCTTTCTTGACTTTTGAAATTTTAGAGGGATTTTTTTTTTCTATAATTTTGCTTAGAAAAAAATAATAAACAGTGCAGAATGATTTCCATCTATGAAATCACCTCAGTCTATCCCTTTGAAACCACCCGCATGGTTTGGTCACTATCATGCTTGTCTGTTTTTGTACTTTTCATAAAACTAATCCAAGCCTTCAAAATAAATCAAACCGTATTTTCGCATTCTAAAAGAAACCTAGCAATAGCTATGATTTTCCTTACTTATTTGTTATTATTGTTATTATAGACGCGATTAAAGTTTCTGCTCCTTACTCTATAAACATTTTTGATTTAGAATTCTAATAAAAACTAGTCGTTGGGGGCCATTGTAATACTTACCCATCATGGATATACATAAAATAATATATACACTATATTGCCATTGATTATTGGACACTTTCGAATTTAGACATTTTGTTAAATATCTAGAAAAATACATGAGGAATCATCTCGAAACTCTTAGTGTATAAATATAAAAGTATAAGTCATACATCTCCGTGAAGATATTTTCCCGAAACTCTATAGGGGACCGTCAACAAATTAAAAAAAATGAATATCTTTTCAATAACCCTGTCAAAACTAATGTAGCAAAAGCGCTCAAACTCTAGATTGTGATTGAATGCCTTATTGTAATACGCCTTGTTCATTTTTATTGCAAATAGCATGCATACTCGCAGAGTAATTAAGGTTTTTATAAAAATGGTCCCAAATTTTTCCAAGTTTTTTCCTTATAATTTTCAGAGTTCTTAATAAAAAATAATTTTTTTTCAGAAAATATGACAAACAACATTGCACACAGTACCCTGTAATCAGAATTAAAAAATAATAAAAATTGTACGAAAAATTAGTAGGTTTACTAAATAATTTTTTACTGCGCATGCGTCAACGATATCAAAATTTCATTTGCATATTATGTTAGCTAAATGTATAGAGCAACTTTTGTCAAAGTCATAAAATCATAATTTGAAAATTCTGAAAATAATCGTCAATTGAATAAGTTGAAAATCCGTTATTCTCAAAATGAAGGAAAAACAAGAGGGGTCGTATCCATATATTCATTGATTAGTGTCAATATAGAATACACAATACGGGATGTACATTTGGATAAAATCCCTCATTTTTTTGCTTCATTTTGGAAACAACGGATTTTGTCCTTTTTCTATAGACGATTACTTTTAGAATTTGCAAGCTATGATTTTGAGACTTTTACAAAAGTTGCTCTATACATTTAGCTAACATAATATGGAAATGAAATTTTGATATCTTTGACGCATGCGCAGTAAAAAATTATTTAGTAAACCTACTCATTTTTCATACAATTTTTATTATTTTTTAATTCTGATTACAGGGTACTGTGTGCAATGTTGTTTGTCATATTTTCTGAAAAAAATATTATTTTTTATTAAGAACTCTGAAAATTATAAGGGAAAAACTTGGAAAAATTTGGGACCATTTTTATAAAAACCTTAATTACTCTGCGAGTATGCATTCTATTTGCATAAAAATGAACACAGTGTATTGCAATAAGGCATTCAATCATAGTCTAGAGTTTGAGCGCTTTTGCTACATTAGTTTTGACAGGGTTATTCAAAAGATATTCATTCTTTTTTAATTTGTTGACGGTCCCCTATGGAGTTTCGGTAAAAAATCTTCACGGAGATGTATGACGTATACTATTATATTTATACACTAAGAGTTTCGAGATGATTCCTCATGTATTTTTCTAGATATTTAGTAAAATGTCTAAAATCGCAAGTGTCCCATAATCAATGGCAATATAGTGTATATATATATATAAAAACATGTGCAAGCTATTTATAAAAGGTATTTCAATTCCAAAATAAAATTTAAACTTATATTTAAGTATTTTTAACACATAGTCATGCTTTATTAATGAATTGCTGATGAACCGATTTCGATAAATTATATAAAACCCCAAACTAATCAAGTAGTACTGAATTGCATAAAAGAAACATCCTTATAGCTCCAAAAATAATATTCATATTCCCTAACAGTTTATTGCGTAGGATTAAGCGTCTTATTTCCAATTAAAATATTCTTTGAATTGAATTTTGAATGAAATACAGGGTCATGAAAAATCGAAGAATGTGAAAAACATGATTAAAAATATCTTGCCAACTAATAATCCGATAGACATCGTTCTTTATGCAAAATTTGTGTTATTTTATTGCCTTTTATGTCCATACCTTAAAATAAAAAAATTTGAAAATTTTTGTATACTTTTCATTAGAACGAATTATTCGAGAGTCCGAAAAAAGTAGTTTCGGATAATCGAAGTAACTGATATTAAATATGCTTTATTCTATTCTTACATACTATGCACATACAAATTTCAAAGTCTCTATCTCTATTTGTTCGGCAGATAGAGCGTTTACAGGCAGACAGACACACAGACGGACGGACGGCATTTTTTTTTTTTTTTCTAAAAGTATGTTTTTTGCAATCTTCAGTATCTGAAACGTGTTAATCCGTCCAAAAAAATTAGAATTAAATTTATGTAAAAAATTAAATGTAAAAAATTAGAATAAAATTTAAATATAGTTCAAATTCGCGCATTTTCGCTTTATTTATAAATAGCTATTTTCTACAAGAAAATACTGGTATAGAAGAGTTTCCTGATCTGAAAATTCTAGGACCCCGAACGAACCCTGAATACTATAAAGACTCTTTTAATTACTGTATTTACTCGTGACCCCCTAACTTTTTACTTCAATTTTTCACAAAAGCCAATCCAAAGAAGTGACCTGCCAATGCGAGAAAGGAGTGAGTAAACAAAAACAAACCATTTAGAAAAAAAAAAAACTTAATGATTAGTTATTATTATTTGTATTTTATTTATATTAATATTTGTAGTCAACACCCCCTATAGCCCCTATAGTGGGTTTTATTGGTGTTGAGCGAGTCTAGAGGTCTACACGGGCCCGGGCCTGGCCCGTGGCCCGTACCCGGCCCGGCCCGCGGGCCGGGCCGGCGGAATCGTTTCGAATTTTCTAACGGGCCGGGCCGGGCCGGGCCGGCAGAATCAGAATAGTTTTCTCAACGGGCCGGGCCGGGCCGGCAAAAAAATTGAACGGGCCATACGGGCCGGGCCGATAAAAAAAATTTTGGGCCTGCCGGCCCGTTCTGAAGATTTCAGCAGAAACGATAAAATATGATCTATTTTCAACGCAAATGGTTTTAACGAGAATAAATATAAATTTGCGTCACGACCCATACTAGTTTGACAGCATCAATATAAAAATGTAACTTGTACAGTGTGAGATCGGCATCGGACAGTTAAATTGCGTGTAACCCGTTTTGATATTTTTTTAGTTGACTCATACCGGGCCGAGATCAAGCTTGCATCATTTTTCTACATATAGACTTGCCGGACCGGAACAAGACTTAATTGTTCTCAAGATCTGTAGGGCAGACAACATGATTTGTAAAATTATTAACAGCGATAAAGAACTTATGTTAGATTAATCTTTGGATATATATTTCTTGATGGTTTTTAAATTAATTTCTCAATAACGCGAAAGTTTGACACACTTTCAGATTAATTTTTAATTGTAAAACCATAAAAGTGATAAGCCTGACTATTGAAGGCATTTGGAATCGAATAGTATTTTTCATTTTTGATGAATAAAATACTTGCATAAATTTGTTCAGATACACTAATTTCTCAAATGGTTGCAAGTTTTTCTCCCTTCCCATGCTATCGCTTCCGGAAATTCTATTGAAAATGCTGACTATAACAATAATTTATTTCCTTTCAGTATTCTTAAATTGCTTGTATCAAAAAACGGTTAATGTCACTTGATTATATAGTTCCTGAATAAAGATACCTGCAGTCAGAGTTGGGCAAAATACATCGAAAAATCATTTTCGATACAAAATACAAAATACATTGGATTTGAGAACCTAAATTACAAAATACAAAATACTTTTCAAAAGGGAAAATTCAAAATACAAAATACATGTATTTTCAAAATACATTCAAAATACAAAATACATTTTCAAATTTTGAAAATTGCTGGACGTTACAAAGTGCTTTTTAAAAACTGATTAAGTTTTTGAAATTATAACATAACTTACAAAATAAGGAAAACTAGAAAAAAAAATCATGCGTCCAGCATAGATTATGAAACATTTTCCAACACATTCAGAATACTGTAACAAAACTTTATAGTTTATTAAAGAGAATGATAATGTCTAAACAAAGAATTTGAAAAGGCGTATAATGCACTCGAAACCCAATTTCTACTATTTGTATCAATAAAAAAATTATCGGATATATTTTTTTTTGTGTGTGTGTGTGCGGTTCTGTATATGATTTATGGATTTGTATGTACATACTACATAGTATGTTAAAAGCTTTTCAGTTGAACGAATATTTCCCATTCAGCAATTTCCGTGAATTTACCAAATGTACTTGAGCACTTTTGTACAGCCCTGCATACGATCTATAAAATTTAGATACCCGAAGTCATGTTAAAAATATAGTTCAATTTAAAACGTGTATCATAACTAAAAACGTACTTCTAGCAATTATTATTCATAGCCTTCAAAAGTTTAATTATTATTCAGTTTCTTCTTTAGCCACATTCTTTTATGCACCCCTGTAAATGAATGTTAAATTGTATGCACATCATATTGAACAGTAATCGTCATGTCGTATACTTAGTGTTATATGTAAATTTCAGCATATTTAAATTAGTATATTATTATTAAAGTACACCACGAATTATTTTTTCCCATAGATCATAATGTAACGAAAGTCTTTTGTGTGCTCCTATAAATGAACTGTTGATGCT
The DNA here is from genome assembly GCA_964019185.1 of Maratus speculifer. Lineage (NCBI taxonomy): Eukaryota > Metazoa > Arthropoda > Arachnida > Araneae > Salticidae > Maratus > Maratus speculifer. The sequence goes on along the minus strand of OZ025289.1, from coordinate 69,230,267 downwards.
ACATTTCATTTTCAATGAACATGCCATACTAATGTCCAATAAAATCTTTGAATTTTATGGAAATCGGACAGTATTTACGCGAGTTAGAGCCAGTGTTGAATTCAGGGGGTGGCCTGGAGGGTTATTCCCCCCCCCCCCATGAGCAATGAAATGCCCCCAGAAAATTCGAGATTTTGTGCTTTTAATGGTCAAAAATTGCAATTTCTCCCCCAGAACTCTATAATGTCGCCCCCCGCCCAGAGCCACAGAAGTCACTCCCGGAGAAAAGTGTCTGAATTCAACACTGGTTAGAGCACGGACAGACAGACAAGCAAACCGAATTCATGAACACTTTTAAACTTATTAGAAAGTGTTTAAAATGAAATGAAAAAGTGTCAAAATGAAACAAAAAAGAAATCAGTTTAAATTCTAACAGAAAACTCATTTCATACAGAAACAAAAGTATTTTCAAAAAGGATCATTTTCACTTTTGACTTTTACTCCCTTTCGGCAACGTACACATGCGGCTCATTTTCGGGTGTATCGAGTAAGAAATAAAAAAATATTGCCCTGTTAAACTTTTAGCACTGAGCTCACAGGCTATCCGCACTAATTATATATTACAGCCTTATTTTTTCAAGGAATAATGCCCCTCGAAAAAAAAAATTAAGGGGGGATTAGCTCGCCCATTTCCATACTTTATACTTAATGATTGAATTCCCAAAACAAATCAGGGATACGCCTTATATTAATGAACCTAAATATAAAATTCGAAGCAAATCAGATAATTCTGCATAAAACCTTTTTTATCTTATACTATAATGCGAGCAAAAATTGTGTGTGTGTGTGTGTGTGTGTGTGTGTGTCTGTGTGGGTAAATTTTATCTCAAAAACGGCTCTAACGATTTTCGCAAAAATTTGGATTTTACCATTTTCAGGCACGAGAAGACCATTGGGCTAGGTCACATGTTCGGGAAAATTCGATTATTGGGTCATTTTGGGTCATAATGGGTCAGGATCAAGCTATTTATATCTAGAGAACGGCTGGATCGATTTTAAGGAAATTTTGTATCCAATCGTTTTTTGGCACGAGAAAACAATTGAGCTGGGTCACATGTTCGAAAAATTTTGATTAGTGGGTCATTTTTGGGTCATTGTGGGTCAAGCCATTTTTATTTAAAAAACGGCTCTAACGATTTCGACCAAATTTTATATTTTATCGTTTTGGATTACAATAAGACCATTGGATTAGGTAACATGTTCGAGAAAATTCGGTTAGTGGGTCATTTTTGGGGTCATTGTGGGTCATGCTATTTTTATCTAGAGATTTTCTCACGCAATTTTGACTAAAAATTGCATTCTATGGTTTTTGGGCACGAGAAAAACATTGGGCTAGGTTACATGTTCGAAAAAAAAATTTAATGGGTCATATTGGGTCATTAAGTGTCTGGGTCAAGCTATTTATATTTAAAGAACCGTAGAATCAATTTCATCGAAATTTTGCCTGTAATAGTTTTTTGACGCGAGAAAGCTAATGGGCTAAGTCACACGATCGAGAGGTTCCGATTATAAGAGTCATTTGTGGGTCATGATGGGTCATAATGGGTCATGGTCAAGCTATAGCTAAAGAACAGGCGGATCGATTTTAACGAAATTTTGTATACAACATTTCTTTGGCACGAGAATACTATTGGGCTGGGTCTCAGTTCGAGAAATTTCGATTACTGGGTCATATTGGGTCATTAAGTGTCTGGGTCAAGCTATTTATATTTAAAGAACCGCAGAATCAATTTCATCGAAATTTTGCCTGTAATAGTTTTTTGACTCGAGAAAGCTAATGGGCTAAGTCACACGATCGAGAGATTCCGATTATAAGAGTCATTTGTGGGTCATGATGGGTCATAATGGGTCATGGTCAAGCTATAGCTAAAGAACAGGCGGATCGATTTTAACGAAATTTTGTATACAACATTTCTTTGGCACGAGAAAACTATTGGGCTAGGTGTCAGTTCGAAAAATTTCGATTACTGGGTCATTTTGGGTCATAAAAGGTCTGGGTCAAGCTATTTATATATAAAGTACGACAGTATCAAATTTAATGAAATTTTGTATGTAAGTTCTTTGACACGAGAAAATTAATGGGCTATCTCACATGTTTGTGAGATTTCGATTATAAGAGTCATTTATGGGTCATGATGGGTCATAACGGGTCATGTCAAGCTATATCTAAAGAACATGTGGATCAATTTTAACGAAATTTTGTATACAACATATTTTGGCACGAGAAAATCATTTGGCTAGATGACATGATCGAGAAATTTCGATTAATGGGTCATAAAGGGTCATAAAGGGTCTAGGTCAAGTTATTTATATTTAAAGAACGGCAGGATCGAGTTTAACGAAGTCTTGAGTGTAACAATATTTGTACACGAGAAAACTAATGGGCTAAGTCACATGTTCGAGAGATTTCGATTATAAGGGTCATTTGTGGGTCATAATGGGTCATGGTCAAGCTATATCTAAAGAACGGGTGAATCGATTTTAACGAAATTTTGTATAAAGCATGTTTTTGGCACGAGAAAATCATTGGGCTATGTCACATGTTCGAGAAATTTCGATCAGTGAGTCACTTTTGGGTTATTCTAATTTTATCTAGACAATGTCTCGCGCAAATTTGACTAAATTTTATATTCTATTGTTTTCGGACACAAGAAATCATTGGGTTAGGTCAGATGTTTGAGAAAACTCGATTAATGAGTCATTTTGGGTCATAATGGGTCAAGGTCAAACTATTTATACCTAAAAATTGGCTCAATCAATTTTATCTAAATTTTGTATTTAACGTTTTTCGGCACGCAAAAATTAATGAACTAAGTCACATTTTCGGGAGATTTCGATATAACGGTCATTTGTGGGTCATGCTAATTTTATCTAGAAAATTGTTCTCACCATTTTGAGTATATTTTCTATTATATCATTTCCGGGCAAAAGAAAACCATTGAGATAGGACACATGCACGTAACAATTCAATTAGTGGGTCGTTTTAGGTCTTAATTGGTTCGGGTCATTCTAATTATGTATAACAACGACTCAGTCAATTTTACCTAAATTTTGCAATGGAACGTCTTTTGTTAGGAGAAGACTATTGAGCTCAGTTGCATATTAAACAAAATTATATTAGTGGGTCATATCGCTTCATTGCTGAATGCTGTCAAGCTAATTTTACTTAAGAAATGGCTTAAACGATTTTGATTCATTTTATACTCTACTGTTTTTGATTACCTGAAGACCATTGAGCTAAGTCACATGTTTTATCATATGTGATTAGTGGATCATTTGGGTAATAAGAGTCAGGATCACGAGACTATGGCAAAAGCCAATAAGTTGGCGATATTTGACAAAATACTGGCGAAATTTGGCCGAAAAATCGACTATTAAGGTTACGAAACTAAAACACATATTTGGCGTCATATGAAAGAATGTGTCCAAATTTGGTTATATCTGGCAAAAAATATTGTCTTTCAGAATGTGAAGAAATTTCTTATACATTCTTAATAGTCTTCGAGATGCATAATTAAACTAACCAGAGTCGAGCTAAAAAAGTGATTTGGATTGATGTCCTTTCGTTGTAAATTTTAAAATAAAGTAAAATTTATGAACATGTGCATACAAACATAGTTTTCTTATTGATTGTTTTTGTAAATAATACTATTATTAATAACATGTTTTACACCAATACTATATCGAGTTGAACACAAAGTTAATTTTGACCGAGCTGAGCTCGGTCACCCCTGCTAGTTTAATTTAAGAGGGTTAATCCCCCGTTCTCCTTTTTATACTTAATCATTACATTCTAAAAACTATTCACGGATTTGCTTTATCAGAAAGAACCTATATCCAAAATTTAAAGAAAATCGGATAATTCTGTATAAAATCTCATTTATGTAATTTAAGGGAGGTAATAATCGCCCGTTCCCCTCTTTATACGTAACAAAAGAACCCCAAAATTAATCTGAGAAGCTCTTTATCAGTATGAACTTATATCCAAAACTTGAAGCAAATTGATTAATTGCATGAAAAATTCATTTACCTAAATTAAAAGAGACAGCCCCAGATCTGCTTTTTATTCCTTAACATATGGATCTCCAAAACAAATCAGAGAAACGCCTTTTCTGAATGAACCTATATCCAATATTTGAAGGTTATCGGTAAATTCTGCGTGAAAAAAACATTTATCTACTTTAAAGGGGGGGGGGTCACTTCTGTTCCCTTCTTCTTTAAACTTAAGCAATAGAAACCCAAAACTAATCATGGAGACATCAGAATGATCTTATACCTAAAATTTGAAGCTAATCTGTAAATTTGGCTTAAAAAGCTCATTTATATACATTAAAGGGGGGGGGGGGTATCTCCTATTCCCCTCGCCCATTTATACTTAACCAGTGAACACACAAAACTAATTATGCAGACTCCTGATCAGGATGTCGCCTCATCTATATCTAAAATTTGAAGCTAATCGGTAAATTCTGTGTAAAAAACCCAATTACCTAAATTAAAAAGGTGTCACCCCTATTTCCCTTCCCCATTAATGCTTAACCAATGAAGGCTCAAAACTGGAGGCACTACATCAGGATGATTCTATATCTAAAATTTGAACAAAATCTGATAATTATGCATGAAAATTCCATTTATCTAAATTAAGATAGGGGATTATCCCCCCCATTCCCCTCCCCTATACTAACCTCATGAACTCCCAAAACTAATCTGGGAAGCGCCCTTTCACATAAACTTATATCGAAAATTTGAAGCCTATCGGATTTTTTTATCATGAGTATCGTGTTATATACATACAGAACGGTGCGGGTACGTAAGCTCTCAAGCTTTAATAGCTCGAGAGCCAAAAAATTATATTTACAGATAAAAACTTTTTTACCTGTTTTTTTTTTTTTTTTTTTTTTTTTTTTTTTTTTTTTTTTTTTAATGTTGCAATCGTTTTTCAAAGATTAGAAATTTTAACACTTTTGAAAAAATTGCGCCTCTTTTAGACGATTTTTTCCCTACGCTAAAAGTAACTAAACGTACACACCTCTAATATTTTTCAAGCTTATATCACCAAGAACAATTTCGAAAGGTTTTGACCAGTTAGAAGTTAAAAAAATAATTATAATAACATCGGAAATGTTTTCCATGAAAACTCTAAAAAGCTAGGTGTTTCGGCATATCTTTGATTGACTTCCGTTTATATTTTCACTACTATTACATAATTTTTCCAAAATATTAAATAGGGCTTGGATACAAACATATTTACAATTTATTAAAATTTCATAAAGCTCGAACAATAAGCTCTATTTATTTTATTATTATGTTCAGGAAAAAAAAAAATTGATATTTCAGGAAAAAAAGTAAGCCTCGAGCCCGTCCCGGAAAGATTAGTGATTAGGCCCGGCCCGATCCAAACCTTCAGAAAAAAATTAAGGCTCGTTCCCGGCGCAACCCGAGTGCCGAGAATGAAAGTCGGCATAGCTCGGCTCTGCCCGTGGCCCAATTCGGGTCCAGACCCGGACCGTGCAGATCTCTATTGTATGCCATGTCTTATCACAATAAAATTATTCTCTTGACGATTTTCATTGGGAACGTCAAAAGTGTTATTCTTATTTAGCTCTTCACGAGCTTTTATAAATGATAATAGCATTACATTCCTAATGTAATGGGAAGAAAAAAAAAAGAAAAAAGAAACAATAAGAAGAAAGACTCTTTATGAGTCCTTCTTGTCTGTCACGGAACATTTTGTTTTGTAATTCTCGCAGTATAAGTAAGATTTATAACATTATTTTTGTAACAATTCAGCATAAAAGCTTCTAGAGAAACTATACATACTGTTCATTAACAGTCTTAATCATATCACTGGCTGAAAAAAAGGTGTTTATGTTAACATCCAGAAACGAATTCAAAGACTAAACAAAATGGAAAGTATTTCCTGTTGCGAATCTTTGATTTGCGGTTTACAGAACTGCAAATTTTGAAATCTACAAAAATGTATTTTGAGAGTATTTTCAAAATACAAAATACTTGGAAAAATCACTTCAAAATACATTACCAAAATACTTTCGCTTAGTCAATTTAAAATACAAAATACAAAATACAAATGTATTTTGAAAATGTATTTCAAATACATGTATTTTCGATACTGCCCAACTCTGCCTGCAGTGCGTTTCTGAGGAAAAAATGAATTTAGAAATGTATCAGAAAGGCGTATATTTGAGTTAACGAATGAATTTGGATTTAAAATCTTTAATAAAATGATATAGAAATATTTTTATAAATCTTCTTTTATTAAACAGCTTCAAAAGTTACGATGTTTTTAACTTTCTTTCTTTTTTCTTTTATTCTAAGCCATATTAATTTTTTGATGAATCTTTATTTGATTGTTGAAAGCCTAAGAATCTCAGTAATCACTAATGTTGCTAATGTGTATTTCCTGTAAAATATACTGTAAAATCATTCCATAGATATGTATGCAGTATTCTTTAAAAAAATCTTAATTATATGAAAAAAATCTGAATTTTTTAGAAATCGTAGAAATTGTAACGGGCCAAAACGGGCCGGGCCGGGCCTGTTTTCACTGATTTTTGTACGGGCCGGGCCGGGCCTAAAACATAAAAATTTAAACGGGCCGGGCCGGGCCCGGGCCGAACTTTTAAGTTTTACAACGGGCCGGGCCGGGCCGACAATTTTTTCCTACGGGCCGGGCCGGGCCTGGAAATTCCGGCCCGTGCAGACCTCTAAGCGAGTCCCCTTAAATGCTATTAAATTACCTCTCGCATGCAACTATGCAGCTTATGCTAGTGATCGCGATCAATGTGATAAGCTCAGACGGGAAAAGCTACGTCACACACGATTATAACTACAATTTGCACATAAAGTTTTCTGGCTCATTTATTTTAAATAGCCATTTCGAAATGCAGAATTTGTAGACAAATAAAAAGAATATTGAAGAACACGACATTTCTTTTAAAAATGGCTCAAAGACATACTTTGAAGAATGTCAAACACATTAGCTAAAATAAGAAATCGTCTTTGCTTGAAAAGTTTATAAATTATGAAGTTAATGGTTTGATTTTGCCATAGAATTATAAGCTTACGAACAACCTATTTTAATTTAAAGAATAAATTGACCGAAACTTGAACTTTTTAAATTTTAATCATTTTTAAATGTAAAAACTTTTCCAACTAATAATTGCTATGTATGCCACTCTGTTTATTTCGTGTTTTATAATTTTTTTTTTAAACTTCTCATTAAAGTAGAATATTTCTTTTAGTTTGTATGTCTGTTGATTCTGTTTGTGAGAACTGTTAGTAAAAACTTTAATTTAGACGGAATTTTAGTAGGTTGTTTTTGTGATTCATATGTTTGTTTGTTTTTTTGATAAATATCGCTTATACAGAAACTTTTTTATTTAAATCAATAGAATGAAATGGCGAAAAAAGATCACGTAAAAAATGAAGAAAGAAATCGAATTTTTCATCATCTACACAGAATTTAAGTTAAATTTGAAATTTCTAAAAAATAAACAAAAAAAAATAAATAACTAGATCTTGGTGCAATAGCTGTTGCACTGTTAAACCTTCACAGTACGATGTTTTATATTTTTATGAAACAAAATATTTAAAATCTATATATCGGTCTAATAATGGGAAAAATAATCAATTAATTTTAAAATTTTCAGCGAAAATTTGGTATTTTATGGTGTGTACCCTATGTACACAGCTGGGGTTTTAAAATATGGTACTGCTATATTTTTCAACTAAATCAGCAAATACTAATTAATTTTATCTGCTGAATATTCTGCAACTTTTTTTGTATTAATACTTTTAAGTATCCAGTAAAAATAATGAAGGTAAATTTTATTTTAATAGCTTGATCTTTTTTTTTTCCCCTTGAAGAAGAAGAAATTTATTTATTTTTTTATTTTTTTAAATCAAATACAGACATTTGACGTGGACAAAATAACTGATATTCCATTCTTTGGACTGTTTGGAACGTAACAGTACTTAAAACTAAGACCAAAGAATATGTACTCAAAATTATTCGGGGGGGGGGGGGGAGGGGAAAAAAACGGATTCATATTTTTATCTTCAAGTACATTTTTTTTCTAAGCAAAGCATAATAAAAGTCCCAAAGACTTTTAATGCATCATTGTTTCTAAATCAGTGATCAATACTTTTCTTTTAGTTATGATTCTCTAGTCATTTGTAAATCAATTCATTTCCAGATGTTCGTTATTGTGACTCCATGTTATTTCTGAATTATTAAGAAATGGAGGAAAAGGAAATTAAACATTATAAAACGGGCGAAGTCGACAAAAATGAGTACGTCATCGAGTTACGTGATGATATCATAAGGACAAGATTATTTGGAATGGACGAATGAATGACTGGTCTGCCTGCAAATGGATTTATTATTATTATTATTATTATTAATATTAGATATTTCTTGAAACACCTTGAAAGAGCTGACAAAATTTTGGGTGGCAGTTTGCAGCGGTCTCATTTAAATCGGAAGTCTCCCCATCCACCCCCATTTTTGTAGTAATTCTGTAAATGTCCTCTACTTGAGGAATTATAGTTCATTTTAATATTTTATTTGTATTTATTATGTTAAATATCTTATAAGATGTAATACAATGCTAGAGGAATGCTGACCATGTACTTACAAGTATTGTAATTATGGTCGCCAAAATTTATTATGGCTGGATTTGCATACAGAAGACTTTTTAGTAAAAAAAATTAAGGTAACCCCCATGTACAATGATGGATTGTTTATCCCACCCCTTCGAGCGCAGTTCATACAGCTAGGGTTGAAGCTGTGGGCGCAGTTTATGATCTCCTCCTAGGTAGGCGCACTCAGTGGCGCAGTCAAGGGGGTGATTTTAGGGTTAAAATTTCTCCCACAGCTAAAAAAAAAATCGTTAGGATTGCCGCTTATATTAATCAAAACCAAACTTACTATTTAAACGTTTTGGCGTATTTCGCAATCCACCGCTTTATTGAATCAGATTTCATTTAATTAGGTGATTCAATTAAATGGCGAAAATTCTACTTAAAACTGTGAAAGTGCAGATTATATGGATTAGTTAAGTAAAAATTGGTTATTTGAACTAAATCACTTTTCTGCGACGCATTATGCTAAAAGAATGATTTCCAGCCACACAAATGCTCTTTGAGTATTATACAGATTGAGTATTATACTTTGGGTATAATATATTCTAATTAGTACCACTTCTGTTAACCAGCGATTTAAATAACCGGCAATAATCTTTATCAGAAACTCCCCCCCCCCCCCCTAGAACAAAATTCTGCACTTGATGTGCACCCGGCAGCTTTTGGTACGAGATGAGCAGAGCGGGTCGCATTTCATCATGTCGATACTATCATGTGAACGTCAAAGAGTTACGGCCTGAAATTTTAGCACATTAAAGATACCGATCAGTAAAAAAAAAAAAAAATTCCGATTGCTGTCTGCCTCATGATATCTTGCCACAAGATTATCAGAGCGGGAGCCCTTATAAATGTTGATTTCAAGAAGTGGCCCGGGACGGGCATCCCCTCCTCGGAGCAGTGAGATGTCTCCGCCCGAAATTTTTTTCATTTTGTGTTTTCAGGGTGCAAAAAGTGCAATTTCCCTCCCCTCCCGGGAACTCAATAGTGTCCGCCTGGAGCAATGAAAATCCCTCCTCGGAGCAGTGAGATGTCCCCTCCCGAAAAATTTTTAATTTTGTGTTTTCAGTGAGGAAAAAATGCAATTCCCCTTCCCCCCGGGAACTCAGTAATGTTTCCCTGGAGCAATGAAAATCCCTCCCGGAGAAAAGCGTCTGAATTCAATACTGCTTCTAAACTGTTCGTACTCATTCAAGTTTGCTCGCAAGTGCCCATACATAGCAACTAGAGTTAAATTACAAATAGGGAATTTTTTCAATTTTAGAAGAAACAAATTTTTATCAAAAATATATTCATAGTGTTTGTTAAGCCATTAAAATTCAAATGAAAAAATAAAGTTATTCGCTTATCAGGTTGGAACTGAGGTTTTCCTTTTCATATTTATCAGCAGTGTTTTGGTGTTGGGAACAAACAAAATACCAAACAGCTTCATTTTTTATTTATTTATTTATTTTATTCACATGTGAGTATAGGTGCTGTCATCTTTGGTAATGTTTTTCCCAAAAAAAAAAAAAATACATATTAACTATTGAAAATTGCAATGTTCACATTCACATGTGCCTACTTCTCCCCTACACAATAAAGCTAGTTTCTTTGCAGATTGTAGTGTATTTTTTATACAGGTTTACTAATACAATAGATTTATAGAGATAATTCGATTTTTTAAATTTTAGATAAGGCAAGTTTTGAAATTTGTGTCCTCATATATAAGAATTTACAGAATGGTATATTTATTGTATTCACAAAATAAGTCAAAAATGCTAATAGCGAAAACATGTAATTGTACTATAACGAAAGTACACAAACATATCTCCTTTCATTAAAAAATAAAGATAAATAAATCATAAATTGCCAAATTTATATTTTAATGCATTATTTTGTGTAAAACTTTTAAAACATGTTTTTAAAAAAATATTTTGTCAAAAAGCGATGTGTCTAACCTTTTACAGTATTATGGAACTTGAAAACCAATTAATGTCGGATAACTCGAAGTTCATAAAGTACCTTGAGGTTTTCAAATCGTTGCAAGTCGCGTACTGGTCTCAATAAGTTTGCTTTTACTTTACGTGCTGCGATATTTTCCCATTAATATTTTATGAGGCGTTGGTAGTCGCTGGAACAAAGTCATCTCTGCTAGAATAACATGAATGATTAGCCATTCGTGTCTGATGTCAAGTGAGGAAGAGCCGTGAAAAAAGATGATCGAGTAAGAAAGAAAAAAGCCTTGATTTGTTTTTAAATCCTGTCTGATAGTAAAAGATACTTCCATTTTTGCCTATAATAAATATAAGATATTTCAGACATTACAGCGGGTGATTTTTTATAAAAGAAATAATACTAACATATTTTTTTAATTATGGGCAATAGGTTACAATTCATATTTAGTCCGAAAATTAATTTATAAATTATATATAGTTTGAAATTAATAAAAAAAAATCATATATATTAAAATGCTAAGGTAAATTTTTAATTCAGCGCAAAATGGATTAACTGCGCATGTCTAAAATTAAATCCAGAACCTATTCGGTTTTAGACTAAGGAAGGACGAGATCCGGATAGCCTAGGTTCACTAGGATAGCCCAGCTCCCAGAGATCTAAAGCTAGGCTAAGGTTCCTGTCCCTGCTAGTGAAGACATTCGCGAGCTAATGCTATTCCTACGGGGAGGTTATTTTCTAATAACTCGTTTGCACTCCGACATTTTTAAATAATTGTTTTTGCATTAGATAGCTGAGATTCTTCTCCACATCTTTCCTTTTTTACTTTTTCGATTTTGGTAGCAGATATTTTCTAAAACGGCACTTTCATTTTCGAAACTGGTTTTGAAAGTGAAACTAACTTTATAAAAAATATCTGCAATCAAAAACCAAAAATTAAAAAAAGTAGCGATGTGGAGAGGGGCCTCACCTATCCAATGAATTTTTTTTTTTTTTTTATGTCAAAATGGAAACGAGTTATTAGAAAATAACCTCCCCATAGAAATAGCATTAGCTCGCGAATGTCTTTGCTATATGGGGCAGGAGCCTTAAAGCTGTGAATATGAATCTGTATAGAGAATGTGTGTTTAACCCCTGCACACACCACGGTGATTTCTGTAATATTTTTGGCGATGATTTATTTCATTGATGTCATATTTTATTTCAGGAGGAAAAGTTATACGATTTGTATTTATTATTATTATTGTTATTTTTCGAATGCTATATAATTAAATAAAATTTAACACACAATATTTAAATCAAATTTAAGCTAAAATATTTTCTATGTAATTTCAATTAAATAAATTGAACTGATTTACGATTTTTGCTATATTTTCTGATCATTATCAAGAACATATATGTGTGTGAATCAAGAAAAGTTTGTCATTTTTTTCCGTAAGAAATGCAAAGGAACTCAGAAAGAAAGAAAAATAGTCATATAAGAACTATAAAAGAAATTTTTTTGATATCCATGGTTTAATAATAAAATAATATATGAAAAATTAAAGTAAAATTTAGTTAAAAAATATATATTATAAATTGTTAGCTACAGGCATCCAGTTTTAAGTATAGGATTTTTCGAATGAGAATAAAAAAAATAAAGTTAATGAAAACTTTTGATGTTCATGCCGTTAAAGTAAAAATTACTAAATATTTCTTGTGACCGGATGTCTTTCTTCGCTAATAAAAAAAAAAAAAAAAAAAAAAAAAAAAAAAAAAAAAAAAAAAAACTACTGTATACAAAAATATTAAAATCGGTTGAATTATCGAGAACAGTGTTGCCAGTGGGCTACTTTTTTTAAATTCAAATTTCTTGACTCGCACCACTTTTTTGAAACGGTAAAATTTTCTTTGTTCTCACCTTAAATAATGTAGAATTAAGTAAAGCGTATTTTACCATTGCAAAAAAGTGGTGCCAGACAAGAATCTGAATTTAAAAAAAGTAGCCCATCTGGAAACACTGATCGAGAATTGTTTGAACAATAAACTGAAGAAAACCGTTATTAAATCGAATAATTATTTTAAGAGCTATTTAATATTAAAATTATGGGTAAAATCGTACAATTTAAAAAGTTTTATAGAAGCAAAAATATACACAAGAATTTAATAATTTTTTGTAAAGATCTACTACATTAGAAGGTCGCGGTGTGCAGACTGCAATTATATTTTTAATTCGACTATTTTTCTTTAGGGTTTTGTGCAATTCTTTACTCAAATTTTCAGTATTTCAAGAGATATTTCTTTCATATTTGAGAAAAGAGTATTAGTTTAAACTATTGATAATTGGAAAAACAAAATAAAGAATAAATGCATTTTAATGCATTATTTATTCTTTTAATTAAAATTGATTTATATGTGACTATTACAAAGAGAAAAATAAATTTCAAATTAGAATTAAATAATTACGGGACTAAAAGCAAATATATATATATACACACACACACACACACACACACACACACACACATATATATATATATATATATATATATATATATATATATATATATATATATATATATATATATATATATTGAAAATTACACCGAAAACAGAATTAAGAATAAATGCATTTTAATACATTATTTATTCTTTCAATTAAAATTGATTTATATGTGACTATTACAAAGAGAAAAATAAATTTCAAATTAGAATTAAATAATTACGGGACTAAAAGCAAATATATATACACACACACACACATCTATATATATATATATATATATATATATATATATATATATATATATATATTGAAAATTACACCGAAAACAGAATTAAGAATAAATGCATTTTAATACATTATTTATTCTTTCAATTAAAATTGATTTATATGTGACTATTACAAAGAGAAAAATAAATTTCAAATTAGAATTAAATAATTACGGGACTAAAAGCAAATATATATACACACACACACACACATCTATATATATATATATATATATATATATATATATATATTGAAAATTACACCGAAAACAGAATTAAGAATAAATGCATTTTAATACATTATTTATTCTTTCAATTAAAATTGATTTATATGTGACTATTACAAAGAGAAAAATAAATTTCAAATTAGAATTAAATAATTACGGGACTAAAAGCAAATATATATACACACACACACACACATCTATATATATATATATATATATATATATATATATATATATTAAAAATTACACCGAAAACAGAATTAAGAATAAATGCATTTTAATACATTATTTATTCTTTCAATTAAAATTGATTTATATGTGACTATTACAAAGAGAAAAATAAATTTCAAATTAGAATTAAATAATTACGGGACTAAAAGCAAATATATACACACACACACACACACATCTATATATATATATATATATATATATATATATATATATATATATATATATATATATATATATATATATATTGAAAATTACACCGAAAACAGAAATAAGAATAAATGCATTTTAATACATTATTTATTCTTTCAATTAAAATTGATTTATATGTGACTATTACAAAGAGAAAAATAAATTTCAAATTAGAATTAAATAATTACGGGACTAAAAGCAAATATATATACACACACACACACACACATCTATATATATATATATATATATATATTGAAAATTACACCGAAAACAGAATTAAGAATAAATGCATTTTAATACATTATTTATTCTTTCAATTAAAATTGATTTATATGTGACTATTACAAAGAGAAAAATAAATTTCAAATTAGAATTAAATAATTACGGGACTAAAAGCAAATATATATACACACACACACACACATCTATATATATATATATATATATATATATATATATTGAAAATTACACCGAAAACAGAATTAAGAATAAATGCATTTTGATACATTATTTATTCTTTCAATTAAAATTGATTTATATGTGACTATTACAAAGAGAAAAATAAATTTCAAATTAGAATTAAATAATTACGGGACTAAAAGCAAATATAGATACACACACACACACACATCTATATATATATATATATATATATATATATATATTGAAAATTACACCGAAAACAGAATTAAGAATAAATGCATTTTAATACATTATTTATTCTTTCAATTAAAATTGATTTATATGTGACTATTACAAAGAGAAAAATAAATTTCAAATTAGAATTAAATAATTACGGGACTAAAAGCAAATATATATATACACACACACATCTATATATATATATATATATATATATATATATATATATATATATAATATATATATATATATATATATATATATATATATATATATATATATATATATATATATTGAAAATTACACCGAAAACAGAATTAAGAATAAATGCATTTTAATACATTATTTATTCTTTCAATTAAAATTGATTTATATGTGACTATTACAAAGAGAAAAATAAATTTCAAATTAGAATTAAATAATTACGGGACTAAAAGCAAATATATATACACACACACACACACATCTATATATATATATATATATATATATATATATATATTGAAAATTACACCGAAAACAGAATTAAGAATAAATGCATTTTAATACATTATTTATTCTTTCAATTAAAATTGATTTATATGTGACTATTACAAAGAGAAAAATAAATTTCAAATTAGAATTAAATAATTACGGGACTAAAAGCATATATATATATATATATATACACACATATATATATATATATATA
The DNA here is from genome assembly GCA_964019185.1 of Maratus speculifer. Classification (NCBI taxonomy): domain Eukaryota; kingdom Metazoa; phylum Arthropoda; class Arachnida; order Araneae; family Salticidae; genus Maratus; species Maratus speculifer. The sequence continues at coordinate 69,214,898 of OZ025289.1, read as the reverse complement.
TATATATATATATATATATATATATATATATATTGAAAATTACACCATAAAAATTTCATTTGCTAAAAGTAGGAAATAAGAAAATTTACGTCATATTTAAATTGGCCAAGTAATAACATGAAACAGTTTAGATTAAAAAATATATTTACATGAGGCATTTATTATTTCGAGGTGATCTTTTTAACTATTGCTGGCAAAACGCAAATAATAATATTTTCTTTCAAATAAAAAATATTTTCACGGTAATATATTACAAAGAGAAAGAAAACGTTGATGAAAATTAGGGCAGATTTGAAGCTATATATATAAAATCTTTGATGATAATTACATCATATTTGAAACGCTATATTTAAAGTACAATCTTTAAAACCGTATTTGTTTTAAAGCATAGTTGAAAAATATCGGAAATTAAAGACTGTGTTGGGTTAGCTCATTTTATATTAGCTGATTTTCCAATGTTTAATTGGTCTTATTTAATAAAACACGAAAACAGTTATTAATTGTCTCAATAAGAGCTGATTCAGCTTTAAAGTATCAAAAACCATCGTTCTAAAATCATCGGTAAAAGAGAAATGAATAAACCGGTCAAATTAGTGTTTTTAGGCTTTTAGAGTCTGGAGCGTCTGAACGGAGGTTGGCGAGCGAAGCTCGTAAAGAAGGCAGAGCTCTAACTAGTCTTTTCTTTTCTTTTCTTTTCTTTTCTTTTTTTTTTAATTTAGACTGCATAAAGAAAAAAAAATGGTCTACGCCATATTTTAGTTAAACTTCGGTTTAAAAGTAAGCATAATTGGTTATAATTTACAAATTTCAAATTCTTTTATTTCATTGAGTAGGTTACATTGACAGCACTACCAATCCCCTTAAATCTGCAGGAATAACTTATTAAATATAGCAATTCATCAAGATTTCAATACTTAATTAATTTAAAAGCAGCTAAATTAAAAATGCAAATTCAGCATAACAATGCGAATGAAATAGAAAAAGTTTACACGCGAAAAACATGGTTAAGTAGAATTATTTGAAAGGATTTCAGGGCAGTGATGATTAAATTTACAAATAAGTGTCTTGCAAATGAATGAAATAAATGAAATAGATAAATAAAAACAATCCGTACAATTTAATAATTTTTCTATATTTATTATAATTATTGTTATTATTATTTTTGTTTCTATTATTATTATTATTATTATTATTAGTAGTAGTAGTAGTAGTAGTAGTAGTAACATTCAGAATCTGCTCAAACAAGAATTAGAAAAATAATATATTTTTTTAAATATAATTTTTAAGTGAGCATTTATCACTTCCATTAGAGCAAGATAAGACTTTAAAAAATAGTTTGATAACAAAAATCGCAACATAATGAAAAGGATTTTTTTTAATTTATTAGATACATAAAAATTTCTACAAACAACCTCGGTTTCTAATATACAATAAAGTATTTTAATTGTCAAGAAATACGCATTGCAATGACAAATGGTTAAGCACAGCATTTCTACAGTTACACCGAAAAAAAAAATTCTACTTTTGTAATATCAATGTAGCGATCGAACCCCTATACCCGTATTATCATTATCATTCAATAACGTGTATGTTTTTTTAAATCAATGTGGAAGTACTTTTTAGTACATTAACAAGGCATAGGATGTCATCCCTTGATCTACTGATTCCGTCATGTTTTATTTCATCAATTTACAATGTGATGATAATCCACTTAAAATGAATGTTTTTTAAATAATTTCTACTTTTACACGCATTGTACATCAGATGCATTCTTTAAACAGTTTCTATAAGTTTTCTTCATAATATAGAATATCCTTATAAAACAGACACACACACAAAAAATTTTTCTTCTTTATGTCCAAAGTTTTCTTGAGCTCTCTAAATTTCATTTCTAGACACATAGACGTCTAGACATTTATTGAGTAAAACGCATTTGAAATCTATGTAATCGCAGTTCGCACCAAAAGGTTTTCCGTTCCGTATTGCTCCATGAGGTTTATTGTATCATACAGTTCACATCATCAAGTTTATTGTATCATACGGTTCGCATCATCAGGCTGTTTGCATCATACATTTCGCATCATCAAGTTTATTGTATCATACAATTCGCATCATCAAGTTTATTGTATCATACATTTCGCATAATCAGGTTTAATGCATCATACAGCTCACATCATCAGGTTTATTTCATCATACAGTTCGCATCATAAGATTTATTGCAGAAGCACAATACAGTTTACACAATTATCTTGGTTGCATGTTATTACTATATTGCTAATTTCATACGATGAATTCTTTGATGACTTTGTATGATTACAATTAATCAGATATTCATTTATTTAATTTCTAAATATATATTCAGAGCTGCCAAGTCTCCAACTTTTATGGTTACCAGTATTATAATTCAGAAAATATCCTTTCATTTAATTGGAAAATTTCCGCGATTTAAAAGTTCAACATTTTTTTAAAGATAATAGTGGTGTGCAAAATGCCGGAGACTTGGCAACTCTCTCTATATATATTTGATTTCACATTAATATCAATCTATCTTAACTCAAAATTTTTCATATTAATGATTTTTATCTGGTTTACTAATTGTTTATTTCAGTATTTATGTACAAATTTATTCATTTATTTATTTTTCTTAGTCCTCTAATTCCCATGATAGTAAATATTCTAGAAATTTCGTAATTAACTGAATCTGAATTCATACCAGAAAATTTCAATAATAAATTTCGATTTATTTAACGACCAAATGTCTATTATTAAATAAAACAAATAGTATTGCTGTTTTAAATTTCTGGTTTGAATTTTGAATAGCTGAATTAAAATATCCTTTAAACTGGAAACCCTGGTTGCTACTATGTTCATTAGAGGGCTAAAGAGTTTTATTTATTTTATACATAATATAACCTTGAAATAAGATATTTTTTCCTATTCTTATTTATTTTAAACTCTAAAAAAGTAAAGCTAATGAACCGTAATAAGAAAAAAGTGGAACATATCATTATATTTCTGTCTCCCGATAATAAGCTACCATTCAAACAAATTTAGAAATGTATACAAAGTACTGCCCGTTTCCAAAACACAATAGTTTAAATATTCCGAAAATATCTTTCCCTGTTTTACGTCACACGAAGACCAATAATGAAAAGTTTTCCAATAGGGAATCGGCGTGACGAAAACAATAGAGCCAGAAGCCTATCATTCAAAAATAAAACAGTACGTATTCCATTTCACTTATGGAAGAAGGCGTGGCGCTAGAGTTCCTTAATCGAAATTAACCAAAGCACAGCCAGATAAAGGTCAAGTGTGAAAGTTTCAGCAGATATTAGATCGACTTCATAAATCGGAAATAAATTATGTGATGCGCCTAGGCGCTGACTACTTAGTTAGTCGGTTCGCCATATTCTGCAATACTGAACTAGTGAAATTTATTTTTATAAAAAGATTAATATGGGAAATGTTCCAAGTTTAGACCAATAATTTCAGAGCAGTAATAGTAGCATCGAGAGGAAGGATGAAAAACTGCCATGGAATATAGGGTAGATAACAACTTATTAAGTCACAAATGCAGGGAGTCTTACTCTAATTGAGCTTGAGTAGTAATTTTGAGAAAAATCAAAACATTGCAATGAAAATGCAACGATATACATCTTTTTTTGTGTGAAATGTGCTAAAATCACGAAAAAATCTGGAAAAACAGGGTGCTCAAGCTATCGGTAATATGGGCCGATAATTACAGTTCAAAATGTGGGGCGTCGAGCTCAAACTGCTGGCTCGTATAATGCAAACTTCTATCATACATGTTTCATGTTATCACGGGTATAACAAAATTGAGAAAGTCTGTTAAATGTTTTAGTATATATATACTTCTAGTCCAAAAGCCGACAGCACAAAAAAAAAAAAAAAAAAAAAAAAGACACTTTATTTTATGGAAGAGCAGAAATAGGGGAATCTAATTATCCATGTCTGCCTGAAATGAAGTGGTGCATAAGTCAAAAATTAATACCACCAGTGGTTTACTCGTAGGTTTATCATTGTGTTACCCTACAATCAAAAATAAGAAAACATGGAGAACTAGGAGCAGGAAAACACAATGATAAGCCAACTAGTCAACCACTGATGGTATTAATTTTTTGCTTATGGACCCCTTCACTTCTGGCAGGCATGGATCATTAGACTGACTATTCAGTTACCTGAAAGTTATAATCGTCAACCCAAATTGAATTTGGATGGAACGCTCTACATTTTTTATTAAATACGTGGTTTGAGTTCCCATATTCTATGATAACTTTCCATCCTCTTGATGCCTATACTATCATTCGTCTGAATTTGTCGATCAAAATTTCGGAACACTCTGTATAATAAAAATGGTAAAATGCATGAAAAATACCACTACTTTTGCATTTAATAAGCTTAATTATTTTTAATTTCGCAAACTTTTCTATCATTAACAATAGTCTAAATATCTCTTTTTTACTTCCATGTTGCTTCCAGAATCAGCAAATCTATACATTCCCCAACAATTATATCTACTTTGTTTATATGAATTAAAGTTAGTATTCACTTTTTCTTACGTAGAAACATTTAAAACAAATTTAGAGAAAAAATATTATTAATTTATATAGAGGAAACGATATTTATAGCAATTATATAGAGGCTTGGGGCCTCTAACAAGATTCCAATTGGCGCGGGCCCCTGGGCAGAAACCCCGTTTGCCCGATAATTACATTGGCCTTGGTTAACTTTGGTAACTACGCCCAGTGATTGTGCTCAGTGTTTATGATAACTTTTGCTCTGTGAATTGTAAAGACTTGATTCTTGGATTTTTTTTAAATTCGTGATTGCTACTAAGTTTACTTAATAAAGTCACTAATTTTTACGTTTTGCCTGTCATTATGGACAACACAGAATTTGAAAGTTGTAGTTGAATAAAAAATTACAGATCATTCACATTTTATGAAAGCGATTTTAACAGTTAATTTCAGTCACAATGTTATGTTTAGAATACATTGCTGCACAGATGAACTCTATAAAAGAGCAGGGAACATAAATCTGTCGTTTACAGATTATAAATGCCATTTTAACAATCGATTCGTCAAACTCAAAAAAGAAAAAGAAAAAAAAAAGTATCTGTTTTACCAAACCAATGCAAACCGGCTGAAATCCTCTAATGGATAATCTTATATTTTATTTGCTTGCTACAGAGATAAGAGAGAAGAAATTGGTTATTTAACAAAATTTCCGTCTAGAGCTCTGTATTAGGTAGGATAACCCTATTTGACCTGACCCGCGTTTCGGATCACATCGGGTTGATGCTAATTGTTTTTGTTGTGGGTCAAGTTGTCTTTAATTTTTCAGGTTCAGATCGGTTTCGGATTGATATTTAACATTTGAGGATCGGCTTCAAATTTCGAGTTGACAACTTTTTTATAAAAGTTTAAAATGTGTTTTCAGATGAAAAACTATATATTTTAATAAGAATGATTCTAACAATAGTTTTTCTTTATAAAAGGTCAATTTATTTTAGAGATATGTCTGTAGATTTTTTTTTTCACAGTTATGTTAAATTATGACTCAATTTTTTTTTCCTTGCTTTAGATTTTCGGAAAGAGTTCGTGTAGCAAGATGTTTTTTTCTCGTGTTCCGTATAGTTGTAGACTAACGTAATTTTGTTCTCATATTTGGATTGAGTTTCGGGTTCACATGCTTGAAATAAAATTTTCGGATTAGGTTCAGTATTACCCGACCCCTGTAGTGCTTTATTTCTGGTGTATAATCTGCAAAACAAATAAACGTTTGTTTGCTGAAAATAAAGTTACTTTTAGCACAGTGTATGTTCGATCCGGGAAAGCCAAAAAGTTGGACACAATGATTTATACGATAAGCAATTATTAAAACAATACTGTAAATCTATTCCAGCAGCTTAGAGGTCTGCATGGTCCCGGGCTTGGCCCGTGGCCCGTACCCGGCCCGGCAGATTTAGAATTGTTTTTTCAACGGGCCGGGCCGATAAAAAAATTTTCGGGCCTGCCGGCCCGTTTGCAAGATTTAAGCAGATACAATAAAATATGAGCTATTTTCAACGAAATGGTTTTAACGAAAATAAGTATGAATGTGCGTCACGAGCCATATACTAGTTTGACAGCATTAGTATAAAAATGTATAGTATAGAGATCGGCATCGGACAGTTACATTGTGTGCAACCCGTTTAAATATTTTTTTAGCTGACTCGTGTCGGGCCGAGATCAAGCTTGCATTATTTTTCTACATGTAGACTAGCCAGACTGGAACTAGACTTAATTGTTCTCAAGATCTGTAGGGCGGACAACATGCTTTGTAAAATTATTGAGAGCGATGAAGAACTTATGTTAGCTTAATCTTTGGATATATACTTCTTGATGGTTTTCAAATTAATTTCTCAATAATGCGAAGTTTTGACATATTTTCTGATTAATTTTAAATTGTAAAAATATAAAAGTGATAAGCCTGGCTATTGAAGGGATTTGGAATCGAATAGTTTTTCATTTTTGGTAAATAAAATACTTGTGTAACCTTGTTGAGATATATAATAGTTTCTCAAATGATTGCAGGTTTTTCTCTCTTCCCATGCTATCACTTCCGGAAATTCTATTCAAAACACTAACTATGACAGTATTTTATTTGCTTGCAGTATTCTTAAATTGCTTGTATCAAAAAATGGATAACGCCATTCGATTATATAGTTTCTGAATAAAGATACCTGCTAAACTTATGCGTTTCTGAGAAAAAAAATGAATTTAAAAATGTATCAGAAAGGCGCTTCTAATAATTTAAGAATGAATTTGGATTTAAAATCTTTAATAAAATGATATAGAAATATTTTTATAAATCTTCTTTTATTAAACAGCTTCAAAAGTTACGATGTTTTTAACTTTCTTTCTTTTTTCTTTTATTCTAAACCATATTAATTTTTTAATGAATCTTTATTCGAATGTTGAAAGCCTAAATATCCAAATAATCATTAATGCTGTTAATGTGTATTTCCAGTAACATATACTGTAAAATCTTTCCACAGATATGGTTAAGATATAGTCTATTTTTTTAAATGATTACATAACTAAAATAACATCATTATATTAATAAAAATCCCATTTTAACTGGTTTGTGTATTTAAACATGATCTAATCAACCAAGCCAAATTCTAAACGAGCAAAATAAGCTTAAAGTTGCCTTTACGTAATCACGTTCCAGTAAAGTTTTAAAGTAACTTTTTATTAACTCCTTTCCCCACACATTAAGCTGACAGTTTGATCTATTATCAAAACCTAGCTAGTTTTCCAAAGGGATTCGTATTATCCCATAACTGGAAATCTTCCAAAAGCTCTGGAGACAAGAGAAAAAATAAATTCTGTACCGAGAATAGAATTAAGAGTAAGAGCCCATTAATGTAGTTTTTTGGTAGAAAAAAGTTACTTTTCCGTGGAAAGTGAGTGATATTAAGTAATCATAATATTGTATATTTCGATCAAGTATACTCTAGTTAGGAGAAAAGGGAAAAAGTCAAAGAATCAAATGGAATTTCTGTAGTGATTCATTATTGATTGGTTTTGATTGATGATTTCGCTCATCTGACGAAACTCTATTCGTCTCTGTCCTCTGTCTGTCCGTCTATCACAGAATCCGTACACAAAATTTGTATTAGTCTGAGACTTCAAATTTTCTGCGACATGACATACAGTTAAATACCTCATGTTGCACGAAAAATCATAGAATTTTGAAAAAGTCTTTATTTTAATTAAATTATTTTTTTTTCATGTCATCCGCTCATTTCTGTGATTTAAATTTTAAAAGAGAACTTTAATTTGAACATTTTTCGTGTAGACATCGTAGCCTGGAGGAAATAATATTGCTAGTGAACAAAAATTTCTTAGTTCGAACCCCGATGCTAGAAATTGAGATTTTCATATTAAGATGGATTAATTAAAAGAAATTTCGTATATTTTGTCAATTTAAGGGTTTATATTATTAGGCTTTCGTTCATCTGGCATTCATAATATTTTTTGGAATTCAATTTTCTTTTTATTTTAAAAACTATTGTGATTTATTAATAATTCATCATTTTAAATTAAGTTTTAAAAAAAATTTCGTTTTTTAGAAATTTGAAATTTTTGTTTATATCTCCGCTATTTTTTTTTTTTTTTTTTTTTTTTTTAATTTCAGATTTTCAAAAAATTTGGAATTTAGGATTTTATTAAAATAGTTTGATTTGAACAAATTTAATTTGATTAAAATAAATTACTTCTTTTTATAATCATTTTAAAACTAAACTTGTTGGAGCTGTCATCTATAAAAGATTTTAATAACTATAAATTAACAATATGGATTTGTTAATTAAAGGATAAGTTGTTTTGAAAGAAATATTAAACGAAACCCTCTGTGCGATCTTCAACCACACTTATTCACATTTACGAACTTGTTTCTGTTTCTCTTTCTTTAATTTAGATAGGCGGGAGGGGGAGGGGAGTTTTTTAAATAATGATGCTATTTTCGTACTTTTTGGAGAATTTTCTACGAAAAATACCAATGTAAGGTTCTTGAAGTAATAATAATAAGAATGTTTTTTGAATAATGCACATACAATGAAAAGAACATTCATTCGTTATTATTGTGACATTTAGAGCATATTTTCAGAATATTACTAATTATTTTATTATCAAAATAAAAACTTATGTAACCAGCTAAATATCATCCTGTTCATTTGCATAAAATAGATCTAATTTGCAACAATAAAGATTTTACTTGTCTATATAATAAATCCAAAATTTGGTTACTCTTGTGACCACTGGTTACAAAAATTTTGATTTATTGTATAGAAAAGTAAAATTATTTTTGTTACAAATTGGATATATTTTATGTGAATTGAACACGATGGTATTTAGCTGGTCACTTCAAATTTTTCCTAATTGTAAGTTCGTAATAAACTGATTGGAAGTATTTCTAAAAATTTGCTCTAGTGGTCACAGAGTAATAGTGGATGTTCCATTAACTCTGTTTAAAACTTTAAACAGGTTAAACAAACATTTTAAGAGTTATAGTATCACAAAGCTGATGTTCCATTTGTGGGACATTGGCGGGTAAATGGTTATGTAACCAGGACATCCAAACCGTTCACCCAAAGATATAAAACATACTGACTGGTGTACAAAGCACGATTATACAAATCATTTTATCTGAAAAATCTCATGGAATTTTCATATTTAATATATATATATATATATATATATATATGCTACAAACCTTTAAATAACAAAAATATCAATTAAATATTCTGGTCGAGTTAGATATTTATTAAAAGCAATGCCACATATCACAAATTGATAGCCGAAGAAATCGCCAAAGATTTCGCTGTTTTTTACAACCACCTGTTTCATTCTGATTATTTCAGTACGAAAGCGAGTAATTCGATTACATATCTATTAATTCTGTGTTTTATTTATTTTATGCTAATTAATTATTTATTTATGTTTTAGTTATATTCTAGTTATGGAATATTAACCGAAAGCAAATACTAAAATGTTTATTTATTAATTTATTTTTTAAAAAATAAAATGGGTTAATCGTTTGTAATTGGGGTGCTCTGCATTAGAGATGAGACGGGCTCAGCCCGAGACCGACACGGACTCGGGTTCGATTATTATATTAGTCTTCGGGCTTGGGCTCAGGTTCATTCTTTCTGAAATTGAGATTTTATTTATTCAGGTATAGAAAAACAATTTTTTTCTTAAAAATTAGTTATTCCCGTTCAAGTCATTTTAATGCTATTTTGATCAAAATAAAGGGAAAAATAGAAATTTTTTTTCTTTTTTGTGGCATTAGAAGGCTATTTTAAGAGAAAATTTAAGGTATTTGTTTGTTCTTGTATCGCATAGACGGCGACAAGAATGCTAATTATGGCGACATTAAAGTAATGTTTAATTGGAATATTTATTTATTTCTATTTTTTAGGAATCTAATGGGAAATGAATATTTTCTTTTGTTTTTAGTCAACCAGCATTAGCATAAGGCTTGCAAATTTTTAGACTTCTACCTATCATGTGCGAATCATAATAATTTTTTATATGAAAACAAGAATAATTTTATTTGAAAACAACATTAAAAGTATCGGATCTTTCAGACAATGATATTATTTTTCTATTTAAGTAGATTTTTAGGAACACGAGAATTACAAAAGATTGATTTCAGGAAGGATTCGATTATAATTTAATACGTACGAGGGCAATTCGGAAAGTAACCTCCATTTATGAATTAAAAAAAAAAAACTAATGAAAGGAAACATGTTTTATTACTTACGTATGAAAGACACGTTCTTCAGCTACTTCTCAACATAATTGCCGTATTAATTAAAACAATTATCATAACGATAAATCAACTTTGAAATTCCATCGTCACAGACCTCTGCCGCCGGCCTATTCAACTGCGATTATCTTTAACTTCAACTCGCACCACTCTTTCAATCCAAAGAATTTTAACTTATTCTTTTATTCATATTGACAAATTCCGAATTGCTCTCGTAATTTTTTTTTTCGTGACCCACTATTTTTTAAAACATTTTTGTAGTGCATTTATCAGCAAATTATATAGAAAAATATGTTAAACTTCTTTGGATTGAAAGAGTGGTGCGAGTTGAAGTTAAAAATAATCGCAGTTGAATAGGGCGGCGGCAGAAGTCTGTGACGATGGAATTTCAAAGCTGATTTATCGTTATGATAATTGTTTTAATTAATACGGCAATTATGTTGAGAAGTAGCTGAAGAACGTGTCTTTCATACGTAAGTAATAAAGCATGTTTTTTTTAAATACATAAACGGAGGTTACTTTCCGAATTGCCCTCGTACATCTTTTACAGTAAATAGAACATTACGGAAACACATTAACAGTTATTTCCATGTAATAAGTTGTTTAAAAAGGAGATCTCATTTAGAACAACTATTATATTTAAATATTATGAATTATTTTTTTGTATTGTACACTTTCAGTATCAGCCTCGGGTTCTGAAGGCAAGGCACATAATGTTTCGGATTCGAAATCGTCGAGCCCGGGCTCCGAAAAGTGTGCCCGAACTCATCTCTAATTTGCATATGTGCTTTACCCCTTCGCGACGGGAGCCTTTTACGAAAATTTTGATTTTTTTGTCACCGGTTTTTAAAAACTGAAATTTGTGCCTTATTAAATTGAGAAAATGTTCCGATTAAATAAGGCAACCTTCACAGTAAAATTTTACTGGTGGGGATAAAAAAGGATTCTTAAGCCTTTTTGCGGCACATATACGGGACGCTTGTCCCCAAGGGGTTAAGACCTTCCTTGCCAGTGATGTAACGCTCCTAAAACCAGCTCATCTCATTAAAACAAATTCTACAATCTGTGCCGAAAGTCATTATGAAATATAGATGAAGCAACAGATCAAAAATTGCTTAATTTTCCATTTTACCAAACCAAGGGAGCTGTTCTTTTATTACACGGCGACATGGAAGAGAAATGATGTAAATTTCTCCTTACACACCCGCTCAGGATTCAGACCGAATTTCGAGATCTCGAAATAGATTCTGCAAGGTCGAGGTGGAGTGAATAAGACAGCTTGGATGCGACTCAAAAGGGTTTTCGACTTCTCCTCAACGAAAACAACCCATTTAATTAGAAGTAACCGTAACTGATTTCATTCGATGTTTTAATCAGAAACAAAAAATGAAGTAAAGATATTTAATTAAAGTATGAGAGGTCGATACACTTTGTTCTGATATCTGCGCAGAAGTAAGGTCTTCGTGTCTTCGACATAGTTGAGGATAAATGAAGAATCTCCGAAAGTTTAAGTTAAAAGAAGGATTTTTTTTTTTGTTTTTACCGAAACGCTCAAGCTAATGCTAATCACATGAAAAAATTCTTTGCAATATTTCTCACTTGCATAGTAATATTTTTATATGATTTTTATTTTTATTATTTTTTTCCTATGGATAGCTGAGGATGATCAACAACCGGGCTAGTTTTTAACTTTTCAATTTTGGTTACATATTTTTTATATTATAATAGTTTAAATTTCAGAACCGGCTCTAACCGATTCCGAAATGTAAAATATTTTTAAAAGAAAAATCTGAAACCAAAATCGAAAAAGTAGAAATTAGGCCGGTTGTACATCGTCCTCAGTTATCCTATGTAAAAAAAAAGCATCAAAAATATTAAAATATGAGTGATATATTTGAAAATAACACCCCCATAGACTTAACATTATCATCGGGGTCTTTTTGAGTGACTAGTGTAGACTCTTAAGAAGAAGATCTTCCTTATCAGTGATGCCACAATCCTCATCTCATTAAAACAAATACCGCAATCTGTTCCAAAAATCATTATGAAAAATAGGTGAAGCAAAACATACCAAAGATTGCTTAATTTTCCATTTTACCAAACCAAGAGAACTGTTCTTTTATTACACGGCGAAACTGAAGAGAAATGATGTAAATTTCTCCTTAATCACCCGCTCATGATTGAGACCGAATTTCGAGATCTCGAAATAGATTCTGCAAGGTCGAGGTGGAGTGAATAAGACAGCTTGGATGCGACTCAAAAGGGTTTTCGACTTCTCCTCAACGAAAACAACCCATTTAATTGGGAGTAACGTAACTGATTTAATTCGATGGTTTTATCACAAACAGAAAATGAAGTGAAAACATTTAATTAAAATAAGAGAGGTCGGTACACTTTGTTCAGATATCTGCGCAGAAGTAAGATCTTCGACATAGTTGAGATAAGATAATTGATAGTTCGACATAACACTTGAAAACCCTATTTTAGTGGTTGACTAATAGGTTTACCATTGTGTTTTCCTGCACCGAAAAATATGAAAACATGGCTGACTGAGAGCAGGAAAACACAATGGTAAACCTAAGAGTCAATCGTTATTAGGCCTGCTCAGGGCACTCTTCTAAAGTAAAAAAAAAAAAAAAAAAAAAAAAAATAGCTGCTAAAAATAGATTATTTCACGGATGACGCTCAAATTGCTCTTTAAGTTTTACTACCCCCCCCCCCCCCAAAAAAAAAAGTCACAATATCTTCTATGCGCGTCATTTAAATGATAAATTCCGGGTATTTTTACACAGATTATATTACAACAGAATTTCCTTCAAACTACATGCATTGCAAGTCATAAAATTAGGCGCAGTTTTAAGATCAATATTAAATGCTTATTAAAAAAATGGGATTTCGAAAAAAAAAAAACTTTTATTTTAAATTATAAATTTACTTGAAATTTTTATATCTGTTTGAAAATAGAATAAAAAAAAGATTCATTAAATGTTCAATAACTCTTGCCTCTGTTTAACCATCGATCACATCAATACCATTGTTTATCGTGTATGTCATATGTGATGTTACACTTGCACCTTGATTTTTAATACCTCATTTGAAAAAAATAATTCTCATAAAAAATGGAAGAAGCTTTTTAAACAGATTTTATTCTGTTAAACTCTAATATTTTACGAATACTCAAAATTAAGTCCTTGTAATAAATAATTAAGTACCGGTAATCAGATGTTATTGCACATTTAAAAAGGCCATAAAAATATATAAGTAAAAATCGTGCCGCTCTGTTCCAACGAATTCATAAAAAGTAAAAAGTCTTTTTATTTAAGCTCCTTTAAACCACGTTAGTTAGATAATCATTTTGTTTCATACTCTTGTACAAAACTCTAGGTTAGTAGGTTAAGTTGGTAGTTAAGGATAAAAAAAAAGTGTTGCATATGAATCTAGATATATGAAAAAACGTGACTTTTAGACATGAGTTTTCCCTGTTATTAAAATATTTATGAGTATGGAATATTATTTTTTTCTTTTTAACACCTTTTAGCTCAGTTGAAAAGTATTTTTGAATTAGGTTTGTTTGTCCGTCTTTCTGAGCTATAACTCGCGTAAATAGAAACGGATTTTCATGTAAATGATATAATGTTGCTGAGTCTTACGCATATTCGGTATTGAAAATAAAATGTGTATCGTTTACAAGGATACTCAAAATGGGTTTGATTATAACACCACCTTTAAAAAACAGTTGCTGGAAGTGCGTTTTCAATTTTGGTGAAAAATTTTTAATTTAACTAATTTCTTGCACATTACACGACATGTATAAATTCTATATATTATATTCAAGGCTGCACAAAAGAATTCGAGTACACTTCTGGTAGAGGTCTGCACGGGTCGGAATTTCCAGACTCGGGTCCTACCCGGGCCGCAGAAAAGTCATTTCGACCCGGCCTGTTGTAAAACTCAAAAGTTCATCTCGAGCCCGGCCCATTTAAATTTTTTAATTTCGAGGCCTGACCCGACCCGAGCCAAAAGAAAGTTATTTCGGCCCGACCCGGCACATAGTAAAACTCAAGCGTTCGGCCCGGCATGACACAATTCCTACAGTTTCTTAAAAATTCAGATTTTTATCATATAATTAAGATTCCTTTAAAGAATACTATACATACATTTCTATGGGATGATTTTACAATATATTTTACAGGAAATACACATTAGCAACGTTAATAATTAGTTAGATTCTAAAATTTTCAACATTCAAATAAAGATTCATTAAAAAAATAATATCGTGTGGAATAAAAGAAAAAAAAAGAAAGTTGAAAACATCGTAACTTTTGAAGCTGTGTAATAAAGTAGATTTATGAGAATATTTCTATATCATTTCCAGGGGCGTGCGATGAGAAAATTGTCCCCGGGGCAAACTTAGAATTTGGCATCCCTCTCCCCCAACTTTTTCTTGTAACAGGCCAAATTTCACGTTGGTAGTAGAAATTTGGCGCCCCCTAAATTTCAGCACCTGGGGCGATCGCCCCCTTCGTCCCCCCCTTTAGCACAGCGCTGATCGTTTCTTTAAAGACTCCAAATTCAAATTCATTCTCAAATCCAAAAGGAGCTACTTTCTGATACATTTCTGAATTCTTTTCTTTTTCTGAAACGCATAAGATTAGCAGGTGTTTTTATTCAGAAACTATGCAATAGAATCTGCAGTCATTTGACAAAAATCTATTATATCTCAACAAGATTATACATGTATCTTGTTAACTAAAAATGAAAAACGTTATTCAATTCAATAGAAAGACTTGACAATTTTATACTTTTATAGTCAAAAATCAACCGGAAAATATGTCATACTTCCGCGTTGTTGAGAAGTGAATTTAAGAATCACTAATAAGTATATATCCAAAGACTACATTAATATAAGTTCTTTATCGCTATTAATAATTTTACAAATCATTTTGTCTGCTCGACACATCTTGAGAAAAATTGATTGCCTATATGTAGAAAAACAATGCAAGCCTAATCTCGTCCATGCACGAGTTTTCTAAAAATATATTAATCCCGGGTTAGACACATGTAACTGCCCGATGCCGATCTCTACACTGTATAAGCTACATTACTATATTGATATTGTCAAAGTAGTATCAGCTCGTGACGCACATTTATACTTATTCTCATTAAAGCTATATTCATTCGAAATAGTTCAAATTTTATCGTTTCTGCTTAAATCTTTATAACGGGTCGGTAGATCCGCTACATTTTTTTTTTATCGGGACCGGCCCGTTTATTTTATTTGTTGGCCAGCCCATTGAAAAAATTATTCTAATTCTGCTGGCCCGTTAGAAATTTCGGAACCATTCCGCCAGCCCGGCACCGCCCGCGGTATCGGGTCGAGTACGGGCCCGTACAGAGCTCTAACTACTGGTTATGAACGAAGATTGCTGAAAGATTTTTTTAACTGCGTTATTTGTTTCGTGAATGAAATAAACTTTTGTATGGCATGTAGTATAGGTATTACAAAAACAATTATTCCAAATCTTTATTATAGTATTTTCCCTCGTATTCACTATTTCCCTGTCTCTTAATATAATCTTATTAATTATTTCAATAAAGAATAAACATTTTTCTTTTCTAAATGAGTGCCTTTTCCTTGGAAAATCTGACGATTCCATTTCATTACGCCACCATTCGCTCCACGCCAATATTCGATTGTATCAATCTTCAATCATCGTAAATAGTGACAATCTTTAAAAAAAAAGAGCCAATCCCTTTAAAAAACTGGTAAAATCACCACACACACATATTTCATACAAAGTTTTGGGGGAGGGGGGATAATATTACAAATTTTAAATTTTTTTTTCACCAAAACTAACTTTTATACTATATTAATTTCCTTATAATAATATTCCGTACTTACTTCAACTTATTAAATTAAAATCTTGTTTCTAGATCTAATCTATTAATCTTTATGGAAACGATATAAATTCTTAATTCGCCTTAAAAAACATTTATTCCAGTATGCGTAAATTAAAAAAAAATGGCTCTAAATTAAAAATATTTTTAATTAAACTTTGTTTCTTAATATTCCAAATAAAACTCATTTTTCTATGTTTTTATCAACTTTTTTTAAGAAAGTCTTATTAAATTTATTCCAAAACAATACCTTTCAAAAAATATCATTATTTTATTTTATCTATTTATTTATTTTCCCTCAGTAAACATTTGATATTGTTCATATCAATAAATTCATTTCTTTTCTTTTTCTCCTAAAATTAATCGTCTATAAAAATCATCTGCCTAAAACATTTAAAATTCTGAGTTGATTATAAATTGGTTAAATAATATTTTTTTTTTATAAAATTGTTGTCTGTCAAATAGTAATCTCGACTCTGGGTATGAGTTATGTTTACATAAAAGAATGATGGTTTGAGACTAAAGAATATTCTAGAATTTTCTTTTTAGATTTAAAAAGGGAGGAAGCCTCGAGAGGTGGTAAGAAGAAGGATTCTTGGGTTCTCTCTTCCATAAGTACGGCTGGATGTAGTAAATGATGGAATTTTTTTTGGATGTTTCGGTAAAAGATCGTCTGCAAAAGGAGCTTTTCTCTCTATTATAGCTACAGTTTAATAAAATGAACTTGCAGCAGGCAAGGAGTGAATAATTGGATCTTCTACATTTATTTATTTTGTGTTTTCTCGCTGGCGATGACTTCTGTGCGGAGAAAGGGAAACCTGGCGATGATGTTTCTGTCCCCCTAAGTTTAAAATGTCACATATATATATATATATCATGTACAGGGCTACACAATAAACAGCGAATAATTGTAAATGGTAATTGCTTAGCATAGATTTTCAAGCCTGTTACGCGTTTTTCAAAATGTTCACTTAGACATAGGTTCAACGGATTTATTCAGCGGAGAAGTTTTGTTATATTTTCTGAATGTGTTGGAAAGCATTTCATATTCTATGCTTGACTCATGATTTTTTTCCCGAATTTAACTGTGTGAAGTAATTTAAATATATTCAATTCTTTCGTTTCTAATCATACATACATACATATATATATATTCGAACATGATTAATATTAAATGTAAGGAAGTTATAAAAATCACTATAGTAATCATTACTTCTAGTATTCATGAAGATAATAAAAATCGTAAAAACACACTCATAATTCGTCTATTTATTATTTTTAAGTTTTCTAATTATTCCATTGCTAAATTTAACTTATTGTCAAAAAATTAACATAATCATCCAATGTTATCTTTGCGGGTCACAATACTGAAAGCGAACCCCTTAAAGATCTAGTAATACTAAAGAACTATAGAGATGCAACTGATCACTTTCCAGTTTAACTCCTTCAGGGGCAAAATACTTTCGTTCGTAAAATACTGGAGTGATTTACTAGCACCAGAATTTAAAACCAAATTTATTTCAAAATAGGTAAAAGCTTCTTTTCCCGCATTTAATAAACTTAAACTTTTCATTGGTAAATTCTGATTTGAATGTAGCATTTCGCAATTAAAATTAGCTGGGATATATTTTATCCCACCGCCCTTTAAGGGGTTAAAAAAAGTTTTAAAAATATAGACCTACTAATTTCGTGCAGCCAATTGGTGACATTCTCGGGATCAGTAATGATAAAATGAATTATGTTCGCAAAAAACTGAAATACGACCTGAACTCAAGAAAATATGAACGAGTCTGAAATTTGAACTCAAGTTCATTTTTGAAATTTATTTGTGAATTTATTTTATCATGTGTGCATGAAACTCATAGATCTATTTTTTTAAAGTTGTTTAAGCTTTTATGTTTGCTATAATCACTTCAGTATATATGATATTTTTACAAATATTATACATAAAAAATACTTTTCTTAGATTTCTCGTTTGTATTGCACCTATATGTTTTATTACGAAACGCAAAGGGGCGTGCGAACGTCAGCTAATCTCCTGTGTCATTTAATTGTATATCATGTGTACATGTGTTCACTTAAGGGTGTATTTCGATTAAAACTGCTTATTTTCCGATTTATTTTTAAATTCATGTTTGCTCTCATATGCATCAAACTGGCAAATTATATTATTTACAAAGTGCACAAGGTGCCGTGATTGTCAAATTTTTGATAAATGCAGAAAATCTTGCAAAAAAAGCAATCAAAAACAGCATTTTGAACCGATATTTCCGAAGCGGGATATCTGAGAACGAAAAAAAGGGTCATATTGAGAAGATAATTGTTTATAAATCAAACTCGAATGAATTGAACGTAAAAAGAGATCACACGGCACCTAATACCTCTCTTCAAAAATCCCCTCAGCAAGTTTCATGTTTGTACTTTTAAAAATGTGTCTCTGAAATTGTATCAGAAAATGTCGAGCTGTTGAAGGTGGAAAAGCGTTTTTTCGAATACACCCTTAAGTCTGTAAAAATTGGCTTTCTTCCATTCCTTTTCTATACCTGGTTTAAAAATAATTTTCGGAAATTAAAATGTTTTAGTCTTTTTCTTTTATTTATTTATTTATTTATTTATTTTTAGGGGCAAAAAGAGCACACAATTTATGCCTTTCATTATCATTTCTACAAATTATATCAGAACTGTAGGGAAGGGAGAGGCTCAGAGGGCTTTGGAGCTCCCTTATTTAAATGCAAAATAAATAAATAAATAAATAAGTCATGCAGTTATGAGTCGTTCTAATAACTACATTGTAAAAAAAGACAAATGTTTACTAATTTAAGACAGCATAGTTAGAACGGGAATTGGTCGCACACACAATCATCTTCTTTGAGTTTACAGCTTAAATTCCTGGATTAACAGTACTCATGCAACTGGCCTGACAAGTCATATCTGGGTGGAAAGAAATCACTTCCAGACCCGATGTTAGTGGTGTATCCGTAGGTTTATCATTGTGTTTTTTGCACTGCACCCAAAGGTATGAAAACATAAAGGACTAGGAGAAGAAAAACACAATATTAAACCTATTACAGCCAACCACTAAAATCGGATTTGCGGGTTTTTTCCTCCAAGATATGACTTGGAAGACCAATTGCATCTTAATATGCGAATCGAGTGATAAGAAATTCTTGAATTTCAACCGTCAATTCGATGAGGTGATGGTTTGTGCAGCCGCCCATGGTCTAAATATAGTCACAAAGAAAATAATCAATAGCCACGACTCTTCAAAATCTGAATTTTTGGTTGTTAAATACTAGCTCTGATATATGTCCTTATGCCCGTTTCTATTTTTTTAAAACCCAAAATATCCCCTGTATTATATCAAGCTTTCTTGGTTTACAGTCATTAAATAAATCGTAAACAAGTTGATCTCTATTAGATCATTTACTGTTGATGCTTCCAGTCGCCAGTTAAAATAATTTTATCGCCAGTGGCGACGTGACGACTGCATTGTCGAGCCCTGGCTGCACGTGTTAGGTAATCTTTCGTATCATATAATTACATATCATGTGCTCATTTAAGTATACACAAACTGGCTCTCTTCCATTACTTTCTTATACTCGCTTAAAAATAACCTTCACAAATCAAAAATGGTCCTCATTTTTTTCTTTTTAAGAGATTGCTGAAAAAAAAAACATAGAATTTACGCCTTTTATTAAAATGTCCAGTGCTTAGAAGTAATTAAGATAAAATAAAAATATCTATATACTACATAGAGTTAAAAAATATATTAAAAAAAGTGTGTGAAAACAAAGTTATATAATTTAATTTATACACCTATTCGATGAAGATATGAGGCTCTTGTGCCAAACTCTTCATTAAGTTTGAAAAAAAAAAAGTCTTGTTGGGTGTTAAAAAATTAGATCATAATTTAAATCCCACTTCTTGCTTATTCATTCCTTTAGTGTAATTAAATGTATTGGGATGAAACAGAATAGCCTAAAGCGATTAAGATAGCTTACTTCAGATGTTGCATTTTCGGTGAATTAACATTTCTTGCCTTTTGGCATAATCAAGGGAATTTTTTGGCAGGCTTTTACAAGTGATGAAGTTGCTGTTGCTTTGCAGGTTAGTTTATACAGGGCGTTTCAAAAATAGATAAACGTCTTCGTTCTTGATTTTTCTAAGAACAGAACGTATGTTTATGGAGATATAGCGATTTTTTAAAAAGTACTTATCTAATAGTACAAAGTATCCAAAGTTTCATATCAATCGGAGTAAAAGCCGAGGAAATTCCCCTCGTTAGGCTAAAATGGTGTGAAAAGAATGTAACAGCATAGCTGCCGATTTTTACGCATTTTTACTACCACTAAAATTATACAAAGATTTTCCATTGGTTTAATCATAAGATTTCGATGATTAACGATGATGACGATAACGATAATTTCGATGATATTTACCATAAAATTTTTGTGGTAGGAAAAATGCGTAAAAGTTGGCAGCTATCTAACAGTAGTCGCCTGCGACAGACCTGCTACTTCCTGAGTAAGAATTCATATTTTTATTAACTTAATTTATGCTACTTTGAAACAATGTCTGCCTACATACCATATATGACCATTAATAACCGGACGCTTTCAATTTTAGAAATTTTGTTATATATATATATATGTATATGTATAAAAATTCGTTGGATTTTTCTGGAATTTCGGGATTATAATGATTATGTTTGACCTCATATTTATCAAAGTCTATTTGATAAAGAGGACGATGGGCAAACAAAAAAATCAAAGAAAAATAATGATGTTTGGGATTACACTGCACATTAAAATACACAAAGTGATTTATTGCTGCAGAATATAAGTATGTAGATCAGCGCCGTGCAGAATGAGGGACGAAGGGGCCGGTCGCCCCGGGCGCGGAAATTTAGGGGGGCGCCAAATTTGTATTACCAACGTCATTTTTGGCCTGTCACAAGAAAAAGTTGGGGGAAGGGGAGCCTAATTCTAACTTTGCCCCGGGCGCAATTTTCGCTTCGCATGTCCCTGATGTAGATATTATACAACATGTCCACTGATATTTGTAAGTATAGCATGTATATTCATGGAGATCTACGATTTTGTTTCTAAGAAAAAAAAAAAAAAATTCTGGCGTGTTTTAAGCTTATACCATGAAGAGTTTTAAACCAAAAATGCCAGCTTCGGAAAAATCGGAAAAATGTAGTAGAAAAAATATAGTGCGATTAAAATATAAATATATTAAATGTTTCATGAAGTATGAGTAGTTCTGTAAAATAATTTTTATCTGCGCGAAAGATAGCAACGATTTTTTTACATAATTTAATAGTCAACTGTATGGAGAAACTTATATATAAAAAAAAAAAAAAAAAAAAAAAAAAAAACAGTGAAATATTATGAAAAAATTCGAAAGATATCGACAATATGAATGAGCTTTTTCTTATTTCTCTCTAAAAGCAGTTGAATGATAAAGTACTTCTATAAATTGCTAATTTTAGTTTTAATTTTTTTAATTTTGATTTTTTTATTAATACTTTAGTTCTTCTTCGATAAGTACCTGAAGAATCTATTCCATGGTAAAAAGAAGTATCAAAATTGAAGCATTTGTTCCAAATCTTTTCATTGACATTAATTAAATATTAACTTTTTCGTGAAACTCAGTTAATAAAAATTGGCAATTTGTGGAAAATCTCTTATCATTCAGCTACTTTCAAAGAGAACTAAAAATAAGCTCACTCCTATCGCCGATACTTTTCGGAATTTTCACGATACTTGACTGGATTTCTTTTAAAAGTTGCTCCATAGAATTAACTATTAAATAATATAAAAATATTGTTGTTATCGTTCGGTTGCATGTGCGGATAAAAATTATTTCATACAACTACTCATATTTCATAAAATATATAATGTACTATTTATATTCCAATTACACTACATTATTTTTTAAATTAAAGAAAGCATGATCTGCTGGAGCTTGGACCACTTTCAGCGATTTTTATAAAAAAAAAATAAACTTTTTTTATAATCCACGTTACAATAAGACTTTTACTTTCAAATGGCCGCCACTTTGTAGATTTTCAACTTTTTAAACTCAAAGGGTTTGAAGACTCCAGACATGTTATCCACTTTCATAATCTTTAAGGAAAATTGATTGCCGATGACTCTGGTGATCTATCGAATTCTGCTTTAGGACATAAACCCACACAACTAGAGCCACGTCATCAATTTTTGATCTTAAAAAGATTAAATATTACTCAAGTAATAATAAATAACACGCAAAAAACCTGGAGGTAAAATTTTCATTCCTATTCAGAAAAAAAGCTAAAAAAAAAAAAAAAAAAAAAATTCGACCTTTTATAAGCAAATTTTTCTTAAATTACATCTGAAATATACATATAGCGATGGAGGACATGTTCGTAAACACAACTATACAATTGCAA
This sequence comes from Maratus speculifer, assembly GCA_964019185.1. Classification (NCBI taxonomy): domain Eukaryota; kingdom Metazoa; phylum Arthropoda; class Arachnida; order Araneae; family Salticidae; genus Maratus; species Maratus speculifer. The sequence continues at coordinate 69,192,223 of OZ025289.1, read as the reverse complement.
AGATTCAGTTTCACGAATGCCATTAAAGAGAATAGGTATCAGACTTAGTAAACTACTTACTCTGCAGAGCAACGAAAAAAAAAATCTGCATAATAATAGCTTTTTTATTTTTTTTAATCGATAACCTGGCCCTCACCTGCCAGGTTTCCCCAGCTAAACGGATATGCCCCGTGATGGCTTAAATAGCTACATAGGCAGCAACTTACAAGGAAGGTCTCCATACTGGGCATACTCAGATTTTTTAAAAAAAAATACTAATTAAGCTACTCATGTATGTAATAAAGGATCAGTGAAAATAAGCGGCGGAATTGCATTTGAAAACATGTAAAAAAATCAAATATTTTCGAATATTTGGCGCGAAAAGACGAAAGTGTCTCACGATTTGGCGAGCAGCACTTTTCCCCGCCAAAAGCAAACGATTTTAATGCAACTGAAAACTTTTGGATTTTTAGAACCGCGTAAATGGTGTTTGAAGAATTTAATCATAAACAATTAGAAAGTTTAATATATTTTATGCATATATATATATTAAATTGCATATGTATATATTGTTTGTTGCTGTAGTTATTTAATTACCTCTGGAAAAAACATTTTCATATATAAAAAATTCTTATTCAGTAAAATTATTTTCATACATTTAAGCGTATTCAAAAATAAAAGCTGCATGTTTCCATGGCAACAAAAACGAATTGACAATGCTCAACTGGACTTTGAACTTGAAACAATTTTAATTAATTTGAATTTGAATTTCGTTTCAAATCTCAAATTTTGATGGTTAAATATATCTTAAATAAAAAGAAATAACAATTTTACGAAATTATACTTAAAACAAACTAAAACTGACAAAAACAAAGATATTTAATTTATCTAAACACGTTGAACATGAAACTTTTTTCCTTTAAAATGCATTTGACATAAAAACATTTTTTGAAATTGCTTTTCTTCGCCAACCAATGATAAATCACCAAATAGCGAAATTTTCATTATTTTTTTACGGACAGGGAACGGATGTTCCGCCGAAATTTTTTTTATAAACGTATATATCCTCATGAGAAGAACATTCTGTATTTTTTTTTTTCAAATTTTTCGGAGTATGCCCGTATGGAGACCTACTTTGTTAGTAACCATTAAAGTGCTACATGTCGAGGATTGTTTTATACTATTTTTAATCAAAAGTTTTTCTGCTATGAAAAATCCCAATTTCTTTCTCTAAATTTATCTGCTACAGCTTGGTATGTTTCAAATGATTGATTTTTTATTTATTTTGTAACTTTTGGATTATCCAGTAGAATGGGAAGGAGATCTATATTTAAGCTTTTCGAAAAATTTCACCATTTTACTTAACGAATTTTGATCCTACATCTATCTTTGAAGTTGTGCCATAGAAACCTTGCCTGACACAAAAGCTCGCAAAATCCTCTTTTTAGTACAAATTTTCATGACCTCTTTACGATTGAACATATTTTTAGAAGAGAAGATAATTTATCTTTTTCTGTTCAAAAGCCTTTCGAACAGTGCCCATTATATAACGAACTGTAAAGACACTTGTTGTGCTTCAAATACAAAATGGGCTAATGTTTAACATATCATAGTTTTTTTTTTTTTTTTTACATTATCCAGCACCTTATACACATGTATTACATACATAGGGTAAATATATAAAGATCGCAGTTTTTGAAATAGTCTTGTTTAAACCATAGAACTTCACACTAACAAGGAAGGTCTCCATTGGGGGCATACTCAGAATTTTTTGAAAAAAATACGAATTAAACTACTCATGTAGGTAATAAAGGATCAGTGAAAATTAGCGGCGGAATTACATTATTAGATATGTAAAAAAATAAAATAGTTTGGAATAATTGGCGTGAAAAGCTGAAAGCGACGCGGGATTTGGCGAGCAGTGCATTTCCTCGTCAAAAGCAGACGATTTTAACGAATCTGAAAGTTAATTTTAATTGACTTCACTGTTAAAAATCTGCAGCATTTACTGCAACGTCACTCCACTAGTTTTATAGAATATCTCTCTTCTGACCAATGAGAATGCTCCATAGCACTGTGAATTGACCGTGTCATACACTGTTAAAAATCTGCTGCATTTTGTTGCAACGCACTCCACCGCTTGTATATAATATCTCTATTCCAACCAATGAGAAAACTCCATTTCACGGCCAAGTAACCGTTTTCTATACAAGCAAGGTGTATTGCAAGAGTGCGTTGCAACAAAATGCAGCAGATTTTTAACAGTGTATTTTTCAATTTGGAACAATTTTAATCAATTTAAATTGTGTTTTAAATGATAAAATATATTAATTTGATTTTGTTATAAATACATATAAACGTATATGACAAAATTACACTTAAAGTAAAGTAAAAATGCAAAACTAAAATTACTTAAACTAAACTTATTTAAATAAATTGAACATAGAAAGTTTTTTCTTTAAAAAGTATTCGAAGCGTAAAAGCGTATTTTTCAAAATTTCGTTTTTTCGCCAACCGGAGATAAATCGCTAAATAAACGAATTTTTTTTATTTTTTTACGGACGTTATAAGGAGGTTCCGTTGAAATTTTTTTTATAAACATATATAACTATATGAGAAGAACATTCTGTAATTTTTTCAGATTTTTCTGAGTATGCCCGTATGGAGACCTTCCTTGTAAGTATGGAGAAATAACTCCCTATACTGATATGTTGAATTCAGCAGCCCGCCCATAAATACAATTTAAAAAAAATTCCGAAATTTTTTTTGGAAAATGCTTTTTATTATTATCATTATTATTATTATTATTATTATTATTATTATTATTATTATTTTTTTTGGAAATTTCTTCCCATAAAGTAGTATGGGGTATATATTTCCTAATTGGATTTTCTTTTTTAAAATTAGGATGAAATTCATACCCTTTTCGCCGATATCTATATTTTCTTGTAAAAACCAACAGATTTTATTTATATTCATCGCACATCTTTAATTTGGTATTAGTTAAAAATAACAAGTAAGAAAAATCATGCGTTAAGCATAGATTATGAAGCACTTTCCAACATTTAATGAAATCTTTAACAAAACTTTGTTAGTTAAGGAAATAATAGTGTATAGCCAAATATACCCAAATATGTATTCCAGCACATTAGATCAGCCCTGTATTTCATATGTCAGTTCATATATTGGGAAAATTTAGCTCAGCAAGAAAATACCCAGTAGCTTGAAATTTCTTTTTGAGCAATTCATACTATTAGATGGAAACATACTTGAATACTTTTGTTCAGCCCTGTAGTTTACATTGTACCTTTATTACACGTCAGCATTAGGCTAAAATTTATTGTAAACTAAAACACTTTTAAAACAACTGAAATCACATTCTCATAAATCATCATTCATAGGCGTCCATGTACCGAATTCTTTGCGTGGCCCTGTATATCCCTTTATATATATTCTACAAACATTTCTCAGTAAATTGAATGCAGATCAGCGTAAAAATGCATAGCTTATTTAAGAACCACGTTTAAATAATTTACGCTCATATCCAGTAACGTTGGTGATCTCTTTGGGTAGCCCTGTATATCAACTATAACATTTATACACACCATATAATGTGCATATATTTAGCGAAATACAAACGCGAATATCATAATTAAAATGCATTTCATCCCTCCATCAGCCATCATCGGACACATATACGGTACTTCGGAAAGAATATACTGTTTGAAATCTTTTGTATGGCCCTGTAAATGCTATGTACTTCATATTATGCAAGACAGTAGCGTATAATTTATATTAAGCTTCAGTGACATATATCAATTTTATTATACATGAAAAAGCTCAATATATTTAAAATATGTCACACACAATTCCCCCTTTTACCATTATCTAATGGAATTCTTTTGTGTGGCCCTGTAAATGAATAATAGATACATTTTCAATTTATATTTTATAGAATGCATATTTTAATACGTTTGACAGGGTATAACATCTTTAAAATTCCCCTGAAACGTTTTTCCCCATAGGCCGTAATGTAATAGGAAACTTTTGATTCGCCATGTAGATAAACTAATCATGGTAGAAACTTCATTTTCGATAGGACTTGTGCTAGGGTAAACGTCATTAACGTCCTAAAATTTCATGGCAATCCGAGTATATTAACGATTTTTCCCTATGGGCCGTAATGTAATGGAAAACTTTTGATTCGCCCTGTAGATAAACTAATCATAATAGAAACTTCATTTTCATTAGGGTTCGTGCTAAGGTAAACGTCAATAACGTGCTAAAATTTCATGGCAATCCGAGTATATTAACGATTTTTCCCCATAGGCCGTAATGTAATGGGAAACTTTTGATTCTCTCTGTAGATAAACTAATCATGGTAGATACTTCATTTTCAGTAGGGTTCGTGCTAGGGTAAACCTCAATAACGTCCTAAAATTTCATGGCAATCCGAGTATATTAACGATTTTTCCCCATAGGCCGTAATGTAATGACAAATTTTTGATTCGCCCTGTAGATAAACTAATCATGGTAGAAACTTCATTTTCGATAGGACTTGTGCTAGGGTAAACGTCATTAACGTCCTAAAATTTCATGGCAATCCGAGTATATTAACGATTTTTCCTCATGGGCCGTAATGTAATGGAAAACTTTTGATTCGCCCTGTAGATAAACTAATCATAATAGAAACTTCATTTTCAATTGGGTTCGTGCTAAGGTAAACGTCAATAACGTGCTAAAATTTCATGGCAATCCGAGTATATTAACGATTTTTCCCCATAGGCCGTAATGTAATGGGAAACTTTTGATTCTCTCTGTAGATAAACTAATCATGGTAGATACTTCATTTTCAGTAGGGTTCGTGCTAGGGTAAACCTCAATAACGTCCTAAAATTTCATGGCAATCCGAGTATATTAGCGATTTTTCCCCATAGGCCGTAATGTAATGGGAAACTTTTGATTCTCTATGTAGATAAACTAATCATGGTAGATACTTCATTTTCAATAGGGTTCGTGCTAGGGTAAACCTCAATAACGTATAAAAATTTCATAGCAATCTGAGTATATTTACGGGAGTTAGAGCGCGGACAGACGGCCAGACGGACAGACGGACAGACAAACCGAATGCATTAGCACTTTTCAACTTTGTTGGAAAGTGCTAAAAATTGAGGTTAAAAAAAAATATATATATATATATACATATGATAAGGTAATTCGGTGGAAGATGTCAATTATTAGAAGATGCCAGTCTATCCCTTGTACTTTTATGTATCAATAGATGGCAGTGTTGACCGGCTTGTGTGGAATGTCTTATTCCAGTGTTTACAATGGATTTACGCGTTTTAGAAAGTCCTGAACACGTTTGATGTTTTTTAGAAAATGTCTGTCTCTCGCTCTATAAGTCTGTACGGGACAAAAATTTCGTGGGCACTCTATCTCAAGAACAAATGCACAGAATTTCTCAAAACTTTATGCTCAGTTAGACCTTGGTATATTGCAACTGATTAGTTTTTGGTGTATATCGCTCAAAAGTGTCGCTGCTATGCTTCATTATTCACATTTTCCACAATATCGCTATCTCGAGAACTAATGACTGGATTTTCACAAAACTCTTAAGGGAGACCCGTAAGAAAAAACCCAAAATTTTTATTATTGATTTTAAAGTAATGAATTTTGGTGTGCTATTTAAGAATCTTTTTGTAAGGAATAATTAGCAAAAAAATTCACTTTTTATTAAAAAGTATATTTTTTATAGGGATTTTTATGATTTTTTTTGTCGAAAAATACACTTTTTAAAATTACTACTCCTCATTCAATTTTCAATATTTTGGTATTACTAAAATTTCTTAAATAGTGTTATAGTATATAGAAAAGAACTAAGGAGAGATATTTTTAATTTTCTATTTTAATCGGCTAAAAAAAAAAATACGCATGGTAAATTTTCTTAAATTCATTGTAATTTTCATGTTTACCAATTTATGTAAAATTTTCAGAAATAGTTGAAAAAAATATCTCTCCTTACTTTTATTGCAAATTATTTTAAGATTCTAAAAACATAAACATTTTGTTTCTAAATCATTTTACCACTGAGCCTTAGTACTTTGAACTTTGGCAAAATATGAAAAAAGTCATTTTCAGGAAACCACGTTTTAAATGGCCCCTAGTCCTTTAAACTCTATAGTGAGTACAATTTAAAAAGCTCATTTTCTACCTGTTCCAAGTGTCCCCGAGTTCTGAAATTTTGCATGGATATTGGCAAATATGTATTTTATATTTTTCTGAGATAAAAAAATTTTTGAACTTTTGATGATTTTTGGCCGAAAATGGGGTACGGGTCTCCCTTAATCCAGTTGGTCCTTTATATAATTGATGCTAATTATATTATTATATTTTGATGCAGATTGCTCAATAGGTGGCGCTTATAGGCTGCATTATTCATGATTATCGCGATAACTCAATCTCAAGAACTAGTGCACGAATCTACATCAAACTTCACATTCAGTTAGTCCCTGATATAGATTACTGTTGTTTAGTTTTTAGTGTAAATTGCCCAACAAGTGGCGCTGCTATAGTGAATTTTTCACAGTTTTGCAATTACTGTATCTCAAGCACTAATGCATGAATTTTTATCAAAATGCAGATTAAATTAGTACTTGATAAAAATTGATCCTGACTAGTTTTGGTGTACATCACCCAACAGGTGGCGCTGTTGTGCAGATTTTTTTTAGATTTCTACAACAACACTATATCAGAATCTATTGCACGGATTTTCATCAAATTTCAGATTCAGTTACAAATTGACATAAGTTGTTGCTGACTAGATTTTGGTGTAAATCACCTAACCGGTGGCACTGCTATGCTGCATTTTTCAGGAAACATTAACGTGTATGAGATACGTAGAAAGTTTTGGATTATCACATCTGACCAGTTTTCTACAGATTTTATCCTTGGCAATCTGATAACTCTTTTTCAGAAAGTGGACTTGTCACACTCTGAAAATGAATTGCTCAATTCTGACTGTCATTTCAAATACACCCTTGTATATGTTGTTAAATTCCATAAAATTAATGTTACGAATAAATCGGAAATTTGCTCCTCTTCAATAATTATCTTTGTCAATGTCTGTAGATATCCAAATCAACTTACATATTAACAATTTGATTTTTAGATAGATTTTTTAACAAAACTGATTTGATGAATCGGTAGTTAGAGTTTTTTCTATAAATTATTTACAACAATATTTAGATTAATTAACACATAAACTAGTCGGATGTGGCAATCCCAAAACTTTATTTTATCTCATATACGTTAATACTTCCAGGTAAATGAAGCATTGCTGTGTCACTAGTTAGGTGATTTAACCCTTTCCGGCACACTATGCCCGGTCTGGGATACCTAATTTTAATTCCAAATTTGCAAACGGCGCGGCACCAACAATATTTTAGTAAAATTTTGCTCTTACAATAAAAGCTAAAATTAAGGAATTCAAAATATCTAAAAAATTCGTTTGTGAATTCTGGTGTCAGTCGATAATTTCTCATTTTACTACAGATTTTGCCCGTGCCGAAAAGGGTTAAACCAAAATCTAATGAGCAACAATTTATGTCAAGTTCTAACTAAATTTAAAGATTGATGAAAATCTGTGCATTATTTTTTGAGATAGAACCAGTGCAGAAGTCATAAAAACATCTGGAAAGAAACGCCACATGTTGAGTGATTTACTCCAAAATCTAAAGAACACAAATGTACATCAAGGACTAATTGAATCTGAAGTTTGGTGAAAATTCCTGCGTAAGCTCATGAAGTAGAGCTATTGCAATAATTATGAATAATGTCGCATAGGCGCCGTCTGTTGGGCGATTTACACCAAAAAGCAATCAGTACCATATTATATCAAGGACTAACAAAATCTGAAGCTTTATAAAAATATGTGGATTAGTAATTGAAATATAGCTATTACAGAAATCGTGAAAGAGGCAGCATAGCCGCGTCAACTGTTGGGCGATATGCACCAAGAACTAATAAGCTCCAATTTATATCAAGGTTTAACTGAATCTAAAGTTTTGTGAAATTCCGTACATTAGTTCTTGAGATAGAGCGCACACAAATTTTTTGTTACATACAAATTCACAGAGTGGCAGAGTGTCGGACAGTCTCACAGACAGGCATTTTGTAAACATGTTTTTTTTTTTTTTTTTTTTTTTTTAATTCTGACCCTCTAAAACGTATAAATCCGTCGAAAACCAGATTTTAGAAAATTTTCACGAATCCAATACTTGTAATCCGATTTCTTGTAAAAATAGAAGAAAGCAAAAATACACTTATGGAAACTTCACAATTCTTACAAGAAGAATGTAAATAAATGTATTGTGATCTTATCTGTAACTGACAAGTGTTTTGAAACTGCAAATTATTCGTAAAACATTTTTTTTAATTGGAAAGAAACTAAACACATGTAAAAGATTAAAGGAAAAAAAAAAAACATTAAAAAATATTTAGCTCAAACTGATTCTCTGTGCTTACTCTATGTGATCCAGTAAAGTGTTTTGCATGAAAAGTACCATGTACTTTTATTAGTTGTAGTATTGCATTTTCTTTAACGGGACTTAAAAGTCCTGTCAGAGCATACAGAGTTAAGTTGGCTATGAGAATAATGTATGAATAACTTGTCTAAATCTATCTTTCATTTAAATAGATCATCAAATATCGTGAGAAGTAAATATTTTAAAATGTACTGTAATCTATGGCCAACACCTGTTTCTTTTACGAAACGTGAAAAGCATAAAAAAAATAACTTTAGTTCTGTAAAGAGTAATAGTTGACAAAAGAAACATAATAAATGACCGCACCTATTTAACACACTCCGAGATTATTTTATTTCTCCCAAAGTGTCTCGTCTACTTCACCTTGTGAAATATAACTAAATATATAAGTAGATAACAACTAAAAACTCATTCATATTCAGAAATACTTCGCACGCAAATGCACGCAGCTATTAAAAAAAATGCACTGAATGTTTAGAAAGTAAAAAAATAATGTCTTACCTCCAGACATTTACTTTCGTGTATCAGCAACAAGGAAACCTTGAATTCCTTTTGACATATGTAGCACGCTTTCGAAATCTCCTCGAAGTTTTTTATAGGTGTTTTTGTCTCAACCACTGTCACACAAATGTCACTAGAGGATTCCTTATTTTCAGTTTGAACCTCTGACGGAAGGTGTGCCGGAGAAGAATTCTGGACTTCCACCTCTTTTGTGCAACTTGGTGTAGAAGGACTGCTTTTCGATTCTTTAATTTTTGGCTTATCCTTCGATACATTTTCTGAGGGTTTCTTTTGAGGGGAGGTCATTTTAATGTCCATCGCTGGAGATCGCCTGTTCATGAGACCTCTGGCATCTTTTCTAGCGTGGCTATGCAACCGCTCGGGTGCTTGGCTTCTATTACAACTATTGCAAGGATTGGGTACGGATATAGGAACTGTAGCTGAAGTCCTTTCCTTAACCGAATTCTTAATGTTTTTGTCTACATTGTATTTATTGTACATTATAAAGTTTTTAGGTTTGTTCGATGACGTATCCGAATTTTCTGTGCCCATTTTCAGTCTTTTCGGATTATCATCCTTGCTTTTGTCCGAACTGCAGCTATCTCCACCACTATCATCGGAGTCTACCTGTATCACAGGGTGTTTGAGATTTGGCGTCGGTCGTCTAAGAATTTTGGTTTGTGGCCTGATTGAACGATTGCTCGTGGAACTAGAGTTATCCTCTTCCTCTTTAGGTAAATTTTGAGGCACATTTTCTTCTACTTTTTTAGACTTCTTTTCTGAAATAACTTTTTTAGCGATTGTCGCAACTTCTGAAGTACTTCCGACTTTTTCCTTTTTGGGCGTCTGCTCATTTTTGGCTTCGTTTTTGGCATTTTTCCTCACAGTGGTAGACACAGGAATGTGATTGGATACATTTTTATTCTCTTTTCCCTTTTTTGGAGACTCGCTTTTGATAGCACCTGTCATAGTGATCTTCACACGCCGACTTTCCTTGATTATTCAAGTAGTCTTAAAAGAGGCTGTCGATAGTTTTATTTCTAATTTTTTTTCAGCAGACGTGCTGCCGACTTGACACTGGGAAACCTTCCAAAAAAGAGAGAGGTTTCTGTTTTACTGATGTAAAAGTGCACTCCTCGTTAGGATAACTTTTATTGGAGGTTCGCCACCGCTGAAGGCACTTGGGCTGATGCAGCAGGATCGACCTGAATCCTAACTTTTTCAAGCAGACATAATAAACAACGAAGGTCTTCGGACCCATTCAATTCTAAGGCACAATCATGGTTATCTGAAGCCTTAACCTGGAAAGAAAGAATGTATTAGTTCAAGTGCAATGTCATTTGTGGTTTCTAAAAGTAGAATAAGAAACTTGAGGGCTGAAAGAAAAAAAAATGTTTTGCAGAGAAACCATGTTAACAAATTGATGAATATTGATGTATAAAAATTTAAAATCAATGTTTCTCTACCTAAAAGTGGCGCACAAATTTCTAGCGAGAGAGTCCCAGCTGTGCTGTCAAAAATATTAAGTTTCTTTTGTGATTTTTAAAAATCCTATTAAAGTTTTATTCACATGTAATTTTCGTTTAATTTACCGAAGAAACCATGAACTCAAAATGTTTTATTTATGTTTAGAAATATCAGAAATCAATACATTTTCCACTTTTAAAGAATCATTTATAAAAACAAATTTTCTTTACTGCCATTGACCTTTGGAAACAATTTTAAGAAGTTTTTATAATGTAATAGTAATCAGATTTTCTTTTAAACCGGAATATCGATTTTTAGAACGCTATTCCGGCGTATTAGTACGCTATTACTTTATATACATACAAGAGGGAAAAAAAGGCTATTATGTTGATGTTAATGCTGTCAATTTATCATGCTTTTTGAATACGTAAACATTTATTTCATAATTTATAGCATTCGTAAAACCGTTATTTCGGGTTTAAAAAATAGTTACTTTATAAAAACTAATCTGAAATGTTTTTGAGAACCAGTGGCAGCAAAAGAAACTTCGTTTTTGTAAATTTTTCATCAAATCTCGAAAACATATGAATTTCTTAGGTTTCTAAAGAAAAAGATTCGTAAAAAATTCTTTAAAATGTTTTTTACTATAATCTATAAGGTCATTTCTATAGAACGGGTGCGAATGCCAAAACAAAGAACACACATGCACAGAAAGCGGAAAGTGATTGTTTTCAATAGTGAATATTACCTATAATTTTTATAATTAGATATCATGATATTATTGATAATTAACCAATATTTTTATTTATTTATTATTTATAGATGCAGATTCACGGTCGTCAGTCACCACGTGGCGACTAAATTTTTTAACATAGTGACTAATTTTTGGCGCCTAAATCGTCGAATTTGCGCTTTTTCTCGCGATCATTTGAAGAAAATCGCGTTCTGGAATCCTACGGCGAGAATCCCACGTTTTTTCACGATTCACTGACAAAAATGTTTTTTTTAACGATCGTCTAATCAAAATCGCGTTTTTCCGCCATCATCTGACGAAAATCGCGTTTTTCAACGATCCTTTGACGAAAGTCGCGACGCGTTTTGCGATCCTTTGATAAAATTAGCTTTTCTTCTGCGATCTTTTGACGAAATTCGCGTTATTTCTCCGTTGTTTTTTAATTTTTCTTAGATATTAAGCTCTGGTGGCGACTGGAATATTTGGGTTTAAGAGCAACTGACTCCTTAAAATTTTTGGGAATCTTATTATATTATTAATAAAATCACAGTAGAAATTTTTTTTAAGATTTTTTTTTTACGAAATCATTTAACTAATATTGTAGTCCACTCACGGTAACTTACATGTCGCATGCAAAATGCTTGGACGTAAATTATGTAATCCAAGAAATTATAATATAATCACAAACTAAAATATGCAAAAACTTTTTCCGAGATAGCAACGATTCCGAAAAGCACTCTGCATCTTTAAGGAATCCCGGAAATTACTATATTTTCGAGATTTAACTAATCTTTTATAAAAACAAAATTTCTTTGAAATTTTGTATATACAGTGGCGGTCAAAAGTTTCCGGCCAGTTAGTTTCTTCAATTTATTTACCAAAAGGTTTCAGCAAAGAAGAAGCACAATTGCTTTAAAAGTTAGGAATATGTGAATGACCTCTGACCACATGATCATTTTGATTGGATACTGAAGATGCTTCATGCAAAGGGATAAAATTCGAAGTTCGCGTGTGCAAAAGTTTCTGGCCACTTATCATTCTTTAGTTTTTTTCTATCGGTAAACTGTTTTTTGGTTGTGTTGATGAATGAATCAACGTGCATAGCATAGTCTGAATTCAAAATTGAAAAGTTCAACAATTATTGTTCATAAATAAGTGATTAGTTTGTCGATAAGAGGCCAATCTTCTCGAGATATTGCGGCAAAGTTATCGATCAGTAAAATCGACAGTAAACGATATTTAAAAATTATATAAAAATGGCCGTGGTCTTCAGGACTTTCAGAGGTCCGGGAGACCCCGGAAAATTACTATTCCTGTGGACAGAATTATCAGGAGAAAAACAATTGATAATCCGCATAAAAATTCCGCTGCAATATACGGCAATTTACGGAATGAAAATATTGCTGAAATAAGTCCGTATACCGTATCAACATGCTGACATGATGCATAACTTTATGAAAGAGTCGGTGTTAAAATTTTTTCAGAATAAAAAAAAATACAAACGTACCCGACTGGCGTTTTCCAAAAAGCACTAAGTCTGGTCAAGTGAAAACTGGAAAAAAAGTTCTATTTTTCCATCAATCGAATTCGAAACAGTGGCAGACACAACGTCCGATGACCTAACAACAAAAGATATGGTTCGACCTATGTTATTCCTATAATGAAGCATGGCGGAGGACACGTTATGCCGTGGGGAGTATTTACTTCAAAAAGTGTCGGTCCGTTATTTGAAATCCACAGCCAGGTGAATGATAAAATTTATAGGGATATCTTGCAAGACTATTTTCTGCCTTATTAAAGAAAAAAATTGATCGCAACTGTTTTTCTTAACATGATGACGACATAAATAATGTTTGCAAACCTCGATAAGCAACGGTTTTCGCACAAAAAATTTCGTTTTTGAAATGATCAGTCCAAGCGCCAAACATGAATCCAATAGGAAATCTTTGAAAAGAAGTTGACAAAAGCCTGCGGAACTATAAATATTCCAATTCAGCCGAAATTTCGCAAAATTGCAAGAAATGTGGGAAAAACGTACCATAGATGATCTTTAACCGTTGACTGTATGAATGTCACGTTGCTGCGCCGCAGTACTTATTACTAAAGCTAATAAAATAGTAATACGATAAAATTGTAAATGTTGTTGATCACTGTAATTTTCTATTACAATACCACTTTTTTACAAACTTGTGAAGGTGGTTGGAAACTTTTGAGAACATGCGTTTTCCTTTATACTTAATTTTGTCAGTTGAATTTATTGACATTTACATGTTCTTTTATAAGTAAGTTCCTAACTATTGTGTCAATAAAATGTATAAATATCACTTTGATATTCCTCTTCATATGGGTATATTTACAAATTAACTGAAAATTTTTTGCTGGCCGTAAACTTTTGACCGCCACTGTAGGTATAGTCTGATAAATATAGGTATAGTCTGAGGCGCCTCCGTGATTGGTATTAGGTGTTCATTGGATAAGTATAAATAGGGGGAATGGGGGGGGGGGCTAATGCCCCTCCCTTTTTATATAAGGTACCCTGGGGTAATAACGCCACGTTAAGGTTCTACCAATTTTCACGGCTTTGTTTTAGATTGTATTTTTCAAACAAATATAGGATCTGATACAGCAACTCATTGACTATCTATATAAAATAAAATAATTTAACAGATATGTATTCATAAAGTGTAATGGCGTTTTTTCTTGACCAATGCTATTTGGCGTTATTACCCACCTATATGGGTAATAACGCCATGCAAACAAAACTATGAAATAAGATGGAATAATTGCATGTAGGTAGCCCAATTCTAAAAATACAAACTCTACAAACTTAGAAATTGACAAATTGCATTCTAATCTATTGAAAATGTTGAATTTTATGTGAAAGTGTAAGAAAAATAAAGGTGTGGTGTGGGAGGGGGGGATGAGGCAAAAGAATATCAGACCGTGAGCTTCTTTTTGCTCAAAAAGGACCGATTAAATAGAAATATGAGAAACATTGCACAGTTTTAACTGTGCTTATTTGAATCGGTATTTAGGATGTAGCTCGGCCACTATAGGGAATCAACCGGGGTTTTAATGTCAAGGATTGGCGTTATTACCCCGGTATAGTTATTGCGCAGTACATTTTAAATTACAAATTATCTCGAGAAGATATCCAAAAGCTTCATCAAAATTTTAAAAGTACATGAAATGCACTACAAATTTATGTAATTAACAAAGTATTTCCGGATAAAAAGATAGTCTTCACATCACAAAACGTATCTCGCGAATTTTAGATCAAGCGTTAATTTTAGTTGTTTGTAAAAACAATAAGACCTAAAAATGAAACAAATTAACTTGAAGCTGTTTTTTGCGATTTATATGACTCAAAACCCTTCTGCGCATAGCACATGGGTGTCATTTACCTGATTATTTCATAATTATGCAAAATATAAGCACTTGGCGTTATTACCCCGCCTGGCGTTATTACCCCAGGGTACCTTAAATGGGTTTTTAATGCAGAATTATCAGTTTTCATTCAAAATTTAGATATAGGATCATATGTACAATTAGTATTCGTAGCCTATGAGCTCAATGCTATCAGTTTAGATGGGCAATATTCTTTTTATTTTAACCTGAAATACGGTTTTAAAGATGCTATGAATTATCAAGTAAATATTTTCTTGTTAACAATCATGATAAATTAACACCATTAACGTTAACACTATATATATATATATATATATATATATATATATATATATATATATATATATATATATATATATATATATATATATATATATATATATATATATATATATATATATGTTTGCTAACAGTATGTAGATATTGCGACCGTAGGCGCCATTGCAGCACTCATCAATCGCAACACACATATATATATACAATCCCTATTTCATGAAAATATTTATTAAGCACCAGGTGCATAATGTATAAACATTATTAAAAACAATAAACATTAAAATAACAATATGTTATTTTAATGTTTATTGTTTTTAATAATGTTTATACATTATGCACCTGGTGCTTAATAAATATTTTCATGAAATAGGGATTGTATATATATATATATATATATATACATATGTCATGATACGACGACGATGTTCTATAATAGTGTATAAGCTCTAGTAGAATTCCATGTTGGCTGTAGAATACTACTATTCACTAAGAATCAATAGCGGGATGAGCAGAGCAGTCGTTCTGATAAGTGGATAAGCCATGGATTTGTTCTCGTAGGAGTTTCTCCAATAACAATGCAAGAAAATCAGTTTTAGTTCTTTATTATTTAGAGCACGAACTTAAGTTACTCCACAGATCACCGTTCCACACATCTATCACTACGGCCTTCACTCACTAAGCTGCAACATTCCGGCGTTCTACATTCTCGGAAAAAATGACATGGCTTCCGAGCAGTTTAAAGGAAAGATGCATTCTAACGCTCTTAAAAAACCAAATGAAAAAGAACATTTTCACGACAAAACTAGCTCTCTCCTACTCTGCGTCAATCAATTTAAAAATCCAATTAGGATTAACTCGAGCTTAAACGTCAAAAGATGATCAGCTCTGATTGGTCTAAGGAGGCGTGTCCTCGGGCAGGATCTATTTTTTACCTCGCAAATAACAAGCCCTTTAACAACCCGCAATAACAGCGATCACGCGATGTTAAATAAAATATAAAATTAAAATCCAGGGAATATTCCAGAAAGTAAAAAGGTTACGAAATACTTCCCGCCTTTTTTGAGAAGCAAGCAATAATTTATTAATAAATAAAATAAGAAAAAGAATTTTAGCTGTTACAAGTTAATACATTACGAAACTAAGATTGAAATATGTTCCACAAATTTTAGAATTAAAAACTCAGAGAGAGGAAAATGGCGCAAATTTTTTTTATTTTATTACATATATATATATATATATATACAGGGTTATTATAATTAAATTTTGCTCATTAAGAAGCCTCTAAAGCCGGTTCTATGGCTCCAAACGAAACAAAATTTCACTAGTACGTAAGTTGAAGATATGCGCTTGGCGAAAACCGAAAAAAAAATCACATTTTTTGTCAATATGTGGCGTTTCGTCAATATTTAAGGCGATGTTTGGAGATTCATTATATCAATTTCAGTCAATCCAGACGAAGCACACAAATTTAAAAGTTTCAACAAACTTCGACGAACTGCGAATTGTTATAATTAAAGTTCACCTAATCAGACAGCTCTACAGCCTGACCTATGACTCCAATCAATACAGAAAAATTAATATCATTTCATGTGATGTAATCTGCATAAAAAAATAAATAAAACATGTCGCTCGGCAGCGAGGAAATAACGGATAATAACATTACGCATGCTCATTAAATTCTCCACCATTTTCAGTAACGCATTCCATTCTCAGAATTGTGCTTTCTACAGCATTACGTTAACTGTCCTGTGAGATTGAGCGAATGTGAAGTCTAATGCTGTCTTTCAGATCAAAGAATGTCTGACATCTGTCTTTAGATACAGAATCTTTCAAAAATCTCCACAACCAAAAATCGCATGGTGTTAGATCAGGTGATCGTGGTGGGCAGACCGTTTTAAAATAACCATTTATGATGCGGTCTTCTGTAAAATGGTTTGTTAAGAAAGTCCGAACTGCTTTAGTAATGTGCTGTGGTTCACCGTCTTGCATGAACACGATATTTTGAAGGCAGCCTCGCTGTTACAGTTCGGGAATCAGAAAATTTGACAACATATTGAGACACCTTCTTCCATTACGATCTCAATCTTTCTCTGTTGTGATAGTTCGGGATGTACCGATATATCTAACTGATCATTTTATACAAATCGATTTTTAAATGTGCAAGTATTCTTATTTAATCAATCACGAAAACTTCCAGTTCTCTATCTAAAACAGTGGAAATTAGTGTATTTTTAGTAAAAGTATTCTTTTAAAAGGTTGCAATATTATAGATATTTTTAATAAAGAAAAAAAATGTTTAATAGGATACACTGTAAAAAAAAAAAGGGGTCGATCTACTAAAAAAACTTTAGTGATCCTTGTAATTACTAAAAAATTTTTAGTAATCTTAGTCGGTTACAAGAAAATCTGTAAGAATTACTAGAAAAAAGTTAGCAACGAAGAGAGTTAATAGTTTTATATATTTATTAACTAGTACTAAAACTCACTTGGTGTGGCCTTGGTAGCATAGTGGTTATAGTAACGGACTCCAGACTGAAAGGTCTTGGGTTCGATACGGGCCACCGCCAAATACGCTCCGAATGTATGGAGTGTAAGTACTCGCGGGGCCGTCGCGAAAGAAGTTTCTTCTCTACGGGCCTGATTCATGAAAAGATGACGTCACGCAAGAGATCTGAGTTGCAAACGGAACATATAGAATGGTTGTATGTGTACCTCAAAAACAAGGCTATAAATTTCCGTTTTATGATATTTTTTCAACAATTTGAGGCTTATTTTAGATCTGTTGAATTATACATTTACTATTAAACACCCAAAGTTCATAAATAAGACTTTTTTGTTTTTAATTTGATTTCAAAACTAAACTTATCCTTTGATTTCAAATACGTAAGATTCATGGTTTTTATCGAAGATTTTAACTTCAAATATGCATTTATGGCAGACAAAATCATACATTCAAATTGCACAACTTTAGAAACAAAATAAATAAATAAATAAATAAATAAAAGGAATTATACAGAATTGAGATTCGTGATATTTTTCATAGCGTTTAACTTGAAATACAAATTTATGGCAGAAGAAATCCTACATTAAAAGTACGCAATTTTAGCAACAAGTAATTTAAGTTCCTTTTAAAAATAAAAATGCCTTAATTTTAATTTGTAAATATCAGGATTATTATTGCATAAACTCATAAATAAAAATATTATTTTTTTCAAACAATTAAAATAAAAATTCTTTTTGTCAATTAAAATTTCAAATTTCATAATGCATATTAACTTAAAATACACATTCTTTTAATAGATTTTACAACTAAAAGAGTATTTTTCACTAAAAACATGTACTTTCAAATAATTTACAATAAATATGGCATTTAATATTCTCTCATAAAAAATAATCTCACTTTTGTTAATACAGATAATTTTTATTATTATTATTATTATTATAAGTGAATTTGGTAGTATCATTTTAAACTTTTGTATAGTAATTTAGTAAGATATTTGTAATTCCTAACAAATAAATAAATAAATAAATATAAAAGTTGGTTTCCACATTTGCATTTATTTATGAATGCAGATCGAAATAATTTTTTTCAATAATGAATTGCACAATATTTTTTGGGTCTGGAAATTTTAGGAAAGTACTTTCATAATTAAAATTCATGAGTTTTTGTAAAGCATTTACAATTATTTTCTGGGGGTATTAATTGACTTCTATCACCCAACATAAAGTATTTACATTTCAGACGGTCACATTTCATTCGGGCAATCTAATTCTAAAATTTTTGTCTTTGACTAATAAGTTAATGCACTCACAACATTTTAATTTATGTGAAATTTCATATTTAATGTAACTAAATATAAAAGTCAATACAGACATGATGTCATTTTTATCTCAATATCTTCACTGCTGTTAAACACACCGCAAAAGAAATCCAATATGTTTAATTCTTCAATTTCATCAACAGCTATTAAAAAAAGTAATAATTGAAATTGTTCATTTTGCTGTTAGTATAAGACAGGGCTGTCCAACACGGCGCCCGCGGGCGCCATGGCGCCCTTTACAGGTTTTCTTGGCGCCCTTTTGAAAATTTTCCGTTACTAGTCTCTAATACAATTTCCTTATAAAGCATACTTTATTTGAAATCTTTGATATTTTCATGAGACATGTTTTAAAAATCTCTGCAAGTGTATTTTGCGTATCAACAATTATAACGCACGCAACGAATTAAAGAAAGGCAACAAAGTACATGATTAGTTAAAAAAATAAATAAATAAAAAACTAATCATGCGTTGTTGCATTTTTTTACTAGTTTATAGTTATTTATAAATATTTTTATGGAAATTATGACGATAGGAATTTAAAAATGTAGGCAATAACTTTTTCAATACGTTAAGAAGTAAAATGTAGAAAAATATAAGCGATCCTTCTTCTCTTTCGTGCAGAAATTTCAGAATTTTTGTTATTGTTATTAACGTTGTTTCAATGTCCGTTCGGCTGTTTCATAAAACGGGATAAAGGTTGTCTTTTTCTCCCTCAGACCTTTGACAATCTAGGTAATTGTTTTTTTTTTTTTTTTTTTTTTTTTTTTTTTTTTTTTTTATCTATAAGATTGTGCGAAGGGATTTCCATCAATGCAAGCTCTTTCAGGCTCTCTCTGTGGAACCACCCACGACTTCGTTTCTATACTTTTTATGATGGCAAATTTACACCTCCAAAATAATTGTAGGTATTGCAGAGTATTTGGGTCTCCAAAAAACCTAACGATATTTCTTATTACTATTTTATTTTAATAATGGATGATATTTTATTTTCTGACTCCTTCCAGGTCAAAACTGTCTGAGGTAAACCCTCGCAGAAAAACTTATTTTTCGAATTATTATTTTGATTTTTTTTTAAGTATACATGGCGCTTTAGATCTAGGGGTATTATGTTTCATTTGCATATATATATTGCTTCTAATATTAAAAGATGACTTTCTTGCATGTTTTGAGCCATGTTAATAATGGCGCCCTTCATTGCTTGCCAAAAGCTGAAATGCGCCCCTGCTCAGTAAAAGGTTGGACAGGCCTGGTATAAGATAATTAAACTTAAAAATTTTTACCTTTTTTTCTGCTTCCATAACTTTTATGTAGTAAATGAATTTTTCCATTCATTTAAAAGGATAATCAAGGATACGATAAATTTTCTATACTCATCTGATGATGTTGTCCAAAGCGGGTTTCTAAACTATCGATCTGATTATACATACATATAGATATATATATATATATATATATATTTAAAGATAGTCATTAAATAATTTTTTATTTCGACTATCCCTATGCATAAGAACTTAGTACTATTTATGTTTTAAATTGCTTTTGATTTATGCAAACTGAATTGTAAACAGAAATTCTGGACCCAAAATGGGATGTAAAAGGGCTTTCTTTTTACTCTTATCTATTAGATGATTCTAAATGTTTACTTCCCGACTTCAAAATAAAACTTATAATTCACATCACATGTAAGACCACGTGGGAATGGCATAGATTTATTTAATTCATTTTAAATAATGAGATAAAAGGAAATACTCATTGACTTAGGTTAATCCTTTATCCACTAATTAATATTTTTAAAATGCTCATTAAAAATATATATTCCTATAACAGAATATGTAATAGACTCAAATTATCTAAAATTATACGCACAATATTAATGGTGATTGCTTCAGCCCTAGCATAAGCAAAATTTTTATGAAGGTGAAGTGGTCTGTGAGATGAAAAAGTCAGATCTCGTGTATGACTCATTTCTCCTGCTTGGGATTTCGAATAAGGCCCGTTAGAGAAGAAACTTGTTTCGCGACGGCCCCGGTACTCGTTAGTAAAGGGTTTATAAAAATCCTGTCGGAGCACTTAGCAATGTTTGGTGCTGCCATCTATTGCAGTTTTGCCGAAAATCTTCCGCTTCAGAAGTCTGGATGCAGCTCGAAGGAACCTCCTGCCCTTCGGGCGCACGTAATGGTTATTAAAAATACTTTTGGAGCTATTACTAAAATTTGCTTGGTGGCTCATACTAAAAATTTTTAAGTTAGTTATACAAAAAATTCTCTTGTTCAGTTTACAAAAGAAATGCTTGTTTCACTTGCAAAAAAAAAAAAAAAAGTTTGTAATGGTTACTAAAAAAGTCTGTGGAATACAAATTTACTAACAAATTTTTAGTAACCTCTTGAATTTTTTTTTTACAGTGTATGATTTTTGTTAATTAAACGCAAAATTGTGATACTTCTTTTAAATAAATTATGTACAGCAGACATTTTATTAAAATCAAAGCGAACTGCTCATCGAAAAAACTTATTTATGTGTTTATGATAAAAGTATCATTTTAAAAGATTGTAATATACACGCTTTTGTAGTAAAGAAGAAAATGTATTTGTGCTTCATATGATGTGATTTTTATTAATTAAACTTAAAATTGTCATACTTCTTTTAAAAATTATATTATGTATTGCAAAATTTTTACTAAATTCAAAGCGAATCGCTGATCAAAAAAAAAAAAAAAAAAAAAAAAAAAAAAATAATTAGTGTGTTTTTAGTAAAAATATAATTTTATGAGATTGGAATATTATATAGATATTTTTAAAATAAAGTTTTTTCTTAACTTAATATGATATGATTATGGTTAAGTTTAAGTATTTTTTTTTTTAAATTCACAGCATTTAAATGAAATTTCTACTTCTCTTTTAAGGGGACTCGGGGGTTGATCGATACGGAGAAACATGTAAATAGAGCTCTCGCTTCGAGTCCATATAAAAACAAAAGTATTCAATGTAATTAATTTAAACTTTCTGATATTTTAAAGGTATGTTTGTAGTCTTATAAAATTATAAAATGAAGTACTTCAATGTAATATAATAAGAAATATAGCAAAATTTATGAAACACGATTTTCGAAAAAAAAAATTATGTGTTATATCACCAACACCAAGATATCTTAACGTTGAATTGACATAAGAACCTAATTTTTGCTTTAAAATGATCCAGAAACTTTAGTCTATAGAATGAATTAAGGATATAACTATCACTCAAAAACAACATTATTAAAAAAACTCTCAAATTTGAAAATTGAAAAAACTCCTAAAAAATACAACTTTTTTTTTCATTAAAAATACTCAAAATATTTAACTGTCTAAACTATATTAATGCATTCTATAGATAATGATTCTATAGATAATGATGAAAAAAATTTAAGCCATTCCATCAAATAGTTTTTTCTAAATCTTGGTGTTAGTCGTCAAAAATCAAGTTTTGAGAAAACGCGACTTAAAGTTGAAATTATATGGGTGCGGCTATGTAAGTATTGATACATAAATGCTTATAACTCCGTTAAAAATGCTAATATTTTTATGCGGTTTTTTGCATTGAGTTAAGAATTAATTGAATAATCAAACTAGATCATAAAAAAATCGATTTTTTGAAAAGTTTTCAACCCCTGAGCCCCCTTAAATAATTGGTGCATTTCAGAAATTTTATTAAATTCAAAGTGAATCGCTAATCAAAAAAGTTAATTATAGCGCGTTTTTAGTAAAAATATTATTTTTAAAGATTGCAATATTATGGATATTTTTAATAAAGATTTTTTAAAATTTAATATAATATGGTTTTCGTTAAGCTTAAATAAATTTGTTTCTGTTTTATATATATATATATATATATATAAACGTATTATAAAGTATTTAAATGAAATTTCTAGTGTTCTTTTAAATAATTGTTGCATTTCAGAAATCTTATTATATTCAAAGTGAATCGCTGATTAAAAAGAGTTAATTATAGTATGTTTATTCCGTTAAAGAAACTTTATTAAATTCAAAGTGAATCGCTGATGAAAAAGAGTTAATTATAGTATGTTTATTCCGCTGCAGAATCTTTAATAAATTCAAAGTGAATCGCTGATTAAAAAGAGTTAATTATAGTATGTTTATTCCGTTGCAGGAACTTTATTAAATTCAAAGTGAATCGCTGATCAAAAAGAGTTAATTATAGTATATTTATTCCGCTGCAGAAACTTTAATAAATTCAAAGTGAATCGCTGATTAAAAAGAGTTAATTATAGTATGTTTATTCCGTTGCAGAAACTTTAATAAATTCAAAGTTAATCGCTGATCAAAAAGAGTTAATTATAGTATGTTTATTCCGTTGCAGAAACTTTATTAAATTCAAAATGAATCGCTGATCAAAAAGAGTTAATTATAGTGTGTTTATTCCGTTGCAGAAACTTTATTAAATTCAAAGTGAATCGCTGATCAAAATGAGTTAGTTATAGTGTGTTTATTCCGTTGCAGAAACTTTATTAAATTCAAAGTGAATCGCTGATCAAAAAGAGTTAATTATAGTATGTTTATTCCGTTGCAGAAACTTTAATAAATTCAAAGTGAATCGCTGATCAAAAAGAGTTAATTATAGTATGTTTATTCCGTTGCAGAAACTTTATTAAATTCAAAGTGAATCGCTGATCAAAAAGAGTTAATTATAGTGTGTTTATTCCGTTGCAGAAACTTTATTAAATTCAAAGTAAATCGCTGATAAAAAAAAGGGTAATTATAGTGTGTTTTTAGTAAAAATATTATTTTAAAAGATTTAATGTTATAGAATTTTTTTCTAGTAAAAAAGAGCGTTTTTTTAAATATAATGTAATTTTTTAACTTAAAGTAAAAGTACCATTTTTTTTTTAATAGATGGTGTATTGCATAAATTTTATTAAATTCAAAGCTAATCGCTGATCAAAAAAATTAGTTAGTGTGTTTTTAGCAAAAATATCATTTAAAAAAATACATTATTAGAAATTCTTTCTAATAAAGAAAAAAACATATTTTTACTTAATAATTGATGTGATGTGATTAAACTGGTGTGATTTTTCTTCACCCTTAGAGAGAGAAACTCTGTATTTTTTATTTCGATTAGCGTTTTCCAGTCATGGATTCCAGGACCCGACTAAAATTATGGGGCCCTGGGGAAAGCATAATTCTGGAGGGGGGGGGGGAGCTTTTATCTATATTTAGAATTTTTTGTGAATAATGTAGAAGTAGTTAGTACTAAACTTCATACGTATCGTATGTATGGATAAATTTTGTACCCGGTACAGATCACAACTGTATACAGAGTACCACGAAAAGATGGTCTCAACTTTAAGTAAAAATAATAGTAGGACAATTGTAAAATAAATAAATAAATAAAATAAATAAATAAATAAATAAATGATAGATTGGTTGACAAAAATTCTCTTTGTAAACTTTTTACTTTGTTTATCTACGTACGTTATAATATTCCTAAAAGAAAATATCCCAAGTTGCTCCTAATTAATGATTTTAACTTGTCACGTTATAAGAAGAACGTTAAACAAGAATTTAATGTAAAAACAATAAAATATTAAGTTGTTATAATAAAACTTTAATTATTAGTTTTTTAATATTGCAGTTTGTTTTTTGCAGTAATGGGTGGAGTACTGGAAGCAAAAAGGGGGAGGATGGCTGCACTACCTTCTTAAATGTTTGAAAATACATGAATTTTGGCCACTTTTGGCTAATTTTAATAATTTGTCACGTTTTAATGAAAATCCAAATTAGTCTCACGGGAGGGGGGGGGGGATAAAAAGGACAATTGCCCAGCATGCTCCTGCATAAGTCGGGCCCTGTTGGATTCCTAGGTAAAAAATTGTTCACCTACTTAAATACGATCATCAATCTTATTTCGTCAAACGGTTTTAAAAATACGATGTATATTTAATTAAAATTTAAAAGACATAAAAATTCACAATCAAAAACAAAACAAGTAAATTTAATGTATATGAAACAAGTGGATAAAATGTAGACAGGTAAAATGTAAAATATAATGCAGTATATATGTCTAAAAGTAAAAATTAATTTAAGGTATCTGTATGCCTTTGGAAAAAAAAATATTTGAACACTGAAAATTTTAAGTTTAAAATTTCTAATAATTATTTTAAAATGTCATTAAATGTAACATAAACATATAAATAAGTAAATTCGTTTTTTAATCTTTTTTATTTAAAAATATAGTATAAAATTAAATGAAAAATTGCTTTTCTCTATAAGCAATTTGAATTTGAAATTATTAAATGTAATTACATTTGATAATGAATGTGATAATTTTATACAAGAACTGGGCTATTTTTATGATTATAACATAAACATTTTAAAAGATAGGGGCAAAATAACGCTGAAAATTCATGAAAAATATTATCAAATTATGCATTAAATTTGAGTAACACAAACTTTCCAATGTATCAGAATATATGAGAATAGTCTACTTCATTTATATCATCACTATATATATTTAAAAAATAGAATTAAAAACAATTATTAAATATATATTTTCAAAATATTACAAAATATACAAAATATATATTTACAAAAGCAGAAATTTTATGGCAGTTAAACTATTATTTACTAAATTATGACGATTTTATCTAATACAATTTCACACACACACAAAGAAAAAAAATTCACTTATGAGAAAACTCATAAAAAATGTTTTAACATAGTTTTTGTAAAAAATAGATAAATATTTAACCCTTTCGGATCCGAATTTTATCCGTTTTGAGAACAAAATTACTTTTATTTTACTAACGTTAATAGTAGCTATCCCAATAGACTTACTGAAGTTTAAAGATTATGTCGTTGTCTTATTTTGTGTACTACAAAGATTATTTTGTCTACTATTCAATTCACATATATTTATATGATAATAGGTTAAGGGAGAGTTTTTAAAAACGTTTGGAAAACAATGTATTACAATAGGATTTGAAAGGAGTTTGCAACTTTCTAATGTTTTTTGCGTTTTTTCACACAAAACTGGTTCAGAATAGTAACTCATATTTTAAATTTAGACAAAGTAATATATGTATACAGTAAAAGAATCGCCAATGGCGCAAAGAGAATTAAGTAAACTATTATTATTATTATTACTACTAAATTTCAAAACCTAAATGAAGTCATAATAAGAAAGACATATAGACATATACTATTATTTCTATGTAGGCAGCTGAGTAATTGTTAAGATTAAATAATACTATATGAAAAGACATGTGCTATCAATAATACCCCAGATCCGAAAGGATTAAAAAGTTTCAAAATTGAGAGAAAAATATTGAAATGTTTTATTTAAAAAAATTGAAATTTTGGTCGAAATTAATGTTTTAAAATTTTACAGACACATACATTAAAAATCTTGAATTATCCGGGTTAAAAATGCAAAGTGTTTTCCCTTTGTCCGTTTAGATTTCTTCATTTAAATAAAAAAAAATAATAATAAAGACACGAATAGAAGTTGTTTCTCAAAGCCCCCATAAGATAATAATAATAATAATAATAATAATAATAATAATAATAATAATAAAATACTTATCTTGATAGCATTGTAAAAAATTAAAAAATATATATAACGTTACTCCATAAAATTTCTGGTAGTCTTGCTGCCTCCAACTTATGGAGTAAGTTAACCAATCTGACTGGTGTTATGTTACACTAATGTGTAATATTACACCAGTTATATCAGTTTAAAGTACATCATTATATAAATTAATAATTCTATAAAATTGGACCATACCAAAATACCATATAAGGAAAACAAATTATTATTATATTAATTGTTAAGTTATTATTAGATAATTATTTTTAGTTACTAAAAAATAAAAATATTATTTATATATACAGAAAAATCGCGTTACGATAGATATCTGGGGAGTATTGATTAAATTAGCTGTGCTGAAAAAAATATTAAAGTTAATATTTTTATAAAGAAATGGGATAATAGTATTTTTTAAGAATTAAAATAACATTCGGTAAGCTGAAAAATTTGTTGAAATGATATTCGTCATTACGAGATTCACGTGTATATTATGTATATAATCAAACTTTTTATAATTATAAACCATTTTAATAAATGAAAAATTCACCATGAAAATGAAATCATTTTTTATATATGTATATATCGAAAAAAAAAAAAACCTATGTATTGATAAATATATTGAGACTAATAGTATTTACTTGGTTTTTACCACGTCCTGATATAAGCTAGGTTTTACCGGTAAAAACGCCAACTATGATTATCGGGGCACATAGTAAGATTCGAAATTGTACTGGAAATATAAAACATTATTTTTTAATGTGTAACAATTTAAATAATAATAATAAATTTTAATATTTAATAATTAAATGTTCATAAATTTTTCTCAGAGAATTTAGAGCCACCTGCATTAGCATTTTAAACATATGCTATAAAAGCAGAAAATAAATATAGAAAAGTTTCACTTCATTTTTTTTTTCAATATGGTTTGAATTTATTCAGAAATAAACATATCTATTCTATTCTACTTACTCAAAGAAATTTGACATTGACGAACCATCTGTATTAATTATTCAAATCGTAAAGATCGTAAAATTTCTCTCATCTAGTAAGTACTTCTTGCGAAAATTCTAGGGTATATGTGCCTTGATTAGTCTTCAGAAAGGTGCTCTGCTGGCAAAACATAAACACAGAACATTCAAAGGAAAACTGGGATACCGTTGCCATACAGAATTGAAGAAAACATTCCGCAGTGCTGACATCTATTGGATACTGTCGAAATAATAATAAAGGAAACTTTTCATATACAGTATCAATGCTGCCATCTATTGTGTTCATAGGTGAGTTTTTAAATTTTTTATATTTTACAGCTTAGCTTGTTTTTGTACTTAACTTAAAAAATGTGTAACTATTTTTAATTTATAGATATTTTACAAGTTATGTTCAAATGTATACATATACATATATGTATATATTTAAGGTGATTCTTCACTCGAAAATTTCCGCTCCGTTGTTTTAAGTCCATGGACAAGTTGTTTTCGAATTTGAACATTTTTTAACGATTTTTACTGCATAGGATAGTTGAGCTCGATCTTAAGTACATTTTTTTTTTTTTTTTTTTTTTTTTTTACTTTTGTACGACAGTAGTTCCTGTGTAAGATGAACCCCCTTTACAATTGTGTAGTCCTGCATCCAAAGGTGTGAAAATATGGAGGATTGGGAGATGGAAAACACAATAATAAACCTACGAAACAACCGCTAAAATAGGTTTTTTAGGTGTTTCCACCAAGATATGACGTGGCAGACCGATTAGGTTTTAATATGCGAATGAAATTTTAACTCATTCTTGAATTTCAGCCGCGAACTCGAAGAGATGATGCCTATGCTGTCGCCTTCCCCTCTATAAAAGCACACGCAAAAAAAAAAAAAAAAAAAAAAGATGTAAAAAATTTTAATTTTCTGAGCTAATACTGGAAAAACACAAATTCATTCTAAGCTCATAGGCTAAATATTGGAGAGGCTAAATATTGGATATAAGGCTTGGATGACCAACACTTTTAAGGGGCTACTTCAGTCAAATGAAAAGGCCCGTTCGCTGATACTAATCCTAAGGAAGAAATGTATAATGATATCTCGGTGGCATTTCAATATTTTTAAATGATTTTTTTTTTTTTTTTTTTTTTTTTTTGTATTGAACAGTTGAGATTCATCTGAATGCAGGCCGTCTTTTACTTTCTCGATTTTGGTCGTAGATATTTTTTATGAGTGTGAATTCGCTTTCGAAATCGGTTCCGAAAATGAAAGCATCCTTGTAAAAAATAACTGTAGACAATATCATAAAAGTCTAAATCGGCCTGCATACAGATCAATCTTAGCTATCTAATGCAAAAATATCATTTAGAAATATTGAAATGCCACCGAGATATCATTATACATTTCTTCCTTAGGATTAGTATTAGCGAATGGGTCTTTTCATTGGAATGAAGTAGCCCCTTAAGGGAGCTGGCTCAACACCCCCCTACAGATTATAGAAGGTGTTGGCTAGCCATTAAGCTTCAGAATTCTCTTCAGCAATGTTAAGTCTATAGACGCTTGATGCATTCGTGCATTTTAAATATCTCTCAAAAAAATTAATATTTTTATTTATTTATTTTTTTTTTTTTTTTTTAGTGTGTTTTTCTTAAAGGATGTTTCTGTTTTCCTTAGTTCTCAAAATATTTCTAAAATCTACGTTTATTTTAATATTGCTAAAAGTTGACAAATTGTAAACGAAATTTTAATACTTCGTATAAAATTAAGTATATGCTTTTGAAAAATTTTGAAAACTGAGAAAAACGAAGACATTTTTTAAGAAGCGTAAACAACAAAACTAGAAGTTTAAAATATTAATTTCCCGGGGAGATATTTTGAATATACGAATGCATCAAATGTCCATAGACTTTACATTACCGAGGGAAATTCGGAAGCGCAGAGATCATCCTCCTTAAAAAATTGCTTCTCAAAAATATTTTTCTTCACGACACACTGAAGCCCATATTCAAACATCCATGGTACTTAGGGAAGTATTAGAAGCCAAAAGTGAAAAAGATAAAATTTGATTAATAATTGTAAAAAGCACATTTATTAAAAAGGAAAAAAAAATGTAATTTAACAAATTATAACGACTATTTGGAAAATAATATTTTCAAAGACTCAGATAGTAAAGACTTATAAATAAATTCTATATTTAAATTAATAATAATAATAAACATCATTTTTATGATGATCATAAAGAGTCATGTATTACGTACGCCATGCATTAAACATTAACATTCCTAGACCAATGATAAACAAGTTGGAAATTGCACGTGAACGTAGCAAATGAGGTGCGTTCGTACGATAACGAAGTTTTAAAAATATTCAGATCTTGCTGATATAGTAGAGCGTACTCCGGATACAGTATAGTAGTCGAAATCTTTACGTTTCTGTAAATATGCAGGAAGTAATTTTTATTACACCTCAGCAACGTATATCTTATTCATAAAATGTGAAATAGTTGAATATAATTAAAACACGTACCAAACCATGTTTCCCCGTATAGCATTATATAGTGGAATACTTTTGTGCGGCCCTGTAATTTAATAATAAAAATTCTTTGCATCGCAGATTGTACAGACTGCATATTTTAGTATATATTTCATAGATTCATGCCAATTCTATTATGTTCGAATGAGTGTAACATCATTAAAATGCATTTGAAACTTTTTTTCCATTGACGGTAATGTAACGGAGTACATTTGATTGTCCCTGTATTTAATCTATGCATTCTATTTTCAAAAAAATTGAAATGACTTGATAAAATTATGTAATAAGTATGTATTTTAAATTTCAAACGATTAAAATGCATTTGAAACTTTTTTCCCCATTGACCGTAATGTAACGGAATCCTTTTGATTGTCCCTGTAATTGATCTATGCATCCGATTTTCATAACATTTGAAATAACTCGACAAAATTACGCAATAATTATATGTTTTAAATTTCAAACGATTAAAATGCATTTAAAGCTTTTTTCCCTATTGACCGTAATGTAACGAAATCCTTTTGAATGTCCCTGTAATTGATCTA
The DNA here is from genome assembly GCA_964019185.1 of Maratus speculifer. Lineage (NCBI taxonomy): Eukaryota > Metazoa > Arthropoda > Arachnida > Araneae > Salticidae > Maratus > Maratus speculifer. The sequence continues at coordinate 69,161,869 of OZ025289.1, read as the reverse complement.
TCCATCCGATTTTCATAAAATTTGAAATGACTCGATAAAATTATGTTATAATTATGTATTTTAAATTTCAAACGATTCGGTTGGGTAGTTTTTGCGGTGTTATATGCGGACAGACGGACGGACTGAGCCACAGCAATAGGTGCTACGTATCTACATAATTACGAACGCACCTAAAAAACAGTAGATTAAAGATAGACAGCTTTAATTGTTTAAAATGTGCATTTTTATTGGTTGGAGTTAATCAGACTGACTTCTGAACGCCTTCTATTACGTACGACATGAATTAAACATTAATATTCCTGAATCCATCACAATCAAATTTTAAATGAAATATCAGTTTTACAATTTTAGGAACTGCAAATTTTAAAACTTCAAAATATTGCATATTTTAAATTTTTACACCGTTGCGTAGAGAAAAAATGCACTTTTTAATGAAATTTGTTTGAAATTTCTATCACAATTTGTTTTTAAATTATTAATTTTTTAAAAGTTTTTATTTCTCTTTTTTTCGTCGTGGCAACAGAAGTATTCTATTTTTAACTTAAACTTGAACCTTAACTTAAACTTAAACCCGACATTAAACTTGGACCAATCAAAAAACGAATAAAATAAAATACAGAAGTATTCCATTTTTGAACATTAAACTTGGACCAATCAGAAAACGAATAAAATAAACCAACTTTATTGCGGAATTCAACCAATAAAAAGATTCAGATGTACTTTCGATTTCCCAATTCTCTACCGAGAACAACAACTTTTTTTTTTTTTTTTCAAATAGTTAATAATATTATTTTATAATCGCCGTCTAACTGATGCTGCAATCAGAGGCCTGTGTACCTGTGCGTCGATCTGTGTCTATTTCAGGATCATGAATCATATCCTGCAACTCCTTGTCTCAGTGTACCAGGTTTCTTTGGGTGACTACGTTCTTTACTGTTACGTTTCAACTTTGTTATTAGGTTTAATTGTGTTTAACCCTTTAATTCCCATGATAGAACACGTTCTAGAAGTTATGTAATTCAGAAAATCTGACTTTACACCAGAAAGTTTCAGTGGCTAATTTCGGTTTATTTAAATCCGGAATGTCTGTTATGAATTAAAGTCAATATTGCTATTTTAATTTTCTGGTGGGAATTAGGATATACGAATTAAAATATTTCAAAATATCTCGGGTGGTTTGGGATCTAGAGGGTTAAATCAGTGGTTCCCAACATGGGGCGTACGCAGCAACGGCTGCCAATTTCAAATTTGTAATTTATCCAATTGGTGTCAGATTTTTTCAAAAGATAATCTTTTATACTAAAAAAAATGTAATACATGCAAAGTTGAAAAAATATTAATTTTTAAAAATATTTTAATATCCTGTTTTAAAATTAAGACTATAATTTTTCTTATTAATTATCTATTTTAAAATTTTTCTCAACTTTTCCGATTATTTATTAACGGAGCTTTGCATTTCTTTACTGTTTGTGTTTGTAACACGAAAAAAATTTCTTAAATTACTTAAGGGTATATCTAAATTTTATTGTCTTTAACTAATCTAATCTAAAATATATTTGGAATACCCAAATGCGGTACTACCAAAATTATAAAATTTGTAAATTTTAAATAGAATTAGAAAAGGAAATGTGTAAATAGTAAATATTTATGTCTGTAGCACATACATTAGTATACATAGTAAATGAATATAATGCATTTACAATTTAAAATCGGATAACACATGGCAGTCAATTAATGATAATCGAAAAGGAAAACAAGTGGGTAAGTATTATCGCAGACCGCACAGAGGGTTTCCTTTAATATTTCTTTCTAAATAATTTATCTTTTAATTAATAAATTCAAATTGTTAATTTATAATTATTAAATTCTAACATAGATTCAACAAATTTATTTTTAATATAATTATAAAAGGAAGTTATTTATTTTATTCAAATAAAAAAATGTTTAAATAAAATTTATTAATTAAAATCCAAAATTCCAAACTTTTTGAAAATCCGAAATAAATAATAAAAAAATAACGGAGATCTAGATAAAATTTTGACGAAACCCTAATAATATAGAACCTTAATTTGACAAAAAATACGAAATTTCTTTTAATTAAATCCATCTTAATTCCGACTTCCAACAACGGGGCTAGAATTCAGAACCTTCTGTTTACTTGGCGAGAAGCTTTACGTACAAACTATGATGTCTAACAAACGCAAATAAGTGTACAAACTAAGGTTCTCTTTTAAAATTTCAGTCGCAAAAAATGAATGGATGACACTGATAAAATTAATTTAATTAAAATAAAGACTTTTCAAAATTTCATGATTTGTCATGTGACACGAGGATTCAGCTGTAAGTACACAAAATTTGAAGTCTCTGACTAAACAGTTTTTGTGCATGATTCTGTGACGGACAGACAGACAGGGGATACAGACGAACGAAACCCTAAAAATATATACACATATGTTTTGATAAGGAATAATAACAACTTAAATTTGTTAAAATTCGAAATCTTCAAATGCTTCTTTATTCATGTATCAAAAAAAAAAAAAAAAAAAAAAAAAAAAAAACAGTTATATATTACGTAACCTGTGCATTAAACATTAACATTCCTAGATCAACGATAAAAAAACAGTAGATTAAAGATAGACAACTTTAACTGTTTAAAATGTGCATTTTTATTGGATGGAGTTAATCAGACTGACTTCTGAACGCCTCATATTACGTACGACATGGATTAGACATTAATATTCCTGGACCTATCACAAACAAATTTCAAATGAAATTTCAGTTTTACAATTTTCGGAACTACAAAATTTTCAATTTCAAAATATCGTACATTTTAAATTTTTACACCGTTGCGTAGAGAGAAAAAAAAAATGCACTTTTTAATGAAATTTGTTTGAATTCTCTATCACAATTTGCTGTTAAATTATTATTATTATTTAAAACTTTAATTACTCTTTTTGTCATTGTGGCAACAGAAGCCATTCCATTTTTGGACATTAAACCTGGACCAACCAGGAAACGATTAAAATAAACCAACTTTATTGCGGAATTCAACCAGTAATAAGATTCAGATATGCTTTAAATTTCCCAATTTTCTACCGAGAACAACAACTATTTTTTTCCAAATAGTTAATAAACCGACTTTATTGCGGAATTCAAACAATAAAAAGATTAAGATATGCTTTAGATTTCCAATTCTCTACCGAGAACAACAACTATTTTTCTCCAAATAGTTTTTAAGAAAAATCACCATTTTTTAATAAATTACAGAAATTTTTCAAATGTGTCTATTGTAAGATGTCAATTTTAAAATGCAATATGCGAGTTTCCTCAAACATTTTGTGGTATGAACAAATGAGATATTCTCAAACAAATAAGGCATTATTCTCAGTAGCATGTTGGAGTTAAATGGTGCTGTACTCACCCCCCCCCCCCCCCCCCCCTCAGTTTCAGAACTTAAACGAAAGCGTTAGTTTTTAGGTGCGTTCGTAATTATGTAAATACGTAGCACCTATAGTTGTCGCTCAGTCCGTCCGTCTGTCTGTCCGTCCGCATATAACAACGCAAAAACTATCCAACCGAATCGTTTGAAATTTAAAATATATAATTATTACATAATTTTGTCGAGTCAAAATCGGATGGATAGATCAATTACAGGGACAATCAAAAGGATTCCGTTACATTACGTCAATGGGGAAAAAAGTTTCAAATGCATTTTAATCGTTTGAAATTTAAAACGTATATTTATTACATACTTTTGTCGAGTTATTTCAAATGTTATGAAAATCGGATGCATAGATCAATTACAGGGACAATCAAAAGTATTCCGTTACATTACGATCAATGGGAAAAAATGTTTCAAATGCATTTTAATGGTGTTACATTCATTTGAACATAATATAATTGACATGAATCTATGATGTATGTACTAAAATCTACATTGTGTACAATCTGGGATGCAGAGAATATTTATTATTAAATTACAGGGCCACACAAATGTATTCCACTAAATAATGTTATACGGGGAAACATTGTTTGGGGGGTGTTTTAATTATATTAAACTACTTCACATTTTATGAATAAGATATACGTTAATGAAGTATAATAAAAATTACTCTCTGCATATTTACAGGAACACAAAGATTTCGACCACTATACTGTATCCAAAGTACGCTCTACTATATCAGCAAGATCTGAATATTTTAAAACTTCGTTGTCAACGAACGCACCTCATTTGCTACGCTTTACGTGCAATTCCCAACTTGTTATTGGATGGAGTTAATCAGACTGACTTCTGAACGCCTCCTATTACGTACGACATGGATTAAACATTAATCTTCCTGGACCCATCATAAACAAATTTCAAATGAAATTTCAGTTTTACAATTTTCGGAACAACAAATTTTTCAACTTCAAAATATCGCGCATTTTAAATTTTTACACCGTTGCGTAGAGGAAAAAAAATACACTTTTTAAAGAAATTTGTTTGAATTCTCTATCACAATTTGCTGTTAAATTATTATTATTTTTTAAAACTTTAATTACTCTTTTTGTCATTGTGGCAACAGAAGCCATTCCATTTTTGGACATTAAACCTAGACCAACCAGGAAACGATTAAAATAAACCAACTTTATTGCGGAATTCAACCAGTAATAAGATTCAGATATGCTTTAAATTTCCCAATTTTCTACCGAGAAAAACAACTACTTTTTTCCAAACTAACTTTAGTGCGGAATTCAAACAATAAAAAGATTCAGATATGCTTTAGATTTCCAATTCTCTACCGGGAACAACAACTATAGTTTTAAAAAAATCACCATTTTTTAATAAATTACAGAAATTTTTCAAATGTGTCTATTGTAAGATGTCAATTTTAAAATGCAATATGCGAGTTTCCTCAAACATTTTGTGGTATGAACAAATGAGATATTTTCAAACAAATAAGGCATTATTCTCAGTAGCATGTTGGAGTTAAATGGCGCTTTGCTCCCCCCCCCCCCTCAGTTTCAGAACTTAAACGAAAGCGTTAGTTTTTTAGATGTGAAGACATAAATTTGCAATAAACTAAATTAAGAATTTTTTTGCTAGAACCCCTCTGTGCATGGCAATTTTAAAACACGACAATGAAAAAAGCAATACATAAATGCAACAAATAAGAAATTAGTAAAAATGTAAGAATTCTCGCACGGCTTTCTTTTAAGATGAAGAATTGATTGATTTTTTTTTTTTTTTTTTCTATTTTCTTCCCATTATCTTTAGCTTAGCCATCCCGATTCCACATTTAAAATAATTTTTAAGCACGGGGACGTAAAAAGATAACACCATTAAAAATTGTCTTTCAGGTGGACATTAAGAGGCAGGCAAAGCCGTTTACGAAAAGCATTTTGTTTTTGTTTTAAGTCACTGGGAAGAATAAAAATTACTTTTTTTTCTTCCTTATCGGGAGCAGAAAATTTTCTCCCCAGAGAAATTTCGAATTTAACAAATGAGAGATATGAAAAAAATACCGATTTTTCACACTCTAGTAAATTTAATTAACTTAAAATTGTAAGAAAATCAATATTTTGTTATTTTTTAAACTTTTTTTTTAAAAAACTTATTTAGCCATGTGAATGCGATTTTCATTAAAATAGAAACATTTTATTTGCATTGCATAATGATGAATACAGCATATATTTCTCTTATTTTCCTGTAGATGGCAACACTAGTCTGAAAAACAACTGTGTCGAAGAATGTATCATCATTGAAACATCCACAGCAAAATAGACTGGCAAAGCATGCAAGAGGCAATCCTTGGCTGATTCAGCGTGTGTCATCCGATTATCAGCATAGCTTTATTATTTTTTTTTTCTTTCTTCGCAATGCCTAATCGACGATGCGAACAAAAAACATGCTTTTTTATGTTTTTTGATAATTTAAGTTTTATCATATTGTAAACATTACGTATTCATTGCAAACATTTACAAAAACAAGAATAGTAAAAATTACAGCGTATAGAGGTAGGATAAAACAGATTACGATTTAAATTATATAATAAGGAATGAGTTTTTGCCGATATTTTTTTTTTAACACGTCAGTGAACCAGTACTCAAAGATTTTAAAAGAAATCCTCCCCTCTCTTTTATAGTTTTATTAAACCTCTTTTACAGCTTTATTTAAAATTCAACGAAAATACGATTTCGTTTTTCGTCCAAAATCTGAGTATCTGCAAAAATGCTGTCTAGAATTTGGCCAGACCAAAATTATCTGTATTCCAAAATTACCATTTCTTCCTTCGGAAATTTTCGACTGATTTGAGAAGTATCAACTCAAATGAGGCATTCTTTATTTATCGCTATGAACATCACTCTTCATGATTATCAATCGTGACTGACTCAAGACATGAGTGCAAATTATAAAGCTTGCAATTGCAACGTCTATAAGGCAAGTCACATACTAAGGTGACAGGCGACACATAAGACATGTTGCTTGATTTCGAGGGGGAAACTGGTTTAAAAGAGGTTTGAAACAGTTTCCTCTAGTTTCGACCGTTTTTTTTCTTCGATATTGTATTTCATTTCATCTCTGTCGTTTCAGTGTGTGATCTGCCTTAGACTAAACTTTGAAGACGCTTTTCTTGTGCTCGTTAAAAGCTGCAGAGTTAACAGTAATGAATTTTTTTTTTTTTTTAATTTGAAAGTGCAGAAGTGTTTTGAATGCTGTTTGAGAGAGCTCTGGTCTAAGAGATGTTAATTTACAAACATAATTATAAACGATAAATTGAAGTACATATGTGTACCTAAATTTTTTTTTTTAATTCGATGGAATTTGTGTCATTACAAAATCACTCTATGTCGTAAATGAATTAATTGCATTGTATTTTATGAGTTTTTTTTTTTTTTTTTTTTTTTTTTTTTTTTTTTTTTTTTTACCTATTTATTTATTTATTTATTTTTGTCAGAGATACAGAGAACGAACTTGGGCTACACTTATAATTAATTAATAATTCTGTATATCTATTCATATATTAATTGCTTTTAAAAAAATTTGGAAATTTTTGTTTTCGTTTTTGACTAACAATCGGAAGATTACCGAAATTCGGTTTTTAAATACACAGGAATCGTAATGAGAGATTCAATCAATGCAAACTAGTTGAAAAATACATAGTATTCATAAAGGGTTCGCATGCATAAAAAAAAAAAAATAAAAAAAAAAAAATAAAATAAAATAAAAAATACACTTTAATACCAAAAATTTCGAAACGTTGCGCCGCTATATCCAAAGTAAGGAATATTTTGCATTAAATAAGGCAAATAATACTTTAAAAAAATCCTAGTATTGAAATGAATATATACATTTTTTAATTTCTTATGCATACGAAACCCTGATTTATGTGATTGATTCTAATTGAATTGGTATGTTTGCAACACTGTGAAGTTTATTGCTTTTATACTGATACTAGGTATTGCATAACACAACTATATTATTAAAGGTTGTTATCTAGGCTTCAAAAGCTGATGGTATACAAAATACGCCACGCCCGTCATCATTTATGTCCAAACCGTCGCTGTCTTTAAGGCTCCTGTCCCTGACTGACGAAACACTCGCGAGCTAATGCTATTCCTGTGGGGAGGTTATTTTCTAATATCTGTTTTGCATTTTGACATTTATTTATTTATTTTGCATAATTGAGGTGCATCTTTACATCGCTCCTTTTTTATTGTTTCGATTTTGAATGCAGATATGTTTTATAAAGTTAGTTTCACTTTCAAAACTGGTTTCGAAAGTGAAAGTGCCTTTTTAAAAAATATCTGCAAAAAAAAAAAAAAAAAAAAAAAAAAAAAAAAAAAATGAGCGATGTAGAGATGCACCTCAGCTATCCAATGCAAAAAATTATTTAAAAATATCAAAATGCAAACCAGATACTATTAGAAAATAACCTCCCCAATAGAATTAGCTCGCGAGATCTTTGTCGGCCCAGAGACAGGAGCTTTAAGGGTTAAGCGTTTTAATTTTATGCGTAGCAGGTGGTCTTTCCCTCTCGTTACAGTATACAAAACTCTCAACAGAGAGCAGCACAGATATCTGAAATCGTCTGTAAAAAATTTAATGTTGTGATTATTTTGTACTCTGGTATCATTCCCATAGTACGTCACTATTCTCACAGCGAAAGATAACTGTATGTTATCTTTAATAAGCCATAATAATATCTCCTTTATGCATTTTTTAATATTTCAGCCAACAAAATGGTTATTTTTATCGGCTAATAGCAGAGGCACCACGCAATGAATGAAATCACTGCGATTGTAAATTTCCATCCATAATTTCAAAGATACAGTCGAGTCTCTAAATAACGAAATCCATTTTCTCAGTAAAAAAATCAGTATGTAGGGAAATTTGTTTTTATTTCTTATGTATTTAATTAAGAATTTGAAATGTTTAACAATAAATATTAACCTAATATACCATTTCTTAATTATTTAAACCGTTTCAGAAACGAGAATACACATTTATTTGAAAGCTTAATGAAAATCAAATAAGCTTGACTTGCATTAATTTTCGACAAAGAAATATGTAATATTTCGTTGTTTTGATTTCATAATTGCTACACTCTTTTAAAAATATCACATTTTAGCAAGGAATGAAAAATTGTACAGGCAACATTTTCCTCTGCATTTTCTACTAGGAACCCTTTATGCACGGACGGTACTTTAAAGTACCGTCCGTACTTCATTTTTGCACTGAAACATATTGAACTGCAAAAGCGTTTCCATTTATGGAGAGGATCGTAATGCATTTAAACTCATTGCTTTTTTAAGAATTGTGATATTTTTCAAAAGAGTAATTTTGGTTAATTAATCTGATTATTATTTTTAAATAATTCACAAAAAAAATATATAACTACCGATATATTTAATCAGTTTTAACGAAAAAGAAATATCTAAATTCCATATTAGTACTATCTAAAAAATTCCAGTATACCTTATCAGATATTAAAGAAGGTAATTATTGAGGTGGATAAATTTCTTGATAAATACCGTATTTACTCGTGTATAGGGCGCACGCGTGTATAAGGCGCACCCCTACTTTACAAGTAACAAGTTGGAAATTGCACGTGAACTAAACAAATGAGGTGCGTTCGTACGATAACGAAGTTTTAAAAATATTCAGATCTTGCTGATATAGTACAGCGTACTCCGGATACAGTATAGTAGTCGAAATCTTTACGTTTCTGTAAATATGCAGGAAGTAATTTTTATTACACCTTAGCAACGTATATCTTATTCATAAAATGTGAAATAGTTGAATATAATTAAAACACGTACCAAACCATGTTTCCCCGTATAGCATTATATAGTGGAATACTTTTGTGTGGCCCTGTAATTTAATAATAAAAATTCTTTGCATCACAGATTGTACAGAATGTATATTTTAGTATATATTTCATAGATTCATGCCAATTCTATTATGTTCGAATGAGTGTAACATCATTAAAATGCATTTGAAACTTTTTCCCCATTGACCATAATGTAACGGAATCCTTTTGATTGTCCCTGTAATTGATCTATGCACCCGATTTTCATAACATTTGAAATGACTTGACAAAATTACGCAATAATTATATTTTTAAAATTTCAAACGATTAAAATGCATTTAAAACTTTTTTCCCTATTGACCGTAATGTAACGGAATCCTTTTGAATGTCCCTGTAATTGATCTATCCATCCGATTTTCATAAAATTTGAAATGACTCAACAAAATTATGTTATAATTATGTATTTTAAATTTCAAACGATTCGGTTGGGTAGTTTTTGCGTTGTTATATGCGGACAGACGGACGGACAGACAGACAGACGGACGGACTGAGCGACAACAATAGGTGCTACGTATTTACATAATTACGAACGCACCTAAAAATGGCGATTTCTTAAAATCTCGTGTATAACGCGCACCATAAATTTGATATGCTAATGAAGAATGACCAAATGAATTTCAGTCAAAAAAAAATAAAAAATAAATAAATAAATAAATAAATAAATAATAAAAAAATAAAAAAGTCGAAATAAACATTACACCAGACCAGAAAATAAGATGAAAATGCATTTTTAAACTTCGGGCTTTAAGAGAATGACGGGAAATGGGAATGAGTGACGGTAAAGAAAATTGCTAATTAGCGTTTAGATGATGTCATTAGCTCTGTTGTATAAAAAACTGCAAGGAATGAAATAAATATGCAGTAATACTTCAATTAAGTAACATTTTCCGACTTTTAATATATTCTTTGAATAATTTCTTGTTTCATATGTATATTGTTCGACTGCATCCAACAGTAAAAAATTATTCCGTGTATAAGGCGCACCTAGGAATTTTGCCCTAATTTTTTGGAAAAAAAAGTGCGCCTTATACACGAGTAAATACGGTAATTCGGTAGATAAAGGGTTAAAGATTTTCCTAATAAAATCAAAAGAACTCATCATTTCACTGCGTGATGTTATTTTCTCTTGTTCTCATGCTCAACAGTGTTGAATTCAGACACTTTTCTCCAGGAGGGACTTCTGAGGACTTCGGAGGGGGGGGGGATTGCACTTTTTGATCATTAAACCCCCAAAATCTTAAATTTTCCGGGGGGAGACATTTTATTGTACCGGGGGGGGATGCCCCCCCCGGTAGTTGTAGATACTGTATATGCATTGGTATACGTTTAGATACTGTTACCGGTCTATAAATCTTTCAGGGGCAAAAAACTTTTATTGGTAAAATGTAGAAATTAATGAATGATAGCGGAATTTTTGAAAAGATTTATATTTGGTTTGGTTTATTTTTGTCGTATGATTATCTACACTAGGGATATAGGACCAGGGGGAGTGCCCTTCGTGGGGGTCTTTCTAAGGGAACCTAATCCGTATTTAAGCAAGGTTCGAAGAAAACCACGAAAACTCCGAACGGTTAGGCCGACAGCCGCGATTGGGTTTGAACCCAGCACCTGCCGTCTACCAGTTGAGAGGTCCGTACCTCTCGGCCACTGGTGGGGCATTTATATTTGGAAATGATGTATATTTTACATACATAATGAACGGGAAATTTTATACAGGGCCAGCACAGCCATCCGGCGTAACCGTCTGCAAAGGGCGTTCCAGTTGGAGTCTTGATCGGGTCCCTGATCATCTCTTTGCAATTTTAAACAAGTCGAAAATTGCGCGTAAGCGTAGCAAATGAGGTTTTTGTACTATAACGAAGTTTTAAAAATATTCAGATCTTGGTGTAATAAGTATACAGTACAAATAGAGTAATCAAAATCTTTTGTGTCTCTGTATAAATACTATCTGCTTTCTATTATACAGGAAGTAACTTGTAGTAAGCCTCAGCAATCATACCAATTTCATAAAATGTGAAATAATTTAATAATATTAACCCCTCCCCCAAACAATGTTTACCCACTAACCATTATCTACTGGAATACTTTTGTGTGGACCTGTAAATTAATAACAAATATTCTTTGAACCACGGATTGTACAGAATGTATATTTTAGAAAATACTTCATAGATGCATACCAATTTCATTGTGTTCAAAAGAGTGTAACATCATTAAAATGTACTTGAATCTATTTCATCCTATTGGCCGTAATGTAACGGAATACTTTTGATTATCCCCGTAATCAAACTATACATCCGATTTTCATAAAATTTGAAATGACACGACAAAATTATGCAACAATTACATATTTTAAATTTCAAACGATTCGGTTGAGTAATTTTGCTCTGTTATATGCGGACAGACAAACGGACTGACCCACTGAACGACTACTATAGGTGCTACGTATTTACATAATTACGAACGTACCTAAAAAGAGAGATTAAACTAAAATATTTTATTTCCTGCGCTTTAATAAGAATTAAAATAAAAGTCCTTGATGTGTGTTTATAACTGTTTCCCGTCCTGATAGATTTTTTTATAACTCTCCAGAAATCTATGAAAATGCATCCAAAAATAGCTACCGTTGCAATGGGTTATATAAAGCAACATTTTGAAATCCGAATCTCGAATAGGAGACTATAATTGAAAAGGCTACTTCAGTCAAGCGAAAAGACTTGCTCCATAATGCTAATCCTACGGCAGATATTTATAAAGATATCTCGGTTGCATTTCAATCTTTTTAAATGATTTTTTTTTTTCATTGAATATTTTTTTCACTTTTTAGGTGTGTTCGTAATTATGTATATACGTAGCACCTATAGTGGTCGTTCAGTCCATCCGTCCGTCTGTCTGTCCGCATATAACAACGCAAAAACTACCCAACCGAATTATTTGAAATTTAAAATTCATATTTATTACACAATTTTGTCTTGTCATTTCAAATTTTATGAAAATCGGATGCATAGATCAATTACAGGGGCAATCAAAAGTATTCCATTACATTACGGTCAATGGGGAAAAAAGTTTCAAATGCATTTTAATCGTTTGAAATTTAAAATACAGAATTATTACATAATTTTGTCGAGTTATTTCAAATTTTTTGATAATCGGATGCGTAGATAAATTACAGGGGCAATCAAAAGTATTCAATTTCATTATGGTCAATGGAGAAAAAGTTTCTAATGTATTTTATATGTTTGAAGTTTAAAATATATAATTATTACATAATTTTGCCGAGTTATTTAAAATTTTATGAAAATTGGATGCATAGATCAATTACAGGGACAATCAAAAGTATTCCGTTACTTTACGGTCAATGGGGGGAAATGTTTCAAATGCATTTTAATGGTGTTACACTTACTCGAACTTAATAAAATTTATATGCAACTATAAAGTACATATTATAATATACATTTTACATAATTTTTGGTTCAAAGAACATTTTTATTGATTTACAAGGCCACACAAAAGTATTCCATTACGTAATGGTACAGGGAGAACATTGTTTGATGAGCGTTTCAATTGTAATTCTCTATTTACGATTTTATGAGATTGATATATGAGAGTAATATTTTTAAAATTTCGTTATCGTACGAACGCACCTAATTTGCTACGCTTCACGTGCAATTTCCAACTTGTTTAATTTTGATTGCAGATTTTTTTTAATGAGAATTTCACTTTCGAAATCGGTTTCAAAAACGAAAGTGTCCTTGTGAAAAATGTCTGTTAACAAAATCGAAAAAGTAAAAGACATGCAGATCCATCACAGCTATCCAATGTCAAAGAAACAAAAAGTCATTTAAAAATATTGAAATGTAACCGAGATATCTTGATAAATTTCTGCCATAGAATTAGCGGAGTGGGTCTTTTCGTTTGACTGAAGAAGCCTCTCAAGGGGCTGTGCAAATATAACGTTATCATTTTAGGGGGAGGAGGGGGGTCTGGCACATGATATCGCAAGATATCTCTTGGGGGAGGGGTCTGTGTTTTGATATCGATATCATTTTTGATTCAATTAAAATTATCACTTTTTATTCTTTGTAACATGGTCTTTGTTACAAAATAACATATTATTTTTTTAGAGTGTTATTTATTTTTATGAAAATACAAAGTTATTATTAAAATCACTTAATTATTATAAAATTATTTAATTTTAAAATATGGTATACCCCAATGTTTGACATTCTTATTCTTCTTCATATGTGCATACATATATAATCAAAATTCGAGAAATTAATTTGTGCAGCATAAATGATATGAAGCTTGTGTTTAAAAACAAGTAAAAGAGAAGTAGAAGGATTGCTATCCACTTGATTTGTTGATAAGAATTTCTGTTCCTCCACCTCACCTCTGTTTGAATCAAGCGCAACAGGATTTTATTGCTATTGAATGCATTATGTAACTAAAAGCTATTATAAAATAATTATAAATAATAAATATAATTATAAATAATAAATATAATTATAAATAATTATAAAATAATTATAGCTATTATAAATTACAACTATTTTTTTTAGTGTTATTTGATATAAAGTTTTTTCATATGCAAAGTGATATTTTATTGACTTCTCTTCTTTTGAATTATAAAAGTATGCGAAATATAAATGTGACCATAATTTTGTACATTACTTGGAACAAAAGTAATAAATTATAGAATTAAAAAAAAAATTATACTTTGATAACGATGTCATTACGTCATTACCGGGGGGGAGGGAGAGGGATTTGAGGAATGATAACGTATGATATCGGCAGAGAGTCCAAAATTATAAAAAAGTTGATAACGTTATATTTGCATAGGTAAAGGGAAGGATGCTCTCTTATCTTGGGAAATATTGAAATGCAGCTGAGATATCGTTATAAATTTCTGCCATAGGAGCTTAATTGAAGTAGCCTCTTAAGGATGTTCTTAAATCAAAAAGGGCAACTTTGTGGCACATGCATTAATTTATTTTTGTTCGGAAATGCATGAAAATAGCAGGTGTTGTTATTCAGAAACTGTCTAATTGCACTCATTCTTTTGTTTTTTTTAAAAAAAAACAATAGATTTTTCATAACAAGCCTTCAAAGTTGACACTTTTGAGCATTTTCCCGACGAAAGCAGAAAAACCGATCGAAATGGAGGAGAAAAACGGGTGATTGCGTCATCGAAATAGCTTATAACTCGATAAGTAATTTAATTATCATAAAATGGAAAAATAAGTTCAATTCGAAATCGCTTTCATAGTCAGGCATTAAAATTTTATAACTTTCTGTTAAAAAATGAATTTGTAAATGTGTCAAAACGTTTTTCGCCTGTTGAGCGGGTCAGTTAAGAACACCCTTAAGGATGCTTCCATTTCCTATACTCTCCCATTCAATTCACGCATGTCGAATGAATGTTTCTCATGATGGATAAATTGAAAATACTAAACTTGATTCCCTTATTTTACCTCACTTACATTTGTTAATTTTCTTAGGAAACGTTCATCCAATTTACAATATCGAATTTCTGATGCAATTTAAGTATTAACCTTTTCGGGTCTGGTGTACTAAATATGTTGATAGTACATGTCCTTCTATAGTAAAAAAAAACTAGCCTTAAAAGGAATGACTCCTGGAATGATGCTGATGTGGAAGATTTCCGGAACTAACGAATCCGGTTTGTCCACTCCTTCCATGAGTCGAATAGACCAATCAGGAAAGGACTCCGTCTATGCATCGCCGTATGGGTTACCATAAAGAGAGGAAAGGTTACCATCGCCAACAATCGCCAAGTTTGTCGCCAACTTGGCGATATATCGCCAAATTTGGCGACCAAAATTAGTTGTCAAAAGTGACGCCAACTTGGCGATAACTGTAATATTTCGCCAAATTTTTAATTTCTTTACAACATCTGTCGTTTGATGCATCATTTGAGAGGTTTGCAACTGCTTATTCATATAATGGATGTCTTGTGTGTTATCTCCCATTCTGCTCCCCAGGGGGGACACATTTTTAATTTCTTTACATCAGTCGTGTTACACAATATTTGAAAGGTCTGCAACTGCTTATTCATATTATGGGTGTCTTGTGTGTCACCCCCATACTCTGCTCTCCCCAGGGGGGGGGTCACATTTTTAATTTCTTTACAACACCAGTTGTGTGACACATCATTTGAAAGGTCTGCAACTGCTTATTCATATTATGGATGTGTTGTGTGTCATCCCCCACTCTGCTCCCCTGGGGGGCACATTTTTTTTTCTTTACAACACCAATTGTGTGACACATCATTTGAAAGGTCTACAACTGCTTATTCATATTATGGATATCTTGTGTGTAACCCCCCCCCCCTCTGCCCTCAGAGGGGTCTCATTTTGTAATTTCTTTACAACACCAATTGTGTGACACATCATTTGAAAGGTCTGCAACTGTTTATTCATTTTATGGATGTCTTATGTGTCCCCCCACTCTGCCCCCCCCAGGGGGGCACATTTTTAATTTCTTTACAACACCAGTCGTGTGATATATCATTTGAGAGGTCTGCAGCTGCTTATTCATATTATAGATATCTTTTGTGTCGCCTCCCACTCTGCCCCCCCAGGGGGGTACATTTTTAATTTCTTTACAACACCAGTCGTGTGACACATCATTTGAAAGGTCTGCAACTGCTTATGCATACCATGGGGTATTGGCGAGCGCAGCAAGCAGGGGTAGCCAATAATTTGGAATCGCGAAGCGATTACGCGGGGGGTTGGCGAGCATAGCGAGCAGGGGGGCGGGGCCCCCCTAGTCTTTTAAATGAATATTAATTTTGTTTTAACAAATACTTTTGTTACTGTTTACATGTAATAATCTGTCTATGAATTTCCTATACGACTTCATTAATGTTTAGGCATTCACTAATAATAATAATAATTATAAACATTTGCCTTATTCTCTTTGCACCGTTTGCCATTCTTTTATTTTAGACAGATTTTTCAAGCTTTAAAATTAAAATAAATGTCATTTTTTGAAATAACCATGTGTAATAAAGTACTAGGAAGTTGTAACATCAGTTAAATCTTGTTGTAATGTAATATTTTCTAAACATCTCAAAAAAACTCTTCCTTAGCCAGTTATATGAATATGAATTGAATAGTATGTAAAACATTTGTTATGTTTCAGACAATGAAATACTCGTTAAACTCTACTCAATCTATTTGGATATAGATAATATTAATGTTATTAACGTAAAAGTAATTTTTTTCAAAAAATTTAAAAAAAAAAATGTACTTCAAAGGGTTATAGCTGATATAACCTCAGTTAAATCTTGTGGGAATAATACTGGTGGGAATAACTGGATATAAAAAATTTACATTTCAAGGCCTCAAATAAAATTATTTTTACATGTAAGACATCATCGGCTTTTTTTTTTTTTTTTTCTTTTTTTCCTCTCGTATATTTTGCCATTTTTTAAATAAAAACGCTAACTACGTGTTTGGCCACTAGGCGACGCGATGTTGCGAAGTACCCATTTTACTACATTTATTCATAGCTATAATAAACTCAGTTCGTTATGAGAATTAAAACAAAATTAAAGTATTGCCCTGTATATTATAGTTGGTAAAGCTAAATATTTCTGAGTAATTGCAAAATGCGCATGTACACGAACAATTTATAGCAGTTTTATGTACCCCCGTCCTGTATATAAAACAAATTCTAAAGCAAGAACCAAATAAATTTTTGGTAAGATTTTGAATTTAATTTTCATATTTGACGCCCCATTGGTGAGTAATGCAGTAGATTCAATCAAATCCGGAACCTTAAAATCCGCAGGTAATTTACGGATGTAAACAATGAAACATTCAGTTCAGACATAGGGACAAAATTTGACTTTTTCCGTTTTATATCAATTCCATGTATATTTTAATTTGTAATTTTTGTTAATATGACTCAATTCATGTTTTTTTCATGCAATTTGAAATTGCATGAAATTGAAATTGAATGAAATTTTTTGATTGAATTTACTTTTGAAAAAACTTAAGATATTGATGATATTACTGTTAATCACAATCTTCTTAGCAAATATATTTATACATTAATCAAGCTTTTTTTTGTTAAGTCTGGCTAAACCTGAAATAAAACTTCCTTATTTTATAATTTTGATGTGAATTAGTAATGTACCTTTATAAAGAAAGTTTCATTGAATAATATAGGAAAAATACATTTCATCTTTACAATGAACATTTAACCATACATTAGTGATTATTAACTTGACCTTTGCTTTTAATATTTTAATCATTTCAAAAATCATCTGTTTTTTTTTATTATTATTTTAATTTATTGCTTATTTTAATATTTTATTATATTGAAGCATTCATAATAGTTTCGATTGCATTATTAATTATACATAACTTACTGTTTAAAAAATGTAAACTAAGCAATGACCAGATATCTGCAAAGTTCTAAAATCCGCACAACCTCCGATCCCAAGTTGTGCGGTTTCGAGGGAGTCTACTGTATCAATTTTTAGCGAAAATGCTATATTTTATCATTTTTCAACATAATTTAAAAGTGCTTATAAATTCGATTTGCCTGCCCAAGCTCTTACTCGCGTAAATATAATCAAACTGCTATGAATCTGATATATGCTATTAATATTTAATTTGGTATTTTCGGTATTCAGAATGAAATGTGTAAGCCTTCATTCTTTGTTTACAGGGATTCACAAAATTATTCTCTTGCGTTAAGGTTTATGGGAAAAAATCGCTTGCAATGTATTTTAATAATGTCACACTATTTCAAACACATTGAAATTAATATAAATCACTGAGGTCAGGTGCACAACAATACACTTATTTATGGATATGGCGGTGCATAGTATTCATCATTCATATACAGGAACTCACAAAAGTGCCCTGTTTCAGTATTGTCTATATGTTTGATAATTTCTGGAAGTGCGTTTTGAGCTACAGTATGCCATTTTAAATGTGTATATATATATTTTATATATATAACTTTGTGTCTGTAAGCTTATATAGGTTCCATCAGAGCTATAGAAAAATATTCAAATACATTTCCGTTTTTTGACGAAAAGTGCTGAAAAGGAATTTTCAACTACGTATTAATCGTTTGTTAACTAAACTAAATTTTAGCATAATATTTTCTATATGTATACAATTCCATGGATCATATACAGAGATTCACAAAAGAATTTGAATTCTCTTTCGAATATTGATGATAATTGCCGAAATTGAGTTTTTTATGTTTTGTGCGTGTTTCAAAGTGTTTCCATATGATATTGCATGCCATTAAACATTTAGTTACAAAGTTCTAAATATGTTGGTAAATGTTTCATAATCTACGCTTGGCACGTGATATTTATTTCTTATTTTCCATATGAGATGAAACATGAGTTAAAGTCAGCCTTGAGCAAACAAACGAAATCAGCTTCGTGTCATGCAGGCCAAAAATAATTGCTTTCAGTTAGATATGTTAGCTCTAAATAGATGTTGATCACGCAATGTTTGTTTTATTACTGGAAATGGATTCTCTATACATTATACTCATCTAATTTTAACACTTTCCGACATCTTTGAAAAGCGTTTATGAATACAGTTTAGCCGGTCGTGCTCTAACTCGCTTAAATATATTCGAATTGTCATGCATAATTGATACATATTATCGAGATTTATCAAGTCAGATTCGATAGTGAAAACCATGAGTTTAAGGTAAATCCATCTACAGTGGGCCACTTAATAGTAAGTAAGCATTTTATAGTTTAAAAAAAGTCAAAATACATTTCTGAAAAACGAATGAAAGAAATCAAATTGACTAACATCCATAACTTTCCAGAAATTGATTGGAATATTTTTTAAGTGCGTTCATAATCATATTATCTTTATGAAGCTAATAATATGATTCTACACAAGAAAAAATGAGTACGTCTAATAATTTGACCACAGGGATTCTGATGAAATTAATATACATTACTGAGGTGCATTATGACATATTCGCTATTGATTACTGAGTACTTAGAATTTATGGTTTATTTACAGAGACACAAAAGAATTCTCTTGCAGGATTGACATTTAGCTTACCATTTGCAGCTAGTTTTCAGGGGCATTAATTACATTGCAATTAAAGGGGGAAAGTCATTTCCATGGCAGTTTAATGATATTATATTGGTTTAAGCATAATGAATTTGATATGCATTATTGAGGTGGCTTATAATCTTTCTATAGAGTAAGTATAGTAGTTATAGTTCTTTACAGGGAACACAAAACAATCCCGCTACATTATGATTTATGTGGGAAAATCTTTTGCTTTGTATTTTAATTATTTTATTTTGTTCCAGCTGTAATGAAATTTTTATACATTACTGAAGGGCACAGTAGTATATTTTCTATAGGTTACTGAGAACATAGAATTTATGGTTTATTTGTAGAGACACAAAATTATTCTGTAGCAAAATTGACAATAACCTATAGTAGTTGGATGTAAGTTTTAACCTGTAATAAACATTTTAAAAAATTAACTGACTTTTAGTATATTAGAAAGAATATAGATCCCATATATAAAACCGGGAAGCGGCAGCACAAAAATATCACTGCCAAGTCGTAACTTAGTGGAAAACACCTGAAAGCCCGATTTTAGTGGTTGACTCATAAGTTTACCATTATGTTTTCTTGCTTCCAATCCTCCATGTTTAAATACCTTTGGGTGACAAAAAATACAGTGGTAAACCTACGAGTCAACTGCTAAAATAGGTTGTTTAGGTGTTTTCCTCCAAGATATAACTTGCCAGATCGATTGCATTTTAATATACGAATTAAGATTTAACTAATCCTAGATTTTTCATCTGTGAACTCGATGAGGTGATTGTCTGTTCTGCCGCCTCCTGATCTAACAGGGCTGCACGCAGAGCCGTCCTTAGGGGTATGCGACAGGCGTGGCCACACAGCGCCTCGCGCCTAAGAAAGGGATCGCACCTAGGCACAAAATATTTTTTCTTTAATAAAACGAAGGTCTTCAACATAAATTTATGATTTTAGTTAAAAAAAAAAAGATAGTGGCCTTGGCATAAAATATAGCCTATGTTGGAAGAGGGACTTTTACCATTAATTTGCCATCATTAATTTTGAAATTGGTTTAGTAGTTCCAGAAATTACCCTTACAAATACACAAACAAACGCTACATTTTTATAATAGCTAGGGGATCGAACCCTGACTCCCCGGGGCACAGTCCTAGAGCATATAAAAACCATTCTTTTTTATTCATAGTGTAGTAGTATATAGCATATTATGCTAGGTGTCTTAAAGGAAAGGGCCTCGCAAAATCCCTGCATCGGGCCTCGCTTTAAGCCGTCCTCATAAGGATGGCTCTTGCTGCACGAAAGAGTTCGCGGCTACGTACAGCCATTGCTAATGAAGTTTTAATACGTTGTGTGTGTGAGACAATGTGTATCAGTGGTGACCCCCCCCCAAACCCAATGACGCAAATCTCCCCCTCCCCCCCCCCAAAAAAAATCTTCATACTTTAACATTGACCCCACCCCCCATAACCAGAATATCAATTGTAAAATATATTCTACTTATAATCTACTGCACATTCAAAAGATAGCGAGTTGTGCATAGCGGAATGAGTTTTTAATGCCCTTATCTAGAATTTAAAGAAAGAAAACACAGGAACATTTCTGAAAATTCAATGTTAAAAAAATTTAAAAGTGATATTAAAAGAATGAAGATTTACAAAAGATAGGGAGTTGAATATAGCAGAATGAGTTCTTATTGCCCTTACCTAGAATTTAAAGAAAGAAAACACTGTAACATTTATGGAAATTAATGTTAAATGTTGAAAAAATTTAAAAGTGATATTTAAAAAATCAAGATTTTTTTTAACAGTAAAAAAAATGAAATATTAACAATTTAAAAATCCTCCCCCCCCCCAAAAAAAAAAAAGTACTTTTTCACAAATTCCCCCCCAAAACTAAATTGTATGACGCATCTTGCGTCACCAAACCCTTATCGGGGCACCCTGATTGTGTGTTTGTATTTAATTAGATATCTCATTTCATAGTGTACAAAAATGAAATTTCTTAACAATATTCTGATAGTGTTGGAAAGAGTTTTATAATTTATGCCGTTAAAAAGCCGCATTTAAATTAAAAAAATATGATTAGAATTTTTCAATATCATTTGCATCATTCATCTTTGAAGATATATTTTTTGCCGCCTAATTTTTTATTTCTTTGATTTTAATGCAAAGTAACACAATGTGACCTTAAGAACTACCGATAAAAGTTGTAGCGTAAGAAAGCACCAGATACCATTTGATTAAAAAAAAAAAAAAAAAAAAAATCATTTTTCGAGAAGAAATTGTAGTAAAATTCTACCCGTTCTCACAAATATGAAGGTAATGCTTACGTCTTTACTTCCGTTTTCACTTTGATAGATATTGCACTTTAAACAGTTATCCGCTCTAAAATACAGATAAAGGAGGTGATTTAGAACTCATCTAAGCAGAGATATCTTTTTTTATCACGCCATATTCTTACAAGATAAGTGGGAATTAACAATAATCGAACCGAGCTGTTTAAACTTGCATTTTTGGTAATAAATCAAGTGCAATTTCATTATGTGAATTTTTAGTTACTTTATTGAAGGCCGAATATAATTCGTTTTTGCTTCGAGTAGGGTGGGTTGAGCATAGGGGAGGCTTGACCCACTCTTTAGTCTTTATATTTAAAAGAATTTCAGAATTTTATCAATAGGTGTCAGCCAAAGCAAATTATTTTTTTTTAAATCCAAAATTCTTTTTTTTTAAATTTGCAATTAAAAAAAATTAGCGAAGATATAAATAAAATTTTAAATTTTTAAAAGCTAAAAAATAATTAAAAATAATTAAAAAGATAATTGTGATTATAATCAAAAGATGTGCGTGAACCATTAAAAATTCGCAAAAGTTTTAAAAATACAATGAAAATGAAATTCCAAAAAATATTATGAAAGTCAGTTGAACGAAACCCTTATAATATAAACCTTTAAGTTTAATTATGATATTTCTTCTTATTAAATCTATCTTAACCTTCCTACCCTGAATGGGTCTAATCGACCCATAACTATAATTTTATACGATTCGAACCAGAACTTTTTTCATAAAGAAAGTTTAATAACAGATTCAGAGAAATAAATCAATTAAATATATTAAAATATTTTCAATAACAATTCTGGTGTGAAATGATTTTATCAAGATTGTGTAAAATTTGAACAGGATAGGAAGGTTAATATGAAAGTTTCAAGCTCCAGCTTCGAACTAAGAACCTTCTGTTTACTAGCGATATGCTTTACATGCAAGGTATGATATCTACAGGAAAAGCGTTGAAATTAAGCTTTTCTTCTAAAATTTAAATCGCAAAAATGAACGGATGACATTGGAAAAATTAATTTAATTAAAATAGTATTTTTTTTTCAAAATTTTATGATTTGTCGTGTAACACGAGTTATTCCGCTGTAAGTACATAAAATTTGAAGTCACTCATTTATACAGTTTTTGTGTATAGACTCTGTGACAAACAAAAAGATAGAGGATAGAGACGAACAAGGTTTCGTCAGATGAACAAAACCTTAAAAATAATGTAAATTTATTCTGTAAAGCTACAGTGAAAGGGGGTAGTGGAAAAGAAAATGTTTAAAACTGAATTAAAAAAAAAAAAAGATGTGAGAAAATTGCTATAATATCCACAGCAAGAAAATAATTATGAAATATAAATGGGGAAGTTCATAGGAACGTTTTTCCATTAGGTAAATAAAAACAGTGAAAAAGACTAAAAAGGACTAGAAAGTATGAAAGAAGGAGCCTTAAAAGATATTAATAATAAGTTAATGCTTATGTGACTGCAACAGAACATTGCATTGATCAAAAACTTTCGGAAGGTATGTCGACAAAATTTACCAAGATGGATACAGGATTAATGCTTATGTGACTGCAACAGAACATTGCATTGATCAAAAACTTTCGGAAGGTATGTCGACAAAATTTACCAAGATGGATACAGTGAGATGAAGCCAAACTACGTGGAAAGTTTTTTAAGTAAGGGCCGTTTATGCATTAAAAAAATAATTGGATGCATTTTTTATCACTCACATTTGAAAAGCACATTATGCAACTACTTCTCAACGTAATCGCGGTATAAATTAAAACATTTATCATAACTACAGTAGCTTATTAATTCCACCTGCACAAACTTTTGCCGCCTGCATGTTTAACATTGGGATTTTTTAATTCTATCTCGCACACTCTCTCAAACCAGAATTTTTTAACTCACATTTTGATAAAATTTTCAAAAGAAACATACTACAAACTTTTTTTTTTTAAATAATAGTGACAGTAGAATATAAAATTAGTTGCCAGTGGCTGCCATTAATGATATAATTATCTATCGTCCTTTACAGACTTTTTAATTTTTTATCACCGATAATTCAGAAAGAATTTTTTTGTCTTATTTAATTAAAACTTTCTGTTCAAAACTGCCGATAAGAATAATCAAAGATTCTTGTATTACGTAGACGCGATTATCGTCGTGTAGGGTTTTAAATGACATACAAATGATTTTCCTTTAGAAATAGACAGTATCAATGAAATTTCAAATTAAAAAATAACAAAATTGTAATTTAACAAATTACGACGACTATTTGGAAAATGATAGTTTCAAAGATTCAAATTTGAAAGACTTATAAATAAATTCTATATTTAAATTAATAATAATAATAAACATCATTTTAAGGATTATCATAACGAGTCATATATTACGTACGCCATGCATTAAACATTAATATTCCTAGACCAATGATAAAAAAACAGTAGTTAATAGATATACAAATTTAACTGCTTAAAATGTGCATTTTTATTTGATGGAGTTAATCAGACTTCCGAACGCCTCCTATTACATATGACATGGATTATCAACATTAATATTTCTGGACCCATCATGAACAAATTTTAAATGAAATTTCAGTTTTACAATTTTCGGAACTGCAAATTTTTAAACTTCTAAATATCGTCCATTTAAAATTTTTACACCGTTGCGTAGAGAAAGAAACGTATTTTTAAATGAAATTTGATTGAAATTTTTATCACATTTTGTTTTGAAATTATTATTTTTTTAAAAAAAAGATTTTATTACTTTTTTTTGTCATCGTGGCAACAGAAGTATACCATTTTTGGATATTAAACATGGACCAATCAGAAAACGAATAAAATAAAATAAGTTGCGGAACTCAACCAATAAAAAGATCCAGATATGCTTCAGATTTCCCAGTTCTGTACCAAGGACAGCAATTATTTTTCAAATAGTTAAAAACAAAAATTCTACAAAAAGACGGATGTTGTCTTAAAATTTTATTTGATTATGTTTGCATTATTGGAATGTAAATTAAATTTGATCCAATTCTTATGTAGTTATGAAATTTGGTATCCAAATAATATGAAAATATCACACACATACGAATTATTTTTCATCAAAATGTATCAAAGAAAATGATCTTTTTTGTTAAAAAAAAATCTTGCATCCATGTTGAAAATAAACAATAATTTCGAGATTTATTAACGATCAAAAGTACTAGTACGGCACAAAATGAAATTAATTTGCTTGATTTGTTGGAAATATCTATATGAGGACAAATGTATCCGTGCGTATTGCTGACGTCATTCTGACGGTGACAACAGCAGGCGATTAAATTCAGCTTTTATTACTTTTACTTACCCATCATACGTAGTATAGGGTAAGTCTTGCAATCGTTTTGAAAATCGAAAAATTTTTTTGACGGATTTACACGTTTTAGATAGTGGAGATTCCGAAAAACATATTTTTAGAAAAAAAAATTTGCCGTCCGTCTGTCTGTCTGTCTGTAAACGCTCTATCTCCCGAACAAATTGAGATAGAGACTTGAAATTTTGTATGTAGTTAGTATGTAAGAATGGGACGAACCCTATTTAATATCAGCAACCTCGATTATCCGGAACTATTTTTTTCGGACTCTCGAAAATTTCGTTCTGATGAAAGGTACATAAAAATTTTCGAATTTTTTTGGTCTAAGGAATGGACGTAAAAGGCAATAAAATAACACACATTTTGCATATAGAACGAAGTCGATTGGATTATTAGTTGTCGAGATATTTGTAATCTTGTTACATTCTTCGATTTTTCATGACCCTGTATTTCATTCAAATTTCAATTCAGAAGTATATTTTAATTGGAAATGAGACGCTTAATCCGACGCAGTTAATTGTTAGTTAATAGAATTATTATTTTTGGAGTTATAAGGATGTTTCTTTTACGCAGTTCGGTACTACTTGAATAGTTTGGCGTTTTATATAATTTGTCGAAATTGGTACATCAGCAGTTCTTTAATATAGCATTACTATGTATATTAACAATATTTAAATTTTGTTTATGAATTGCAATGCATTGTATAAATAGTTTCACATGTTTTATTTTCATATACATATCCATGATGGGTAAGTATTACGGTGGCCCCCAACGACTAGTTTACTTACCCATCATACGTAAGTATAGGGTAAGTCTTGCAATCGTTTTGAAAAGCGAAAAAAATCTTTTGACGGATTTACACGTTTTCGACACTGGAGATTTCGAAAAACATATTTTTAGAAAAAAAAATTTGCCGTCCGTCTGTCTGTCTGTCAGTCTGTCTGTCTGTAAACGCTCTATCTCCCGAACAAATTGAGATAGAGACTTGAAATCTTGTATGTAGTTAGTATGTAAGAATGGAACGAAGCCTATTTAATATCAGCAACCTCGATTATCCGGAACTATTTTTTCGGACTCTCAAAAAATTCGTTCTGATGAAAGGTACATAAAAATTTTCGAATGCTTTTGTTCTAAGGAATGGACGTAAAAGGCAATAAAATAACACAGATTTTGCATGTAGAACGAAGCCGATCGGATTATTAGTTGCCGAGATATTTGTAATCCTGTTTTCCACATTCTTTGATTTTTCATGACACTGTATTTCATTAAAATATTCAGAGGTATATTTTAATTGGAAATGAGACGTTTAATTCAACGCAGTAAACTGTTAGTTAATAGAATTATTATTTTTGGAGTTATAAGGATGTTTCTTTTACGCAGTTCGGCGTTTTATATAATTTGTCGAAATTGGTACATCAGCAATTCATTAATAGAGCATTACTATACATATTAACAATATTTAAATTTTGTTTTGGAATTGCAATGTATTGTATAAATAGTTTTCACATGTTTTATTTTCATATGCCTATCCATGATGGGTAAGTATTACGGTGCTCCCCCCCTACATAAAATTTTTTGAATGCTTTTGTTCTAAGGAATGGACGTAAAAGGCAATAAAATAACACACATTTTGCATGTAGAACGAAGCCGATCGGATTATTAGTTGCCGAGATATTTGTAATCCTGTTTTCCACATTCTTTGATTTTTCATGACACTGTATTTCATTAAAATATTCAGAGGTATATTTTAATTGGAAATGAGACGTTTAATTCAACGCAGTAAACTGTTAGTTAATAGAATTATTATTTTTGGAGTTATAAGGATGTTTCTTTTACGCAGTTCGGCGTTTTATATAATTTGTCGAAATTGGTACATCAGCAATTCATTAATAGAGCATTACTATACATATTAACAATATTTAAATTTTGTTTTGGAATTGCAATGCATTGTATAAATAGTTTTCACATGTTTTATTTTCATATGCCTATCCATGATGGGTAAGTATTACGGCGCTCCCCCCCCCCCCCCCCCCCAACGACTAGTTTTTTTTTTTTTTTTTTTTTTTTAAGTATCGCAAATTTTCCATTTTTCTAACGCATATGTGGACAAACGACGATTATATCACAAAATGTCAGATTTTGAAAGTATCCATTGAAAACAATTCAAAATTTCAAGAAGTAAATTTATTTTCTATTAGAGAATAAAGGATTTTCCATGTAAAATTGCTAAATTTTGAAGAACTTAAATAATAAGTTAATTTTTGTGTAATTATATATTATTTCTTGGCATATGTATGTCAGGATAGTGACAATTTCATTCTAAAATATTATTTATATTCTTGTCTTTATTTTTATAGGTTTAACACTTTAATTTCGTTTAAAGGAACATGTTTTCAAATTCCATACAATGTTCAGTTTTATTTGTTAATTTATGGAAGCCAAAACAAATGACATAATAAAAGTCTACTCAATTTTTTAAAATCAAATTATTTTCAAAGAAATATCTAAAATATTTTGTTAGTGGCTATGATTTTACTATTTCTGACTTGACCTATGTCAAAAATAAGAATTACTGTGCAGCGCTATATTTATACATGATAAAGAACTAAAATAGAAGCCAGGAAAATAACACTCTTTTTCAATGATAATGATATTTTAATTATGATAAATTATTTGTAAAATACAGAATTTGTTATCTTCCTCATACATTTGTTTTTAAAGGTACAAATATTAATTAGAAATTAAAAAATTAGAAAAAGGTATTTATACAGTGCAGCAGAAGGTCGTGACATGCTAGGAAAATGACAATATGAAATTCCAAGTCTTTTAATTGCTTTATTTATGTTATTAGAAATGTAATGCTTCTTGAAAATACTTCTAAGAATATTTTTTATTAGAATGTGTCAAAAGAAATTGCATTATGTATAACATTTAATCGGAATTTTTTTGTGCGGACTGAAGTTTCCATATTTTTTTATATTCACCCGTATGATGCTACGTATTTTTATTATTACGAATGCACCTTAAACGTAGCGGACTGGCGACACTATATTACAGGGACTCTGTTTTCATATTAAACAATATAAAGTATAGTAGGTCGCTCAAAATCGACATTTAATGACATCTAGCTCGCTCCCTTTCAATCAAAATTATGGGAAGGTAACAGCTAATAAATATCAGGAGATGAAATAGGCTCCTAGGATCCTGCAAATCATCATATACCTAAAGTCATAGAGACGCAGTGTAAAACGTTTTCCAATCAAACATTAGAGCTCCTTTTTGAACATAAAAAGTTCTTTTTTATTTACAAAATATGTCGATGTTCTCATAAATAATTCGAATAAGTGTCCTTTTTCATCAAATCATCAGAGGCTAACGAGTCAATTGTGAGGGGGCTTCAAAAGGTGAAATGAAATGACAATGCTTTTGTCAGTTTTTGTCGCTTAACGGTAGAATGGTAATGATACCTTTTATTGCCACACAAAAACAGGTGTCCGATAATTATTATCGACAAAATGATGTAGAAGTAAGATAAAGATATTCGGAAAATCGCGGGAGAAAAAAAGCATGTTGCAGAAAAAAATACATTATCTACAGATAAATTATTCTTGACTCTTAATTACCGCTAAATCTAAATAAAAAGTGGTTTTTATAAATACTTAAGGAAACAACCTGGACCTCACGGGTTACAGAATAGAAGGAAAGAGCAAATTTTTATATTAATATACAGTCGGCTCTCGTTAATTCGAACTCGTCGGGACCAGAAGAAATGTTCGAATTATCCGAAGTTCGAATTATGGAAAGTATGAAATGAGAACGTAATGAATGATAATTACAAATTAATTAATTAATTAATTATTAATATGATACTATTACAAAGGAATCAATGTTATAGTGTTTTTAAAATTTACTATGTCTGTTATCATCAGAATATCACTTAATATTAAATTAGAATGTATAAATACATAAACTAACTATAAGATTAGAAACAAGCACAATGGAAGAAAAATTTGAAGCGTCACTGGTGGACAGGCGGGGTACTTAGAAAGTGGATATCAAATGCATTGGATTATATGTACATACTCGTTCGGAACAATTATCACAAAAAATCAAAGAAAGAAATTTATACAAATTATCTGAAATCCGTGAGAAAGAAAGGAAGAATGAAAAATCAGAATTCTCGTTAGTTCGAATTAAACGATGTCAAGAGAAAATGAGTTCGAATTAATGAAAAAGTTTAACGTTATTCTGCCATTGAAAATTTCGGGGCTTCATGTTTAGTTCGAATTAAGCGAAGATTCGAATTATCCGATTTCGAATTAACGAGAGTCGACTGTATGTTCCTTTTAGATTTCCCACAAGCAGCACCAAAAAATATTTGTATTTGAAAAGTACCAATTTTGCATTCAAATAAAGTTTTTGAAATGATTAAAAGCAATACTTTTGTATGAAGTAATAGCCAAAAAAATCGCAAAAAATTTCGTTAGTTACAAAAGTTTTTTTTTATTATTATTCAAATCATTTTAATGGTTTTAGAGCTTGTTAGATTACATGTCTGTTATTTTTCTGCTTTCTTTATTTTATTTCATTATTTTATTTTATTAATAAGGTTTAACTTCATTATGGAATATCAGCTGGAAACTCCTTATATTAACTGAAGTGCAAACGGATTTATAGACCCGTCTAAAGAAAATGAGATTCACAAAATTAAAACTGAATATTTTATGTAATAAGTTTATGATGTTAAGTTAATTTTAATATTGAAGTAATTAGAATATTTATTAGTAGTAATTAGCTTAATTTTGCACTAGCCAATAGTGAAAATGCTTCTTGCACTAAAGTAGTTGTTTCTATATAATTAGGGCATGGGTAAAACGAACATGACATTAAAATGATGAGTGAGTTAAGTGTTTACAAAATGCATTTTTTGAAATTTCAATGAAAAACTATGGATTTTTACATATTTTTATAAGCTAACATATATATTAGTTTATAATTATAACTTAATTATGCCCAAACTCCAACGCCAACTTTTTTTTTCAATGGCAATACCCAATTTTAACAAGATATTTCAAATCTTATATTCTAATTATACCTTGACACCAAATTTCAAGTTATTTGAATGATAAATTTTTGAATTATAAACATTCAAAATTTAGTGCTTTTAATGTTAAATTACATTTTTTTTTTCTAAAACTATACTCCTATTGTGCTAATTTTTAGGTAGATTTCGTAAGAAATACTACCTATTGCAATCGCACGAGTTTATATATTATATATATATATATATATATATATATATATATATATATATATATATATATATATATCACTTTTTTATGGACACGATAACTTCTATAATTCTCCACCAATCTCCACCAAACTTGTACATAAAATCAAAGGGGATAAAATCTTGTCTAAGTTCGTTAATGGGCAAAATCGGACCAAGGGGGTCGGAATAGGGGGCGTTTTTGTGAAAACCGAAAAAAAGCCATAACTTATTAATTAAAGTAGATATCGAATCGATTTAAAGTTTATATTACTTCTTAAAAATGGGCCAAAAGTATATGCATGACAGATTTTTGATAAATTTAGAAGTGGGCTCAAGGGGCGAAAAAAACAGGGATTTTGAGAGAAAAAAATTCATAACTTCGTCAATTTTCAAGATATCAAGTCCAACTAAATTTTTTGTAAATGTTCTTAAAATTATCTAAAACTTTTGTATTTACAAGTTTTTTATAGGACCAACTTTTACCGACGAAAAAAATTAAAAACGAAAAGAAAAAGGGTTCTGAAAAAAGAGAAAAATCCATAACTCCGTCAATTTTTAAGATATCAAATCTGATTAAATTTACTTTACATCTTCTCAAAAATATCTACAACTTTTACATTGACAAGTTTTTCATAGGATCAATTCGTATAGCGAAAAGAAATTAAACAAAAATAGGAGTTGGAGAAAAAACCTCAAATCCAAACTGCTTATATTCTGACTCATTTTTAAATTCATTTTTGATTCTAAACGCATCCAAATGATAGATCCTCTTATTTAGAAACTGTATAAAGTGGCGCATTGGTCAATTTTCTGATAAAGACAGAATATATTTTTAAAAAAAGGCTACCAAAAAGGGTATTTTGAACAGAATTTCCGAAAATCATCGGGACTGAAAATTGAAGGAAGTATTCAAATAAGAAATTGCGTTTTTTTCTGACTCGTTTTTAAATCCATTTTTGTTCTCAAACGCATCCAATTTACAGATCCTCTTATTTAGGAACTATATAATGTGATGCATTGGTCAGTTTTTTGATAAAGACGGAATATATTTCAAAAAAGGCTACCAAAAAGGGTATTTTGAACAGAATTTTCAGAAATCATCGTGACTGAAAACTTAAGGAAGTGTTCAAATAAGAAATTGCATTTTTTTCTGACTCGTTTTTAAATCCATTTTTGCTCTCAAATGCATCCAATTTACAGATCCTCTTATTTAGGAACTATATAATGTGATGCATTGATCGGTTTTTTGATAAAGACAGAATATATTTTGAAAAAGGCTACCAAAAAGGGTATTTTGAACAGAATTTCCCGAAGTCTTTGTGATTTGAAAATTTAAGGAAGTTTTCACATAGCAAATTGCGTTTTTTATGACTCGTTTTAAAATCCATTTTCGCTCTCAAACGCATCCAATTTACAGATCCTCTTATTTAGGAACTATATACTGTGACGCATTGGCCAGTTTTTTGATTAAGAGAGAATATATATTTTTTAAATGCTGTCAAAGTGAGTATTTCGCACAAAATTTTCCGAAGCAATCATGATTAAAGAATTAAGGATGTATTCAAACAACAAATCGCTTATTTTATGACTCATTTTTAAATTCAATTTTTTTTCTCAAATGCATTCAACTGACAGTTTTTTGTTATTTAGGAGCTGTATAATGTACTGTTTTGGTCGATTTTTTTAATAAATTCAGAATCTATTTCAAAATATGTTGTCAAAACGGGCATTTGAGCAGAATTAAAAATTTTTCATAAACAGCCAAATGAAGTTATTAAACTGGGTTTATCTCTAATCATATATATATATATATTTTTTTTTTTGTTGAAATGAGCACTCTTCGAAATCTACCTCCGCCTATAGGCCCAGCCGACAGGGATTTTTTTATGTAGCAATAATAGTAAAATACCCAAACATAAATACGTTGAATTTGCAATTTTTATAATTTTATGATATGAATTATGAATTATAAAATTAATGTTAAAAAAAATTATGAATTGCAACCTACAAATTTCTTTTGGTGGATTTAGATTCATTAAGTCCTGCTTTATAGAAATCCAAAATTTCGAATTTTTTATTCCAAATAGTTTTCAAATTATGCTTAAAAAGGGGCAAAAACAAGATAGTTTGAAACTTCTTATACTATTGTGTAATCCCGCAATTTTCATTGTCTTCTTGAGCGTCGTCTAAGATGCCCTGATCGAGAAGGGAGCTCTCTCGATCAACAATTTGGTATCGAACTTCATTTTGGATACAGCCCTTAAAAGAGGCTCGTTTTAAATTAATTTCTCGGTAACTTATCATACGAATTGCATGAAAATTTGATTTTAGGCTAATTGAAGGATGTCGAGTTCATTTATGTTTATCAGAATTGGGTTTTTCTGTGAAAAAAAAAGTTTGAATTCGTTTTAATGTGTAGATGGCTCCCTAAGTAAATTTTATATCCATCATTTAAAAGTAGACTTTATTTCCAATCGTTTGATACCAATAACTTTCTTTTACGATAATTTTTTGCAGAGTTAGTAGAGGGTGTTTACTTTTTTCTCACAACTATACATTTTTTTTTTCTTTACTGTCGCTATTTAGAGCCGTCGGTAGCTCGTTCTAATAACTGGAATGACTCAAAATTTTATAAATGGACTAATAAAACCATGGGGGGAAAGATTCCAATGAAAAATAAATAAATAAATAAATAATATTTCCAATCAGCGGGAAATTTGACGCTGTACATGGAAAGAAAACATCAGAAACAGACAAAATTAATAATTTGGATAAAATGCCGTGTTTCATTCATTATATTCACTTTTCCGACGAGAAATTCAATCACCGTTCTCTTGCATCACACCTTACATTCTTTGTACAGCCTTTTCGACTAGAGCCCCTTGTTTCGACCAATCAGAATTTATTGCCATCATGTCGCAACTCTTACCGAAGGTTGAAGGAACACTATTTTCGACGGCCGAGCATTAAGGCTGGAAGCGAACAGCACTAGTTTTTATTACACTAAAAGAGCAATCAATCATTCTTTGTTTCCGAACGAAACAAGGCTAAAATCTCTTTAAATGATTTTTAAGGGACTGACCCTACCGAATTGACAAAGGAAGGGGAAGTTTATCTCGCCCCCATCTTCAGTCGTAAAGCTGTCAACTGATTTCGAGTTGGATTTCTCCCTTGAAGTTCAAAAAAGTTCACTGAAAAAGCACTTTATACATCAAAGTGCCGACACGAAAGATCAAAGATAGCGCAAGAAGTTAGTACTATGTGCGTGGACCTTAACATGTCACATGGAATAGTCCTTACTGGTAATTGGAACTTTTTTTTTTTTCTTGGAATCTTTTTTCCCTTGGTTACATTAGTCCCCTTATAAATTTTAAAGCAGTTCCTGTTATTAAAATTAGCTACAGAGAGCTCTAAATAACGTCAATTATAGGGTAACATCCCCAGTAATTGGCACATTAAGAATTTGTTTTTAAACTTACTTCAGTTTTCATCACCAAGAAATAAAATATTTACTTGCAAATATTTTTAAATCAAAGAATGCATACCTGTGCATCTATTTTGCCCACTAAAAGCAAAAATTTTGGAAAAAGTATTTTTATAAAAATATATTTATAAAAAGTTGCTGTAGTCACCAGTAATTGGCACCTAGAGCACCAATGTATGACACTTTGTGATCCAGTAATTAGCACATGTTTATATATATATATATATATATATATATATATATATAATATATATATAAGATACATATATATATATATAAGATATATATATATATATATATATATATAAGATGCCATGTTTCAGGTTTTTGAGAGTAAGATGTGAACACTTTAAAACAATACAATATATTTATATCAATACCCAGTAATTGTCATATGAAGTTTTAATGGATTCCAATTACTGATAATATTTCATATTTTCAAATAAAAACAACTGATAAACAAAATTAGTCTACAACTTTAAAAGTACTGCCAAAATAAATGGTTTAATCTCAAATCTTGCGATTCCCTTATAATTGGAATAGGTGCCAATCACTTGAACTAGCAAAACTGAAGCACCATTAATTGGCATCTATCATTAATGCAAAAATCCAAATATTTGTGTTAAAAATACTTTTACACAATTAAAGTATGCCTTTTCAACTAAACAAAACTGTTGTCAATTAAAATTTAAAATATATTATAAATCAGATAATAATGAATTGAAATGCATGCCTTTCTTAAGCCAGAGAAGAAGCATTTGCAACAAAAATGGCTAATTTGATACAAACCATAATTGTTTCTCTTTCCTAGGCACTATTGTCTTCTAGTAGAATAAATCAAAGTTATAATCTTTAAAGTAAATGAGCATGTAACTGGTATACAGTCCCTGGCCAAATTATTAGACGCACTCCCTTTTCCTTGTGTCGAATCATATTACTAGCTTCATAGAAATATTACTGTGTGAATAACTTCAATTAATTATGTACATAATTTGTAGGATTATAATAAATATAATAAATAAAAAACATGCCTATGACTTTAAAACTTTTTCGTTTTACAAATTAAATTAAAAATGGCTGGAATTGCAAAATTTGTAACTTGAAGCTAAAAAAAATGTCAATATTTTTTGGAGCCTCTTTTGGCGGCTATCAGTGCCTCTATTCTTCGCGGCATGCTGTTAATACAAAATTGAAGCGTTTCTTGTATGCGTGGGTGACGATTCCAGATATGGATAAGATTTTCTACTAGCTGGGTTTTGTTTGTTATGACTTTTTAGTCAATTCTCCAGACCAATATAAAGAGGTTTTCAAAATCGGTTTATTCTAAAGCTAAAATGATGGTTTCCAAATGAAGAACCATTTGTATTTTTGCAAGGTAAAGCTTTTTGTTACATAGGACGACCCGTCAAGGTCTACTTTCAATAAAAAAATATACCTGTGTTGAACTGCTCCCGGTAATTCACCAGACATGAATACCATTAAAAATGTTTGGGAGCTAATGAAGAAAAAACTGGACAAAGAGCTCATAACGAGCAAAACACAGCTCATAGAAAAACTTATCCTTGTATGGAAACATCACTTACACATGCAAGAAACATTTCAATTTTGTACTAATAGCATGCCATGAAGAATAGAGGCACTGATTGCCGCCAAAGGTGACTCCAAAAAATATTGAAATTTTTTTGAATTTCATGTTTTAAGTTTTACAATTTTAGCAATTATTAATTTAATTTACAAAAATAAATAATTTTAAAGTCATTGGTATGCTTTTAATTTATTATAATCCTACAGATGATGTATATAATCAATTGTAACTATTGGCATAGTAATATCTCTATGTAACTTGTAATATGATTCGAAACAAGAAAATATGAGTGCGTCTAATAATTTGGCCAGGGACTGTATGATCTTACATTTTTAAAAGACTGGATATAAATCTTATTTTAGGACGTGCCAATCATTGGTGCATGTCAATTACTGAGGATGTTACCCTATATTTAAAAAAAAAAAAAAAAACAATCTGTAAATTTTGTACGGTACAATATGCCTATGAAAAGGCTATTATCGCACATGTGGCATTTTTCGAACCAATTTAATCGAACCAGTTGGTGACGCTGTAATAAGATAAGTTATTGAGATAGTGAAAATAGTCTTTGATACGGTGCTGTGCTGATATACTGAAAACTATACGCATTCACGATTCACGTTTGATATTTTTTTATTTCCAAGTTTGAGTGTGAATGGTTTAGAAGCAGAATAGAGTTGTGCTAATTATTTGCTATATAAAACACTTATTTACTTTCTTAGAAAAGCTAAGTTTAAAAGTTTATTTAAAATCAAATATCCCTTTCAATTACGCGAATGTCCTTGTTCTTTTTCACATGCATACGTATCTCATGTGTATCTCTTCTTTCTTTCTTTTCTTTTCCTTTTTTTTTTTCCAACAATTTAGAAAGTGGTTTGATTTTGTTCTAGAGCTATCTGAGTTATCTACTTGAATCCTTGTGGTGATTTCTGGATTTTATTCGTTTTCTGATTGGTCCATGCTTAATATTTAGAAATGAAATATTTCTGTTGCCACAATGACGAAAAAAAAGTCTTAAAAACTCAAAATAATAATAATAATAATAATAATAATAATAATAATAATAATAATAACATAGAAACGAATTGAGATACAGCTTTCAAACAATCCGTATTTAAAAGTACATTTTCCCCCTATACGATTATGTAAAATTTGAAAATGTGCGATGCTTAAAAGTTTAAAAATTTGCAATACCGAAAACTGAAATTTCATTTAAAATTTGTTTATGATGGATCCAGGAATATTAATATTTAATTAATCCATGGTATACGCCTCTATTATTACAAAAGCCACGTTTTGATAATCATAAAAATGATGTTTATTATTATTATTATTTTTTAATATAGAACTTATTTATAAGTCTAAAATTTTAGCCTTCGAAAATATCATTTTTCAAACGGTCATTGTAATTTGTTAAATTACATTTTTATTTTCCTAAATTGGAGTGAAATAAATTGCTCCATTAATCATTGCATCTCTTTTAACGTTGATTTCAACAAATTGAAATTTGGCTAAAAAAACGTTTCTGAAAAAATAAATCGGAAATTGTACGTCAAACACAGCAGATGAAGTGCGTTCGTACTATAACGTAGTTTTAAAAATACGCAAATCTTGGTGTAATAGTATACAGTACTTCTGATACAGTACAGTTGCTGAAATCTTTTCGGTGTCCCTGTAAATACTACCTGCTTTCTATTATACAGAAAGTAACTTATAGTATACCCCAGCCACGTATATCTAATCCATAAAATGTGAAATAATTTAATACAATTAAAACGCCCATTAAACAATGTTCCATCCCTATACCATTATGTATTAAAATGCTTTTGTGTGACTCGGTAAATTAATAACAAATGTTCTTTACACATCAGATTTTACAGAATATATATTTTAGTACAGGGTGTCCAGCAAACAACATCCTGATATCAAAATTAAATTTCTCAAAAATAAAGATCGATAGTAATATGCGGTAAACGGTTTTTTCATTAGACAAGCTGTAAAAATCTTATACAGAAATTTCAAACAGTGAATACAGTAGAACCCCGATAATCCGGATAGGTTTTTTTCATTTTTTTTTTTCAACTTTCAGAAGCGATTGGCGAAAAAGTTTTTGTTTTATTATTCAGAATACGACGATGCAACAAGTTAATGTTAAAGAAATTAGCCAATCGCTTCTCAAACTTGAAAAAAAAAGCGAAAAACCCGATCCGAATTATCGGGGTTCTACTGTATTTTGAAAAAATTGTGTTCTGATTGCAAAGAATGCTTTGATTTGACATTTTTCTTCTTTTAGATTGCATGCAGAGAAATAATTTTTCATCTTACAGTGCAATATTTTAAAGATTTTTCGAAGTAAACTTTTATAATTTCGAAATTTCAAAAAACTATGAAATATGGCACTTTAAGCCGAAAAACACATTATCTGGCAGCAATCTAAAGCAAGAAAAATGTCAAATCAAAGCATTCTTTGCAATCAGAACACAATCTTTTCAAAATATTTACCGTTCGAAACTTTTGTATAAGATTTTTACAGCTTACCTAATGAAAAAACCGTTTACCGCATATTACTATCGATCTTTGTTTTTGAGAAATTTAATTTTGAAATCAGGGTGTTATTTGCTAGACACCCTGTACATACATTATAGATTCATATCCATTTTATTATGTTTGGTTGAGTGTGACATCATTAAAATGCTCTTGAAACTATTTTTTCTCATTGGCCGTAAAGTAACGGAATACTTTTGATGGTCTCTGTAATTAAACATATACATCCGATTGGAAATGACTGGACAAAATTATGCAACAGTTATATATTTTAAATTTCAAACTATTAAGTTGGGTAGTTTTTGCTTTGTTATATGACAGACGGACAGACAACCCGAACTACGACTATATGTGCTATGTATTTACATAATTACAAACGCACCTTAAAAAAAAAAAAAAAAAAAAAAAAAAAAAAAAAAAAAAAAAAAAAATTGTTTATTGTGACAGCGTTGTAAGAAAAAGAAGCGAAATTTTTTTTTCCAAGCACCTTCGTCGTTCCAAGCCCAAACTCGCACTCTGATTGGTTGTTACTCTCGGCACTGTTTTCACATAACTTGGCGATAACCATACTTGGCGAAAAATACTTCCCTCGTAAGTGAACGAATAAACCTAAAACCTAACCTACTCATTCTTATTCTTCCTTCATTTTTTGCTCTTGTGTATTATTATCTTGTGTTATTTTATAAAATGGCTAATGCTTTACTTATTAATAAATGGGAAAAGTTACTTTGTACTCGGTTCGGAAGGAAATCAAACTCCTCGACGGAAGCATCCATCGCTACGCCAAGTATAATTATCGCCAAGTTACATAAAAACTGTGCCGAGAGCAACAACCAATCAGAGTGCGAGCTTGGGCTTGGAACGACGAAGGTGCATGGGAAAAAAAATTACGCGAAAAAGAAAAGGCCCTTGTAAAAATTCTTATGTGCCGTGCCTTCCTTTCGCTATATGGACGGCTCTGTTTTTTTAACATAAGTTAAGGCATAAATTAACATAATTTAAAGAAGAAAACTGTTAACAGACAAACACAGAATAGACAATCAAATTCATAAAGGCATTTAGCTGAAATATCTGTAAAATGTATTCTCACCAACAATGAGGAGCTGTGCATATATAAACGTTATAAACTTTTAGGTAATTTTGGACCCTCCCCTCCCCTTTTTGAGTAATGATATCGTTAACAATGTCAAATTTCTTTTTTATTTTAGAGTTATTTCTTTAGTTTGGAGTGATATACAAAATTGGTTACATTTTGTTATATTTTATTGATTCAAATGAAGAGAAGTCAATAAAATATCACTTTGTATCAAATAATATTTTAAAGAAATAGTCACTGTTTAACAATATTATATATATATATATATATATATATATATATATATATATATATATATATATATATGACATTTTAAAGTTAGGAGGCCAGAAACATCATCGCCAGGGTCCCCGTTCTTTGCACAGAAGTCATGGCCAGCGAGGGAAAAAATAAAAAATAAATAAATGTAGAATATCCAATAAATCACTCATTGGTGGCTGTAAGTTTATTTATTCAACTGTAGTCATTATAGAGGGAAAAACCCCTTTTTGCAAACGATCTTTTACCGAAATGTCCAAAAAATATTCCATCATTTACTTCAACCAGCCGTACTCATCGACGAAAGAACTCCAGAATCTCTCTCCTTCTCATCTCGAGACTTCCACCTTTTAAAACTAAAAAGAAAATTCTAGAACTTTCTGTAATCTCAAACCATCATCCTTTTATGTAAACAGAATTCTTGTCCAGATACGAGACTATTTTACACAGACGATAAATTTATTTTAAAAAAATATATTATTTAACCAATTTATAATCGACTCATAATTTCTTAGGCAGACGATTTTTATAAATGATTAATTTTAAGAGAAAAAGAAAAGAAATGAATTTATTAATGCACACATCAAAGGTTGACGGCGGAAAAATAAATAAATAGATAAAATAAAATAATGATATTTTTTTAAAGGTATGGTTTTGGAATAAATTTAATAAGATTTTCTTAAAAAGGGTTGATAAAAACATAGAAGAAATCAGTTTTATTTGGAATATTAAGAAATAAAGTTTTAATTAAGAATATTTTTAATTTAGAGCCATCTTTTAAAATTTACGCATACTGGAATAATGTTTTTTAAGGCAAATTAAGAATTTATATCGTCTGCATACAGATTAACAGATTAGATCTAGAAACAAGATTTTAATTTAATAATTTGAAGTAAGTACGAAACATTATTATAAGAAAATTAAGGTAGTATAAAAGTTAGTTTTGGCGAAAAAATTTTAAATTTGTAATATTATCCCCCCCTCCCCGAAAATTTGTATGAAATTGATAGTTAAATAAAACTACAAGTTCAGACAACAGAAATATAATAATTTAGAAAAGTCAAATTTTGGAATAAAACTGTCAAACCCAGGAAGCCAAGAGATGGAAGAAAAGAAAATTAACGCAATATAAAAAATATTAGCGATTAAAATAAAATAGTTAAGAGGAAATTAATCTGAATTAAATTTAGGTAGGAGCATTTCCCTGAAAGAGATACAATACTGTTACAATATCACTTACTATTTGTAAGTGCATAGGAGATAATACATACAATAACAGTAAATAAGTTATAAATATAAATAAGCAAGAGATAAAAAATATAATAAAAACAATAACAATTCGTTCTCATGGAAGTTTAAATAATTACAATAACTTAATGCATAGATTATTTTAAATAAAGTTCTTCAAATGAAAAAGTCTTTCCATTGTGTATAAAAGTCTTTTCCAATGTTCACTGAATACAGTCTCTTTAATTAAAGATCTCCAAATCTAGTTTAATCTTTGTTTTTTATGTTATGTTGGATCCAACATCTTTTAACAATCAATCAAATTTTTCCTTCAATAATATATCAATTTTTTTAATAATAAATAGCATCACTCTCAATATCAATAATAAATAATATAGAAAAATTTAAATAATAACAATAACAACAATAATAAGTGATAGTATAATAAGACTCCATATCCTAATATTTCTCAATAAGAGTATAATTAATACTAAACTTCATTATAGAAATCATAATGATAATAATAATAAAACAAGAGTATAATCAAAAGAAAATATCACAATTTGTTTATTATTGATAGGGAAAATATTGGTTGAGGATAAAAATAATTACATAGCAACTAAATAATTTTCTTATCTTCTAATAGCATAAGAAAGTATTTTTTGCTAGCCGAAAGTATAAATAAAAAAAAAATCATAATAATTCCAAAATCCAAATAAAATTAAATCTAACTATTTAGAAAATGGACTCTCAACCAGTATTTCCTTACAATAATTCCTCTCTGATACAGGGGCCTCGCTAAGGGGGAGGGGGGGAGCCTCCCTCCCCAAACATTCGTGAATGTTGTTACACTTGGCAAATTCACAAACTTAGTTGGCAAATTTTCTTTAAAATTTTAATAAAAACTATAATATATTTTCAATTTTTGATAGAATTGGCAAAAATTACAAAACTAATTGGGAATATTATTAACCTTTTAAAAGATAAGGGCTATATTACATTTTCTGATTGTGGTAAGTTGGCAAAATTGTAAAATGACTTGGCAAATATTGAAATTTGACTTGGCAATTTTAGGTCCTCTCCCCCCTCAATAAAAAGTCTTAGCGATGGCCCTGCTCTGATACTCTTTTACAAAATTGTCAAATTTGGTTATAAGTTTTCAATGCCAAATGTAGAATAATGTTTTATCTACACATGGTTTATAAACTTTAATAATAAAATACAAATAGGAATAAAAGGTGTCATTGTTAATTGAGAAATGGAAATAAAAATAGTGTGCTTTTTTGAAAAACTTTTAATATCTGTAGTTTTCACAATCACTGAAAATCACATATTATGTTATAGGTTTGAGTAGAATCATCAGATTTTATAACTGTTATCACATAATATCTGCTGAATAAGTAGAATAATACTAATGTCAATAAATGAGTAAATATAGTTAGACTTAAATACACTTAAAATTAATTTATCAACATCAATTTGAAAGCCTTTACAATCAAAGTGCACACCTTATGCCTGCATAAGGAGCCCAATTTAATCCCAAAAACTCCCAAAAACAAGTAATATTCTTGTTGCGCACCAAGAACATACCTGCTAATTTTGAAAATTATGGTGATAAAGTATTTAAAGAATAAGAATTAAAATTTAATCTACTGTCTTGACTTTAGTTTGATCTAGTGATTGTGATTGTATTTGAGATTTTGTTTGTTTTTTGGGTTGCTCATGAAACAGTTTAAAACCTTCTGGTGAAAAATAGGATCTTATTTTAGAAACATGCACAATAACGGAATTCTGTCCTGTCTCATAATTAAATTTATCTATTTCATAAGTTACATCGGAAAGTTTATTTATAATTTTGCATGGTCCAGAGAAAGTAGGTTCTAATTTTCGAGTGTTAGGGTATTTAAATTCTTCATAAATTACAGAGTCTTGTATTTTTAATGGGCAATCGACAAAATTTCGATCATAGAGCCTTTTACTTTTAAGGTGAAATTCCTGAGTTCGCGCTTTCGCAATTTTGAGGGCTTTGTCTACTGATGGGTAATAGTTCTGTTTTAAAGGAGATTATAAAGGCAATTGACCATAAAATAAATAGGTAGGTGGGAACTTGGTGATAGAATGGGGCGTATTGTTGTATTCTTCGATGACTTGGTTTAATAATCTACTCCAAGGTATTTTAGAAGAAGTGAAATTAACTTTACATTTAAGCCTGGTAACTATAGTCTGATTAACGCGCTCTGCCTTTCCATTGGTCTGAGGATGATGTGCGGATGTAAAACGCTGTTGAACATGATGATTTCTAAGGAATTTCTTAAATCTTGGAGATCTGACAGATTTATGCCTGTCACTAAGTATTTTTTGAGGTGCTTTGATATTGAAAATTTATTTTAAGCAGTTAGTGTATGTTTCAGTGGTAACATTTTTGGAGGGAAAAGCCCAAACAAACCTAGTTGCATGATCTATTATTATGTGTAAGAATTTTTTTGTTGAGTTGTAATAGTTAAATCCACCAACAGTATCAATAGAAAGACATTCAAAAGGTTGATCTGTGGCTGGCATAGCTTGTAATAAGCCGAATCTTTTCTGTTTTGGTTTTTTATTTTTCTGACAGGTATCGCAATGTTTAACAAATTCTGTAATGTCTATTGTCATATTAGGCCAATAATAGTTGGGAGATATTAAATTAAGCATTTTTTGAATCCCTAAATGTCCAAAATTATCATGAGCAATATGGAGTAATTTTCTTCTTAATGACATTGGTACAACAATTTTTTTGAATCCCTTTTTCTGAACTATAATAATTCCATTCTCTTTTTTATATTTTTTGTCACAAACATTGTCTTTGTCTTGCATCTCTATAATTTCTTTCCTATCTAGCAATAAACTAATATGTTGATTAAAATGACAAACAGGATTTCGTGACAACATGTCTGCTTCGACATTTGTTGAACCCTTTTCATATTTTATCTCATAATCAAACATACTAAGTTTGAGTGACCATCTAAAAAGCCTACCTCTTAAGTTTTTAACACTCTTTAGCCATACTAGAGATGCGTGGTCCGTATGAATTGTAAACTTGACACCATGAAAGTAATGATAGAATTTGTCAAGAGTATCTATAATAGCTAAACATTCTAATTCAGTTATGAAATAATTTTGTTCATAACTCTTCAAAATTTTAGAATGATAAGCAATAGGATGTAAGAAATTATCTTTATCAGGTTGTTTTAGAACGGGACCTACTGCTATCTGAGAGGCATCTACAAACATATGTAAAGGTAATTTAGGATCATAAATTTTGAGGGTGGGTTTTGCGATTAAAGAATTTTTTAATTTTTCAAAAGAGTCCTGGCACTCTGAGTTCCATTCCCATATTGTGTCTTTTTTAAGTAATCGATTTAGAGGATATCTAATTTCAGCATATTTATTTATGAATTTATGGTAAACATTAATGGAAATCGTTGTAACTCTTTCACATTGGAAGGAGGGTTTAAATTTTTGATGGTTTCAATATTGGCATTTGCTGGTGTTATAGTT
Organism: Maratus speculifer; assembly: GCA_964019185.1. NCBI lineage: Eukaryota > Metazoa > Arthropoda > Arachnida > Araneae > Salticidae > Maratus > Maratus speculifer. The sequence continues at coordinate 69,117,767 of OZ025289.1, read as the reverse complement.
CCATTAGTGATTTCGTTCGAAGTTTTCCGTGGTTTTCTTCGAACCTTGCGTAAATACGGGTTAGGTTCCCTTAGAAAGACCCCCACGGAGGGCAACCCACCCCATAGGGCCTATATCCCATAGCGTAGATAATCGGCCGACAAAAATACACCGCCACCATTAGTGATTTCATAACCTAAGAAATTGATTTTATCTTGGCCTAATTTACATTTAGAAAGTTTAAGTTTAATGTTTTCTTGTTTGCAAATATCAAAAATTTGAGCTAAATGGTTTAAATGTTCTTCTAAAGAGGAAGAGAAAATTATAATATCATCAAAATAGTGGCACGCAAAGTCGATTTTATATTTATTAAGGATCCTTCTAATGGTTCTATTGAATATGGGAGGGCCAGTTTTTATGCCAAAAGGGAGCACGAACCACTCAAAAAGTCCAAAATTGGTTGCAAATGCTAATTTTTCTGTATCGGATGGATGTATTGGTATGTGCCAGTAGCCAGAGGCTAAATCCAAAGTTGAAAAATACTGAGCACTACTCAACTTATCTAAAATTCCATCGATACGGGGCAAGGGTTCTGCATCGTTTTTAATTATTGCATTTAATTTTCTATAGTCTATACATAATCGCGTTTTTTTACCTTCCTCTCTTTTCATAACTAGTGTAACAGGGGCAGAATAGGGGCTATTGCTTTCCTTTATCAGTCCGACTGCTAACAATGATTGAATTTGGTTTTTTATTTCTATTTCTTCTAGGGGAGATGTTCGGTAGGGCCTCAAAGATATAGGTAGGTCAGATTTTAATATAACGCGTTGTGGTTCAATATTTATCCTACCCACATCATATTTATTCTTTGCAAAAATATCACTATAAATATGAACTAATTCCCTTAAATTTACATCTTGAATTAAATTTATTTCCCCAGTTAAATCTGAATCCGAATTATCGCGAAAATTTTGAAGAGTCATGGAACCTCTATAATCAGGATGCACATTAATTGCGTGATCATATTCAACACAGTCTTCATTTTTCATAATATTTCCACGAGCAGATTGTAACTCTATATCATGATTACTTGCATTCAGTGTTTCATTATCATAATTATCTATTGCTATATTATTATCAGTATTTAATTTCATATTTTTTTATATTCTGAGGCTACAAATTCATTAGATTGATCCCTGTTTTGTTGTACTTGGTCCATATTTACTGTATTGAAATGAAGGGATCTCTCATTATGTATGGATATACTGTTAGTTATAATTTTCCTTCCCTGCCTTACAATACAATTTTTACATTCTATGGTTAATTTAAATTTAGAACATTCTTTTAACCCCAAAATAGCATAATCCAAATTTGTATTGCTTACTAAAAAGTTAACATATTTTTTAATTTTACCCACTTTTAGAAGAACACTACATTTTTTATTTATATGTAAAAATCCTTTTGCCTGACCAATGGTAACTGAGGGTAGAGGTCTGCACGGGCCGAAATTTCCAGGCCCGAGCCCGGCCCGAAAGTTAAAATTTCGGCCCGGGCCCGGCCCGGCCCGAACGAAAGAAATATTGGCCCGACCCGGCCCGGCCCGAACGAAAAAAATATTGGCCCGACCCGGCCCGGCCCGAAAGTTAAAATTTTGGCCCGAGTTCGGCCCGGTCTGGAAAAAAGTTTAAAATTCGGCCCGAACCCGGCCCGGCTCAAGTGAATTTCTACAGAACATTGATCTTTAATCATACGGAAGAGTTCTGACCAAAAAAAATTATATTAGTCTTTTTTTTTTTTTTTTTTTTTTTTTTTTTTCATGTTTATAATCTCCATTTATGCAGAAGTGCCGTAGGCTGCGATATTTACGCTTTTAAATGAATCTTTGTTTGTTATATGTAAATGTTTCAGTTATCACTAGTATTATTAATCCATATTCTCTGTAATGGAGACAAAAAGTCGAAAAAGCGGTATATGGTAAAATTTCCAAAGACAAAATCGCTTTGGAACGAAAAAAAAAAAAAAAATACATTCCCTTCTTAACAGATGTAAATGTTTAATATATTTTTTTCTCTCGTATTGTTGTATTCATTTTGCATGGATTAACATTTTAAAAGAAACTTTTAGTTTTCAGTTTTAAAAAAAATTCCGTCATAATCATGTTTTTTTTTTTTTTTTTGTGTGTGTGTGTGTGTGTGTGTGTGTGTGTGTAATTCTATTTTAAAACGCCTAGTAATCTACGATACTTTAAAAGGAATAAATTCTAATGTTTAATTGTAGAATAATGACGGCTTAAAAGTATATGCCTTTTTTGAAACATTTTTGGACAAAGCCAAATATTACTGATATATAAAAAGTCGAGAAAAGGATTTTCATGTAGGAAGATTCAATAGGAACTGATTATTTTGGTCCATGAAAATTAGGAAGAATGGAAGTCTCGGTTTCGTACGGAAAAAAAAAGTTAGGCCCGGCCCGTCCAGCAAAAAAATTAAGGCCCGAGCCCGGCCCGGCCCGAATGCCATTATTGGAAATCGGCCCGAACCCGGCCCGCGGGCCGGGCTCGGGCTTCGGGCCGCGGCCCGGCCCGTGCAGACCTCTAACTGAGGGTATAGTCTCAATTTTAGCATTAAGTTTTTTAACAAATTTAATTGGCAATATTGCAATAGTTGAGCCAGTATCTACAACACATGGCAAATTATAATTATTTGTACATCCATACACAATTAAATGCCAAACATTATGAGAATTATTTTGTGAACTATTTGGAAGAGTATCAGAGGATGGCAACTCATTCCTAAAAATACATTCTCTTTCCCAATGAAAAGCATTACTCACACCCCTATTTGTGCATATCCTACAAAGTCTTGAAGGAAATGAATTCTGAATATAATTATTTTGACAAATTCTAGACCTTTGAAACTGAGATTGCCTTTTGGGAATCCAATTCCTAGGTGTATTATTGGGCCTAAGTGGCTGAATCCAGGGCCTAGTTGGTTGAAAAGGTTGAAAATTTTGTCTAACTGATGGTTGATTTATTACTTGGTTTGAAACTAGTGGGGTGGAAACTTCCACGAATTGTTTGACAACCCGGTCCATTCTGTGGTACTACTAGGAGGATTTATAATAATATTGTTTTTGAATTCTGGTTTTAAACCATCAGTTAAACCTTGTAATAGTATATTTTCACTAAGATGTAATTTCCTACCAATTTCCACTTTTTTACGAAAATAAGTTTCTAAATTGTCTAAATTATCTAATTTCAGATTTGAAAAATCAGAAAAACTCGGGAAGTCTAATTCAATGAATCTTTCTATCAAAATTTTCTTAATTTGTTCATAATCCGTACAATTTAAGCAGTCATTGATATAAATTTTTTGCGCTTCACCTTTCAAATATTGCGCAATAAAATTAAATTTCCATTCGAGATTTTTCTGTTCCCTATCACATGTTTTGTCAAAATAAGTTAACCAAGACAAAATGTTCATTCCAGAACTCGGGTCAAACGGTACGAACTTAGGATCTTCCATATTTTTTATTTTTTTTTATTTTTACTCATTAGAATAAATGAAGCACTTCTATTTTCTTTATTAAATCCTGATCGTAAAATCATTCGCAATAAATTTCAAAGTTAATGATTTATATCAATTACATATTTTTTCAAAATTACTGTATTTAGCTGCTAACTTTAACCAGAAATTTTATCTAATAAAACAGAAGTTGTAAATATCATAGATATACCTTAAAATGGGATCAACTTTTAATTCTATTATTTAATAGATTCAAAAATTTTAATTATAGGTAATTTCTTACTTAAAATCACAAAATTTACTGAAAAAATTAATCATATTTATCAGTCAAAATTCTAGCAACAGCCTTGCACAGTTCCATATTTCTTACTGAATTTAAATAAATTATAAGAATCCGGGAACAAAAGCTCACTGTAACCAGAAATTCTAACAAATAAAATGAAAAACATAAATGTTAACTTAATTTTCAGCTCAAATGTCCAGTTGTAGGAACATTATCATGAAAATACTGCATTCTGAGAATAGTTCTTGATAACAAACAAATATCAATAAAATAGAAAATGTACTTTTTTAAAAATAACTTTAGCTTCTAAATTCTTTTATACTTCATAATTATTACAAACTTGCCTTTAATCGTGCATAAAAATATCATAATTGTCTTAATAATTAACAGTAATTGTCTAAGAATATCATACTCTTCAATTTAATCCTTAAGAACAAAAATGTTTCAATCTCTAACACATAATAATGATAATAATAATACTCATAAATAGGTAAGTAAATAAAATTCACAGATAAATAATCAAATAAATAAACCTGACAAACAGAGAATAATTAATTTAAATAAATACATAAAAAATATACAAATAATAATAATCAAAACATTTAATAAAATAACTTACAGATTTTTGAAAAATCTTCAATAAATTCAATCGTCTTTAAATTCCTCATCAAATACTTCTTGCATACTCACCACTTTGAAGTCATTAATTTTCAAAAATTTTCACTATGACTATGAATACTGAGTCAAAATTTATGCATACAGATCAACATCAAGCGTCAGGAAATCCACATCAGACTCGAAGCGACTAGCAATTATTTCAGATTAGTATCTTCCTCAGCATAGATTTGAAAATCTTAATCAAGAAAATCTCCTTTTCTGCAGTCATTCAAGAAATCATGGCTTCAGGAAAATCAAGCCGACTCAAAGCACTTTACAGGAACAATTCCTCTGTTTTTGTCACTCCAGAAATCATGAGACTATGGCAGTTTTTGTTTAAGAACACATCCAATAATGACGGCAAATTATTCAGCTATCCACAGTTTTTATTATCACTTCGTTCCATAGCAAGTTTCTTTAAAAACCAAAAAAGGCCGCGCAGGCATAAAACATCCTGTCGGCTCTAGAAAAGACTGTGACATTTTAAAGTTAGGAGCCAGAAACATCAACGCCAGGGTCCCCGTTCTTTGCACAGAAGTCATGGCCAGCGAGGGAAAAAATAAAAAATAAATAAATGTAGAATATCCAATAAATCACTCATTGGTGGCTGTAAGTTTATTTATTCAACTGTAGTCATTCATTATAGAGGGAAAAACTCCTTTTTGCAAACGATCTTTTACCGAAATGTCCAAAAAATATTCCATCATTTACTTCAACCAGCCGTACTCATCGACGAAAGAACTCCAGAATCTCTCTCCTTCTCATCTCGAGACTTCCACCTTTTAAAACTAAAAAGAAAATTCTAGAACTTTCTGTAATCTCAAACCATCATCCTTTTATGTAAACAGAATTATTGTCCAGATACGAGACTATTTTACACAGATGATAAATTTATTTTTAAAAAAATATATTATTTAACCAATTTATAATCGACTCATAATTTCTTAGGCAGACGATTTTTATAAATGATTAATTTTAAGAGAAAAAGAAAAGAAATGAATTTATTAATGCACACATCAAAGGTTGACGGCGGAAAAATAAATAAATAGATAAAATAAAATAATGATATTTTTTGAAAGGTGTGGTTTTGGAATAAATTTAATAAGACTTTCTTAAAAAGGGTTGATAAAAACATAGAAGAAATCAGTTTTATTTGGAATATTAAGAAATAAAGTTTTAATTAAGAATATTTTTAATTTAGAGCCATCTTTTTAAATTTACGCATACTGGAATAATGTTTTTTAAGGCAAATTAAGAATTTATATCGTCTGCATACAGATTAACAGATTAGATCTAGAAACAAGATTTTAATTTAATAATTTGAAGTAAGTACGGAACATTATTATAAGAAAATTAAGGTAGTATAAAGGTTAGTTTTGGCGAAAAATTTTTAAATTTGTAATATATATATATATATATATATATATATATTTGTTACATGATGCATTGAACAGTAATATTGTCTTATTGCGATATCCCTGCACGAATAAAAAGAGGGAGGATAAAAATTCTTGTCAATAAAATAAGTGCACAACATTCTTTTTCTTTCTCTTTTATTTATTAGTAATCAAAAAGCTTCAATACAATATAGTTTATAGTTTATTATAGTTTATAATCACATGTAGTTTCAAGAACAGTGATTATATATGTATACACTACGACAGAATAGTAATATCTCAAACTTTGCGGTATTTCATATTTTGAAATTAAGTAATTTTATAACAATTTAGTGATTTTAATAATAACTTTGTGCTTTCATAAAAATAAATAACCGACTAAAAAACAAATAACATACTATTTTGAATCAAAGACCATGTTACAAATAAAAAAAGAGAACATTTTGTTTGGATCAAAAATGATATCAATATCACAACCCTTTCTCCTTACGATATCATGTGCCAGACCCCCCCCCCCCTCCCCTAAAATGACAGCGTTATATTTGCACAGACTCTGAGTCACAGACGGAAATTTTCCTGGAAATCATCTCAACAAAAATAAATACAACATAAAAAAAAAACTTCTATAAAGGGAAGCATTTAAAACAACAAAAGTGACACCACTGCTACAAAACTAATCCTTAATCGATGTTATTTCAATATCGGAAAAACCATTAGTCCCCTGCCTCTTTACCTGGCTTTAATTTTCCCCTCCCCATCTTTCTACAAATACTTATTTCTAACGCTGGATTCAATAATGAAGGGTTTTTTATATTGATAAAATGCTTCGAAAATGAAAATATGCTTAAATCGAAAAAAAATATGCAGGCAAGGGTCATTTTTCTCACACGACCCTACAAAAATGTAGTTTGTTGGCTTATAATGATGGACTCTAAAACACACAATCCACTTCCCGCACACACTCACGCACATACTTCTGATTAACCCTTTCTCTATACCTATGAAAGAGACGGCTTGGGTATCTTTGACGCCCTGAGCAGTATATTTTTTTCAATGTCCCTACCAATGACGGCTTGCCTCAATTTTGCTGTTTTTTAAATTCAAGGTCTGTTCGGGCCTGAATTTCCTACTCCGAAAGAAAACTATTTTGGCCTGGTCCCCCCTTTATTATTGTATAATGGAATTCTTTTGAGTTGTCCTGTAAATGAACAGTAACTATTATTTTCACTGCATATTTTAGTGCACTTTGCGAATCCATATAAATTTGAATATGTTTGATAGGGTGTAACACCTTTAAAATTCATTTGAAACGATTTTTTTTCATAGGTCGTAATGTATAGGAAAATTTTTGACTATCCCTGTAAATAAACTAATCATAGTAAAAACTTCATTTTCAATAGTGCTTGTGCTAAGGTAAAGAGCAATAACATATAAAAATTTCATAGCAATCCGAATATATTTACGGAAGTTAGAGAGCGGCCATACGGACAGACGGACAGACAAACCGAATGCATAAACACTTTTCAACTTTGTTGGAAAGTGTTAAAAATTGATATACGCCACTAAGACTTAATATTTAACACATAATATGAAGTGCGTACCATTTACAAAGACACACAAAATATTTCAAATCTTATATTCTTATCCGAAGTACAGTATATTATCGATGATAGCTGATGAATGGATGAAATAAATTTTTAATTATGATATGCGTTTTTAAGTTTTACTAAATGTCTGCAAATTATATGGTATGTATAGATGTTATAGTTGATATACAGGGTTACACAAAAGAGCTCATAAAGGTTACTGAATGTGAGGGTAATTAACTTAAATGTGGTTTTTAAATAAGATACGCATTTTTACATAGAACTGCATGCAGCTTACTAAGAAATGTTTGTAGAATATAAATAAAATGATATACAGGGTCACGCAAAGAACTGGATATATGGTCGCCTTTGGATGATAATTTCTGAAAATTTGATTTAAGTAGTTTAAAGAGTATTTTTGTTTGAACTAAATTTTAGCAAAATACTTCCGTGTATTAAAAGTACTATTTATTTTACAGGGCTGAACAAAAATATTCAAGTATGTTTTCATCTATAAGTATAAATTCCTGAAAGGAGAATTTCAACCAGTTGGGCGTTTTCTTGCTAAACTAAATTTTCCCATCATATAGTCTATATATCAATCGGCAGAACAAATACAGGCTTTTCAAAAGTGTTGGAATACATATTTGGCTATGGACAATAATATCTTCTTTCCCTGGATAACGAAGCTTTGTTAAAGGTTTCAAGAAGTGTTGGAAAGTGTTTCATAATCTATGCTTAACGCATGATTTTTCTTACTTGTTTTAATTATTTATGCGATTTTTAGCAATTTTTCATTTTACTTTTAGAAATTTTACTCGCAGTAAATTTGTTTTTAGCATTTTCGAAAGAATTTCATTTTTAATATTGTAGCCCAATAGTAAATTGTATTCTCCATGACTTTTTAACTTTCCGTTAATGTTTTATGCGGTCTTTTGCATTTTTTCGCGATTTTTTGACATTTAAAAAAGGATTCTGGTTTTAATCTTCTAGCCCAAGTAAATTTTGCCCAAAATTTTTATGCAATTTTTAGCGTTTATTCGCATTTCTCTGCTGTTTTTCTGAAAGAACAAGAACTCCAATGCTAAATTTTGCGACTTCTATAATTTAATTCAATTTGTATAAAAACCATATCGGTTCCAATAGCAATGTTTACGACGAGACTGAAAATTTGAATTTAACCTCACTCTAAAAATAAATCTTTAAACTAGTCTCTTTTACATACGTATGTGTGAAAAATTGTTAAATTACACTTTTGTAATAAAATTTACACACTATTTGTTAAAATTTACTGTACTTAAGGTATTTATTGGCTTAATAGAGTGTGTAATTTGTTATCTCTTCAAAAAATGTTACGGGTTTATCCGAATTTACAAATTTTGGATATTGCACAAATATCTGGGTATTTTGTATAATACATTGAAATACGTGTAAGAATATTGCATCAATATATGCGATTACATTTCAGTATTTCATTTCAATTCATGGACACTGATATTGAGATTCTCCTTTCCGATGATTCAATTGATGAAAATGGTGTCATAGTGAAAATGAAATAAGTATTTTCTTTGATAAAACCATTTTCTGCAAGTGTATCTAAAAGAAAATTGCTGAAAATCGCTGGCACTCAGATTATAACTTAAACTTAAGTGCACGAATGTTTGCACAAAATTGTAACTGGCAAACTTGACATCGAGTTTGGAATATATTTATTAAATATTGGTTCAACGTATAATTATTATTATTTTAAATTCAGTCGATCGGGTCTTTTAAACATTTCATTTATCGAATTCGACTCGTTCATCTTAAAAAAAAAAAAAAAAAAAAAAAAAACTACGAAAGTTTAGTTGAACAAAAAATGTTGATGTAACAGTTTAGCTGGTAGAATTTCAGACGCACAGCTTTAGCGGAAATTGAAAGAGGGCGCGATAAAAATAGAAAAAAAAATGAAAAAACAACTTGATCGTGATATCAGGCAAGGGGGAGACACTCACGAGCTATGCTATTCCTATGGGGAGGTTATTTTCCTATATAATATTTGCATTTCGATTTTTTTTTTTTTTTTTTTTTTTTTTTTGGCATTTAATGTTTTTTGACATCGCTCCTTTTTTACTGTTTCAATTTTGATTGCAGATATTTTTTAGAATGACACTTTCACTTTCGGAACCAGTTTTGAATGTGGAAGTAACTTTATAAAAAAATCTACAATCTAAATAGAAAAAGTAAACAAGGAGTGATATCGAAAGGGACCTCAACTATCAAATGCACACAAAAATAGCAAAAAAAATCTGCCTCATCTGCTTATTTTATTATCACAGAAATTTCATTATATTTTTTTAACAATTATTCTCAATCAGAAACCCATCGTTTCTGCGTAACGCTGAGAAAACATTAAAAATCTGCCTCATGCACAAATTTAATTGATATAGCACTTTTTTCATGTAACTTTATAATTATTTTCATTAGCGATTCACTTTCTCCGAGTAATTCTGAGATAGCATTAAAAACCTGCTTCATCTGCCAGATTTCCATACAGGAATTTTCATAGGTATTTTTTGTAATAATTTTCATAACAACTCGTCTTTTCTACGTATACCTAGAAAAACGCTAAAAATCTACCTCATCTGCTTATTTCGTTATTACTGAAACTTCATAATACATTTTTAACAATTATTCTCAATCAGCAACTCATTGTTTCTGCATAATGCTAGGAAATAATTAAAAATCTAACTCATGCGCAGATTTTATCGATATAGCACTTATTTCATATAAATTCATAATAATTTTCATTAGAAACTTATCTTCTCTGCCTAATGCTGAGAAAACATTAAAAAACCTGCCTCATCTGCTGGTTTCATTGATACAAATATTTTTTGAATAATTTTCGTTCAACATTTTTTTTTTTTTTTTTTAATAAAAAATTTCGGAAAATCTTTAAAATCTGTCTCATTTGCAAATTTTATCAGAACCATGGTTCATACAGAGATGGGATGAAAAAATCCAAGGAGTCCAAAAAATTTTAAGGACTTGTCACTTTTGTTGTTATCTATGTGGCATGCAGGGACGTAGCTTTAGGGGGGGAAGGAGAGAGCCTCCCCTCCCAATATGTTCATGCAGTAGGGCGCCAAAGAAGGCTTAAGGGCGCCGTCAGGCGCCCGAAAAAATGGCTTTGTTAGTAGTAACAAGTAATTATAAAATAACTTAATTTTAAATATAAAATTACAAAGTAAGTTATTATTTACTCACAAAACATGAAAAAGGCATTTAATTTTAGACTTGTTACTACCTCTATTCCCCCACTCTTATCCCGACGAAAATTTATGCACCCGAAATAAAACATTTCGAAAACAGACTTGTAATCAACTCCAGGATAGATGTACAATTATTTCCTTCTTATAGTAGTTGTTGGTCACCCTTTGAAATAAATAGAAACGGAAAAGAAGTGTGAAGCGACTGTAGTGCGTTTGAATGGTTCTATAATATGTTTTAGTAGTAGGGCGCCACAGAAGGTTTAGGGGCACAGTCAAGCACCTAAAATAGGGGGTTTCAAAAAGGGCGCCATGGAAGGTTTAAGGACGCCGTTAGGTGCGTTAGGCACCTAAAATTTTTATTATTAATGGAGCATTCTTAGATTATTTTTTACACACACACAATAAAAGAAAAAACAATCAAATAACAGTAGCATGATTTGGAATTAATATTGTTGTAAATTTATCTATATTAATAAAATAACAAATCGCTCTGTGTGTGTGTGTGTGTGTGTGTCTGCGATGGCTAGCAAAATCTACAGCATGTACGAAGCTCAAAATTTTTTTGAGTGTAGCCCCAAATCTCTCCAGATGCACCTGAGCTTCAGAATTTCGAAATTCCAATTATTAACTGAGTAATTAATTAAAATCGAGAGGTCACTCTCATAAAAAAATCATCTTTTTCCCAATATTTTTCTCTTTCGTTTATTTACGCTTGGTTGGGTAAAAATTTTGGCAGAAGTGATAAGAAAGCTGAGACAGAATTAAAGAAACCCATGGAGGAATAAGATAAGTAGAGGTGAAATAAGCCTCAAAAAAGGTTTGCGATGTGAAACCATTTATAGCTCAAATTTTAATGTGCCAAACAAAAGAACGTGGAAAGGATTTTGTATTATAAGACGATTTGAAAGAAATGAATTACAATTGAGCATATTTCAAGAGGAAATAGCAAATTTTTAAAATGTTCTTTGCTCTATTATTATTTATTAGAATAAATGTTCGCTTTTTAAATGAAGGAAATTGGAAAATTAGCAATAATTAAATATCAAATTAAATAAGATATTGAAAACATTTGATACGAACTAAAAATTGTATAACTAAAAGTTTATTTCATTAATGTAATTTTAAATACTTTATAACGTAGATGAAAAATGTTTATGACTTAATAATTGCATGTAAGTAAATATTTAAAATATAATGATGAAAACATTCTTTTAAAATCATGTATGAAAACTTAAGTAATAAATATTAATCTAAAATATAGATTTCTGACTGCAGACGATTTTCATGTACTAACAAAAGAATGTTATATTTTCAAGCAAAACGTTAAAATAATTTTCTATATTGATATTTAAAACACGTATGATAAAATAATTAATAAATTTTTACCGGTGAAGCGACATATTAGTTCTTTTTAAGAAACAAGAGCAAAAAAATACCAGTTTAAACCTGCTTCAATTGATAGGCGTGTCAAAGCACATGCTTTTGTTGGTACTTAATTGGACTTAATGCAGGGTTACATTTTTAGCATCACCTCCAAAGATAATACTTCCACTCTATTAATTTCTTTTTACTCTATGAATGAAACTAATTTGAGTATTTGACATTTCAAAAGTGACTGTTTTTTTTTCTCAAAGACCTTTAAAATTCATATACTGGCAAAATGTCAGTTTAACTTAGGATTTTTGGACACAGCTGTTACGTCAGATCGTTGGTACTTCGTACATTAGAATGTATGTGTGGTTAGCTATGTTGCAGTAAATATATAGATATGTATATATGAGATTTTTTAGCAGTTTTTTTAAATTATTAATTAAATTTGAATGCATTTTATTTAAGTTAAAATTTTATTAAGACTTTAATTTGTTTTTAAAACAAAAATGAAATGGCTCTTTGTCGTACAATTGTTCGAATCGGCAGACGATTCATATACAGTAATAAATTATCAAATAGCAAAATAAATTATATATCAAAAATAGTCACTAAAAGAACAGTAGCAAAACATAATGTTTAGACGTATTAACACATAGCCCGATCCCAACCAGAAAAAACAGACCATCCTCCGATCCAAGCAAGGCAAAAATTCCATGAGCATAAACCCGACCCGAATCTAAAAATTCCATTTGAAGAAAACTATGGATTTGATATCTGACCCGAATCAAATCTGAATCCCACAAAAATATTCAAATGGAGCATACCCGAATCCGATCAAGAAAGATAATGTTCGTGTATATGCAATCCGAACCGAACCTAATATTTTTCTTTAAAAAAACCCGAAAAATGACCAGAACGAAACCAGAAATCGATAAAAAATATTCCAAAGAACTGTAACCCGATAAGAGCAAGACAGAATAATTTGCGTGGATATAAACCTGACTCGAACCTAAAAAATTCCATTTGAAAAAAACCTGAAATTTTATGCAAACTACATCTGAATCCGATCAAAATATTCGAAAGAACTATAACCGGATTCGAATAAGAGGAAATAATTTCCATGGACATGAACCGGATCCGAACCTAAAATTCCATTTGAAAAATATCTGAAATTTGAATCGAATCAAATATGAACCTGACAAAAATATTTCACAGAACCATACCCGGATCCGAACAAGACCAAAAATGTCCATGAACATGAACCCAATCCGACCCTAAAAAACTGAACTAAATCTGAATCTGACAAAAATATTCCAGAGATTCGAACAATGCAGAATAATTTCCGTTGATGCGCAATCCAACCTGAACCTAAAAATTCAATTAAAAAACCGAAATCTGAAATGAACGACATGTGAACCCGAAAAAAATATTCCAAAGACCCAAAACCGGATCCGAGCAAGACAAAATAATTTCCCTGGACATAAATCGGACCGGAACCTTAAAACTCATTTTGAAAAAATACCTCAAATCTGAATCGAACCAAATCTGAATCCGAAGAAAATATTCCAAAAAACTATAACCAGACACGAACAAGATAATATAATTTCCATGGACATAAACCCAATCCAAACCAAAAAATTTGTGAAAAAAAAAAAAAAAAAAAAAAAAAAAAAAAAAATCCCGAAATTTGAACCAATCTTAATCTGAACTTAACAAAAATATTTCAGTGAAGTATAATCTCATTAGAACTATGTAAAATAATTTTCATGGAAGTACATCCCGACCCGAACCTAAAAATCTCATTTGAAGGGAAAAAAACCCACGAAACCGGAATTGAACCTAATCTAAACTGAACAAAAATATTCCAAACAACCATAACCGTATCCGAAGAAGACAAAATAATTTCCATGGACAAAAATAATTCCAATCCGAACCTAAAATCCGGATGTTCTACAAAACATAATACCCTCCGTAGCGGTGGAAGTGAAACTAAGTATTTAGCGCGAGATGGTTAAGATATTTCGTTTACAATTAGTGTTAAATTAGAACTTGGTTACGGTTAGGTAACAGTTAGGTTGCAATTACGTTCCGGTGAGCCTTATGTTCTATTTAATTTCCGGTTAGGTTACAGTTAGGTTATAGTTAAATTACAGTTAGGTTAAGGTTAAGTTGCGGTTAGGTTGTGATTAGATTATGGGTAGGTTATGATAAGGTGACGGCCAGGCTACACTTATGGTATATTTAAGTTACAGTTAGGTTACTGTTAAGATACAGCTAGGTTACAGACAAGTTATGATTACAATACAATTAGATTACGGTTAGGATTTTGTTCACAGATTTTGTTCACATTGCGCATATTTGATAAAAAATATATACCTATTTTTGTAAAATGACTCTGAAATTATAATAATATATACTAACATTTTAGCTAATCATCGAGAATCGATTTCATTCACAGTATAGTCGGATTTAAGAGTGATATAATTAGTTTGAAATTCAAAATATTTCACTTGGGATATCTATGTGAAAAAAGTATTTAGTTAAGTCACTAAACAGTACTTTAAGGATAAATATCAACACTTTAACACGAAAATCACGCAATCGTTGGACACATATTCCCTCCTGCGTTTCCCATTGCAGACATTTTGGGTATTTTTGCAGCTAAATATTAGTTTTTTTAAACCGATTTTTGACATAGTCAGGAGGACGTATTTAATATAACGTAAACTGTAAAAAAATTTGACCCTTTTGCTGCATCATCACTCCTCCGCTTTTATAGAATATATCTCCTTTGACCTATGAGAATGCTCCATAATAGGCTGAAGTAATCATTTTCTATAAAAGCGGTGGAGTGACGATGCAGCAAAAGGGTCAAATTTTTAACAGTGTATTTACACATATTTCGAGTTAAACATAAAATCATAAAATTTTCAAGTTCGTTTAACATTATTATTACGGACCCGGGCAACGCCGGGCAGGTCAGCTAGTAAGAAAATAAATTATGGTTTCAAAAAAATATAGGAGATGGAGATCCATTACATTTGAGACATTTTAAGAATACTACCAGGCGCTATTTCCAGTAAGAAAACAAGAACACATTCCGGAAATGCCATTGTTCAATCACTGCATGTAATTTGATTTTTCGGAGAATAGCTCTCCCTTTATTCCAATCCAAGGTTCATGGCCCTCGACAGGGTCATCTGACCTTAACTCCCCTCTTATGTCCTTCCTTGTGTGAGGTTAGATAATTTCCGAGCGTCACCTACATACATCTTGGTTGTCCAGTACCTAATGTTGTCAGATTGTACCGGAGCTGATAACGCGACTTTTCAAAACTAGCGATTTTTTTCGTTCAATTTTTAAAATAAAAATAAAAAGGTGTCTTTCGTAGTCGTCCAGAGAGAAGAAATTCAGTCATGAGTGATGACTGAAATAAAACATAAAAACAAAAAGCCAGGATCTTACTACAGAGAACAAAACAGAAAAGAAGTTATGAAGCGGAGAAATGATGCAAATTTATAAAAAAGTGGATGAAAAACGATGATGCAGTCGAAGGTAAAAAATGCACATATTTTCCTTTAGTTAAGCATGTTCTTAAAGTACGATGTTTATATTTCTGGCGCAATTGTGAGTTCATTTATTATCATTGCTACTATAAGTGGAAAAATATCGAATAGTATTCTCAGTTTTCCGTGAATTGTATGTAAGTTTTAATAATTTTTATTATTTATTTCCTAAAAAGATCGCTATTTTTTGATAAATGGTGATTTCTGAAACTTTTACATTATTAATAATCGACCTAGTTTTAACCCAGGACTGGGCAGGAATGAAGCTTTCCCCAAAATTAAAAGTACAATTTTTGACTCATTTTTAAAAATAGAAACATAAGCTTACTGGGGTGATTTTCGAAGATATCTACAAGGTTCCGTATGATCTTATTTTTTGCTCTATTTATCAGAATTTGATTGATAAACAATCATTGCTTCAGCAGGGTTCTTTTTTTCATCTCCAGCTCTTCCGCTACGGAAAATTCGATTCATAACGCCCACTTTGACAGCATTTTTTACACCATTTTCTGTCTTTATCAAAATATCGAGCTTTACGGCACCTTGTATGCTTTCTGAATAAGAGAATCTGACAGTTTGATAAATTTGAGAGCAAAAATGAATTCAAACTTAAATGCGAAAATAAGCAGTTTGGATCGGAATACACCCTTACTTACAAATGTTTTTCGAAAAAGACGTCAAACATAGTAAGATGCAATCGAATACAAATATTCAGTTTTACGTGATTTTTTTTTTTAATTATTAATTTAGGTTTTTGGTATCCACATATTGCATTTTTACATACTTTATTGTATAAAACACTGTATTTAAAATTGTAACATTATAATTAAAAATGCATTGTTACAGATCAAATGGCACTGATTGCATTCTTGCAAAGGTTACTGATCAAGTGGTTAAAAAAAAAAAAAAAAAAAAAAAAAAATTTCAACTGAGCGATAGATTTTTTTCTTTGGCTCAATTTTTATTGTTTTATCAATTGTACATATACATTTCAAGTTATTGTCACTCTTTTGATAAAGTCTTTTTTCTGCCTTGCGGTGGACATTACACCTTAAATTTGATTTATCTGAAACATAACAGTTTTTAATTAACTCTATAAACATCACGACGTACGACATGCAAAGTGAACTATTCTATTTAAAATTCCAAAATATATGTGCATAATGCCTTTATTTTAAATCCAGATTGAAATGTTCTATGTATCTGAGTTTTTTGCGTCGCTAATTGCTTATTGTGATAAATTACTTTTGACGAAATTTAATGATATCCGGTATTCAGCATACTATTGCTAAATTGAACATGTTGCTTAAAGGGTTAAATAAGTTTTTATTCTAGTGATTGGATAAAGGGGTTTGGAAATAATTGGATTTTGCTTTTAAAGTAGCCATTGTCAAAAGAGATATTTAAATTTACTTTGAGCGACTGTTAAAAAATGACAGGGAAAAAAAGTTTTCGTTAATTTACTGCATTATTATACACTAGAAAAAAAGTTAATAAAATCATAGTGTATCGATTTAATAGTTTTAGTATAATCGTGCGATCGATTTAAAAAATGCACGTTAGAAAAACATAACTACTTTAAAGTTTTGTGTTATAATTGCAGATTATTTTTTACTTGCATGTATTTACGGGGGAACTAAGATAATAAAAGGGAAAATGTGTTATTCCATTTTACAGAAACTGGAATATTCAGCATATTTGGTATATAGACCACCGTTACTTTCTTGAAAAGGAGTCGAATGTCCATCGAGAAGTTTAACATTCCTTTTTTACATTGGGAGGAGTGATAGTAGTGGGCCCGATGTCGAACGATCTCACCAGAAAAAAATTGAAGGCTAAATTCAATTATATTGACCAGCAATTTTTGGGCGGGAGCTGCAGCTTTGAAACTACTATAACTCTATTGTAATTAACTTTGCGTTCTGTATTTTTATTTCTCTTCCAAATACAATTAATTGTTCTTATCATGTCAGGAAAATGGATTTAAGGATCCAGGATTCGGATTCTTTACAAACATTCTACATTGCATTTTTAGACCTTGAAAAAACAAGAGGTGGGAGAGATATTTTATCGGTACATGTGCAAGCACGCTTAAAATGGAAATCCAACCATGGCTACATCACTTATATCACCTAAAAGATGCCATTGCCATGAATAAATAACTAAAGATAAAAAGTAGCATAACTACCCTCCCCTCTCCAAAAAAGTGTGCAAATTTTTCCAGGGCGGCAAAACATTAAAAGGCGCCAAATTTTGGTTCCCCACCCCAATAAAAA
This sequence comes from Maratus speculifer, assembly GCA_964019185.1. Lineage (NCBI taxonomy): Eukaryota > Metazoa > Arthropoda > Arachnida > Araneae > Salticidae > Maratus > Maratus speculifer. The sequence goes on along the minus strand of OZ025289.1, from coordinate 69,099,877 downwards.
TTTCAAGCTACGCCCCTGGTGGCATGTACTTGCAAACCCCAATTTTTAATGCCCCATTTGGAGAGAAGAACATTTTAAACAAATTTTTCTCTATTAGAATATAATTATTGGTGCTGAAATTGCACAGAATTCACAACCTTGGTGATTTTAAAAGTTTAAATAAAAAAATACACAATCAACTTTCCTAAGCAATTGCCAATGGTCATACACAGAGGTCAGTCAAACTCGAAACACTTATTATATATATTGCATACATCTTTAAAAAAATTTTTAAAGGTAAAAAAAAAAAAAAAAAAAAAAAAAGCTAATGCAACATACACGAAAAAATATAACAACTTCTGAATTTATTATTTTAGAGCAGCTAGATAAGGTAAAGTGTCCTAAAGCCCACATCTAACAAATATTTAAAGCATTGCCAATTTTCTAAAATAATTTAGAATGAGTTTTATTTTCTTCTTAAATCAAAGATATCTTGGATTTGGAAAATTGATAATGCTTTAAATATTTGTTTTACTTGAAGATGTGAGCTTTAAGAACTGTATTTTGGGTATCAGCCCTTAGAGCACCTTACCTTAATCACTTTCCTTGAAGGTGAATGTTGCCCATGACATACATAGAAAAGTGAAAAAAAAAAATACCATTATTAATATCCCTGCAAGATACTAGTCCCCATTATCTATTCTTGAATACTTTAAATTATGCGCACATACCTAAATAAAATATAGATCAATGATTTACAATAATCCGGGATAAAAGATTTTTCCGAGAGCAATATCGCTCGCGTGCAAAACCGCAATACAATTTAAGGAGTTTCCAAGGAGTATTTTGTTTATCTAAGTAGTTCTAAGTACTACTTGGGAACGTTTTCATTTCTAAGCAGTTTCTAAGGAGTCCAAGGAGTCTGTATGAACCCTGCAGAACAGAAATTTTCGAATATTATTTCATTCAGCGACTTATTTTCTCATAGTGCTTGCGAAATATTAAAAATCTGTCCCATTTGCAGATTTAATTGATGTAACACTTTCTTTCTTATGTATTTTTATAATTGTTTTCTTTCATTATTCCAATTCCAGTATGTTGGGAAAACAATAAAAACATGTCTCATCTGCATATTTTATAATCACAAAAATTTTCTTACGTAAAAAAGATTTCTTTAATATTAACACTTTTCTAAAATATTTTTCTAATATATTTTTATTGCTACAAAAATTTTCTAATGTTTTTAGGTGAGTTCGTAATTATGTAAATATGTAGCATCATATTCGTTCAGTTTGCCCGCATATAACAACGCAAAAACTACCCAACCGAATCGTTTGAAATTTAAAACATATAATTGCTGCATAATTTTGTCGAGTCATTTCAAATTTTATGAAAATCAGATTTACAGTTCAATGACAGAAACAATTAAAAATATTCCATTACATTACGGCTAAAAGGAAAAGATAAGTCTCAAGGGCATTTTAATAATGTTCGATATGCATCTATTAAGTATATACTAAAATATACATTCTGTACAATCTGTGGTGCGAACGCTACACAAAAATGTTCCATTACATAATGGTATAGGGGGAAAAATTGTTTTAATAATATTAAACTATTTCACATATTATGAAATTCGTATATGTTGCTGAGGTTTACTACAAGTTACTTCCAGTATAATAAAAAGCAGACAGTATTTACAGGGATACACAAAAGATTTCTAATAATCAACTGTATCCGAGACAGTGTAACTACTACACCAAGATCTGAATATTTAAAAAATTTCCTTATAGTACAAACGCATCTCATTTGCTATGCTTGCGTGCACTTTCCAACTTGTTTCTTTTCATCCAGCAACCCATTGCTCCTACATAACTCTGCAAAAACATTAAAAATCTAGCTCACTTGCATATTTCATCATTGCAGAAATTTTCTTATATCTTTTATAATTATTTTAAATTTTCACAAACACCTTATCTAGGTAATTCTGAGAAAACTTTAAAAATCTGCCTCAACTGCACATTTCACTATTGTGGAAATATGTATTTTTCAAGATATTTTCATTAACAACCCATCTTCTGTGTATTGCTAAGAAAACAATAAAAATCTATCTTGTCATCCGATTTCAGTAATAATTTTCATTTACCATTCCATCTTGTCTATTTAATATATAGGTACTGGGTATTAGTACTCATTTGGTGCTTTCTGTTGGTTTTTTGGTGAAGTATTATCTGTTATTTACAAGTGATATTATGCATTTAAGGTTGTGAAGTCTTTTTTTTGTTCCGATTTGTTATAATGGGGAGATATCTTCTGTTTACTCCTTGCAATATGCTGCTCAACTGGTATTTATCTCTATCTTTATAAAGTAATCAATTCTGCAAACTATTAAAAGCATTATAAACATATTGTTGAATATTCAATTAAACTACTGGTAGGCTGAATACATTTGGATAAAAAACAAATAAAAGGTTTTTTTTTTTTTTTTTTTTTTTTGAGGGAAAAAAAACATTTTTTTGTCAGCACCATATTACCAACAAATAGCTCAAGAACATATATTGATTTCTATTTCCTTCATTCGAATGTGCATCTAAGTAATTGCACATATTTTTAATAATTTTCTGCATTTCTGAAATAAAAGGGGCAGGAACTGCATCGTTGATTCCATTGTCAGATTTGCCATCGGATTATACATAGTTAGAATCATTTGAATTATGAACAATCTTCAAAATCTCTTTGTCTAGTGTTAGAATTAGTGCTGTAGACACATCATCATCAACTGCATTACACTCATTTAATGATATTGTAGGATGATTGTCTAGTAATGTTGAGACTTTCCCCAAAAATTTCATTAAATGTTGGCTCAATCTCAATATTGTCTGTTTCTTGAAGTGCCAAAGAATTTGATACTACTCTGCTTTTAAAGGCATAAAATTCCCTCTAATCCATAAAGTTTCGGACCAAAGATTCAGCAGATGATAATAATTGTTTAATTTTTTTCTTTTGCAAATTATGAAATGAGTTACTAATATTAATGCATGAATGAAATTAAAATTGAAAGAAAATGATTTAAAAAAAACCCATAAATCAAATTATCAATTTCATAGAAGAAAATGATCTAACCACAGATAAATAATACAAGTAATAAAATATGCATAGATATTTAAATATAAATGCTTAAATATTTAATGTATCATCATTGATTATTTTTCAAAACAGTTATGTAACTGCTGTTAGTTTCAATACTTCCGATATATGTTACGAAATTTTATCTTGGAAGTATTATGCATTTAGTTTTATCTTGGAAGCTGTTATGCAAAAATGTAATTTCCTGTTGAGATAGGCTCTTTTGATGAAAAGTTTACATCATTTTTCCAAATTATCATTTAATTTGTTGTTCATAAACAAGAATTTGAACTGAAAAATAAATTAATGCAAAGAAAAACAGAAAATTCCTCTAAAAAATAAAGGAAAAAGGAGGTTCTACTACCAAATTTCTTTGAAATTTTGAAAATAAATTTCATTGCTTGTATCTGAATTTGTAATGTAGATTAAAGATGTCTGCTTCAATATTTGTTTTAAGTAAAGTAAAACCTACATAAGCATTATTAAAAGTATGTAGATGTATATGTCATATTGAGTATTTCTACAGTACAAAAGGAAAAGAATAAAACATAAATTCTAATTCAAAATCAGAAATGTTTTGTTAGAATACAAAATAAAAAGCTATTAGGAAATGTTTTATAAAAACTTTATTTAAAAATCAATATATCACAAAATAAACAAAGTATTCACATAATAGTAATAATAAAAAAAAAACTACAGCTACTCTGTAATTTGAGTGAAATATACTCTAACATCACATTAAGCAAAAGAATCTGAGGGTAAAACTGTCAAATGATTAACATCCAGCTAAAAACAGAAAAATAAGTCATATTAAAGCAATTTCAAGTATAAGAACAGTTAGTATTTTGTTGTTATAAAACGGACGGCAGATTTAATGTATAACATTAAATTCACATTAAAATTGCTTTAAAAATTACATGTTAAACATTAACTGTTTTAAAATGACAACAGCTTATTTCACATATTGAAAGAAAATGGCAATAAATTCGAAGACTTTACAAACAATTCCATTTCACTATGCATGATTTCATTTTGTGACTGGCAGTATTGAAATTCATGCTTTGAGACGTGTGAAACGGAATACAGAAAGAGTAAAGTTTAGAGATCTGAAATTGAACAGAAGCTCATGTTTTTCTGGGCCCAAGGTATTTATTAGAATAATTCCCATGTAACGCATTGGTCAACAGGTATTTATTAGAAGCTTTAAATAGCTTGTAATACTGAGTTTCCATTCCAAACAGAATTTATAACCAAGTCACAGCTATTACACTGGTTATATCTACTGATGTAACTAATGAATGATTCAGTTTATAAGTACATACATTAGTGAAATAAAACACTAAGAAGCTTAGCAGATGAATAGAAAACAAACAATGCAATATATAATTTTACAGAATCAATGAAAAAAATATAATGAATTTTTAAATACATACATTATTACAAAGAATTAAACTGTTGAATATATTTTTCACTTTCATATTGTTATTTCCCAAAACTATTTTACTGTATGTGTACAATTTATGATTAAATCTCAGACACATGAAAGAAAGGCAAAATGTACTTGCTAATGGCAAAACAATTCAAAGAAACTGGTTGTTTAAATTGATTATTTTAAGACCTTTTTTTGAATTCAAAATGGCTGCTTTCTGACACATTCTTGAATTCATTTTTACTCATAAGTGCTCAAAGTTGGCAGGTGCTTTATTTAGAAGCTGTCAGCCTATAAGAGTATTTGCTATAAATTTTCCATTAAACAAAACTCGGGAAAATACTGTCAGAATTAGCATTTAAAAACAAATTTACAAATGCAACAGTCTGAGCAATGTTGTCACAAGATGGTAATTGCTTATAAGTTAAGATGTAATATAGTTATTGAAAAATGAATAACACTATTTGATTCCAAATCACTTTAATAATCAAACCTGTCAATATAAAAAAAACATTTTAATTTATTTTACTTATTTTTCTTACACATTTAAAAATGAATCTGAATGTGCCAGAAAATTTTGTAATTTTGAGATAAGAAAAATATTTTTTTGAGAGTCGCTTTAAATCAAACAGCAGCAGCATTTTTAGATTTAGAGATTGCGAAGAAATTTTAATGCATCCTGTAAAATGGAAATTTTGAAATAAGTATTAGCAACAAACTATACTTTTGAGAAATTAAAAAAAAAGCACAAACCTAAATTTTGTACAAAATATAAAATTAGATTTCATACTTGAACAGTACTATTGTCAACAAATATGATACGGCAGTGCAGACAATCATCTCATAGAGTTCATGGATGAAAATTTAGAATTAGTTGAATCTTGATTTGCATATTAAAATACAATCGGTCCACCAAGTTGTATCTTGATGAAAAACACTCAAACTACCAATTTTAACGTTTGACTTGTAAGTTTACTATTGTGTTTTCTTGCATCCAAAAGTATGGAGGAATTGGGAATAGGAAAACATAGTCGTAAATCTATGAGTCAACCATCAAAACCGAATTTTAGGTGTTTTCCACTGGCATATGATTAGGCAGACCGATTGTGTTTTAAAATGCAAATCTAGAATTAACTAATCCTAGATTTTCATCTATGAACTCTATGAGGTGATTGTCTGTGCTGCCAACGCATGGTCTACGATTAAGACTCTAGTTATACGACTGGTGAAGACTACAATTAATGTGCGTTTTTCAAATAACTATCTAACAAGTTGTCAATTAGAACTCTATACTAATGTCTGAATTAAAATCACAATAACAGATACAAAACATAATAATAATAATAAAGAGATAAAGTACTTTTTTGGTATAAAACAAAATGTCCAAAAATCAAAATTAGTTCAAAAATTAAGTGGTAAGTAATTCAAGTATATAAAAAATGAAAACTGCTATAAACTATATAAAAATGAATACAGAAGGTACTAAGGGAAATAATTAACTGTTTTTTACTGGAAAAGAATACATAAGTTCCATTTTATGTTTCAGATTATAATAGCAATTAATCCTTCGTGTAGGGCTCAGGAATTCCATAGAATATCAAATTTGTCTGCAATAGCAGACAAATTTGATATGGACTGTACCATCTTAAAATTTGTTATGGGTCATACAAAAAATAGCAAGTAACAAGTCTGCCAGAAGCAATTATTTTTCTCCATTGCCTACAACTATCTCCAAATAATAATCTTCCTGGTAGATTTCTGCCAGAAATTTACCACAAAAATTATCGTATGGAAATATTGGTAATAATGGAATGCTCGTGAACATTTTCCATGCTTGTTAAAGTATTGTAAGCTATAATATATATTTTGAAAAAGCAAAAACTGTTAAAATTATTGATAAAAATATAAACAGTAATGTAGGGTACAGAATACATAAAAAAAATCATTCCTCTTTTCAAGACTGGAAAATACCAAAATGACAGAGCCATACAGTGACAATTAATTTGCTAAGAGCTAAAATCTGTGGTCCCTGTAACTGAATTATCAATTTCACATAACTCTGTTTAGTGCATCACTCTTCACGTATAACATCAAATTGGGCAGGTCCTATTATGCCAATGAATGACTGATAAAGTTAGGCGATTGAGACATTAAAAAAAGAAAAATTTTACTCAAATAAAACTTTCATAGGTAATTGCAAAATAGTTTTTTTCAATTTAAGATAAATTATAGATTCAATTTGTAATAAATTTAAAAATGTATTACATTTGTTTATAATTATAATTGATTTCTGTTAATTATAAATATTTATTAATAAAAAGTATAAGCACAGTACAATTTTTATTTATCATTACCATTTTTAATTTGTTATTAGAAGCAGTAATAGTTACATATTCTAGTAAATTAAACACGATTTCATTTTTAATGACCTCATATGTATGTATGTGTATGCAAACAGGCAATATTAAATACAAACATGCAGTATTAAATCAAAATTATCATAATTTCTTTTCTATTCTTCAATATTTTGAGGTTGAAAAAAAAATTATGTATCTAAAATACATAATTTTGAAGTTAAACTTTTGTGTCATTATAAAACAATTTAAAAGCTTTTACTACAATGGTGCTTTTTATTTATTCTTAATTCTTTTATTATTTTTATTTATTACATTTTATTTCATTATTCATTTATTTTTTGTTGTGATTTTAAAGCAAATCAACAGACAGGAATAATACATATTTATGGCCTTTTTTAACAATTAAGTAGATGAATTGATGAAGTTAAATACAGAAGAACAAAGCTATCATTACAAAAATACATATCTATATAGATTTTAAAAAGAAACTCGGCACATTGAATATTAAAATATACCAATCATAATTACAAATTTAAAACCATACATTGAGTGTTTGAATAATTTTACCACTAACTACTTGTGCATGTATAAAAAAAATACTAAAATATAATAATGGTCTGCTTTGTTTAAGAATTAATACTAGTAAAAATAACTATTACCATCTTTTAATTTTAAAAATCACACACATTGAATGGTTGAATAATAGTGTAAGTATTAGTTATTTGCCCATGAAGAAAATACTGTATTGCTTATGTATATGTGTATGCTTGAATAAAAGTAAAGATTTAAGTTACTAGATGGAAGTCTCACTGTTTTCATACTTATTAAAGAGTTGTTGACATAATTGAAACACAAAAGATATTCAAGGAACATATAGAAAAAATACTATTCAAGTATATCTGGGAGATTTATAATGTATGAACATCAGCAAAATATTTTGGCACACAAAATAGATTTACAGAAACATTTAGTTGAAAATCTTGATATTGGCACAGTATTTTCTTTTAAAAATTAAAATGTATTTGAAAATTAAGAAAGTAATTTTTTATTCATATAGAGGACTAAAAATGTACATATAAATAAAACCATTAGTTGCATTTTTTTCTCTATATATCTATCTAGTTTTTTTTATGGATATGGAAAAGAACTAAAATGGCATTCCTAAAGAAAAAAAAAGAAAAAAAAAGTATTGAAAATTCTCAACCCTCTGTCTTTACTAAGAAAGCAACAAATTAATATAGGAGTCAAAAAGAAAATTTATAAAATTTAGAAATAAACCAAACCAGAATTTATGATGTCATGATCACACAGAAAACTTGACATTATTTGACTTTCGCCTCTTACAAGAAATAAAAACTAAATGCTTTGTAAACAAAATAGGAAACTAAAATAATAATAATAAGGAACTTTTTCAATTAATTTTCAACAATTTCATAGTGCAATTTATTAACAAAATATATCAAAATAAGTATTGAAAATCCCAATTCATTGAGATTTCATTTTATTTTTCATTCAATGTGACTTCTGCATTGTTTTCTAATTATGCCTTTATTTCTAAAATATATAAAATTATCTGAATTTATATCAATTATAATATTTTGTGTTTCATTAATCAGGGCTGCTACTTTCAAAGTCTGCAAATAGTTAGTTCTTCAGTAGCTTACAATGAAAAAATTAGTAGCAACTGTACAAAATACTAATCAAAACAACTGCATGCTAAAAATGGTAAATCAATGTATATTTTACATTAAAAAAAAAAAAAAAAAAAAAAAAAGTTTCATGAAAATCTGCATTTTATTTTACACTTTATGTTATTGCCACTGTTATGTATTTGCTACTTTTTGCACTTTTATGATATATTATTTTAAAAAATCAAAAATTTTTGATATTAGGCATATATGTTTTCAAATGAAAAATTTTGTTCCTTTTTTAAATGTAATGAAAATTAGTGCTGAAGTAAAAAGTCTAGGGGTTGGGGTAAGAAATTGGCAAGTTTAGAAATTATGATCCCCCCCCCCCCCCCCCCAATGGTAGCTAGAATTGAATTTATAAAAAAGTGTCTCTCTTTCTTTTTTTCCAAAAGTGGTTGCTTTTGTTTTAGGTTAAAATAGCAGCCATAATCACTTGATGCTAAAAATAGTCATTTTCATTAGAAAATAGCAACCTTGATTGTTGTTTAAAACTGATAAAATAAATTTAGTATAACTTTTAATACAACTAGCAACATTTTTATTGAAACATTTAAATATATTTAAGTAGTAGACAGATATTTTAAGCAGATACTAAAGCAGATACTTTAAAATATTTTAATATTTATTGAACATTTTACAAATGGTTAATATATGAACATTATTTAAGTTATTTATTTACAAAATATGTTAGAAGATTAATTTTAAAAAGAAAACATATAAATGATAAAATTAGAGTGATGTATTGAAATAATTACACTTTCAAAGTCACAATCTCTAAACTTGATAAAAATACTATTAACTTCAAAATAATAACAGTAATTAAATGAATATCAGTATTCTTCTATAAACTATTATTGCTTTGAATATTTACACAGATTTATGTGAAACTTCTTACAAAAATTGAATTATATCTAAAATAGTTTGGGCTTTCAAACAGTTTTAAAAATGTATATTAAATGTATTAATATGTACACAATATGCATGTGCAAAAATTCAGGTGCAATATATTGTATTCTTTTTTACAGATTATTTTACTTTTTAGATAATAATGCAGAACTGTATTGTGGTGGACATTTTAATGGAAAATATACAGTAAGACCTTGTTAAACTGTTGCTTTGCATGTAATGTCAATTTCTGCAATCACTTGCCAAGACAGATAAAGAAAAAATGCTAAAATATCTTAATAATTTGATAAATAGCTGACCCCCAACAAACAACAAGTACTAAAATTTGATTTTGATGTTTAGCTCTGAAACTTAAATACCGAAAATGTTGAAAGAGAAAATTGTTAACACCCTTAAGGCAGGGGGAAAAAAAAGGTTAATAATCATCTTTTATGGCATACCATAGAATGAAAATTACAAAATAAATATTTTAATGTTGTAATACACCACAAGATGAATGTTGATTACTAGATGATCTTTATTGTTTTTATATTTCTTTACTCAATAAGCACATTTCAAAATACATTTCTAACATGAATTTAACCAAGCAATATTTTAATTCAGTTATTGCATTTAGTAAATATGAATATAACCACTTTAAATTAATATAATGATTTACCTAATTTACTAAAAGCTTCCCTATCATCAAATAACAAATGGTTTAACAAGGTTTCACTGTATTCATAATACAAAATATGATACTTGATTCTCATTAAAGAGTAAAAAATTTGATCAAAATGGTAGACGAATTTTTTACTGTAATCACAATCTATTCTCATTTCAGCAGAGTAAATTTCAGGACAAATTAAAATTTAAAGATTCTCAATCACTTAACATTGATACATTTGACTGTACACAACAAAATACAATTTAAATAAGAACAAATGAAAATAAAGAAAAAAAAAAACAGTAAATTAAAAATGCAAAAAGTATTTGCATTACAGTCTTTCATTAACAAACTACCAATTCTTTCTGATAAAAATTATTCCACAGGTAATAATAACTCCTAAGGCTACTGCTGCTGACACTTTCATGGCAACATTATAAACTTTGGAGAAAACTTTTTCCTAGATTAGAAAAATAAAAAAGAATAAATTAAGAATTTCAAATGAAAATTAGCAATGCAATACAGAGAATTGAATGTGAATGCAATTATTTTTTTTTTTAATCACAAAAAATCAATCATGTTATCATTAGTTTAGTATTCACAGTAGTTCTATTGAAACATATTTAAATAAAACTTTAAAAAAGCAGATAATTTTTTAGATTACAAATTACCAATTAACATAGGTTAAAAAACCAACATTTTTCAGGACACCTTACAAAGATTTTGTTTTGAATGCTTAAGGCTGTTCTTAAATCAAAAAGGACAACTTTATGATGTATTTTCAATTTACTTTTGTTCAGAAATGCATAAAACTAGCAGGTGTTGTTGTTCAAAAACTATCTAATTGCACTCATCCCCCCCCCCTTTTTTTTGCAAACATAATAAATTTTTCAGAAAATAGTGTGAAAGTGGGCATTTTGAACAGAGTTCTCATATGGAAGAAGAAAAAACACTCAAACTGCAGTGAAAAAATGTTAGTCATATGATCAAATTAATTTATAACTCAATAGATTGATTAATTATTGATCAAAAAATGGAAAATTTCGTTTGATACCAAATCGTTTCCAAAGTCAGGATTTCCAATTTTATATCTTTTTGTTAAAAAATTAATTTATAAATGTGTCAAAACATTTTGCATTTGTTGAACAGAGCAGTTGAGAACAGCCTTAAAGAGTGAAAAAAGTTCCTTTTCAATTAGTCTGACATTTTTCATTGCAATCTAATCTGAATCGCTGACATAAGACGAGGTAATATTAATATGTTTCAAAAAACAAAATATTATGGAAAGAAAACCACAGTATGGAAAAAAGACTATTTCACTTTGCAGTGCCGGAATAGGTAGACTTTTGCAGATGTTGAACATAATTTCAGAGACAAATAATATATAATATATTTTATGGCATTTTGACAAAAAATTCATTTTGGATGAATAAATTTGAGAGAAAGTTTTCTAAACTATCCTGCCCAGTAATGGCTAGTGGAATGTTAAATCAAAAGATATCATTGCAAATTTGAGTTTGATTTTAAGAGCAAAATTCAGCACCAGATGCAGGATTGGATGAAGCAAGCTCTAAGGTTTAAATTTTCTATATTATTACAGATGAAAAAAAATAAAAGCTCTAAAAATTTTGACAAGTCACTACACTATCATGATAGGTAAAGTTTCTATTTATAAAACCATACAAAACAATAGTAACCCATTCAACACTATTCTCTCCAAAATTATTGCTGAAAATATGCAAAAATGAATAGTTTATGCACTGATTAAATTTGAAATAGTTAAATTAAAACCAAATACTGGGCATACACCAAGTATTGTGACTAAAAAAATTAACTTTCTCAGGAAAGAAAAAAAAAAAAAAAAAAAAAAAAAAAAAAAAAAGCAAAAAGTAAAGTTACAAGCAAGTTTAATCAATCATAGCAATAAATATAAAAAATGATTCATAACAATATATATATACTGATTGGCATAAAAAACTATTTAAAGAAAAAAGCCCCAGCATATGAAAAAACACATATATCAACCAATTTACAATTAATGCTAGGAGAGTTTTGGCAAAAATAATTTTGTTAGTTTATGAAAGTTGATAATAAAAATATTTTTGCTATTGTAAATCAAATTTTGAAAAAAAAAAAGTTACTTGCAAAAATGATAGTGTATGAACCTAGCGGTACAATACAGTACTAAACTAGCAGTTTCTAACCAAAATATTTTAACTTTTCTAAAATAATGATAATAAAAATAATAATAAATGTTTTGCACTATCCCAACATAAGCAAGAAATATACACTAAAAAAATAAAGTAAAATTTAGAAAAAAAAATAAATAAATAAATAAATAAATAAAAAATCAGGCTTTGCCAGGTTAATGATATTTGATGTCCTTCTACCTTTTATATAAAATGAGTTGTATAATCAGATTATTAAAAACACTTCAATACTTATGATTTCTTATTTTTAGCAATTTTTCTACTGTTAAATTATGAAGTAATGAAAATTAAAGCACACAACTGTGTAAAATATTTGTAAGCATTTCCAAATGTCATACATTAAACATAGTTAAATGTTAAATTTTACAAACACTTTCAAATGTCATATTAAATTTATCATTTAACAAAATAAATTTTCATTTCTTTTCCAAGTGAAAATAAGTTTTGACCACAAATGGTCAAAACATATTTTAACCAATGTAATAATAATTTTTTTTTTCATGTTTGAAACTACCCCTTGTTAAATTAATGCTTGTTACCTTGCTCTAGAACCTCTTGGTATACCTTCAAGAGATATGCAGATCATATCTTGGGTAACTTTCATGTTTAGTACGAGTAAGGGTACTACTTTGTTATCCTGTCGACCAAAAAATGATCGTCAAACTATAAGATTAAATGCCAACAATGGATGATTGTGAATGCCACTTTAAATGACATTAAATATGATACACATTTTAAAACGTCATTAAGTGATTTTAATTTTGACTTTTTATTCGTAGTTTTATTAATATTCTACTAATTATTTGTTTTTCATTATTTAAAATAAAAATTACGTCAATATGTATAATTTTGCTATTAGTTTGGTGATTCGTATAATTTGGCAGACGGGATAACCAAGTAGTACCGAGTAAGGTAACCCACAGAACATTCTGACTACCTTATTTTATGGAAGAAATGGTGCACTCCTCAAAATTGGTCTGAATAAGCTTAAAAATATCAATCACTACACCAGTAGGAATGCTACTTTTGACGACAGCATCTCACTGACCTAACTTTAATCAAAGATTTCTGAACAGTGTAGGGTACCATATTTTTAATAACTTAAAAATCTAAAAATTTAGTTAATTAAATTAGGTTTTAAAATTTCATATAATTTTTAAACTAAGAAGATGTCAGTTGGTATTAAAATCATCCAGAGCATGGAATGTAGATTCCTCTCTGTAGGCATTCCACATTTTTTTAAGAGGTTGGTGCAACTTGATATGCTTTTTACGAGTGGGTCATTTCCACTTTAGGCCTTCTTTAGTTTCTATTCATAGCCCTCAAAATTCACATTGTCGATGTCTGTGTGAATGTTGTAAATTTTCTTTATCCACACTGTATGGTTTGGTATAAACATTGGAAATGTCACAGATTTCATTATCGGCAAAGTCAGAAATCAGAAAGTTTGTGTTGTTGAGCAGGGGATTTAAAAACAATCTTGAAGAATACCAATTTTATCCTAATGCATGCCCTAAGAAGTAATCACTGCACTTGAAAAAAAAATATATATATATATATGTAGGGGAGAGTGGGGTGGTGAGGGATACTTTTTATAAAAGTAAGAAAATCAACTATCAACTTTGACACAAAAACTAAAATTTCTATTTATAGAGTGCAAAGTGAAACACTTTTTAATCTCTCTGAACAATATAGAAATATAACATATAAAATCTATTTTATTATTAAAGAAATTGTAAGTTTCAAAATGTGTCTCGTGCCTCCCCACTAACAAGGAGATATGATACAGCAATAAACAGTGGCATAGCAAGCAGGGGGCAGTCCACCCCATGTGTCACCCAATCTTTATTTGAAATAATATATATATATATACATATATATATATATAATCTTATAAGATTTTGGAAAGGAATTCTGAAATAAAATGAAATTTTTAGCACACAACTCAACAGAGTTAGTTTTCTTTTCTTTGATAATGTGAAACTTTATACAGAATGATGTATCAGAATAAGACATGCAGCAGGAAACAAAAAAGTACCTATCCAATGAGTAAGTAGCAAAAAAAACATTTTAAAAGAAACAATTTTCTTCGACGTATTGACAGTATATTGATTTATGCAGACTATGGATTAAATAATGAGTCAATGGTATGGTCATTTGTTATAATAACGTAGAATTGTGATTGAAAAAATATGCTGGATCGGAAGGGGGGGGGGGAGGTGACACCCTGATGACCAGGGCTAGAAAAATTTGAAAAAAATTACATGCCCAGTCGGGCATGTGGTAGGGAAAAATAGATGCCCGAATAAAAAATTTACATGCCCAACTTTTTTGTACTTCTAAGTTTTATGATTGTAACTTTAAAGCTGGTATTTTTTATATATCATAGTCCATAAAATCATAAAAATATAGCGTACATTATGCGAGCCGCCATTGCTGCGCGGGTAAATATGTTGCTCCATAACTTTTGAAAACCGTTATTAAAGAATCACTGGTACATCGGCGATCACGGCACTTAGTTACGTGAGTGACGTTCTATCCTGGCAGCCAATGCGGTAGCGGCTAGCGGAGAGTCTTTCTCTGCCGTTCCATCGGAGAAAAGGTGTGTACGCGCAACGGATGTGCGCAGCAAAGGCTATGCTCCTCTTCTATTTTCACTTGTTTTGACGAAAGCTCAGTCGTATTCCGGCGCTGACCGATTGTATTGTAAATAAAATGTCTACTTTTCGTAAGGCGTCCATTAATTTACGAAGTTTGATCATTCTTCTTCATGATTTAGCTTATGCCAACCTATTTAAATTTAAATGTGGTACTTTCAAAAATACATGCCCGTTCGGGCATGTTGATAAAAATAATACATGCCCGATCGATATTTTTACATGCCCCGGGCATGTCGGGCAATAGATTTTTCGAGCCCTGCTGATGACACCATTAATATTTGCCCTAGGTGACACCCATCTTAGCTATTTTACTGGCAATAAACAAAGCTATAAGGCACAAATAGTCTGGTGTTGTCTAGATATGCAATCAAACAAAGATTGTAGGTCAATAATGATGTGCCACAATATAAAATTCCAGTATTTTCATATTATCCTCTAAAAATTTTTGCATGTTAGCAATTTACATTCATTTTATTTATTTAAATAAGTGGGTAAGTGTGATAGCTAGGGCTGGGCGATATCAGAATTTTAATATCGTGATATATCGCTGACCAAATATCGATAATTTTCGATATATCGATAGATTTCAATTCATATATCACTCCATTATAGGGTCATAAATGTAACTGTCCTCTGTATAAAATACTACAAACACATAATAGTGTATATATATATATGTGTGTGTGTGTGTGCGTGTATGTTAATTATCAAGAAAAAACAAAAATATCAATATCTTAACATATTCTAAGGAACATAAATTTTAATTTTTATGTATTGGTTCAAAATATGCAAATCTGATCTAAAATATGTGTTATTGAAAACTCTTGGAAAGTTAAAACATTATAAATCATTAAAATGAAACAAGAAAATGTATATAAGACAACAAATAGACATATTAGATATATTGAAAGAAAATACTTTAATTACCTATAATTGCATTTCTGCAATTTTGGGCAGTAAGGAACACCTTCTTTTCGTTGTTATAATAAATAATTCTATTATTAACCCGAATACAAATGAAAACGTTAGAATAATCAAATAATTTTAAGAAAACACGAAATTTCTTTAAAATCGAGTACAAAGTCCCAAATCAGGACGTTTTGCTAACTACCGGTTTTTTTTTCTTTTTTTAATAATGCTGAATTAATCTTTATAATGATCTTTTACTTTTTCGATTTTGTTTACAGATTTTTTTTTCTAGGATGCTTTTACTTTCGAAACCAGTTTCAAAACTGAAATTATTCCAGTAAAGAAAAAAAAACTTGAAAACAAATATTAAGAAACGGCTTTTGTTGAAAGAGATTCACCTCAGATGTGCAATGCAAAAACAAAATAAATAAATAAAAATAAATAAATAAATAAACAAAAATATGGAAATTCAAACGAGGTGTAAAAAAAATAAGATTAACATTGAGCGGATGTTTTTGCATTAGTGAACTCTTGAAATAAAAAGGAGCCATGATATTCAAAATCAAAACTATCCTCATTCTTTTATGAGAGATAAACTGTTCAATTTTTTTTTTTTAACTTATAAAAGTATCAACTAGTTTCAGTTGTTTAAGTGCGCGAAAAACACATTCAACGGCACATACAAATGAAAAGGGGGGAGGGGGAGGAAGAAAAACAAAACCTTTTATTCTTTACCATTAAAAGGGAGAAAAATTCATAACTCCCAAGTTAATTTACCGATTTTTTTCAAATTTTCAGCAATTTGCAATAATAGTAAATTAGGCTATGTGACAAATTTTTATTAAAATATAATAAGTTATTACAAAATTTGAGCGTCTTTTACAAGTGTCCAGTACAGAAGAACCTCAAAGAAAACGTAGGTAACTATCCATCGTTTGTTTTTATTTATCGAACTCAGCGAAATCGAAACTTGAATGTTTATACAATAATCATATTGTCATCTGCTGTGGATGGGTAATATGTTTTGCCAAGCAGAAAGACACGAACCATAGAGTTTTAGCGATCTTTTGAAATGAAAAGTATTTTCCTTCCTAATTTGAGAAAGATTTTCATTGTGATTTTTTCAAACACCCGTACGCAAAACGGGTAAAAATACTAGTATCCAATAAACTCTAAAACTAAGGCCAATCACAATGAAAAAAGAAAAAACTTCCGCTTTAAGTAAAATTTCTGCTGAAAATAAATGACATAATAGAATTACCATACATGTACATTATTAATGTTATTAATAAAAAATGTAAAATAGTACGTGATTTAATATAATTATTTATTAATGCTATTAATAAATGAAAAACAAACATACAAGAAATATCGATTAGTTATGCTCATATTCTTGAAAATATGTCAATTCTGCATTCCGGCACCAATAACTGTACACAAGCTCGCAGGAAAACAACAGTCAGCCAGAGATATGGAGTCAACAAGTGATTGTATCTGAAATGCCCGATCCTAGAACGAGTGTTTCAACTTCGATTCTCGAACGAACTCCGATAAATAAAGCGGTACATCAGAATAGTAGACTGTTCGCCCATATTCCGGTATGTGCGCGACACCAGCGCAAAAAATAGACTGTTCGCCCATATTCCGATGTGTGCGCGACACCGGCTCAAAACCGGAAGTATCACGCAAGTGCCGATTAAGGCGCGAACATTTGCAAAAGTAAACAACTTTTGCGCCGATAGAGGTAGATTCGAAATTCCATAACTCCGTAATTCCGAAAGTAGGATGAAATACCGTTTGAAACGATATATCGGAAGGATTGAAATTTCAATATCGTTACCGCGGTCTTAAAGAAATATCGATATATAACGATATTACGGTATATCGCCCAGCCCTAGTGATAGCAGATCGCAAAGAGGAGTTTTGTTTAATTTCTCCTTCAAAACATTTTACCTTCAAATTAACAAACAAAAAACAGTTTTTAGGCTCTATTTCAGGATTTCTTCGCCAAGCATGCCAACCAGAACAGTATATATAATTTTTCCTCTAATGCTGTCTTGATTGCATTGATTTCTAGATTTCTCTATTAGAATCTGCAGACTCAGTGAAGCTATGCAAATAAATAAAATTGTGAATAGAAGTAAAATATTGCAAAGCTTAGTATAAATTTAAAGGAGACAAAACTGATCATTACAGGTGGCTGGTAATTTATATGAATAACAATTTAATAAATAAAATATTTCACTTCGCATGTCAAAATAGATCATAAATGGGATGAAATAAAAACAAATAAGCAGATTTTTCATGTGATTTATTTAATTCATTAATTTATGCTGCATACCTAATAATTTTATTTAAACTTGCTTGTAACAATTAGAAGAAATTAAATTTCAATTTTGAAACTTACGCTGTTGCTAATTTTTAAACTTCTAAATATTTCACATTTTAAATTTTTACATCACCGTATACGGAAAAAAATGTACTTTTAAATGCAGTTTATTTGAAAGCTGTAGCTCAATTTAATTTTGAGATATTAATTTTTTTGTAGTTTTTAATACAAATTTTGTAAATGTGGCCACAGAAGTATGCCATTTCTTTTAACAGTAAAAGACATGGAGTAATTAGAAGAGAGAAAACAACAAAAGAATGAACTGATGATACTGAAATTAATATTTTAATTAAAATAATAGTCTTTTTCAAAATTTTATGATTTGTTGTGTGACAAGAGGTATTCAGCTATAAGTATACAAAATTTGAACCTTCTGGCTCATATAGTTTTTGTATACGGACTCTGTGACAGACAGACATAGGACAGAGATGAATAGGGTGTCATAAGAAGAACGAAACCCTAAAAAAAGAATTATATGTATCCCATTTTTCCCTACTTCCTTGTTTTGTATTAAACTTCTTGTATAAACAAAAATGCTGCTTTTAGATTTAGTTTAAATTAAGGATACTATACAGTATAACAGGTTTGTCCAACGTGGCGCCCTTAAGGTTCCCCGTAACTAGTTTTTTTTTTTTTTTTTTTTATACAATTTTTCTGTAAAAGACACTTTATTTAAAATCCTTGATATTTTCATGAGATATGTTTTAAAAATAACTACAAGTGTACTTCATGTATCAACAATTATAATGTATCTAATTTATTAAAAGAAAGGCAACAGCACTATATATATTTTCTTTTAAACTCATCATGTGCTGTTGCATTTCTTTACTAATTTATATTTATGCTTTATAAATCTTTTTATAGAAATTATACCGATAAGAATTAATAAATGTCGGCAATAATTTTTTAATACGTTAAGAAGTAAAATGTGAAAAAAATAAGCGATCCTTCTCCTTCGTGCATGAAAGTTCAGCATTTTTGTTTTTGCTATTGCCGCTGTTTCACTGGTCATTAAGCTGTTTTATAAGAGGGATAAAGGCTGTCTTTTACTCCTCCTTACCATTAAAACTGTAGGTAATTTTGTTTTTTTTTTAAATATCTGTAAAATCATGCTAAATGATTTCCATCAATGAAAACTCTTTGGAACTACCCTTGACTTTGTTTCTGTACTTTTTATTATGACTAATTTACACTTCCAAAAAATTATAGTTATTGCAGAATACTTGAGCCCCCCCCCCCCCCCCCCAAAAAAAAAAAAAAAAAAAAAACCTAACTATATCTCCGATTATCATTTTATTTTAATAATAGATGAAATTTTATTTTTGGTTCCTAACAATTCAAAAATGTTTGAAATAATCCCTCGCAGAAAAATGTATTATTAGAAATTTATTACAATTTACTGTTACTGTTTTTTTTTAGATTTATAGGAGTATTATGACTCATTTGCATATATATATGTATATATATTACTATAAATATTAAAAAAAGATGTGTTTTACATGTTTTGAGCCATGTTAATAATGGTGCCCTTCATTGCTTGCCAAAAGCTGAGATGCTCCCCTGCATAGTAAAAGGTTGGACAGGCCTGCAGTATAAATAGGGAACTAATACATCTATGTATTACAGGACAGTTCCATAAATAGGGAAACTAATACATCTATGCATAAAAAAGTCAACAATATACAGAAGGCATAAAAATTATATGAAGCAACTTTACTTTTGATTCTTTAAATAATCTTTTCAATTACGAGCAAATCAACATTTTTTTTTTTTTTTTTTCAACTAAAGATTGGGCTACTATTACTTCATCTTGTGTGTGACTGACGAAATGATTAGAACAATACATAAAGAAAAAAACCTAATGCACCCACTGTCTCACTCCACCGCACTCTCCCCTATATTTCAAACTCATAAATGCCCCATCATTTCCTCCATAAAATACAGTAGGAAATAAAAAAGAATACTGCCCAGTTAAACTGATGGCATTGAGCTCACAGGCTACAAATACTAATTGTACATTAAAGCCTTATATTTTCAAGGGTTAATTCTGTTCGAAAGAAAAATTAAGAAGGGGAAACAGCTCTCCCCTTTCCTCTTTTTTTTATACTTAATCATTGAACCTCCTATACTATCAAAGACGTGCTTTATCATATAAAAAATCTATATCCAAAATTCAGAGCAAATGAGATAATTCTTAATAAAAACCCATTTAGCACTTATATAATTTAAAAGGAGTTATTCCTCTCTTTTATACTTAACCATTAAACTTCCAAAACTATTCACAGATTTGAGCGAAATCTGAAAATTCTGCTTGAAAAACCCATTTATATAAATTAAGAGGGGGGGGGGGGCATTAGAACCCCTGTTCCCCCTATTTCTACTTATTCAATGAACACCTATTAACAGCCACGGAATTGCCTCATCAGAATGATCCTAATCTAAATTTTGAACGAAAACTTAATTCTGCATGAAAATCCCATTTATATCAACTAAGGGGAAGGGCATGAGCCCCCGTTCCCCCTCTTATACATATCGAATGAACTCCAAAAACTAATCAGGGAAGCGCCTTGTCAGGATATACCTACATACAAAATTTCAAGTGGATCGGATATTTTTATCATGAGTTATCATGTTACACACGAACGAACATACATACAGAACGGACGGGCACATAAGCTCTCAGGCTATGATAGCCTGTGAGCTAAAAATAATCCCCCATAATGAAAACTTTCAGAAATACTAATCAAAATAATTGCATCAATATGTATTTAAAATACTTACCCATCCACCATGTTCATAAACCCACTTGCAAACTTTTTTAATAAGGAAATCTAAGGCCCAGAAAAATAATTTACTTCCTAGCCTATGAAGCTCATTCTTAACGCAGCGAATCAAGACATCAGAACAGAAGTAGAAGAGAGCCACAATACAGTAATAATCAGCTCCATTCCTAAACACTTCAGACAGTAGATTACTAAAAGTAGATTGTGTAATGCTACCTAAATCTACCTAAAAAGAGAAAAAACAATTTTTTTTTTTATTAACAATAATGCTATGAGTTATGCAAAAATAAATATTTTCACCATTCACTTGAAATACTTGATAAAAAAACACTCCATATTATGAAAATATTTCAATTAAAGAAACAAAATGTATTAACTTTACTAAACATAATTTTCTTATTTAAAATTTTTATGTTTTTTGAAATAAGATTCAAAATACTTAATAGTTCTTCTAAGGTAGTAAATTTTAAAAAACCATTTATTTCACTATTCTTTCCATGAAACAAGTTACATCTATAGAAGACATTAAAGGTGAAAGAAAATTCACATATTTGTAACTTATTACCAGATGTTTGGTGTTCATTTAAGATTTTATTTTATTTTTTTACTTCTTTTTTTTTTTTTTTTTTTTTTTTTTTTTTTTTTTTTAAATTTGTGATAGTAAAAGCATTTTTAAAAAAATATTTTGAGATAATAATTTGCACTCTCAATCTTTCTTTAAAATGATAAACTAAAATCACACAAGGATCTTTAATCTCACACAATTAATCTTAAATTTAAAGCTAAAAATTAAGGTTTATGAAAACCCAAAATGAAATTGTGGGAATAAATTATTATTTTTTTAATTTATTGCTTTTGTAAAAAGAGGTTATAGAAGGCAGTAGTGAAGAATCAAAATAGAAATGCATTATTACCATTACAAAAGAAGATAAATGTGGTGGTTACTCCATAACCCCCCCATATTTTTATTTTAATTCAATTTTATTAGCTATTTTATTTCCTATCATCTCCTTTTTATTAATGTTCTCAATTTAAATATTATTTTGATTTCGTTTCTTTTGATGTCGTCGCCTGTATATTTTTCTTCCTTACCTAGCTATCGAATGTTCTAAACCGGTAAAATCTTGTTTGAATTCATTCCTTCCGGTTTGGAAATCTTTCTAGAACAATCTCGATCGTTCTATGGGTGGTATTTCCGGTTAATCTGGCACTCCCCTTGGCCTATCAAATTCAAATCCACAGGTGACGTGATTTAACCAGCTAAATGCCTGGCCACCTTCTTTGGCCTTCATTCTTTAAGTGTTTATCAATTTTTTTTCTTATTAGATTCATATTTCACTATACATTAAAACGTAGCTTGGCCTATTTTCCCTCGCTCTTCTCATTCGAACGTTGCCAACTTGGCGTATTCCGGGTTTACAGTAACCCTTGTTCTTTTCTCTCTTCAATTTCTGCGCCACCAATGCAGTTGCGCAGTTGGAGTTCAGTTGAGTCGAGCGTACATACGAAGGATAAAATTTATGTCAATTCTCAAACTACCTTCTCACCTTTGCAAACTCCAAGAGACAATTCTCATGCTTCTAGTAATTTTAAAAGAAAAGCTAGAACATATTCTCCTTCTCCAAATAGACAAGAGGCTACAGATAAACATAAAAATAATTTTCGTCGACATAATTTTTATTGGAAACGTCCTTATCATCAACCCACCTTCGACAAATTTTCTCACAAAAAAAACTCTGCATCCTTTTATCACAAACGAGATGTTGTGCAGTGTGCGTTCTGTGGAAAATTCAATCATCGTATGGACACATGCTACAAATTTAAAAATATTATTAGTGCTTCCAATCAAAACTCTTCATCTCATTTTTCGTCTAATTCTCACAGGAGGAAAAACTATACCTCCTCTGAAAATAAAAACAATGTTTATCATTTAAACAAATAAGGGAGACTGGTTCTACTGACCGCCTTCTCTCCCATAATTCTCATTCAGGGTCAGTACACTTTAGTGACAAACATAAACAACAATTTGACAAAAGCTCTTCAATCACTTTAGTATCGTCCACAGCTGTCCAAACTTCCCCTGTAACACCTAAATTTAACAAATCTTCATGTTCACATAATTCTTTGACATCCAAACAAACTTTAGAAATTGATGATGATGTACAAGAAAGACATGTCATATGCAGTTCCTTTAATAACTCGTATGTTCTTCCATGCATACTGATAAACATTCAACATAATGAAATCTCAACGTTAATTGATACTGGATCAAGTTTGTCACTCTTGGATCAAGAATGCTTTAATAGCATTAAATCCAGGCTTCACTACAAATTCTTATCCAGAAATGTATCTGTATCTACTATAATTCTAAAGTTTTTTTCAAAGGATGCATAGAGATTGCATTTAAAATCGATAAATTCTTTTTTCATCATGTCTTTTACCTTACAAAGATACACAATGTTCATTTTCAAGCCATACTTGGATTTGAGTTTATCAATAAACATTCCATAACCATTTCACCAAGCTTTAAGTCTATCTTGATTAAGGATAAACATATTCCTTTTCACAGTTATAACGAATCTCCTACTTGCTATTTCAGGAATTCTGAATATAATTATGATAGTTCAAATGTGCCATATTCTTTAGATGTACACAAAATGCATTGTTATGAAGATTCTATATCAAATAATCCAAATAGTGGTACTTATACTGATGATATATGTACAAATTATGGTGATACAAATTTACAATTGTTCAACAATGATACAACCTATCCTTACAATTATAATTTTCAAAATAATGGTTTGTTTACAAATAATATTGCTAACACTGCTATGAATTTTCATAATCCTTATATTGATGGTAATTTCACTTATTTTTCTAACTATGTTCCAACTGATTATGGTAATGTGGTGAACTATGTATCTACTAATGATAATATACCTGGCAAGAATTTTTCATCTGAAAATACTAATGATGGTAGTTATTTTGGTGAAAAGCAAACCCATTTAAATATTCGTAATAAAATTTTGGTGAATTCCAATATGGTACAATTACTCAATAGAGAATTAACCCCTCCTAATTCTTTTGTTTATTTACATGTTAAGTACTTGAATCCTCCATCTGAATATTTTATTTTCAAACCCAATTTAAAAAATAAAGGTCTTGTGTTACATGAATCATTGCATTCCAAATCTTCAATTCAAAATGATTTATTTTTGGTTGTATGTCAGAATATATCAAAGCTGGACATTCATTTAAATAAAAATTCAATTATTGGTGAATGTATCAATGTAGATGAGAAAGATATTGAGGAATATTCTTTTGATTTAGACTTTGAAAACGAATATTGTAATTTAATTTTACCATCTGAAGAGGTTAAGAGAAAACGTATCCAAGAACTGTCTCCAAATGACTTTGATCTAAAACACTTACCTCCTCATGAAAAGGAATCTAACAAAATTATTGTGTAATAAAGCTCTTGCTTTTTCAAAATCTCTTGACACTTTAGGTCATACCGACCTGGTTAATCCTCAATTCACAATGCTAAATTCTCATCCAGTCAAAACCCTACCTTTTCCTGTGCCACAGGCACTTGAGCAAGAAGCTCTTGACCAGATTAATCAAATGTTAAATGCTGGCATTATTGAGAGATCAAATTCATCTTGGGCGTGTCCCATGCTTCTTGTTAAAAAGAAGAGAACTGATATGTCAAAACCTCAAAAGTATCGTTTGGCTCTAGATTTAAGATTGCTAAATTCCATTATTATTCCATCTTCATATCCTCTTCCTAGAATTCAAAATCTATTGGTGCAATTATCAAAATTTAAGTATTATACTACTCTTGATTTGCCCTCTGCATACTGGCAGATCGCTGTACCTAAAGATATGCAGGATAAGCTCAGTTTTACTACTCCATGGGGAATTTTTACCTACCTACGTCTCGTATTTGGCTTGAAGACAGCTGCAAGTACTAGGGCTGGGCGATATACCGTAATATCGTTATATATCGATATTTCTTTAAAGACCGCGGTAACGATATTGAGATTTCAATCCTTCCGATATATCGTTTCAAACGGTATTTCATCCTACTTTCGGAATTACGGAGTTACGGAATTTCGAATCTACCTCTGTCGGCGTAAAAGTTGTTTACTTTTGCAAATGTTCGTACTGTAATCGGTACTTGCGTGATACTTCCGGTTTTGAGCCGCTGTCGGATATGGGCGAACAGTCTACTTTTTGCGCTGGTGTCGCGCACATACCGGAATATGGGCGAACCGTCTACTTTTTGCATTGGTGTCGCGCACATACCGGAATATGGGCGAACCGTCTACTTTTTGCATTGGTGTCGCGCACATACCGGAATATGGGCGAACCGGAATATGGAGACCTGCAATAAGATTATTGTATAAACATTCAAGTTTCGATTTTGCTGAGTTCGATAAATAAAAACAAATGATGGATAGTTTCCTACGTTTTCTTTGAGGTTCTTCTGTACTGGACACTTGTAAAAGATGCTCAAATTTTGTAATAACTTATTATATTTTAATAAAAATTTGTCACACAGCCTAATTTACTATTATTGCAAATTGCTGAAAATTTGAAAAAAATCGGTAAATTAACTTAGGATTTATGAATTTTTTTCCCTTTTAATGGTAAAGAATAAAAGGTTTTGTTTTTCTTCCTCCCCTCCCCCCCTTTATGTTTGTATGGGCCGTTGAATGTTTTTCGTGCACTTAAACAACTGAAACTAGTTGATACTTTCACAAAACCCTTTTTATAAGTTAAAAAAAAAAAAAAAAAAAAAAAAAAAAATCGAACAGTTTATCTCTTATAAAAGAGTGAGGATAGTTTTGATTTTGAATATCATGGCTCCTTTTTATTTCAATAGTTCACTATTGCAAAAACATCTGCTCAATGTCAATCTTATTTTTTTTATACCTCGTTTGCATTTCCATATTTTTGTTTGTTTATTTATTTATTTATTTTTTGTTTTTGCATTGCACATCTGAGGTTGATCTCTTTCAACAAAAGCCGTTTTTTAATATTTGTTTTCAAGTTTTTTCTTTCTTTACTGGAATACTTTCATTTTTGAAACTGGTTTCGAAAGTAAAAGCATCCTAGAAAAAAAAAATCTGTAAACAAAATCGAAAAAGTAAAAGATCATTATAGAGATTAATTCAGCATTATTATTAAAAGAAGAAGAAAAAAAAAAACAGTAGTTAGCAGAAGTCCTGATTTGGGACTTTGTACTCGATTAAAGAAATTTCGTGTTTTCTTAAAATTATTTGATTATTCTAATGCTTTCATTTGTATTCTGACTAATAATAGAATTATTTATTATAACAACGAAAAGAAGGTGTTCCTTACTGCCCAAAATTGCAGAAATGCAAATTATTTTTTTTTTTTTGTATTGTAATAAAAAAATTCTAAGTTTATAGGTAATTAAAGTATTTTCTTTCAATATATCTAATGTCTATTTGTTGTCTTGTATGCATTTTCTTGTTTCATTTTAATGATTTATAATGTTTAACTTTCTAAGAGTTTTCAATAACACATATTTTAGATCAGATTTGCAGGTAAAGGGTTTGCATATTTTGAATCAATACATAAAAATTAAAATTTATGTTCCTTGGAATATGTTAAGATATTGATATTTTTGTTTTTTCTTGATAATTAACACACACACACATATATATATACTATTATGTGTTTGTAGTATTTTATACAGAGGACAGTTACATTTATAACCCTATAATGGAGTGACATATGAATTGAAATGTATCGATATATCGAAAATTATCGATATTTGGTCAGCGATATATCACGATATTAAAATTCTGATATCGCCCAGCCCTAGCAAGTACCTTTCAACAATTAATTGACTCAGTTATTCAATTATCTCAAATTGATTCCTGTTATGCATATCAAGACGATATTGTAGTTGGCGCTAATTCATTTGAAGAAATGACCATGAAACTCACAAAGCTCTTAGACACTCTTATTGCTAACAACATTACTCTGTCTCCTGAAAAATGTTCCTTTATGCAAACAAGCATTAACTTTTTAGGATTCCAACTCACAGATCATAAAATTCTTCCCATTACAAGTAACATTTTAAAAATCACTTCTTTTCCAACGCCTAAAACCAAGAGGCAAACGAAAAGTTTTATAGGTTTATGTTCATTTTATAGGTCAATTATTCCTAATTTTGCTAAATTGATTACTCCTCTCATTGAAGTCACCAAACCTAAAAATAAATTTTCTTGGAAATCTGAACAAGAAAATGCATTTAAAAAATTACAAGACATATTCTTCCACAAACCTATGCTCAATCTTCCTAAGTGGAATGAAACCTTCTATGTCAATACAGATGCATCAAAGACAGCAATATCAGCTATTCTTATGCAGAAATTTGATGGTGAACTTAGACCCATCTCCTATTATTCTAAAACTTTGTCTCAGTCTGAAAGACAGTACCCTGCCATCAAATTGGAACTTTATGCCATTTACAAAGGCATAACGGCTTTTAAATATTATATTTTTGGTCGACCCTTTATTCTATTATCCGACGCCAAACCTCTTAATAATTATAAAAAGGCTACATCACCAGCTGATATTACTACTCGATGGATGTTAGAACTATCAGAATATTCGTACACATTCCAACATGTTCCAGGCAAAGAGAATGTGTTAGCAGATTTTCTAAGTAGAACTCCTCACATTCCTACTGAAGATCTCCATAATAATCCAGATCTTATTTCTACACAAGAACCACTACCAATTGTAGATAATCAAAAAGATCTACATAATGAAATTCCTCACTTTCCATGTGGTTTAGTTGACAAAATGCACCACACATGTCATCTTCAAAGTGACTCTTCAACTCCAAATAATGATAATAATCAAGATCCATTATTAGAAATTCTTGATCACACCATCTTCTCTGAACAACAAAAAGACCCAAAAATCAAAAAAATTTATGAAGATCTTAAAAATAACAAAAAATCTAAAAGTTTAAATGGCTACTATATTAATCCAAGTAATGAGTTACTTTGCTACGATGGACATTTTTCTTCAGAAGATATTGAGCTACATAAAGCTGTTTTACCTTTGTCACTTAGAGCAAAAGCCTTAAGAATTGCTCATGTTACTCATACTGGAATTCATAAAACTATTGTTAATTTAAAGAAAAGATTTACCTGGAAAACCCTTGTTTCTGATACCATTAATTATGTCAACTCTTGTGAAATTTGTTTAGTAAACAAAAATCATAAAAAAAATACTGCTCCATACTTACCAGCACCACTTCCAACAGCTCCCAATCAAAAAGTCTCTATGGATTTACTCGGCCCATTAAGAAATCATCAATATATGATGACTATCATAGATCACTTTTCTCGTCATTTAGAATTATATGCCTTGAATAATATCAGTGCTGAGTCTGTTACAAAAGCTTTATTACATTACATTTCCACTCATGGAAAACCCGAATTAACTCTCACTGATCATGGCTCTCAGTTCACTAGTGATATGTTTTCTTTCTTTAATAAAAAGCTTGGCATTAAATTGGAACACAGTTCTGTAGCCCATCCCCAGGCTAACGGATTAAGTGAACGAGTTAATTCTCAAATAAAGTCGTCTGTGAATACAATGGCTTCCCAAGGATGTGATGTACCAACTGCTCTAAAAATTCACCAATCCATATATAATGCTACACCTCATCCAGCTACAAAATTCACTCCAAATCTTCTTCATTTTGGAAGAGAAATAAATGACATTTATGCTAATTACAAATCTCAAGCTTCCTGGAAAATTCTCAATACTGCCTATGAAATTCATAAATTAATGGATGTTATTGAGAAAATATACTATCAAGCTTACAAGAATAACGAATCTTCTAGGCAAAAAGTGTACCAAAAATCGAGAGAAAAATTAAAGTTTGCCAACATCAATGTTAATGACATTGTTTACGTAAAATTTCACACTGTGTTTAACAAAAAGGTACAAGGCCCATACGTGGTGAAGAAAATAATTTCTCCTGTGCTTATTCAAATTCAAGATTCCAATAATAGTCACGCTTCACCCATGTTGATTCACACTAACAGAATCTTGAAGCTTCAAAAGAGAAATGAAACATTGCAATATCCTTCAATTTCTTCTAAAAATGCATCACATGATCAAACATCTGTTGATAATGCATCTTCTACTCCTGTGAGACAACACTCTCCTACTCAGGTGTCTAATCATGATGCTGCTTGTAACACATCTCCTCGAATTCTTTCTTCTTCTAAGTGCCAACAAACATCTTCATGTTCCAGTAAATCGGTACAGTCACAAGCTCCTCCTGATAGCACTCATACTGGTGTTAGAAACAAGTCTACTCAATATAAAAATTATGATCTTCGCCCTCGCACTCATAAAATGTATAAAAAATGAACTAATCTTCTTTTCTTTTTTCAGGATGACTCTTGATTTGTAACATATTCAGTCAATACTAGTTCGACTGATATTCGAGTATGAAGAATGACTGTATAATTTTTTGTTTTCTTCCTCCAAGCTGCAGGCAGCTGTTATTTTTTTTTTCTTTTAAGTCTTCTTCTCCTTGAGGCAATTCAATGGTCATCCTCCAGATGTATGTATGGTTTTAATATTTTTATTATTCACTGTATTCATTTCTAAACCATAATTATTGTAATAAGTATATTCTCTCAAATATGCCATATACTACTACTTCTAGCCTTATAAAGTTTTTTTATTGCAATAGTTGGTGCTAAAAAAAATTGAGAAAGAATTTGTCCTTTTATATTCTTACTAAAATATTATGTCATTATTTAAAGTTCTTTTTGACAAATGTTTATTCTACTAAGAAAAGTGAATTGTAATTGATGTAAGGTAAACATGAGTACTCATGAAATCATTTTCCCTATTGTGACTTATATAATAATTTCTCTTTACAATGCATGCAGGCTCTAACAATTAACCTCTTTTAACAAAAAATGAAAATGCATGATAAACTTATTCATACTAATAATTTTACTCTTATTATTGAAATATAGAAAAATGAATGACTCACAATAAGTATTATTTTTTTTTTGTATACTTCTGAGTATTTGAAAGTTATTAAAGATAAAAAAAAAAAGGTTTTTGTTATACTATTATTATACTTTGGATCCAAAGATATTGGTTGAATCATTATATATTGATATAAAGCAAATACTTGATATATGACAAATACAAAAAATGATCACTTGTTATTGCAATTAAACATTCAAAATATCTTATATAAATTTTTGACAATTGATTTTTGTTTGTAAGTTGACATTATCGAAGTCATATACAAGATTGACATATTCATATAAGTTCCTTTTATCAGAATATAAATATCTTATGTTTTATGTTTATTTTGAATGAAGTGTGGTATTAAAAGTATTTATGCAATTATTGTCAATTTAGGTTGAAAGTGTTCAAGAATATTCTGTTATGAGAGTGTAAACATTCTCTCTTTGAAAATTATTATATTCATTTTAAAATGTTTTTGTTGGAAGATAACATTGTAGTTTTCTACCAATTTACATAGGCCTTTGCAATTTCTTATTTTTTTTTTCTTTGAAAATGTGTTATTGAATAATGCTAAGGTTATTCATTTAAGATTAATTAAAATCTTAAAAAGCTATATGTTGATATAAGTAAATTTTTATGAGAGCCTAAATATTCTCTCTGTACCATTTATAAGTATTCTTTTTCAAAATTTTCAACTTACAAATTTCATTCAATTTATCATGTGTCACTTGAAACCATCCATTTTTTTATATACAGTTATAGTATGATTCATATACAGTTATAGTTTGATTTATTTTATTATCAACTGGAAAATATACATCTACATGTTCTTATTGTATAATCAAATATTTTACATATGCTAAAGCATTTAGTTATCATATTGCATTTTGCACAGCTTAACAAGAGACTGTTGATAGTTAAAGACTGTTGTTTCTACAAATATATATAGACTTTAATTTTTTTTTGATACATGATAAGTACCTCTGGAAGAAACTTTGTATACCTTCCATTTTTAATATTTGCTATATTTGGTGTATTAACATAACGACTACTACCATAATAGTAATTATTTTTATTATTTAATATCATGTAAAACAATTATTTGTATTCATATAACTATTTCTGATGCATTTATTTTGTGTAATTATTTTACATCTTTGTACATGTTTTAGAAAATATTGCCTCGATGAAAAAATTATTGAATTTTTGTCATCTCTCCAATATTTTCTTTTGGGGAAGCCCGGGTAGATATGTGGTGGTTACTCCATAACCCCCCCATATTTTTATTTTAATTCAATTTTATTAGCTATTTTATTTCCTATCATCTCCTTTTTATTAATGTTCTCAATTTAAATATTATTTTGATTTCGTCGCCTGTATATTTTTCTTCCTTACCTAGCTATCGAATGTTCTAAACCGGTAAAATCTTGTTTGAATTCATTCCTTCCGGTTTGGAAATCTTTCTAGAACAATCTCGATCGTTCTATGGGTGGTATTTCCGGTTAATCTGGCACTCCCCTTGGCCTATCAAATTCAAATCCACAGGTGACGTGATTTAACCAGCTAAATGCCTGGCCACCTTCTTTGGCCTTCATTCTTTAAGTGTTTATCAATTTTTTTCCTTATTAGATTCATATTTCACTATACATTAAAACGTAGCTTGGCCTATTTTCCCTCGCTCTCCTCATTCAAACGTTGCCAACTTGGCGTATTCCGGGTTTACAGTAACCCTTGTTCTTTTCTCTCTTCAATTTCTGCGCCACCAATGCAGTTGCGCAGTTGGAGTTCAGTTGAGTCGAGCGTAACCAGTGCAGTTGGAGTGTCACCGAGGCAGTTGAGCGGCCCCCGATTGATTTGTGCAGGTGCCGGGGCATGTTGAGTGGATGTTCCACCGTATGATGAAACGGAAACCGACGAGTTGCCGTAATGCTGCGAGGATCAAGGCTCCTCTTCCGCCGCAACCGAGCCTGTCCTTTTTCTTTGGCCGTTGTTCTATGCCGGCCACTCAATAAGTTCTCACGGATGTTTTTTTTTGAGAATTAGTTAAATAGATCTTCATAAGTCTCTCTTCAAATTCAATTTTATGTTCTCCAAGTGTGTTCAATATCATTCTTTATCAATTGAATCATCCTTTTCTCTGAAGAATATGTGCAAAGTAATTCTTTGTGAGTAAAACATCACAACCCCTTTTTTTTCAATTCAAAAATCGCTCATGCGTATAAAATGTTTATTTATTGCATAAAACGGGATCCCACAGGAACGTATTCAAAAATTTGTTATTGTGATTTCAAATGTATTTTCTACTGAGTTGAAATAGCTTCATATTGCTTGAAAATATATATTTTTTGCATCCTTAAAAAAATGATTGAGCAAGAAATATTTATCAAAGAGAATATGTACGCATAAAGATAAATTATGGCAAATGAATATGTTTACTCCTGTGTGTCTTCCATCTGAAACGTTTTTCTTTATGAAGTGAAATATAATTATGCTTACATAAAATGTGCATGAAAGAAAATATATATATATATATATTGAAATATAAAAGTTACGACATATTGCACAAGTAATAAATAATAAAATGTTCTTTTCTTCAAATTTTTTCGTTATTTTTAATGTGTCACAAGTCGATTTATTCATCATCTGGAATTGTGTCGTCATAAGCCAAGAAATTCCAGGTAACTTTTTATTATTTTTTATATTTTGTCTCAATTTTACTTTGAGTTATCATTATCATAGTTAAGGATTCACTATTCAAGAACTATAATGGTTGCCTTTTTTGGGTCGTTTGCTGGCATTCATCCAACGCAATGTTCTTTACCCATTATTACGATCACATAGCCTATATTTGAGATGAAACAAAAAATAAGTGTTCTCATCTTCTTCCCACCTAAACACCACAATAAACTATTCCATATTCCAATTCAATACCTGCCTAATTCCAGGGACTATAAGAATGAAGATTGGCCATAGTCTGTTTAACAACCCCCTCTCCCCTCCCTTAAAAGAGAAATCTGAAAGGGATGGAAGAGTTTGTGTCATTCTTATATTTTTGTAAGATAATTTGCTTTTGTTTTTCATTTTAAATAATTGAATAATGTATGTTTTTTTAATTAGTTTTATTTTGCCAAAAGATTACCTTACCTATAGATGTTGGATATAAAAGGCTTTAGAGGAGAATTAAAAATTTTTGAACAACATAGTAGAGAGAGAGAGGTAAAACAAAGAGCCTCCCTGTTGAAGGAAAACTTTGGAAAATAGTGCAATAGGAGATGCTGCATCAACAAACCTTAATTTTGCACACTAGCAATAAAGCATTGGAACTGGAATAATAATAACAATAATAATAAGAGTAGTAAAGTAAAGTGTTTGATCAACAATGAATTTCTAAAAAGTTCAACTCCTATGCAATAGCAATGTTGCCGTCTACACCATTCAATTCCTCTCTTCAAAGAAATAGATCCCTTTACTAGAGTTAAGTACCAAGCAAAGAAATAGATTCCTTTGCTGGAGTTAAGTATCCAGTTTCTTTAACACTAGAATGCCCGGAAATTTTACTGAAGTTTCATAATAATATTTCACTCCAGAATTTCTATTCGAAATTATTTAATTGATTGATTTAACGTATATCTGCATGTTTAAAACTTAACTTATTAAAAAAAAAAAAAAAAAAAAAAAAATTCTGGCTCGAAATGAAATTTAATTATATGGCTGGAGTTGAATCGACTCCTTTCGGGCGTTCTAGTGTTAAGAAAGCAACTGAAATTCACCTCAGTATTCACCTCACCAATGTCTTTCTGAATTTTCATGATATTCAACTGTCCTTTTATATGAGTAGCTTATTCTTTTAAGACTCAGCCTGCACAATTATGCAGGTTAGATATTCATCTAAGTTTTTGTTTCTGAGTTGTATGTAATAAAAACCTGAATTAACGAGATCCTTCAGGTTTGCAGAAAGAGTAAAATATAATGTTTTATCAACAGATACCGGATGTAGTTTATGTTTCACTTTCAGCTGGCATGATTTGCTTTGTTTACAAGTATAAGAAATACAGCTCATCAGATCTTAAAATGTTATAGAGTTGCTACTAAATTACACAAAAAGAGTCAGCAGTCACAAATGTACATTTAAAAATTTATTTCACACAAATGTTTATATTTTATCAAATATTTAATAACTTTTTTTGTGTCTGTTTGTTTCTAGTCATAGTATGTTATTGATACTGTACTTCATCAACTTTCCTAAAAGGGGCATTAAATTTGGTTGAACATACTGCATTTTATATTAACAAAACATGTAGTAATTTCTTGAATTTTTTAAAGAAACCATCATATAGCGCGACAAATATACATGCTAGTCTTATGCAAATGAATACAGATGCTACACGAGATCACACAATCACATGTTACGGCTATTGCTCATTTAAATAATGTTATTTTACAGGGCAAACACCCTTTTTCTTAAATCTAATTTGTTGTTGCTTCCCTAATTGCCTTCATGAACAAATCTTTGCTATAAATATGAGGTCTAACATGTTATTTATATTCCTGAAGTTCCAGAAGAATTCATTACATATTTCTATAGATATTTGATAAAATATCTAAAATCAAATTGTGTGTGGTGAATTCTGACTATATAGAATATAACTTAAACATAATTATAAATAATTTCAATCAATTTATGGTCCTTTAAATGCAAGCATGATTGAAACAATGATAAAAATGAAAGTCATGAAATTGAAAGTTTCATAACATGATCAGAGAATCATAAAGGAAGGAAATATAATGTATCTAGATTGTTTTACTAAATATAATTTATATATAAAAAAAAAAAAATTAGACTATAGTTTTGTAGAAATGTACAAGCTCTAGTGTCTAGCAGCAATGTCTAATAAATCTTTACTGCAATTTTAACGTTTTCTAATTGGAATTACAGATCCATGATTAACAATTTCAACAAATTAAATTAAGAATCAAGCTATTGGTCAACCTCTCCAAATAAAAAGGCTAACATTCTGTATACAATAAAACCTCCATAACGGACACTCCCGA
Organism: Maratus speculifer; assembly: GCA_964019185.1. NCBI lineage: Eukaryota > Metazoa > Arthropoda > Arachnida > Araneae > Salticidae > Maratus > Maratus speculifer. The sequence continues at coordinate 69,064,677 of OZ025289.1, read as the reverse complement.
ATAGCGGACACCTCTATTTAATGGACAATTTTCCAATCCCCACTCCCAAAACCTACATTTTTGTATGTTTAACCTCTGAATAACGGACATTCCGAATAGCGGACACATTATTCGGCGATAAAGGATGAAAAAATATGTTTCAAAGAGAAAAAAATATGAAAAAAAAAGGCAAAAAAGCCTCTGAATTTTTTAGGACATCTTAACACAAATTTTGTGATCACAGATAAATCTAGATAAAGAGCTGGGGGAAATTCTCCTCCCCCTTACGTTCAGTGTTAAATTCAGGGTGATGCCCGGGAGGAATATCTCCCAGAGTATTGAAATGTCACTCAAGAATATTTTTTAGATTTTATGCCTTTAAAGGTCACAAAGTGCAATTCTTCCCTTACTAGCCCGGAACTCTACAATGTCCAATACGTCACATAGAAGAACAAATTACATGTAATCTCAAGCAAAAGTAAACTTTTGTAACAGATTATTATACGAAAATATAATAAACAGTGGATAAAATTATGCACAATTTTATTGATTAAAAATAGTTTTAATTTCTGATTATTTATGTAATAAAAGTTTTAGGGCATATAAAATTAAATAAATGAAGCATTAAGCATTTCTTAGCTACTTTTGAATCTCTGATGTTTTCCCAATAGCGGACATCTCCGAATAGCGGACAATTTCTGTGTTCCCGAGGTGTCCGTTATTTAGAGGTTTTACTGTATAAGTAATGTAAGGTTGTGGTTATCTGAAATTTTAAAGTACTCTATACAAATGCTATAGTTAGATGTTTTATTTTATCTGGCAAGATAAATTCTAATTACCCAGAAACAATACTGTATGTTCTATTTGTCATAAGCCAGATAAATCCAGTAGTTAAAATAGGCAAGATGACACACACACAAAAAAGGTTAGATGGACAATTGAAATAGTGTTGACTCTTGAAAATAAGGATTGCCAGGGGTGGGAATTTTTCAAGAAGGAAACACTATTCTAAAAAGGGTACATTTTTCAAAAAGAAAACACTATTCTAAAAAGTGATATATTTTTTTTCAAAAAGGGAACACTATTCTTAAAAAGGGTATTTTTTTCAAACAGAAAACACTATTCTAAAATAAGAGCATTTCCCCCCCCCCCCCCCCAAAAAGGGCACATTTGTTCCTTGCTCATAAAAATATTTTGAACTAGTTTGTTTAGAGTTCCCTTGAATTAACAATATTTGGATCAAATGAATTGTCATAAGGTGCATAGAAAGTCTTAAAAAGATCTGCCTAGAGCAGATTAGAGTCAACACTATGAAATAACACTTATTTTTTTAAAAAAAAGAAAAGGAAAGAAAGGAATACAGAATGAGGGAGCAGAATAAAACAAAAAGTATTAAAAATGAGATACCTGAAGAAAGAAGTAAAGAGTGGAAAAGCACAGATCCATATAAGTTTCCGTGGAAAGGTCTAGAAACATAATAATAGAAAAAGGAAAAATTGACTGACTTGAATAACAAACATGATTTAAACAGGTAAGGAAATTTAACAAAAGCACCATTTCTATTCTACAAAAGGTAGGTCTAGAAGTATAAGAATGGAAAAAGGGAATATTGATAGACTTGAATAACCAAAATGATTTAAACAAAGGAAGGAAATTTATCAAAAGCACCACTTCTATTCTACAGGGGAAATACAAAACAAGTCAAAAAATTCAACTAAAAAATAGTAAAATGTAAATAAATTATGTTATACAAATATTGTTGCCAGCACCATGTGTAGAGAAAACTGTGTCTGGAGCAAAATCTAAATTTGATGTCACCTATTCCCCAAACTTTGTTTGAGGCAGGCGTCATGAAATTCCCCAAGTTTAAAAACAAAAATTCTGTTGAACTCTTATTTCCCATTTACATTAGAACTTTAAAAGATTTAATTTTAAGTTAGAAATTCCAATCAACAAAATAACATGAGATAAAAACTGCAATTATATTTTGACAAAGCGAATTTGGGAAATGGGTGTATAAAAAAACTGTATTTAACAATACAGTACTATCCAATTAGCAGAAAATTCTCCAAGTATATGCAACAGATACTTCAGGGACAAAAAAATAATCTGCAGGTACAATATTTCTTACAAGTGAAGTATTAATCAATCAAACAATCCCTTACCTGTAGTGTTTTTAGGCTTTTCATAAATTATTATTAATAATAATCTTAACTTTTTATATTAAGAAATAAAGAGCTAAAGCATACATATGAAGCAAAATAAAGATTCAGCAAAAGAGAAAAAATCTATGATGCCTGTCTCAAACTTTCTGCTACTGGGAGTACTATAACAGTTTGAAATCCTTTAGGATTCCAAAAAAAAAAAAAACTACATGCTATTTTGAGAATATATATTTTTCTGATAAGCACAGAAATAAAAGCTGATAATCAGAAAAAAGATGCTTAATAAAAGATATTAAGACCTAAAACAAGTTTTAAAAGAAAAAAGTCCTAAGTTAGACATTTGTTTTAGGGTGTGGGGTAAGTGACAATGTAATAACTTTGAAGTATATATATATATATATATATATATATATATATATATATATATATATATATATATATATATATATATATATAACAGACATTGAAAGCATAAATTTGGTGGCCAATGAATTTCTGCGTCCATGTCGATTGCACCATTTGTCCCCCCTCCGCCTTCACATGTGCTTGATTAATGATTATATATTATCAGTAAACATCATTTATTTAGTGACTTTTATAAAAAATGGATATTTGGACTAATTTAATCATAAATCTAAGCACTTATTGTATTAAGTAGCATTAAAAAGTAAAAAATTAATAGAAGAATTTATCCCCGACTTACCTGATCTGCTTGTTCTCTTACAAGTGTCCTCTGATGACTAACCTCAAATTGATTCGCAATCTCTCTAATATTAGCTCCAATTGCACTGAGAGTATGATTGTTAAAGCCTTCGAGATTTCTGAAAATCATTTGGAAATATTTAAATTAAAAAATACCATTTTATCAGTTAAAAAATATTTTATAATGGCACATAAAATATTTTGTAGCTTGTAGCTTAATTATAAAATGTAGTTTATTTTTTAAATTTTATTTTCTATGTATAAATTAAGGTTGCCCATAACAAAGCTTATTTTTCTTTTGTACACATATCTATATCACCTTTTAACTCATTTAGTTAGAAATTATAACAAAAACAATAGTACTTTTTGGTTAGCAGGGTGCCAATGTTATGTATACTTATATAATATATATATATCTATTCATATAAACACATATACAGGGTTCCCAGCAAAACAAGACTGGCAAATTCACTGACTTTTCCTCACTAAATTTCAAAAACATTCTCTGACCAAATGGGCATAAAATGAAATTTGCTACTTATTTTTGTAATCTTTCATGTTAAAATTAACAACTTTTCTTTCTGACATCAAAAAATGTAAAAAATTTCTAGATTTTTTTTCCCCTTTTAATGATCATTTAGTGACTTTTATTTTTTTCCAGAGACTATTTGATGATTTTCACATCATTTTTCTCTAAGACCTTTTGCATGATTTTTTTAAAAATATTTGTAAATTCCCTGACTTTTCTATATACTTTAAAATTTCTCTGATTACTTTGGGAATTTTTATTTTACATCAACAAACCATGACATCTCATGATGCTGAGAGCCCTGATATATATGTATATATAGCAGTGGTGTCCAACTAACTGAAAAATTCCAAAATAATGTATTGCTAATTTTTGAAAAACAATGTTTTCTCTCTTGAGAATAAGCAGACTATTCAAAATTCTAACTTAAAATAGCAACAGTCAGTAAATTTTTGTTTCTTTATTTGCTTGACTGCAAGATCTTCCTTCATAGGAAGCAAAGGTTATATTTTTTCTAAGGGCTTGTTTCTTTATGTTGGTTGTTTTCATTTGACTTTCAGTACTTGGATGTATTTAAATTTGTACTCTTGTACATTAAATCATACTGAGCGATTTGATTTTTGTAATTTATGCATAATTATTCCCATGTAAGTAACTCAAAAGCTGCTACATATATAAAATACTTCTCAAGGCCCATAATCAATCGGAAAAATCAGAGCAGATATTGAAATTCTTTATTAAAACTAATAGGGCTAATTCACAATTTTTTCTTCTTTTTTCTCCTCATTCTTTCTTAATGTATATTATAAATGCAGACAAAAGTAGATGGCAAGTTTCCTTTTGTCATAAAACTTTTCATTATAAAAAATCTTCAGTTTCAAATCCTTTATGTTGGCATTAAGTTTTGCCCCATGTTGTAATATATCAAGCAATGATCACATGTCAAACTGACAATGTGTTATACTGTTTACAGAAAAAATTAGTTATATATGTTTAGTTTAGTGACATTCAATTCACAAAAGTTAGTATTTACATTAACTTACATTTAGAAAATGAGAAACTAATACAATTCCTTGAGAATCTGCTTTAATCCTTTATCGACCTTTTTATGAATTCATGAAAATTTTACACTCTAAAGCATTTTATGTAAATTGTTTAAACTAAATTAAAAGATTTACATAATCAATTAATAAATTTTTGAAGGATTTTAGAAGGATTAATTAAATTTGAATTTACATGGATTTTGTGAAATATTCATAATCCCACTCAAATCTTTTATTTTAAATTGTTTTCTTAGTATTTTGTAGGGTTATAAAATGTACAAATATGATGTTCTTACTTTATAAATATAGAAATATTTCTGAATTGAAAAATCCCCATCCCCCTCCTTCAATGCCAAGAAAGCTAAAAAGGAAAAACAAATCATCCTAACCTTTACCAGGAGGCTCAGACAGCATCTGTCCAGTTTACCATGTATTCTTGGACAGATGCTGTTTGATCCCCCTTGTAAAGGTAAAATATTTTTGTTTTGTGTAACCAATTATGCTTTTGGAACAAAATAATGTATCTTAACTCATTATAAACAGTATACCAACTAATTGACATATTAAATAGGATTTTATAAGTAATTTTAATGGTACTTATAAGTACCGTCAGCAGATAAAGGGTTAAAGTAAAGACGCCAAGCACTCACCTAAACAACGCTGGTGATGCAGCTCGTTCTGGCAAGGCTGCATCCACATCTGGGCCAGCATCTCCGAACACATCAGGAGGAGGATTTTCGATTTCAATGGCATCTTCTGGCAGACCCTGATGCACCAGCTGTTCGTGAATAAAATTCTCAAACAGTACACGTCCACCCACTTCAACCTCCGTCTGTGAAGGGGCGACATAAATGGGTATGGCCATTTGCTGCAGAGGCAAAGTCAATCCAGATCCGACAGAGCTCATGCTTGAAGAATCACTAGAGGTGTTACTGGGTTCAAGGGAATTTCTCTCTCGCTCAAGATTAGCAGTCTGTTCAGAAGGGATGAATCCTTTTGCCATTCAAATGGCAATACCTGTGAAACAGAGAACACATCAATAGTTCTAACTTTACATCTAGACAAGAAAACAGTTACTTTTGCTGACAAAAAGATGCAATTGATCTCAAATTATTCTTTGTTTCCTGATTAATTTCCTTAAGACTGTAAACAACAGTGCAAAAATTATAAAATAAGCAAGGGGGAGTTATGAAAAAAGAAATGAAAGCTAAATTTTTATTGGTTATTTTTTTATAAACAAACATTGAGGGGTGTCCATTACTGAAAATATAAATATAGAAATGAAAATATAGCTGTTTTTTTTTTTTTTTTTTTTTTTTTTTGCTAATTTTCATGTTTATTTTAACACCAATAAGTTAATAAATATTTATGTAAGGGTTATGTGCCAGATATTTTGTTTCTTTCTCAAGGAATGGTCCACTTACTAAAATGTAAAAACACAACTTATTTAAATACTGCTTTTAAGTAAATTATATGATTTTTACGAGGTTGATAAAATTTCAATACTTTATTATTATTTTTTTTAAATGTAGGACAGATGTACCAGTACTCTCTCAAATCTGTACAGCTTGGAACCAGAGGTTGTGCAGATTTTTTAAATTTTGTGGATTTCTGGTCATTGCTTTGTTTACATTTTTTAAACAGTAATTGGAAAAGAATTAATAATGCAATCGAAACTATTATGAATGCTTACAATACGATATATTAAAATAAGTAATACACTAAAAAATAAATAATTTTTTATATGATTAAAATATTTAAACAAAGATTAAGTTAATAATCAATAATGTGTGATTAAATATTCATTATATGGATGAAATGTATTTTTTTTTCTTTTTAATTATTCAATGAAATTTGCCTCATAAAGGTAAATTACTAATTCATATCAAAATCATAAAATAAGAATGTTTTGGAATTGGTATAAATCAAAAAAGTCAAATTTTATCCCTATATCTGAACTGAATGTTTCATTGTTTACATTCGTAAATTATGTGCAGATTTCAGGGAGTCTATTGTAATGGACACCCTACAATTTTTTTTTTTTTTTTTTTTTTTTTGGTTCATAAAAAATGACCAATAAAAATTAGCTTTTATTATTATTACTTTTTTTTTAAACTCCCCCTTGCATATTTTTATTGTTGTTGACATTCTTAATCAAACCAATCAGGAAGCAAAAAATAATGTTTTGAAGTTCCACTGTTTTTCAGTGAAAATTTTAATAAGCATGCTAAGAGCTGATTTCATTTAATAAATTTATATATTCTTTATTTTCTTGCAAATTTTGCAACTTTTTGTATTGGAAGTAGTAGAAAGCTTTGAATTTTATATACTTAAATAGTCGTGTCTATTGCTGGGATGCAAGTCAATTTTCAGTAAAGAACACCCTATGTAAGCATTGCCAAAAGATACAATTTTGGTATATTTTGCCTTAATTGAAAACTTAAATTAATAAAATTTAATTTCAAAATTATTAGGGATGCTCCGAATTGTGATTTTGGCCGAATACCAAATATTCAGTAAACAGGTGAACTGAATACCGAATATTCGGCTAGCCAAATAGTAATTGTTAAGCTGAATATCTAGTATTTGGCTGTCCAAATATTTTTCATATTTCAAAGTTTAAAGGTATTAAAATTTTACTTTTAAAAACAATTTTACATAATATTTAATAAAAGAAACTTGCATTTTGATAAACAAGAGCTTTTTATAAGTACATCTAGTACTGAAAAAAATCTGCCTTAAGTTATTTAAGAAGGACAATTGTGAAACTTTTTTTATTAATAAAATTTTAAATTTCATGATCTCTTCTATGAATTAAAACAAACATTTTAAAATCAAACAGAAATAATGGAATAATGGGAAGAAAAAATTTACAGTCTCATAATTGTCCTTTTTAAATAACTCAAGGCAGATTTTTTTCAAAAAAGTTTACTTATAAACAGTAAAAGTCTTGTTTATCAAAGTTTAAGTTTCTTTTATTATTGTTTGTCATGAAGAAACTAAGATAAAATCAAATGGTGGCAATTCAATAAAAATAATTTTTTTACTTCTTTTGATTTAGAAAATAAGTTTTTAAAAAAGTATCTTGTCTAGATCTAGAATAAGCGATCATTCAGAGATTATAAACATTCACGATTTTTTTTTTTAAATCTTGCAACAAACTTTCAATATATGGTCAAGTCGGTCATCATAAATTTATCTTTTTTTTTTCTTTTGCAGCATATTATTTCAAGTTTTTAGCTATAAGTTTTGCCTTAATCTTTTTACGTGGATAATTGGACTCATTAAGACAATATAAAAATATTTATGTCATTTATATGATTATACGTAATTTTATACATTAAATTATACAAGTATTTTCTCCATGTACTTTCATTGTAAAAAATTAAAGTATTTCATTTTATTTGCTTACATTTTTAATGTAATGATATTTCTAATTATTTTTTATTCAATATTTATAGCTTACAATTATTTTCTATTTCCTAAGCAACTTGTTGAAGTTGAACCAAAAACATGTTTTGAGTTTTATACATGACATCTCGTTTTTAATGTCTAAAACTGTTAAGAAGTTTATTCAAGTGTTTAAAATTAAAAATTGTAACTTTAATTTTGTTGTAAAAATAATTTTAAACAATTTTGGACTCTATTTTAGGTTTTTGACAATCATTGTCAATATGTCAAAAAGGGGTTTTTGACATGACGGTTAAAACCGGATAAAACCATTACTGTTAAAAACTTGCCAACTCTGGGTGTTCATTAAAGGAACAAAGAGTGTCCATTATTAGCATTTTTAGAGGTATTTTGATATATAATGAATTCTGTACAAGACAGAATCGTCCAAGACCTAGAAAAATTTTCATAGTAGACAATATTCTACTTTAGACCAACTTTATTCTAGGTTTACGGTTTTGCATATTTGCAGGGACCTTGAAAATTTTTCAGAGTTAGATTTCCATATTACACAAAGGCCGCCATACAGAGAGTTTGCTATATTTCGATTATTTACAATTTTGATTCATATTGGGAAATGAGACATAGTTAAATATTGTCAATAAATTAATATACTATGAAAAAAAAACTGGAATATAACAAGTGTTAATTAAAAAACAATTTTTATAGATATTAATTAAGGATGCCATAACTGGCACATTTAATCTATATATAGAAATGTACATAAATAACACATTAATTACCCAATGTTGCAAAATTCATAAAGACTATCAAAGTTTAAAAAAGCGATATCTAGTCACTTCAGATATAAATAGAATATAATGTCAGATGAATTCAGACTATGTTTTTCAATACAATAAGTACACACTTATAAGACCAATTCTTGACTTGATTTATAAAAAGATAAAAAGCATGTATATTTATGTCGTGTTGTGCATTATCATACTGATGTATCAATGTAACACTGCCAGGGGTCTGTCACGACTGTTTTCACAGGGTCCTGTTTTTGTGAAATTGTGAATTTCTATTTTTCTTATATTTGTGAAAATACTAGTTAGAATTTTGTGAATTTTAAATTATCAATGTCTTCAGGTTCTAATTTTCACATATAAAAAGAAGCTAAGTAATATGCTTTTTCTCTGGTGGTGAGTTCAACTGCTTATTTACAAGCCAAATTTTATTATTAAATGATTAAATTTGTGAAAAGTTCAATTTCAAGGTGTAAAATTAACTGTGAAAGGTCTATTTATGAAACAAATAATTTTGTGAAGAGTCCTGTTTTGGGATAAAATGTTTTGTGAAGGGTCCTGTTTGGGGATAAAAAATTTGGTGAAGGGTCCTGTTTTAAGATAAATTATTTTGTGAAGGATCCTTTAAAAGACCTAAAATTATCCTAAACATATCCCTGACTGCTTAGGTTTCAATAATTTACATTACATCATCATGTGAGAAAAGTTAAGAAGTCTTATTTATATAAAATTTATTAAATATGTTTAAAAAGAAGAAAGAAATGCATAAGACCAAAATGTTGCTTAAAAAATCTTTAAAAAAAGTTACTGTGAAAATGTATTTGCATTACAGTATAAAAGCACAGATTTTGTATAGGATCTTTCATTAATAACTTTTGTCATTTGGCAACAATTTATAATTTCTCACCAACAAGTTATCTTAGCAAACATCATGCTAGATTAATTAAATGCATGGAAATAAATATAAAACATTTTTTAAATCATGAGAAAAAATGTAAAATGAATATTATTTGTTGCTATTGTCTGTGATGCACAAAAAGTATTGCATCAGATTAAGGAAATATATAATGAAATGGAAAATATCAATGACAAAAATAATATAGGTAAATGAAATAATTTGTCCTTTTGTTTTTACACAATATTTACTTTATTTTATAAATACAAAATATGAAAGTTAATTTGTGCTGACAAATCTTTATTTAAATGCAATGCAGGAACTTATCCAAGTCGATAATAATTATTGTTTACATTTGACAATATAATATAACACAAACTCACAATATGAAGTAAGCATTCGTTGATATGTTGATTTAGAATTGTATGCAAAGAAAATGAACAAGTAACGAATAATAATAGACTATTTCATAATACTGAAAATCATGCACAGGATTAAAATGTAAAATCTGTAAATGCCCTAGAGTCAACAAAGTGTTTTGTTTACAAACACAAAAAAATTATTTACGAAGTAATTATAATTTGAAAAAAGTATTATTTTTTAAACTTATAATTTGAAATAATTACATGCACATTCTTAATGAATAAATAATGCAAAACTTTGATAATTATTAACGATTTTAAAGACAGATATTTAATATTTCAATGATTTTAAACAGATTAGTTTTGCTTTTGGTATTTTGAAAACCGCTATTGTTAGCGATACACAAAAAGCAAAGTATTGCATCAGATTACGCAATAGTGGAAACGTACAACAACCGCAAACTAACTACGAAAAATTAACATATAAATGAAAAGATATACTTACTGCAAAACAAGAAAAATAAATTTGAAATCGTTGTCCCAAAATTTATTAGAAGTACAACAGAACCAACTTTTAGTGCTGTTAATCCATCGTTTTACAAGCAATAGCAATGATCTTTGTTATATGAAAATCCACATCATGTCATAACATGCATCAGTTATCCAATTTCATAAAGTACCGTTTTTCGTCTTGGACAACTAGCAATAAATTTAACAGTCTTTACACCATTCCAACAAGAAGCAAACTGACTTATTGGTTTCGTTGTTTCTGAAAGCTTTTCTATTTTCTGATCCCAGCACGCGTAATAATATTTACGAACGATCATTCAAAAGGAACTTTGGCGTCACCTGCTGTCGTAAAATGAAACTATTTCTACATCGTGTAAGATTCGCGGGAAAATGTTTTCGAATTCTGGCGAGCTTTTTTTTTTTTTTTTTTGTTTTTCTCTCTCTTTATCTCTGTCTATTATTATGTTTTATTTGTTGTTGCTGTTCTATTTCTCTTATTACTTTTATAATTGTTTTTATAATTTCTCAATCAAAAGTATTTTTTTAATTAAAAAAAAATCAACTATTTTTTTTTTTTTTTTTGTAATTAGAATATTCTACATGGGCTCAGGGTTGAAACTAAAGGGGGGCAGAGGGGGCACGTGCCCTGGACGCCGCCGGAACAGAAGCTGAAGGGGGCGCCAAATTAAGATTTTGTTTGGTACTATATGTTTGATATAAAGAATGCATATATGTGGGGGGTGGGTGGGGGACGCCAAAATCCATGTTTGCCCCGGACGCAAAAAGGCTAGTTTCGGCGCTGCATGGGCTGCTGTAAGTACTGGCCGGTGTACTGTACATTGGTGAACATCATTTTTAGAGGAACACTCTAAAATAGATTTTCTGTATTTAATATATTTATTTTAGATTGCTCACCAACAACAGACAAAAGCAATGAAAGGTATCAATTATACATTCAAATTATATGTTTTCAAATTCATCAAAAATCAGTCCGTGTTCAGTAAATCTTGTGAAAATTTACATGCTTGTAATAGAATCCTATTTCAAAAATAAAACCTTTACTGTCCCAGCAATTCCGCTTCGCTTTAACAGGCGTTACGAGGTTCTGACCTCGAAACTGGTAGACGGTAGGTGCTGGGTTCAAGCCCAATCACGACTGTCGGCCTAACCGTTCGGAGTTTTCCGTGGTTTTCTTCGAACCTTGCGTAAATACGGGTTAGGTTCCCTTAGAAAGACCCCCACGGAGGGCATCTGACATATCTTGTCGTGAGGTGGGTGAGATATTTTATAAGTGAAGACTCTTTATTATACAGCACATCACACTTTAATTACGATACGTTACATACACATTACACACAACAATTAATACAACATTCTGACTAAAATCTTAAACACAAAAGAGCTGCGCGCACATATGGTTTTAGTTTCGGTTCGTGAATATTCCGAAACAGTTATCTCGCGGTCACAGTCAATCAGTTCATTGAGCTGGATACGACATCTCCTCCCTTCTTAAATTCTTAAAGATCAAGTCTCTTGGGAGGTTTCCGGATCCTATTGGAACGACGTAAGTCCGGTTCAGGTTTCGATGGAATGGACGGAGCTTTGGACGGACTGCTTTGGACTATGGAATCACTTACAGGAGATGAGGATGATGATTCCAGCACTGGGCTGGATGTATGTGAAACTGCTTCTGCTAAGGTTTCAGTCCCAGCTTTTTCATTTACGATAACAGGAACAGATTTTTCAAGTTGTGTTTCTGATTTTTTATTTGAATCTATTTCTGTTGGAACTTGGCGATACACATATGGTGAAGAATGAGTTTCTTTCACTTTATCACCAACTGGACGGATCTGATCTACGTGTCTTCTGACTAAATTCCCCTGCACATTGACTGTGTATTTTAGAGCACCGTCTTGATTTACGACATGCCCAAATTTCCATTTGCAATTTGGTGATCTGTAGTCTCTCACAGCAACATATTCTCCAATTTCAAATTTTCGGTCTTTAAAATCGTAGACTCCTTTCCGTATTTTTTCCTGAATTCTGGTTTTGAGATCAGGCAATAAAAGATCAATTCTAGTACGGATATCTCTCTTAAGAAATAACATTGCTGGACTATGTGTAGTTGTCATATTAGGTGCCTTTCTGTATTGCAATAAGAATTTGCTTAACTTTTGATTTATGCTACCTTCATAATTTTGCATAGCTCTGAGTGCCTGTTTTACTGTGTACACATACCGTTCGGCCTGTCCATTACTGGATGGCTTGAATGGAGTACTAGTAATGTGTTTCACTCCATTGCACTTCATAAATCTTGCAAATTCATAAGATGTGAATTGTGAGCCATTGTCACTAACAAGTACAACAGGTAAACCGAACCTACTAAAACAGTCTCTAAGGCAATCGATTGTTTTATTGGCTGTAATGGATTTTAATGGGTAAACTTCTAACCACTTTGAATAGGCATCAACAATTATCAAGAACATGTGTTCATATAGAGGTCCTGCAAAATCTATATGAATTCGTTCCCAAGGTGAACTAGGATACTCCCAATGGTGTACTTTAACTCTAGCCGGATCAGCTTTAAATTTCGCACAATCTGGGCAATTTTTAGCCGCTTCCTCAATGTCTGTATCGATACTCTTCCAATAGACAAATGATCTGGCAATAGCCTTCATTTTTACCATGCCCAGATGTCCCTGGTGCAATTCTTCTAGAACCTGTTTCTGGTAAGTTTCGGGAATGCAAACTCTCTGTCCATACATAATGCAACCGTCTTCAATTGTATAATGCGCTTCCTTCCCCTGTAAATTTTGCCCTTCTTGGAGCGCTTTTAATAAAGGACCAAGTTCTTTATCTGTTTTAGTTGCTTGTCGCAACTCTCTGGACGTAATTGGGAGGGTTTCTATTTGACACATTTGGTATAGAGTGATATCGTCCTTGATTTCGAGTTGTTCAGAAGCTTTCGGTAAACGAGAGAGAAAATCAGCATTGCCGTGGTCTTTAGTATTTCGGTATTTAATATCAAATTGAAAGGATTGCAAAATTAATGCATAATGCAACAACCTAGTTGCAGTCAACACCGGAAACCCACGTTTCGATCCAAAGATGGATACAAGAGGCTTATGATCTGTAATCAATATGAATCTTCGACCTTTCAAATATAAATAAAATTTTTGTACCGCCCATACAATGGCAAGAGCCTCTTTGTCAATTTGGGAATATTTCTGCTCTGATCGATTTAATGTTCTGGATGCGAAGGCAATGGGTCTTTCACTTCCGTCAGGGTATAAATGTGACAAGACACATCCTATACCAACTGGTGATGCATCAGTTGCTAAAGTCAGAGGCAGTGCAGGATCATAATGTACCAAGACCCTTGGAGAGCAAATCTCTTCTTTAATTTTCTCAAAGGCAACCTGACAATTCCTGGACCAATTAAATTTAACATCTTTCTGAGTTAAGTTATTTAGCGGATTAGCTATAGTCGATAAATTTTCACAAAATTTCCCATAAAAATTTACTAACCCTAAAAAACTTTTTACTTCCTGTACGTCTTTAGGAACAGGAGCGTTTAAAATTGCGGAAATTTTTTCATCTGTCTTGTGAAGACCATTCGCGTCAATTTTGTGTCCTAGGAAATTTATTTCATCTTGGAAAAATTTACTTTTTTGTAAATTTAATTTTAACCCATATTCTTTGCATTTTTTGAAAAAATCACCTAAAGCTTTCAAATGAGATTTTTCGTCAACCCCCGTAATTCGTGCATCATCCATAAAAACCTTAACTCCTTCCATGCCCTGAAATACTCCATCCACAAAACGTTGCCATATTGCAGGTGCACCATTTAATCCATACATTAATCGCTTACAAACAAATAACCCCTTGTGTGTGTTTATTGTTAATAGTTTTTGACTTTCAGGATGAACTTTCATCTGTAGATATGCGTGCCTAAAGTCCAGTTTTGAAAACTGCTTCCCCCCATTTAAACTGGAAAAAATCTCTTCTAATTTGGGTAATGGATGCTGAGGAACATTTAAATTTGGGTTTAACGTAACTGAAAAATCAGCACATAGCCGAATACTGCCGTCTGATTTAACTACCGGGACAACAGGCGTTGCCCATTCTGAGCATTCAACCTTTTCAATTATTCCCTCTTTCTCTAGTCTGTCAATTTCTTTTCCAACTCTTTCTTTTAAGGCAAAAGGTACGTCACGGCTTCTACGAAAAACAGGTTTAACCCCCTGTTTTAATTCCAACTTAATTTCACAATTGTTTATCTCCCCCAATTTATCATCAAATATTTCTTTATACTCTTCTAAGAGCTTATCTAAGCTTGTTTTATCGGTTGTTCTGAGCATTTTTATCGCCCTCCAATCAAGATTAATTTTATTAAGCCATTCACGACCTAAAATAGTATCTAAATTTTCTTTTACAATATACAAATTCAAATTTGAAATTTGATTTTGGTATTCAACTTTTACCGTTACATACCCCATAGGTACTAACGAATTTCCATTGTAAGTTTTAAATACTACATTGGTATGTTGAATTTTTTTATTCGAGATTTTCCTGAAATTTTTTATGCTCATTACGCTGACCGCACCTCCAGTATCCAGTTCCATAGAACAATTTTTGTTCTCAATTTTTAAATTTACCATTATAGGAGGTTGTCGCTGTTCTTCCTCGCGTACTGGGTTTTCATCAGAATTTAATCCAAATATCGGAACATTAATTTCACTCTCAACATTTTGTTGTTCCCTATTTACATTAACCTGTTTCTGTTTTACAGGTTTAAAGTGCGCTTTTTTTGCTGCAAAACACGCCTTCTGAATATGCCCAATTTTTGAGCAAAAATTGCATTTACTTGAAATAAATCGGCATTTTTCTCTATTATGATCCGTGCCCGTGCACCGGCTGCAATATTCCGATTTTTTCTGACGTTCAGGAAAATTAGGTTTTTTGTTTCCAAGCTTAGAAAATTTATTATTATTTTTCCCTACTTGCACTGCATTTATTCCACGCCCCATAATATCACTAGCACCCTTAAATGCCTTTTCCATTGCTAAAGCTATCTGCAAAGTTTTTTCTAAATCAATATTATCCTCCTCGAATAACCGATCCAGTATTGTTTTATCTCGTAACCCACTTACAAATACATCCCGCAGCATCGTATTTAGCATGGTTGTGTCATATTCGCAATTTACTGCTAACGCTCTCAGTTCAGCGATATACGAACTAATACTTTCCCCCTCATGCTGTTTACGATTTAAAAATTTATGCCGCGACGGAATGACTAAAGGTTTTGGAGTAAGATGTTTTTTTAATACATCTTTTAATTTTACTAAAGTTTGGTCCGAAGGAATGTCAGGAGCCAGCAAATTTTTTAACAACTGATAAAGCTTGGGACTCAGTGAGGAAATAAAAACTTTGTTTCTTATCTCCTCCGGTACCTTTTGTACATCCAGATACGTTTCAAAACGTTCTAAGAAACTATCGAACTGTTCAGTATCTTCATTGAATTTTTCGAACTGAACTGTGATTTTCTGAGATCCTTCTTTATTCTGAAGCGCTTTTATCAGTTCCTCGTTTTGCTTAAGCAAATTTATAATATGCTGCTCCATATTTCATTCGTTCCAAACAAAAAATATCAAACGTTTTACCTGGAGCCGTCTTCGAGCATCGCTCTAATCCAAAGTGAGGAATTTACCATAGAAAAATAAATAAATACATCCTCGGTCGCCACTTGACATATCTTGTCGTGAGGTGGGTGAGATATTTTATAAGTGAAGACTCTTTATTATACAGCACATCACACTTTAATTACGATACGTTACATACACATTACACACAACAATTAATACAACATTCTGACTAAAATCTTAAACACAAAAGAGCTGCGCGCACATATGGTTTTAGTTTCGGTTCGTGAATATTCCGAAACAGTTATCTCGCGGTCACAGTCAATCAGTTCATTGAGCTGGATACGACAGCATCCCACCCATTAGGGCCTATATCCCAATCGTAGATAATTGGCCGGCATAAACAACACAAACAAATCAACAGGCGTTACTGTATAAGATTGCTGCATTTATTTAGCCAAGTAAGCCCTCCCAGGATACAATCTTTAAGGCACCGGAGAAAAATTCCGTTTTAAATAGGTTTTCTTTTTAGCAAGCATAATTATACTAATTACAAGGGCATTCTTACCTTTGGGACAGTGACATTTTTACTTTAAAAATGGGATTCCATTATAGACAGATTCTGTTTCAATAGGGTATTATACTATGGGAGGGAAAAGTTATCGATATTTAATACTCGGGTTCGTTTAACCACAAAAGTGTATTACAGTAATGTGAAAACAGAACCTGCCTATAAAGAAATTTTTTATCATCTCGTTGTAAGAAATACTGTACAGTCATTGGCGCACCCAGGATTATTCTTTGGAGAGGGCTAGTATTTTTCAAAGGTCTGCACGTACCCAGATCTGGGTTGTTTTATAAATGCTTCTTTAAATTTCAAAAATATGTTTGTTTTGTGGTTTCTAAAGATGGAGAAATAATCTTCAACAATATTTATCATAAAATGCGTTTGCATTGGGAAAAATATACAGTCTATTCTTTCTCTAGACTATGTAATAATGTATATTCTTTTTCTCACATTAACACATTAAAAGCCATTTTTTTTTTTAAATTTGTAAATCAGTGAATATTAAATATGCTAATATTTTGAATTTCATAAGAAAATACATAATTAGAAAAAATATAAGACAAAATAAATATTTTTCAAAAATTTCAGTTTTAAGTAGAAAATTTTAAATAACTATTTTTGTCTCATAGTCTGGAAGGGGCTTCAGGCCCCTCAGCTTCCCCGTGGGGGCGCCAGTGTGTACAGTTACACGTATTATGAAGAAGACCTGTCTAAATATGGCCCTGGATTTGCTTTCTATTTGAAAAAGTTAGAAATCACTGCTAAAATGTCAATTAAAATTGAGATTTTATAAAATTTTTGGAAAAAAAAAAACTTTACTATTTACTTGTTTACTATTACATGTAGTACCAGTATCTTATTTATACATATCATACATACATTTTAGATTCTTTTTAACATTTTATAACTTTGTTCAAAATTGTTTCTGACTTCGGTTCATCTACCTGCTGCTGCCCGTTGGCAAACGTTTGCATATGCCCAGGCCTGACCTGAAATCAGAGCTCAACTCATATCATGAAAAAAAGAAATGATGTGACGAAAAATTCTGCTACAAAGAATATTAATCAATAGTTTTATAAAATTGCGTTTTTTTTCTTTTTTTTTTCCATTAAAAGAATAGAAAAATACATTACTTCTCCTTAATCAAATTATAAGATTTTTCGTATATATTTCTCTCAACCGGTACCGCAAAACTTTAAAAATTGTTAAAAAAATTAAAATTAAGAAATAATAATAATTATTTATTTATTGCTAATAAGAAATAGAAAAAGCTTTGATTTCGTTCAAAATCATTTGATCAAAAGTACGACTTCTAAAATTTAAATTTGTTTGGTTCAAAATATTCATACTAGATGGCGACATCATACTTTATGGTAGATCAATAGTGCTACCGCAAACTACTTATAAATATAGACAGTCAGGGCCTGATTAATGCACGGGGCCTCCGAGGCCTTGGCCCTGGGGCCCACCAATTTCAGGGGTCCACAAATTGTGTGGCTGATTTTTTTTCCTTAATCAAATGCTTTTCAAATAATATTGTTTTCTAAAATATGAAACACAAAATTTAAATATTCTGAATGACTCAATAAATTTTTTAGAAGCTTTTAACCTAGGCACTTTTCACCCAAACAACTTTCTCAACTCTCCAAATAAATCTTCTTTTTTGTGAAGTGTCGCCAAAAATGGGTATAGGTAGGGGGGGGGGGACTTTTTAACTGGCCCTTTGCCCAACTTCAGCTTGATCGTTTGATCGGGCTCTGTAGAATGTGTTGATTTCAGGGGGTGGCCGGGGGGGGGGATCCCTCTCCTAGACCAGTTAGACATCTCTCCTGAAGTTTTGTGTTTTCGATTAAGCAAAAAGTGCAACCCCCCCCCCCCCCCCCCCCTGGAAATCAATAATGTCTCTCTCGGAGCCACAGAAATCTCTCTCGGAGAATGAGAAAAGTGCCTAAATCCAAAACTGAAAAAAGATCTCAGAGTGAAGATGCTTATATAAGAAGTGTGTGGTTAAATCCTTACAATAAAATAAATATAGAATAAGGATCTAGATAATCCACCAATACGACATAGGTTTTACTAGTCAGTATATTATATAGATATATGAGCTTTGACCATGTACACCGACACCGACTGAATGGCATCCGGGCACGGGGCAGTGCAAGATTTCCAAATACATATGTACCTGTGGTTTAAAGTCTTCGCCGAATTTTTTTAAATGTAGAATAAAAATATGAAATAAATTAAAGACAGAATTTTTTATCGCCCTCCCCCTCTCGCCTTGCAAAATAATTTAAAAAACATATCAACATAAAAACCAATGAAGATAAATGTAATAATTAATAAACATTAATTATTCAAAAATACATCTCGTCCAGTAGGAGAATTGGAGCAATAATTTTTTTCTTCGTGAAAACGCCCCCCCCCCTTTTTTTTTAAACACATAAATGTAAAAAGAATAACAGATCTGCAAATTGTCTTCCATGGGAAGGTCGAGTGGACAGTGCCTTCCCGATAAAAAATTCTTAGTTCCTGTTTCTCTGATTGTTTAAATATTTAAAGTCATCTCTGAAAAATAAATTTAACTTAAAAAAATCATCAGGGATAAGAACATTTCTTTAACTAAATTAAAAATCTAAAGTGAGAAGAGAAAGGCGATGGACCTTCCTTACACCGGAACCCATGGAAAGCGCCTTTGGCACTAACAGCATCCATGCTGCATGTCCACATAAATACAGGGTGAACCAAAAATGTTGCCCTTATTATAATAATTAATTACAAATTAACTGTTTATGTAATAATATAATTTCTTATATCATTAGATAGATCAATTTTTCTAATTTTTAGCTCACACTGACACTGGGGTTCCTTAGTACGTGATTTCCTAAACGAAACATTTCCAGGCCCCACCAGTGACCGAGAAGGTTCTGCCCTTGAAACAGGTATACGAGAGGTGCTGGGTTCGAACCCAATAGCATTCGTCGGGCTAATCGTTCGGAATTTTCCGTGATTTTCTTCGTACCTTAGATTTTCTTGCTTAAATACGAGTTAGGTTTTTTTAGAAAGACACCCCCCCCCCCGCGGAGGGCATTTTCCCTAGGGTCTATATCCCTCGTGCAGGTAATTGACCGTCATAAACACAACCAGCCGGATCATTGGATTGGGAAGGGATGAACCAACACTCTGGCCTCCGCACTCTCCGGATATTATTCCTGTGTTTTTATTCTTTTGGGGCTATATCAACGTCAGAGCCTTTGTCTCACCAACATCTGACTTCGAAAATCTGAAGACTGATACAAGCTGCTGTGTGCACTGTAACAGAAGACCAGGGGCCTCGCGATGGGAGGTTATGAGGGGCGAGTCTCCCCTTCCAATATATGTGAACTTGGGAAATTTGAGTTTAGAATTGGAAAATTTTAGATTTTTGAAACACATTTTCTTTTTTTTTTAAATAATAGTAAAGGAAAAAAAATAGGAATTTTTTATTGTCTTGCTGACTATCTTCCTGAGTTCAGTAACACTAAATTAGTTAAATTATCGAAAGAAATACAAAAAGCTGCCAGATTCAGTTTGTCATTGTATTTCTCTGTGTTACGAAAATATAATAAATCTACCAGAACTGATTTTCCCTACTGTTGTCCATCAATAGTGTCTCTAATCTATTTCCCTATAAAGTACAATTATGATTCGTACACAATAGAAGACAGAAACTTTCACTAAATAAACCAATAATTATCATTTTTATGTTTTTAATTTCAATATTTTTACGTTTAAATATCATTATCATTAAACACACATTGCACATATCATTTCAGTTGGAAAATAGAGCAGTTTGTTTCAAGTTAGGCTTTTTTTTAATCACCCCCCCCCCCCCCACACACACACACACACTCATAAAA
The DNA here is from genome assembly GCA_964019185.1 of Maratus speculifer. Taxonomy (NCBI): domain Eukaryota; kingdom Metazoa; phylum Arthropoda; class Arachnida; order Araneae; family Salticidae; genus Maratus; species Maratus speculifer. The sequence goes on along the minus strand of OZ025289.1, from coordinate 69,044,187 downwards.
AATATCTGTAGCTATGCCTCTGCAGAGTACATGTTGTCCCCTTGAAAGGCAGTGGAATATATTTTATCTCACCTAATTTAAACAAGATTCTCACCACAATATTTTAACGAAATTTTATAATTTAAACTTGGGAGCAAAATGTGGAAAAAAAATTGCCTTTCTTTATTTAAAAATAAAATTTTTCGGTTATTCCGGTGAGAAAACAATATTGCAAAGACATTGTTGCTTGCCCCTCAAGGGGTTAAAGAACATTTACAAGGAAGGTCTCCATACTGGGCATACTCAGAATTTTATAGAAAAAATACTAATCAAAGTACTTATGTAGGTAATAAAGGATCAGTCAAAATTAGCGGCGGAATCACATTAGAAATTACAGAAAAAAATAAAATATATTCGAATATTTGGCGTAAAAAGACAAAAGCGTCACTCGATTTGGCGAGCAGCCCTTTTCCTCGCCAAAAGCAAACGATTATAATGCAACTTGAAACTGCGGGATATTTTATATTTAGAATGCGTGTAAATGGTATTTAATGAATCTAAACATAAACAAGAGACTTTAATATATTATATACATATATACACATATTCTATTACCGATATATATATATTACTTGTTGAAGTAGCTATTTAATTAATCACTGGAAAAAAATGTTTTCATAGATTAAAAAAAAAATCATATTGAGAAAAATTATCTTCATGCATTTAAATGTATTTAAAGATAAAGGCCTGGTGTTTCCATAGCAACAAAATTTATTCGACAATTCTCAATTGGACTTTGAGCTTGAAACAAATTTAATTAATTTAAATTATGAATTTCGTTTTGAATCGTATATTTTGGTGGTTAAATTTGAATATTAATATATATAAATATCGATATCAGAAAATTATGCTTAAAACAATCTAAAACTGACAAAACTGAAGTTATTTAAATTAAATTTATCAAAACAAGTTCAACATGAAACTTTTTTTTTTTTTTCTTGAAGTGTATTTGACATAAAGTATTTTTTGAAATTATATTCCTTCGCCAACCGGCGATAAATCGACAAATAACGAAATGTTCATTATTTTTTTACAGCTATTGAATGGAGGTTCCGCCGAAATTTTTTTATAAACGTATATACCCACACGAGAAGAACATTCTGTAATTTTTTCAGATTTTTCGGGATATGCCCGTATGGAGGCCTTCCTTGTTAGTGGGAACTTGAAACCCTTTCAGACATCCTCTAGCTACCAAAGCGCCACACGTTGAAATTTACTAAAATGCGTCCTTTTATAAAAAGATTTATAGCAGCGCTTACAATGTATCCAAACAAACATGTGCCTAACATTAACAGTTTGCGCACAATAAATATTTATAATCAGGATAAGACTTCTGACTCACTCTGTATATGGTGCGAGGAACACAATTTAATATCCATCTCAAAGTGATTGCTCTTTCTGTGAGAGAAAAAGAAAAAAATAATTTCAGTGAAAAAAAGAAACTGCGAGCATTATTATTGAAGTTGTTAGAAACCTGTGTTACTGGCCACTGAAGATTCTCCCGAAATGGGACATTTTATCACGATTTGATTCATGAATGAAAAGATTGTAGAAGATACCCCTCTCTCTCCTCTAATCTTCCAAGAATATCGGTCATTGATTTGATTGGCTTCATTACCCAGCGCCCCGCCCCCTAGCAATAAGTCTAGGAGATGCTGTTCTGTTATTACTATGTAGAGACAAAATTGAAGAATTTAATAATGGAGTCTGAAAAATTTAAGACTTTTTCAAAAATTCTCTCTCTCCTTTTTTTCTTTCTTTTTTCTGTTTTTTGTTGTTGTTGTTTTTGTTTTTTTTTTTTAAAGAAATGTCAAGCATTTTTGAAAATTTTTGATGTCTTTTTTTTCTTCTTCTTTTGGCATATTCAAAAAATGTTACTTGATGCATGAGCGGTAGTGCTTAAAAAAAAAAAAAAAAAAAAAAAAAAGGATGGTCGAGGGGGGGGGGGGGAGGAGAAAAGAAAAGAAAAGAAAAATTTCTATAACTCGTTATAGACTCTCGTTCAAAAGTCCAAAACAAAAAAAATCTTTTTTTTTTTTTTTGGCTTAAAAGGACGGTTAAATCATGCTTTTATCTGAATTGGAACAGGAAATATTATATTTTTCGTTTTGGTTTGTTTTTAAAATCCAACTTTCAAGCAATGGTTGTTATGGAAACGGACTTCTTGTGACAATGCGTATTCTTCATGATGTGTTTTTTTTATCATTTTTCCTATTTAAATTGTTATAACTCAAGAACCGTTTAAGATAAACGGTTCAAACTTGGAACATGTCTTTTTCAATTGTTTCACTTTAGTTTTAATTCAGCAAATTAGAAAAAAAAAATAATTGCTTTTAAAAATATAATTTTAGTTGCACATTTTTTAAAATTTAAAATTTAAATATTTTTAACTTTTATTTAGATTAATATTTTAAAAAATGCTCAATCAAAATTAAAGCTTATATATTTCTATTTATTTTAATAATAAAAAGAAATCTACAAATTATATTTCGAATTATAACGTTTTTAAATTATCCCAATTTTTTTAATAAATTTTCAATTAAAAATTTAAAGAATAAACTATGAGAAGTTTTATCATGTGATTTTGTATAAAAATAAAGTGGTTAACCATCAGAAAAAATTTCAAAATTTTAACTCAATAAATAAAAATTATTCTAAAATGTTTCCGGGACTTCCTTAACCTAGAATAAAAAGACGAAAAAGTAGGTTTTGTTAGCTCAAAAGCTAATTTAGTATGTAGAATTTAAAAACCTACATATATTTAATTAAATGGCATCAATTTAAATTAAAATGTAAATTTTCAACCAAAAATTTTGTTACAGAAAAGCGATTTATAGCAACCACTCGATATATCACGCCTTGATAGAAGATACACTCTTATATACAGCTATTTTTTTGTATGTATCCTCCAAATACAATCGAGTCTCTCTATAACGAAACTCCATACATCGAATTTCTCTATATAACGAATTTTTAGCAGGAACGGTCCCCTTTTAGCATGATTACATTAAAAACAGTCTCTATATAGCGAAATATCTATCTGCATATAACAAATTTTTTCATAAAGTGGTCTTAATTTATTCAGTTTTAAAAAACTTCAAAATCATATGGAATCAATTTTCCATCACTTATTTTTGATTTATCGTCAGTGCTGAGTTTTTTTATATTACTTCTCTCCTTGTTCTTTAAATCCAACGAATTCATCCCACCTCCCACACACCTTTCCACATCCTTTTCAAAACAGAGTCAATTGGATTGATACACATGTAAGAAAGGAATCAATGATAGGCACATAAGAGATGCTTTCAAATGGAGGAAAATGTTAACTACAATTTTTCATTCCTTGCTAAAATTTGAGCATTTTTTGAGAGCGTAACAATTTTAAAATCAAAGCAACAAAAAATTACAGGTTTCTTCGTCTGAAATTGATGCAAGTCTTCCTTATTTGATTTTCATTAAGCTTTCAAATAAATGTCTGTTCTCGCTTATGAAACAGCTTAAATAATTAAGAAACAATATGTTAGGTTACTATTTACTTTTAAAAATTTCAAATTCTTAATTCAAAAGATCAAAAATAATATTTGTTCAAATTTCACACATTAAATACGATTTTTAACATCATTCTCTATACATCGAATTTCTCTATATAACGAATTTTTTACTGGAACGGTGGATTTCGTTATATAGAGACTCGACTGTATATAAGTCCCATTTAACCCTTTCGGTGCAGTGTTCCCACGTCGGAACCACTTTATTTTATTTCCAAACTTACAAAGGACACCAAGAATATTTCAGTAACATTTTGCTTTTACAATGAAAGTTTAAAATAACAAGATTTTAATTTCTAAAAAAGTGTCATGTGTAAATTCCGGTGTCAGTCAATCATTTTCATCATTTTGCGAACAGAATTTTTCCGTGCCGAAAAAGGTAAAAATGCACTTTTAACACTAGAACCGCCATTAGGGGTCAAAATGACCCTTGCCAGATAGATAATAGTCGATTCGCACCAGAATTTTCTTCATAATAAATGTTAAATGTATGCAGCAGAAAAATAGTTTAAATAAATAAGTCAAATAGTTTAAAATTAAAATACTGGTGAGAAATACTTTTTATAAAACTTGAGTAAAATTCCCGGCGGTTTTAGTGTTAAATACTTTTTTATAATATCGGTTACAATAAATATAAATTTGTATCGTTTATTTAAAATTTAAAAAATAATAATAACAATATGAGAATCAACGAAGTAACTCCCCCTGTAACCCTCTTAAGTGAAAATTTCCGAAATCTCTAAAATGCGTGTTTAATTATTTATAAGTAAATTTTTATCATGAATTTCGCGTTCCCGTTGAAATATGCCAAATATTCTAAAACTTTCGAAACTTCCCTTTAACCACCTTTAGAGGGAGTTTTTAAAATCGCTAAAATATGTGTTTAATTATTTATTTAATAGATTTATTTTCTCGAATTTCACGCTCCTATTGAAATTCTTGCTGAGATATGGCTAAATGTCATAATATGTTCGCCCTCCATTAAACGCCTTAGAAGTGGGGAATTTCTAAAATCGCGGAAGTACATATTTACTTATTTTTTAATAGGCTTATTGCCTTGAATTTCATGCTCATACCTAAAACTGCTGTTGCGGTATGGCCAAATGTTCTAAAATTTTCGATCGCCCCTGCTACTTTTAAGCCCTTTTGGGGGATTTCGAAAATTGCTGAAATGCATGTTTAATTTTCTTTTAGTGGATTTATTTTCAGAAAATAACGCTCCTACCTTATACGGCTGCTGAGATATGATAAATAAACTAAAATTTTCGACTCTCTCCCACGTTAACCCCTTTAGGGAGTGAACTTCTATAATTGCTAAAATGCGCATTTAATTATTTTTCAGTAGATTTATTTTCTGGAATTTCACGCTCATATTTAAAATGGATGCTAACTAAGATATAGGCAATTGCTTTAAAATTTTCGACCCCCTCTTCATTAATTTTCTTAGAGGATGATTTTGTAAAATTAATAAAATATGCGTCTTTTTTTTTTTTTTTTTTTTTTTTTTTAAGTTTGTTGTTTTGAATTTCTTGCTTCTACTTGAAAATAGCTACTGAGATATGGCCAAAAATTCTAAAATTTTCGAGCTCTACTTTATAAATTCTTTACGGGGGTGGGGATTTCTAAGAATCATTGAAATATACGTGTTTAATTATTTTTTAGTGGATTTATTTTCTAGAACTTCACGCCCCTACCTAAAGCTGTAGATGAGATATGCCAAATGCTAAAAAATTTTCGACTCTCCATCCTTTTTGCATTTTTAGGAGGATTTTCGTAAAGTCATTTGTAAATAATACATGTTTAATATTTTTTAGTAGATTTATTTTCTGAAATTTCATGCTTCCTACCTAAAACAGCTGCTGAAATAGGATCAGTACATCACTTGCTACGTTTGACGTGCAATTTTCGATTTGTTTTAATCATGGCATGTTTTATGCCATTAGAAAAAGTATTGATTAATAATAATAAAACAGAAAATGTGAAAAGAGGTGAGAGAAACTAATTTTTTCACGTACTCTATTATGTCTGTGCCACATTATTGATTGTGTAATGTTTACATTTATATAAATTTATCCTTTTACTTACCCATCATACGTAGTATGAAGTAAGTCTTGCAATCGTTTTGAAAATCGAAAATTTTTTTTTGACGGATTTACATGTTTCAGAACGTGGAGATTCCGAAAAACACATTTTTAGAAAAAAACATTTTGCCGTACGTCTGTCTGTCTGTGTGTCTCTAAACGCTCTATCTCACGAACAAATTGAGAGAGAGACTTGAAATTTTGTATGTACTTAGTATGTAAGAATGGGACAAAGCCTATTTTATATCAGTAACCTTGATTATTCAGAACTATTTTTTTTTTTCAAACTCTCGAAAAATTAGTTCTGATGAAAGGTATATAAAATTTTTCGATTTTTAAAATTTTTAATTAATGGACGTAAAAGGTAATAAAATAACACAAATTTTGCATGAAAACGAAGTTGATCGAATTAATAGTTGCCGAGATATTTGTAATCCTGTTTTCCACATTCTTCGATTTTTCATGACCCTGTATTTCATTCAAATTTCAGTTCAGAGATATACTTTAATTGGCAATGAGACGCTTAATCCGACGCAGTAAACTGTTAGTTAATATGATAATTATTTTTGGAGTTATAAGGATGTTTCTTTTACGCAATTCGGTACTATATGAGTAGTTTGGCATTTTATATAATTTGTCGAAATTGGTTCATCAACAATTCATTAATAGAGCATTGCTATGTATATTAACAATATATTTTCATATATTATACTAATGCATATCCATGATGGGTAAGTATTACAGTAGCTCCCAACGACCAGTTTATTAAATACAGTCGAACCTCTATATAACGAAACTCCATACATCGAATTTCTCCATATAACGAATTTTTAGTAAGAACGGTCCCCTTTTCGCATGATTACATTAAAAACAGACTCTATATAGCGAAATATCTATCTCCATATAACGAATTTTTTCATAAATTGATCTTAATTTATTCAGTTTTAAAAAAGCTTCGAAATCATATGGAATCAATTTTCCATCACTTATTTTTGATTTATCGTTCAGTGGAGAGGTTTTTTTTATATATAAATATTACTTCTCTCCTTATTCTTTAAATCTAACAAGTTCATCCCACCTCCCACACACCTTTCAACATCCTTCTCAAAACACAGTCAATTGAATTGTTACACATATAAGAGAGGAATCAATGAGAGCACATAAGAGAGACCTTCAAATGGAGGAAAATATCAACTACAATTTTTCATTCCTTGCTAAAATTTGAGAATTTTTTTTGAGAGCGTAACAATTGTAATTTTAAAATCAAAACAACAAAAAATTGCAGATTTCTTCCTCTGAAATTTATGTAAGTCTTCCTTATTTGATTTTCATTAAGCTTTCAAATAAATGTCTTTTCTCTTTTTTGAAACTGCTTATATAAGTAAGAAATAAAATGTTAGGTTAATATATACTTTTAAACATTTCAAATTCTTAATTAAAAAGATCAAAAATAATATTTGTTCAAAATTTACACATTAAATACTATTTTTAACATCATACTCTATACATCGAATTTCTCTATATAACGAATTTTTTACTGGAACGATGGATTTCGTTATATAGAGGCTCGACTGTATGTTTTAAAAAATACCTTTTTAGGTGCGTTCGTAATTATGTAAATACGTAGCACCTATTGTTGTCGCTCAGCCCGTCCGTCTGTCCGCATATAACAACGCAAAAACTACCCAATCGAATCGTTTGAAATTTAAAATATATTATTATTATATAATTTTGTCGAGTCATTTCAAATTTTATGAAAATCGGATGCGTAGATCAATTACAGGGACAATCAAAAGTATTCCGTTACATTACGGTCAATAGGGAAAAAAGTTTCAAATGCATTTTTCTCGTTTGAAATTTAAAATATATGATTATTACATACTTTTGTCGAGTCATTTCAAATTTAATGAAAATCGGATGCGTAGATCAATTACAGGGACAATCAAAAGTATTCCGTTACATTACGGTCAATGAGGAAAAGAGTTCCAAATGCATTTTAATGGTGTTACACTTATTCGAACACAATAAAATTGTTATGCATCTGTGAAGTACATATTATAATATACATTTTGCACAATCTGTGGTGGAAAAAACTTTTGTTATTGACTTACAAAGTCACACAGAAGTATTCTATTACATAATGGTATAGGGGGAACATTTTTTGTTGCGCGTTTTAATTGTAATTAACTATTTAACATTTTATGAGATTGATATACATTGCTGAGGAATACTACAAATTATTTCCTGTAAAAAAGAAAGCATATAGTATAGCATATGATATACGTTGCTGAGGTATAATAAAAGTTACTTCCTGTATATTTACAATAACGCCCCTCCACCCCTCCCCCCCCAAAAAAAATCGACCACTATACTCTATTCAAAATACTATCTATTATAACAGCAAGATCTGAATATATTTAAAACTTTGTTATCGTACGAACGCACCTCATTTGCTACGCTTCACGTGCAATTTCCAACTTGTTTAGAAATGTAGATAGAGCATTTTTTTTCTTTCATCACTTAAAAAGTAACAACTATTACTGAAACTACGCAGCAGTGTCAAAAATAAATAAAGAAAGAAGGAAAAAGAAAAAAGAATGAATGAATGAAAAACTTGTAAATTATTTATCAAGATTATTTTATTCAGGTTGCAAAGAATCGTCATAAGATCCTTACAAAATAGATGATTAAAACTAATTATTTTGAGATTTGTTGGTCATGAAGAGGCAGTTTTGGCCTTTTGTATACTGTATGACGTACGCAGCTGTATGAGATTGTACGTCATGCTATTTTGGTCATTTCCGACAATGACGTATACGTTGCGTACGTCATAATATCAGGCTATTTTTATTAACTAGACATTCCGAATTCACATCAAATAATTTTTAACTCTTATTTTCGCTTTACAAGATGATTCATTTTCCATAAATAATTGAAAGAAAATACCAATTAATTTTTTGTGGTGCGTATTCAAAATTTCTATCTATCTATCTCTCTCTCTCTCTCTCTGTATATATATATATCTGCCAGTAGAGGTAACACTTGTGGATAGTATGCATCCGCTAACAACTAACACTAGAAAAATTTTTGTAAAAACACAGAAAAAAAAAGGGCGAGACTCTCATCAAATTTATACTAGTTTTCTGTTAAATGTATTCAATCGAGTTTATCGGCCATCATTTTATCGACATCACCCTTATATCTAATTCCCTGAAGAAATTTCATCTTTATGCAAAAATATTTATATCTTTGTTAAAACTTGCAATTCAAAATATACACTTATAAAATTATTTTGCAATTTTATTTGAAATGTTAAAAAAGAAAATGTAATTTTTAAAAAAGCTTTTTTTTTTTTTTTTTTTTTTTTTAGTTAGAATAATTTAGAAAGGGAAAAATCATCTCCTCGGTGTTATTGGAGATTTTTATCGATTTTTCTCCGCTGAATCACAAAATACATATTTTAAACGAAAAACAAAATCTCCTATAGCTCACTTGGCATAATGTCACTGTCAGGAGGTCTCGGGTTCAAATCCCAGAACGGCTAGAAAAAATTGTGTAAAAAGTAAATAATACAATAGCCTAAAATTACTCGAAAAAATTCAAATTCTTCCAGGCTTACTGAAAACTGAGTAATTTACTGCGTTTTTAAAAACGAAATTAAATTATTATCGTAAAAATAAATTTACAGAGCCTATTGTAAATTTACCGAATACATTCTCTGTAATTTAAAAGAATCTATGTTTTTCTAATCTCTGTAATTTTACATAAAACTTAAGATAATGGATTACCCGCAGATTCTTTGTAATTTCACAGAAAATTTTTTAACAATGTAGACCTTACACTAAAGGTCTTATTCTAGGTATATGGGACACTTATTTTTCCTAAATGAAATGATATCATATAAGAAAAATCATGCATGAAGCATAGATTAAGAAACAATTTCCAACACTTCTTGAAAATTTTAACAAAATTTCTGTATTTAGGGAAATAATGTACTACTCTCCATAGACAAATATGCATTCCAATACTTTTGAAAAGCCCTGTAGTTGATCTGTCGCTTGATATATATATATATATATACTATGTAATGGGAAAATTTTGTTCAGCAAAAAAACGCAAAACAGGTGAAATTTCTCTTTCAGTAATTTATACTAAAAGGTATAAGCCTTCTTGAACACGTTTGTTGTGCCGTGTAGTTTACATAGTAATTTTATTACACTCTAATAATATATTTTTGTATCTTTACTGATGTAAATTTACTGAATAGTTTCCTTATTAACAGAATCTCTGTAATTTTATACAAGACTTGAGATAATGGATCTCCAGTTAAATTCTCTATAATTTCACAGATTTTTTTTTTTTTTTTTTTTTTTTTTTTTTTTAACAGAGTACGATTATATACATTAAATTCAGTAATACGGAAATAATATGAATCTGTCTTAAATGGGACATAATCACCATGACAACCTAGAGTCCTTAACTATCATGAGATAGCAGAGAATTATTTACTTGTGATAAGATTTTATAGAATGAAGAAATCTTTTATTAATATATTTTTAAGTTTTGATTCAACTTTCCTAAAATTTGAAATGACGAAATTTTGCAGTGATTATATATATTAAATTTCAAACGATTCTGTTCAGTAGTTTTCGTGCTGTTATAGGTGGACAGACAAACGAACGGACCAGACGACAACTATTAGTGCTGCATATTTATGTAATTACGGACGCATCTAAAAATTATAAAGTGGCATACTGTCTTCTTCAGAGCCCTCACAAGTGTTAAATCATTAGTTGTTTTGATGGGGGAATTGATGGATGTGAAGATATGCACAGTAAAAGACCTTTATATAACGCACACATTGAGATCACAATTGTGTGTATTATAGAATTTTAGATTATAGCAGTAATATTTAATACAGCATTAAACTTACTTTGTAAACATGGCCAAATAAACCTGGAACATGTTAATAATCTTTATATATGTTCCTTGGGACAAGACATTGTGCATGTTATTAACTTTTGTATAATTTAATCATTTTATATATTATTAAATTAACTTAAAGCATGATCCAGGTATGCCTAGATAAAATCATAACAAATTTTTAATTTCTTAATTTGATAATAACAATTTTTTCACGAAACATCTCCGAAATAAGTTATTAAGAATGAAAATTTATCAGAATTAGCACTCTGGGGAATACCAATATACCTATGATGCGGAATTTAAGTGGGCCATGCTTATTGACTACAAAATTCATTGTTTACATATGAGGAGTTGAGCTGTCGACAGACGATTTTTTGTTCTTCATTATAAGTGATTCATGAAGCTTTATTCTGAAATTTTGTTTCGATTTCCTCGAATTGTCTTGAGAAATGTAATTTAATCAAAGCATTCATTTCGCCATTTATTTCATTTGAAAAAAAAAATCTTTTTTTATTTTTTTTTAATAAAATTGTATTAAAAAACATCCTATAATCCTTATTAGGTATTTTTTCCCCCTCAATACATTAAAATAACCGAGTGAAATAACCGAACCACCATTACAAAAATTGCATAAAAAGATTAAAAATAAAATTTCGAGAATTAGATATCTTTGGTTTCTTAAGAATTGACGTCCTGTTCAACTTATCATATTTTCGGAAAAATGGATATGAAATACAGACGCGCTATCACATTTTAATATAATTGATTTTAAATGTTATGTAGTCGATCTTAAACTAAAACGCAATCACCCCCAACAAAAGCCAAAACTGAAACGCAGTTACCGACAATTCAAGCTTAAACAAAAACATAATCACCTCTTAATTTGAAAAGTTAAGTTTAGAAAAATCTACATTAAAGATAATGATATCATTCTTTTATAGAAATCATTCCTTTATGCGCGATTATCAGAAGGAGCAGTCTGCTCTGCAGATAGTCACGTATCTTCTATTATGAGAAAAGGAGAAAAGAGTAAGAAAAACTTTGGTGGATCTCATGGCAACGTAAGCCCTTAGGAACAAAATCCCTTAGCAACATAAGCCCTTGGGAACAAAATCCCTTAGCAACTAAAGCTCTTAGTAACTAACAATTTCAATCTTCGTCGATTCCTTGAATCGTAGAGTTAATTAAGAATAATTTTTAAAAAAGTCCTTAACATTGTCCCATACACATATGAAGGCCAGTGTTCTCAAGCACTATTTACTTTTTAAATTTTCAAGATTTCTTAAGCATTCTATTAAGAAGTAAGTGCATTCATTATATTAAGGTTTAATAACCTTGTTGTGTTACTGAAATCTTTATTATTATTATTAATATTATAAGTATTTGAACAAAGATTGTCGTCTTCTTGAATGATTTCATCTTGAAAGCTTAATAGTTAAAGGTATGTCGAGTTTAACCCATTCTTTACTGTTGGTAAGCAAAAACGGACCATTTTCTTAAGTACTCTTTTCAACACATGTCAACAGAGTAGAAAGGTGTTTATGAATTTGGTTTGTCTGTCCGTCTATCTCACTGTCCGTCCGTGCTCTAACTCGCATAAATATACTCAGGTCGCCATGCAATTGACATACAGTGTCTCACAAAAGTGATGGGACACTTGTGCTTTATAAAAAGAAACTGCAATAAAATAAATAAACAAACATGTGCAAAAATTTTTTGGGTGTGTTTCATATTTAAAGTTAGTAACAATTATTACATAACATGCATTTTGTCAAAATATTAAAATATTAATTTAGTAAAAATACAATTGTTCAGAACGGAGCAAAAAATGGCTCACATAAGTGATGGGACACTTACTTTTCCATCAAATATTTATCCAAAAATTTTAAGGTCTTACTATTTTGTTGGATTTTCTTTTATTTTTAAAACATGATATAATCTTTTTGGGATGGATTCGACTAATTTTTTTGTGATTTCTGGAGTGATTTCACCCCATTCTTCTTGAAGCGCCGATTTTAGTTGTTGTTTTGAAGAAATGGTGTGTTGCGATTTCTTGATTCCAATTCTTGCCAAATATTCTCTATGGGATTTAAGTCTGGAGATTGTGGTGGTGTTTTTATTATTTCAGGATAGTTATATAGCAGCCAGAGTCTAACGTTCAGAGCAGTGTGCTTGGGGTCATTGTCCTGGTAGAATTTAAAATCGTTATGAAGGTTCAATTTTCGTGCTGAAGATTTCAAATTTTGCTTTAAAATATCAATATACTTGTACTGATGCATTATACTGTCAATAAAAACAAGATTACCAACTCCAGCGGACGACATACACCCCCATACCATAACTCCTCCTCCATCATGTTTTACTGTTGGTACCAAGTTCTGTTTGCGAAATTCTTCACTGGTCTTTCTCCACACCAAGATTCTACCGTCAGAACCAAATATATTAAATTTACTCTCATCAGCAAATATAACTTTATTCCAGTAATCAGAATTCTTATTTATGTTGGATTTTGCGAAAGCTAGTCTGAGTTTTCTATTCTTTTCACTTACGAAGAATTTTTTCCTGGCTACTCTACCGTGATATCCAGCAGATCGAATTACCCTTCTAATAGTCTCAGGATTAACAATTATTCCATATAACGCTTGTAAATAAGCAGCAACTTTTGAAGCACTATTTCTTGGATTTTTTTTAATATTTCGAATGATAATTCGCTTTATTCCATTGGATAGCTTTGATGGTCGGCCAGGTCTTCTTTTATCCTGATTCATATGATTCTTTTTATATCGTTTAATGATACTGAAAACTGTTGAACGACTCAAGTTAACTGTTTCAGCAGTTTTTCTAATAGATTTTCCACGTTCAATATGAAATTAATAACTAATTTTCGAATTTCAGGCGAAGTTTCTTTTCGTTTAGCATTCATGGCTACACAGAGCTAAAAAACACAAAAATTCCAAAACAAACTAGAGAGAAATACTGCAGACGATTTTATAAATTATTGCCAATTGCTTTTAAGTAAAAATAAAACCCCAAAAAATATTTTTATTGCTTATTTCAGACGATTTTTGTTGCATATATAATGGTGTCCCATCACTTATGTGAGCTATTTTTTGCTCCGTTCTAAACATTTGTATTTTTATTAAATTAATATTTTAATATTTTGACAAAATGTATGTTATGTAATAATCTTTACTAAATTTAAATATGAAACACACCCACAAAAAAATGTTTACATGTTTTTTTAATTTATTTGATTAGTTTCCTTTTGTAAAGCACAAGTGTCCCATCACTTATGTGAGACACTGTATATTATTGATATTTACTGTGGCATGTTTGGTTTTGGAACTGATATAGCATTTAAAATTATTTTACAGGGACATTCAGAATAATTCCATTACATTGCGGTCTATGGGAGAAAATTATTTGCCGCGAATTCTAATGAACTTACTTATTGAAATGATGTACGAGTACATCACTGAGGTGCACTTCGAGAAGTTTACTATAAAATAAAGAGTGCATTGCATTCATAATTTATTTACAAGGACTCATAAAAGAATTCGGTCACAGTACTGTCTATAAAGAAAAATTGCTGGAAGTGTTTTTTCTGTTGCGGTACGCACGCATTTTCAAATATATATATATATATATACATATATATATATATATATACAGGGTGATTCAGCTCGTCGGTGACAAACTTTAAGGATCGATAGAGCACACCTAGACGAACATTTTTGAATAGGGAATGTAGGGTCCCTGACGCGATGGTAAGGCGCTAGGCGCTTTCGAAAATTTGGGTGCCGAAATTCGAAACGTTATAAAAACTAGGGAAATGGTTAGATTTTCTTGCTTGTTGCGTCGAAATGATTCTGTTTGTTTAGACTTTCTTCAGTACCGATTTGATAAGCGTATCTCTTAAAACATGGATAGGGGGCGCTGCAGACTTTGGAGAGCTAGACAACAACTTTAAGCCCGTTATTTTGATAATTTAACACATGCTCGCCAAAGTTTGTACTCTAACTTAAAGTTTGAACCCAAAAGTAGAGCCCTGCAAAAAGCGTAAGAGCCGGAATAAAATGTCAAAGTACAGGGTGGTCGAAACTCGAAGGCTCCTAAGAGATAAACAGATTTCTTGACTTATGGCATGCATTTTCATGATTCTGTTTGCTGGGGCTCTCTGAAACTCAGTTGAACGGTACAAAAAGAAACATCGATAGGGGGCGCTTTGGGCAAAAAACATAATTCGTTGACATTTCGGACGCTAACTGGAAACGGGGCGCTACGATCAGTTAGTAATAATGAAAACACATTTTCTACCTCTGCTCAACACTTCTGAATAAATTTAGACCAAAAACATCAATGATACTGGAAATTTATTTACAAAAAATAACACTACAGAAGATGCTCGAAATTTCGACCCCTTGGGCCATGATGCAGGCTTCGCACCTCCGTCGCATTGAGGAGTGTGTGTTTCCAACAATGCCAGGAGTATCTCTGATCTGCCCTGCAGCTGCCACAATGCGCGCCACAAGTTCTTCAGCACTGCTGACAGGTGTATGGTATACCTCGGCCTTCAGGTAACCCCAAAGGAAGAAATCCAAGCAGGTGAGGTCTGGTGATCGGGCAGGCCAGTGAACTGGACCCCCACGCCCGATCCACCGCTGGCCATACCTTGCGTTTAGATGGAGACGCACGTCGTTCGTGTAATGGGCCGGAGCTCCATCGTGCTGGAACCACATCTGGCGACGCGAACCTTCGGGTACGTGCGCCTCCTCCAGAAGCTGCGGCAGCACTTGATCCAGGAAAATCAGGTAATTTCCACCTGTCAGCCGTTCAGGTAACAAATAAGGGCCAATGAGGCAATCCCCCAGAATGCCGGCCCACACATTTACTGAGAAACGCTCCTGGGCTGCTCGGCTTCTGGTTTCATGTGGATTTTCATAACACCACACATGACTGTTGTGGGCGTTCCACATTCCCTCCCGGCTGAAGGTGGACTCGTCCGTAAACAAAATGCTGTTTACAAAACGGGGATCCCTGGATCTCATCGCCAAGTACCATCTTGAGAATTCCACTCGAGGGCCAAAATCCTGCTCTCTGAGCAACTGCACCCGCTGGATGTGGTAGGGGTGCAGATTCCGGGAACGTAAGATGCGCCACGCAGTTGCTTGCGAAATGCCAACATGTCTGGCGATATCTCTCGTGCTAAGACCTGGGTTGTCCTCAACCAGGTTAAGCACAGCCTCTTCGTTGTCGGGGGTGCTCACTGATCGCTCCCGTTCAGGCCTGCCTCCGTCGAAAGATCCCGTTGTGGACAACCTCTGGTGTACTCGAGCGAAGAAGGCATGGCAGGGGATTTGCCTGTTGGGGTAACGCTCGGCGTACAACCGCTGAGCGGCTCGTCCATTACAACCAGCAGCGCCATACGCCAAATGCATGTCAGCCAATTCAGAGTTTGTGTACCGTTCCATCCTACTACCGATCTGCAAACAAGTAACCCGAAGCTTAAGTAGGTACCGCACGTTCAAAAGACGTGTCTGCGCATACAACTACGTCATCTCGCGTTGTCGTCTACGCATTACGTATCTTTTGCATATCGATATGGTACGATATCTTTTGCATAAATCAGCAAAAAGCACCTTATGTAAATTTTATTGCGTGCATTGTGCATGATTGAAACCAGCTATGTTTGTTAAAAAAACAAACAAACTGCAGTTTTAATAGCTTCTTATGATAAGTAAATTACTCTTTTGTTTTGTTTCTAACTGATCGTAGCGCCCCGTTTCCAGTTAGCGTCCGAAATGTCAACGAATTATGTTTTTTGCCCAAAGCGCCCCCTATCGATGTTTCTTTTTGTACCGTTCAACTGAGTTTCAGAGAGCCCCAGCAAACAGAATCATGAAAATGCATGCCATAAGTCAAGAGATCTGTTTGTTTATCTCTTAGGAGCCTTCGAGTTTCGACCACCCTGTACTCTGACATTTTATTCCGGCTCTTACGCTTTTTGCAGGGCTCTACTTTTGGGTTCAAACTTTAAGTTAGAGTATAAACTTTGGCGAGCATGTGTTAAATTATCAAAATAACGGGCTTAAAGTTGTTGTCTAGCTCTCCAAAGTCTGCAGCGCCCCCTATCCATGTTTTAAGAGATACGCTTATCAAATTGGTACTGTAGAAAGTCTAAACAAACAGAATCATTTCGACGCAACAAGCAAGAAAATCTAACCATTTCCCTAGTTTTTATGACGTTTCGAATTTCGGCACCCAAATTTTCGAAAGCGCCTAGCGCCTTACCATCGCGTCAGGGACCCTACATTCCCTATTCAAAAATGTTCGTCTAGGTGTGCTCTATCGATCCTTAAAGTTTGTCACCGACGAGCTGAATCACCCTGTATATATATATATATATATATATATATATATATATATATATATATATATATATACAGAGATGAAAAAAGATCCAGTGTGAAATTCTGTTTATTGGTAGAAATTTATCATGGGAATTTAAAACTGAACTATGCGTTTCTTGATTGAACTAAATTTTAACCTACTATGTAATATACAAGCCTATAGATTATATATATGTAAGATTACATGGCTGCCACAGGCGACTATTTTTTAATTGTAACGGGTACCACTTTTTAAAAACAAAAATCCGTAACAGACACTTTGCTAGCATTTGCTAGAAAAATATACTTAAAAATTTATATTAGAAAAATTCTGGTACAAGCGGAATATAAAAATAGTCGGCTGTGGCAGCCCTGAGATTGTAGTAATTTATTATTATTATTATTATTATTATTATCATTGTGAGACATCCAATAGAATGCATTGAAACTCCTACAGATTCAGTGCATTATTTCAGTCGTGCATCAAATCATAATATGACAAACAGCCGATACTTTGTTAGCAGTTGCCTCATATCGTAAAGTGAACGTATACAGGAAATGCATATGAATTTAATATGGGATATCTTCATCAAAGAATAATGAATCATGTTTAGCCTTCCTATTTATTATCAGCATATTATCGAAAACATTTCACACAATTCCAGTGAGGAACTCGGGATTTATTATGTTAAGAAGTCATCGTTGATTTTAGAAGAAGTTAGAATAAAAAAAGTTATCCTCATAAGATAACTACCGGACCGCAAGGATGCTAGCAGATGGAAAATGGAACAAATCAAACTCCTCACTCGATTGCATCTGCTTTTTGTGAAAACTCGCATTAAAACAAATCATGGCGTCGCGCGCGCTCTGGCCAATGAGGAACAATAATGGCACGCGTAAAGCCTACGTTGCATTCAATGGGAGTAATTCTGTAGTTTTGTCAATTCAAGTGTAAGGATTATGAGTAAAAAATATCACATCGCGCGAAAGATTTGGGAATAAAATAAGTAAAAAAAGAAAAAGAAATAAAACGAAAAAGAAAAAGAAATGGCTCTTTCAAAAACATTCGAATTCCCATTAAATAAAAGAAATGATCAAAAATGTTGATGCAATTTAGGAATAAGCTAAAAGTTTTATATTTAAGTGAATTGGGTAAGATGATAGTTAATTTAAGACAAATTTAATAGAATTATTACTTTATGAATAATGAACTAAGCTGAGAATTTTTATACAATTGATAAAACAGTGTACCATGGGAACTATACAAAACGTTTAATATCGACATGACATTTAAAATAGTATAAGAGCCGACAGCATAAAAAATTTAAGGTATCGAGCACAAGAAAAAAATATTTTCATTTTGGAAGAGTAGGGATAGGGGAATCTAATTAAAGTGCTATTACACGAGAGGTCAAAGTCGCTTTAAATTTCAGGCGTCTCATGTTATTATATGGCTCCAGGAGAGTCGCTAGGAAAGCGCGCGGTTCTCTCGTGCCGGAGCATCTTTGACGTCTGAAACAAAGTGTGTAGCCAACTGTGCCGAGTGTGCAGTAACAGCCAATCAAATGCTTGAAAATCTGACAATGGTAACGCCTTTTCTCGAAAAGCCAATGAAATGCTTAGAAAATGAAAAAAAGTAGGCGATTTTTATTGCTCGGAAATTTTACGTGTAATATCATTTTAATGACCTATGTCATTCAGAAATGAAGTGACGCATAAGAGAAAAATTAATACCACTAGCGATTGACTCATAGATTTATCATCGTGTTTTCCTGCTCCCAGTTTTCCATGTTTTCATACCTTTGATTGTAGGACAAACACAATGATAAACCTACGAGGCAACCACTAGTGATATTAATTTTTGGCTTATGCACCACTTCACTTCCGGCAGACTTGAATCATTAGATTCCCCTATTTCTACTTTTCCATAAAATAAAGATTTTTTTTTCCTTGTGCTCGATACCTTATATAGATTTATGTACTGTTGGCCAGGGTCGGACTGGGTCAGTGTACAGGGCGCAGACCTTGGATTTTCAAAGGGCGCAGACCTTGGATTTTCAAAGGGCGCAAAAATTTATCGAACTCAACTCAATTTTATTTGCTGGTATGGTGTCTGGGTTGACACGATTTAACACACTCGCATAGTAACAAGTAATGATAATGGCTTAATTTATGTCTCTGTAACTCTAAACAGAAGACTTAGCTGTATTCGCTATGCATGTTTAAACTTCCATCAAACTTATACAATACTACACAATTTTTTAAAACTAATCATGCAATATCTAAAATTTTCCGACATATTACCTTGTAGTAAATGATTGACATCAAGAATAGGGCTTTCGTATTTTTTTCTTTTATCGATAGACTTTTTGGAGATAAAAAAAAAGATGCTCCCTGCCAAATTTCTCGAAAATAACAGAAAAGAAAAAAAAGCATAGGTACCAATTGATATGGGATAATAGTTACTATTAAATGCTTCTCAAACATTTCGTTTTGTCGACTGTCTACATATTAAAATGTACACGAACGTTGATTTTTCAAATGGTATACCTTGATAGGGTTAGAAGAGTTTATTTGCTGATGTTAAAGTTAAATACATTTGAAAGGCCTAATTTGTATTTTCATAAAAACTATGAGATTGATTCTTTGTTAATTTATTAAAAAATATATAGTGAATGGACTCAAAATAATTTCAGACTTTTTTCGATTCAAAAACTTTTTTTAGATATGAAAATTATTAATAAAGTCATGCTAAAAACATATTATGAAAAAAATCATAGCTGTTAAGAACATCGATGTGTACAGCTCATTTGGATAATTAGTTTTCAAGATATAGAGAAAATTTTTGTTTCCATAATTTAATGGGTCCATCATTCTGTTATCATAGGAAATACAGAAAAAAAATCATAGAAACGTATCAAAAATAATTTGTTGGAATTTTTTTTAATATAAAGTAAGTTTTCAATGATTTTATTATTCTTGTATAATTTTGCTTGTGACAAATTAAATGTCTTCGCTATTTGTTTTTTGTAAAATTTTCAATTTAAATTTCTAAATTTAGGGATAACCTTAACACATTTTGTTTTCTAACTATATTAAGTTTTAAGAAAAACATATGATCTATATTTCTGTCGTGGCTAGCAAGGAGCTCAAGTAGGTTATCAAAAGTAAGTGTTAATATCGCACTATAAAAAGATTTCAACAGAAAAAAAGAACCCCCCTAAAAAAGTCGCTTTTTTGACCTAAAATCGTTTCAATTATTGAGAAAAATTTATTATTCTGAACCCACTCCTTCCATGATTTGCAAAACTTTTATCATTGCTGGAAATCAAGAAAAATATTTAAGTTTCCATAACCGAGAGAAATGCCGCAGAGATTGCATTCATGCAAAACTCGTAGATCCCGTAGGCTGTGTTTTTATATTGACTTCGAAAAGGAGAGGAAGTTCTCATTTCGACGCGTAGGCATTTATTTTTCTTTATGCGTGTTCACTGATTACTCCGAAACTACACGACCGATTCATATTATCATTTTAGGTAGATTTCGTATGAAATACTACCTATTACGGTCGCTCTTATGTTGGAATTTCTGAAAACTTTTTGCAGATCTACGCCGATCATGACCCCTAAATCCTAAAACTATTATCAGACCAAACTACCATTCATCTATCTGTGTATCTCTCTTTCTCTATGTATATATATATATACAGGGTGTTTCTAAATTCATGGTACAAACTTTAAGGGGTGAAAGTACACATCAAGACAAACAATATTAAATGGGAAACTAAGGGTCCCAAACGTCTTCCGAAGGAGATAGGCGCCATTAAAGTTTAGGGTCCAAAAATTCAAATGATTATAAAAAACAGAAAAATTGGTCGATTCCTTTGCGGTTTTCACTAAAACTATTCTTTATGTCAGTATTGCCTTGAAAATAAATTATAAAGATAAATTTCAAAAAATGCCGATAGAGGGCGCTTTAGACTTTGGAGTAACGAACAACTATTTTTTACCGTTATTTTTTGTTTTTCATTAAATTTTTTTAGAAGCTTAGACATAAACGTAAATTTTGAGCTCAAAATCTAAATCGTTGGGGATGGTTAAGCAGCGCAAACTGAACTGTGGGGGTGAGGTTCAAATTCCAAATGGTTATAAAAAACGGAAAAATTGGTCAATTGATTTGCGATTTTCACTAAAATTATTCTTTATGTCAGTATTATCTTGAAAATAAATTATAAAAATAAAATTCAAAAAATGCCGATAGAGAGCGCTTTAGACTTTGGAGTAACGTACAACTATTTTTTACCGTTATTTTTTGCATCTCATGAAATTTTTTTAGAAGCTTAGACATAAACTTAAATTTTGAGATGAAAATCTGAATCGTTGGGAGTGGTTAAGTAGCGCAAACTGAACTGTGTTCAATGGGGGTGGGGAGGTTCAAATTTCAAATGATTATAAAAAACGGAAAAATTGGTCGATTCGTTTGCCGTTTTCGCTAAAACTATTCTTTATGTCAATATTTCCTTGAAAATAAATTTTAAAAATTAATTTCAAAAATACCGTTAGAGGGCGCCTTAAACTTTAGAGTAACCAACAACTATTTTTAACCGTTATTTTTTGTATCTAATTAAATGCTTGTAAATGTTCAAAGTTAGATTTTGAGCTCAAAATTTGCATCGTTGTGAGTAATTAAGTAGCGGAAAATTGAAATGTGTTCGAGGGGTGGGGAGAGTAACGCATATTTCAGATGTGTATATTGCTGGGACGATTACTGTTTCTAAACCAATCGGAGACCGTCATTATCATGATCAAGTACACGCCCACACAGTTTGATTGACAGGAACTCGTGGACAATTGATCGTGTGTGTTTATTATTTATTTGTACTCGGATTGTTTGAATTTGTACTCGGTAATTAAAAATTAAAGGTACGAAATAATTTTTTTTTTTTTTTTCAAAATGACTGAATTTTATTTATTTCAATTAGAAATTATACTTTCTCTGATCCTGAAATAAATAAATAAATAAATAAATAAAAATTAAAGTAAGAATTTTGCTTATACGGATATTTTCGCAGAACACTTTTTTTCCCATTTGTTTAATATATATATATAAATCATTTTGGAACGATATTTAGAATATTAAAAGGGTTTGAAATATTTTTTTTAATGTCTTATTTATTAATAAAAGACAGCCTCCAATATTAAAAAAAAAAAAATCACCAACGGACTCTGGGCCCGCGATGGACTCGAACCCATATCCTCCGGTTTCAAGCTCGACGCTCTAACCATTCAGCCAGTCATCTCACTTTCATCCGCAACAGATTATCGTTATAATTAGCACCGTCAATTGTCCACGAGTTCCTGTCAATCAAACTGTGTGGGCGTGTACTTGACCGTGATAATGACGCTCTCCTATTGGTTTAGAAACAGTAATCGTCCCAGCAATATACACATCTGAAATATGCGGAGAGTAACATTTCAACTCCTGAACACATTTCAGTTTGCGCTTCTTAACCCCTCCCATCGATTTAGAATTTGAGCTCAAAATCTAAATCTAAGCATTTGCAAGCATTTAATTAGATAAAAAAAAATAACGGTTAAAAATAGTTGTTGGTTACTCTAAATTTTAAGGCGCCCTCTAACGGTATTTTTTGAAATTAATCTTTAAAATTTATTTTCAAGGAAATATTGTCATAAAGAATAGTTTTAGCGAAAACGGCAAACGAATCGACTAATTTTTCCGTTTTTTAAAATCATTTGAAATTTGAAACTCCTCACCCCCATTGAACACAGTTCAGTTTGAGCTACTTAACCACTCCCAACGATTCAGATTTTCATCTCAAAATTTAAGTTTATGCCAAAGGTTCTAAAAAATTTTTATGAGATGCAAAAAATCCTTCTATAGTAAAAAAAAACTAGCCTTAAAAGGAATGACTCCTGGAATGATGCTGATGTGGAAGATTTCCGGAACTAACGAATCCGGGTTGTCCACTCCTTCCATGAGTCGAATAGACCAATCAGGAAAGGGCTCCGTCTATGCATCGCCGTATGGGTTACCATAAAGAGAGGAAAGGTTACCATCGCCAAGTTTGTCGCCAACTTGGTGATATATCGCCAAATTTGGCGACCAAAATTAGTTGCCAAAAGTGACGCCAACTTGGCGATAACTGTAATATTTCGCCAAATTTTTAATTTCTTTACACCACCAGTCGTTTGATACATCCTTTGAGAGGTTTGCAACTACTTATTCATATAATGGATGTCTTGTGTTTTATCCCCCATTCTGCTCCCCAGGGGGGGACACATTTTTAATTTCTTTACAACACCAGTCGTGTTACACAAGATTTGAAAGGTCTGCAACTGCTTATTCATATTATGCATGTCTTGTGTGTCATCCCCACACTCTGCTCTCCCCAGGGGGGGTCACATTTTTAATTTCTTTACAACACCAGTGACACATCATTTGAAAGGTCTGCAACTGCTTATTCATATTATGGATGTGTTGTGTGTCATCCCCCACTCTGCCCCCCGCGGGGCACATTTTTTATTTCTTTACAATACCAATTGTGTGACCCATCATTTGAGGGGTCTGCAACTGCTTATTCATACCATGGGGTATTGGCGAGCGCAGCAAGCAGGGATAGCGAATAATTTGGAATCGCGAAGCGATTACGCGGGGGGTTGGCGAGCATAGCGAGCAGGGGGGCGGGCCCCCCCCTAGTAACGGTAAAAAATAGTTGTACGTTACCTCAAAATCTAAAGCGCCCTCTATCGACATTTTTTGAAATTTATCTTTATAATTTATTTTCAAGACAATACTGACATAAAGAATAGTTTTAGTGAAAATCGCAAACGAATCGACCAATTTTTCTGTTTTTTATAATCATTTGAATTTTTGGACCCTAAACTTTAATGGCGCCTACCTTCTTCGGAAGACGTTTGGGATCCTAAGTTTTCCATTTAATATTGTTTGTCTTGATGTGTACTATCACCCCTTAAAGTTACCATGAATTTAGAAACACCCTGTATATATATATATATATATTAGAAAACAGGAATTCTGCATTTTCAGAATTTAGTGCCATATAGATAAAAAAAATATATATATAAATATAGATATTACAAATAAATATTTCACTTTTAAGACTTAAAACACACACTTTTAAAATATATAAAATGACGTCATTCCCATCCACTAAAAAAATTACACATTTACAATCAAGCCTTTAAACAACATCTACAAAAAAGTATGCATATAACGTCATTATAGCAGAATAATACACAATTCCGACAAAAAGAGATAATAATGAGAAACTTGAAAAAAAAATAATAATAAATAAAAATCGGTTATTTAATCATTCATACGCTTTATTTGTTTGTAACATTAATATCGATACTTAAAATTAAATATAGTTTGTAATAGCTCCATGTTTTATTATAAATAATTTGTTTATAATTTTTCAAAATATTACTCATTTTAATTACATTTTCTTTTCAGTTGTTCTGGAAAAATGGCAACGAAAAGACCAAAAGGTTATGAAAGAATGACGTCAGTTCAATTACCTTTTCATCATGCTTGAAATTGTTAAACTCTATTCTCATTGATGTCTCTGTTTTCGTCATAATTTAGTTTCTCGGTATGGCAACAAAATTAAAACCTGTCAGAAATGTTTGTAAACATTGAAATTTTAACACTCAAATAAAAAGCATTATTATGAATTCAGCAATATAGATTTGTCCCGTTGGTTGTCATAAAATAACACGCAGATGTTTTAACTTAATTCTATTTTATTTCACAGAACTATATGCGTTAATCCTGACTCCATTTATCATAGAACTTTTTTTTGCTAATTAAAAAACGAAAACAATTTGCCGTCAGTGATGGCTATGGTAACCACTCAAGGCACTGCCATTCTGAACTGCGAAATATTTCCGACCTTCCGGAGGTAACCATAGCAATTACCATACAGTATCCCCCCAGTGACGAAGGGTACCGAAGAAACGATATAGTTTATAATAATTTTAAACTTTTTTTTTTTTTTTTTTTTTTTTTTTTTTTAAGGCCAGAATTCACGTTGACTGGGAAAAAATACAAAGAGATATATACATTGAAATAAATTTGAAATACAACAAAAATAAGAAATATAATAAAATATAGAAATAATATATAGATATGCAAAATGAACAGTTTTAACAATAATTTCAGGAAGTAACATAAGATGCCAGTTTTTTAGGAAAATGGACATATCTGCTCGAACGTGTGACAGTTTTTGTTTGATCAGGATTACTGTCCGATTTAACAGAGAGTTTTTAATTAGAGTTCTCTGGGACAGTTTTCGTGGACAAGTCTGATTGAGGAATCAAATGAGCTGACTTCACACGATCTATTGACACCGTGGACTTACTACCATTAAGTTCGATTGTTATTATTTTTTCAGTTCTACTTAGAACTTTGTGAGGGCCAGTATATGGTTGACACACTGGAGGTTGTACATGATCCACTCTTAGAAAGACGTGTGAACAAGATGCCAAGGAAGGGTGCATATAGAACTTCTCGTGGCAGTGAGCTGATGTAGCAAATGGATTTAACTGTCGCATGGTGTTTCTTAGTTGAGTGACGAAGTTCTCGTTGCATGGTTGGATTATGGATTCATCCAGCATGTCACATGGCAGTTTCAACGTAGCGCCGAAAACAAGTTCAGCGCAAGAAGCTTGTATGTCTTCCTTCACTGCTGTGCGAATGCCTAGTAAAACTATCGGCAATAGTTCAATCCGTCTATTGGTTTCGTGAGCTTTGATGGATGACTTTAAATGTCGATGAAATCTTTCGATAATGCCATTGGATATAGGATGATAAGCTGTGGTTCGGATCTTCTTTGTTCCCAACATTTCCGTAAATTCATCAAAAATCGCTGATCTCATTTGGGGGCCTTGATCCGTGGTTATGAGTGAAGGACAACCAAATCTTGAAATCCAATGCTTGAATATGGCATTGCAAACTGTTTTGGCTAGTGTATCAGGTATGGGTATAGCTTCTGACCATCTGGTAAATCGGTCGATAATCGTTAAAAGGTAGCTGAAACCGTCAGATGGAGGCAAGGGACCCACAATATCTGTATGGATCTGGGAAAACCGTGCATCAGGAAGAGAGAACGTGCCAAGAGGTGCCTTGGTGTGCCTTTGTATTTCTGGTCTTTGACACGACTCACTACAACGAACCCAGTTTTTGATGTCTCGTTTCATATTTGGCCATACGTATTTGGAACAAATTAACTTTGTGGTGGTTGCTATGCCAGTATGAGATAGGTTGTGCAAATGTTCGTATATCAGTCGACGAAAGGAGGTAGGAACTAAG
Organism: Maratus speculifer; assembly: GCA_964019185.1. Lineage (NCBI taxonomy): Eukaryota > Metazoa > Arthropoda > Arachnida > Araneae > Salticidae > Maratus > Maratus speculifer. The sequence continues at coordinate 69,017,853 of OZ025289.1, read as the reverse complement.
GGTCGAGGCGTACCTGTAGAAATATCCCATAGAAGGTTACGATCAGAAATGAGGCAAGGTTTCAGTTCCAATTTTAGCGATGCACTATGCAGCAGGTTTTGTAGCTCTGAATCATTTTTCTGAGCTTCTGCAAAATCATCAAAATTTAAGACTGTAGATTTTGAAATAAAATCAATTTCGATTCTTGAGAGACAATCTGCGACAGTGCTTTTGGAACCTGGTACATGTCTAATGTCAGTAGAATATTGGGGAAATAAAATCTAAATGGCGTAATTGCCGACGCGAACATTTATGGGGATTTTGCTTAAATGCATAAATTAGTGATTTATAATCAGTATAAATTTTAAAAATTCTCCCCTCTAACATGTGCCGAAATTTCTTTATTGCTGAATTAATAGAAAATAATTCCCGGTCATAAGTTGACCAATTCCGCTGACTCTTGTTTAATTTCATGGGAAAAAATGCTAAAGGTTCATAATGTTCCAGAAAAAATTGCATAAGAGTGCCGCCGATCGCGACATCTGAGGCGTCAACCCATATACTTAACTGAGCACCTGGAATGGGATATCGTAAAAGAGCTGCTTGAGCTATGGCATTTTTGGCATCTGTGAAAGCCTTTTCAGGATCTTCGTTCCATTTAATCGGTTCTAAAGTTTTAGGAACAAGAGAACGAGATTTCCTTTTATTTGGATGGCCTTCTAATAATTGCACTAAAGGCGCAAGTATGTGTGCAGCTTTATATACAAAAGATCTATAAAAATTAAACATTCCCAAAAATCTCCGAAGTTCAGATAAAGTTGTGGGCTGTGGAAAATCAATTATACATTTAACTTTATCAGGAAGTGGCTGAATACCGTGTTCAGACATTCGAAATCCTAAGAAATCGATAGTAGGTTTACCAAATGTGCACTTGGAAACATTTATGCACAAACCATATTCTTCTAATTTGGAAAATAAGGCTTTTAAATGATGATAATGCTCCTCTTCATTTTTAGAGGCAATAAGTATATCATCAACAAAAGCATAGACGCCAGGTAAATCACGTATTATTCCGTCGATGAATCTCTGAAATGTGGCAGATGCATTGCATAAGCCAAACTGCATGCGTGTGCTTTCGAATAATCCGAAAGGTGTGCATACCGCTGTTTTAGGAATATCATCAGGATTGATTGGTATGTGATGATACGCTTTGATTAGGTCAATGTGACTAAAAATTTTAGTGTTGCGTAAATTAGCTGTAAAATCAGCTATACACGGAATCGGATATCTGTCTTTTACAGTTTGCGCATTCAAGGCACGATAATCACCTACAGGTCTCCACTCCAAAGTTCCTTTTTTTTTTGCAACCATGTGCAAAGGTGATGCATAATTGCTACGTGAAGGTCTCAAATGTCCGAGTTGTATCATATTTTGAAATTCCGTTTTAGCGATTTTCAGACGACCTGGAGCTAACCTTCGAGGTTTTGCCACAACTGGAGGTCCTTTTGTTGTAGTAAAATGCATTGTGTTGTGTTTAACAGGCTGATTAGGATCTGGTAATTTTGTTATAGATGGAAATTTTTTTAGAAGTTCATTGTATATATTATCAATATTGATTGTTTTTACTGAATGAATGGATGCACATTTCATGTGGCCTGTTGTTTCAAATTTTGTTTTTAAGTCCCTTAGACATTTGTGACGGAGATCTGGGACCAATTCGAAATTATGGAGAAAATCTGCTCCCAATATTGGTGTACTAACATTTCCCACTAGAAAAGTCCAATTAAATTTTCGCCTTAATTTAAAGTCTAGAGAAAGGTTTTGTTGACCATAAACATTTATAGTTGAAGAATTAGCAGCCAAAAGTGTTTGTACGGGTGGATTTCGTTTTTGTAAATTATTGCCAGGAAGGATTGACACGTCCGACCTTGTGTCTACCAGAAAGGAAACATTTGTTGTCCGGTCTTTATGAACAGGCGACGTGACTGCTGAGGCAAAGAATAAGTCGCCTCTACTCTTTGCTTGTTTCGTTTCCCGACCAAGAACATGGTTTTATGCATTTTTCTTCTCTACATTTAGTTCCAAATCGTCGATGGTACCAACAAATAGATGAATCGCGTTTAGCACTGTTATTTCGCTCGCGAGGTTTACTCGGATTTCTACGGTATGGTGATCGCCCACGTGAAAATGCAATTTGATCGATGCGCTTATTTAGTTTTTCAATTTCTCTCTTAAATTTATATTCTATGGACGGTTCATTCGCGCTGGACACGGTAAATGCAGAAAGAGGGGACGGAGTAACCTCCGAAATCCGATCCGAAATTTCCGCAGCCTTTTCAAGGGTTAAATCAGAAACAGCCGCTAAAATTGTTTGAACAGAATTTGGTAAACACGTCAAAAATAACTCTAACATTAAATTATCAGGAACACTTAGGGATTCCGCGCGACGTTTCATGCTACGTAATAAATCTGAAGGTTTCCGATTCCCTATAGTTCTTCCCCAGACAATAGATGCCGTATTTCTTGCTGGGATGACTCTACCGAACGCGCAATTAATTCCTTTTTTAAGATACCATATGGATCGGTAGCATCCGGTTGCATTAATATGTCACAAACAATTGATGCAATATCGGGTGGAAGATGCGGCACAATATAGTTATATTTTGTAACAGATTCTGTTATTGCTTTGGGGGTAGCTAAAGAAAATGTATACTTTCGCACATTACAAACCAAAGCGCAGGATTTGATATATTATATAAGAGAATTTGAACTGCATCGACATTAGACATGATGTATAATTATTAATATAGAAATAGCACAGTTAAATCAAAATAAAATTTGTGAGTTAAAATTTTACTGTAAAATAATAAAAGAAATATCAGAAAAATAATTCAGAAGCACTTATCTGATTTCCAGCAAGGATATCCATCATCATATTACATGATTTACTTCATCACTATGGAACAAAGTTTTCTTAAAAATTTGCGAACATCTCACTTTCCGATGGTCACCAATGTCCCGTTGGCTGTCATAAAATAACACGCAAATGTTTTATCTTAATTCTATTTTATTTCACAGAACTATATGCGTTAATCCTGACTCCATTTATCATATAACTTTTTTTTTTGTTAATTAAAAAACGAAAACAATTTACCGTCAGTTATCGCTATGGTAACCGCTCAAGTCACTGCCATTCTGAACTGCGAAATATTTCCGACCTTCCGGAGGTAATCATAGCAATCACCATAGATTTAACTGTAAGCCACAAATTAGAAGTATTGTTATGTAACGTTCTGGTTGATCATCATTGATAATGGTTTTCGTCTGCATCCTCTTCATTTTCTCCAGTTGTCACAAAGCGATTATTAAGTCATCTGTAAGCGAGGCATACCCTTCATAATTTTCTGCTTTCAACCATTGCTAATGTCACTGACATCAACATCTGTGCAACCATCAATTTTTTTAAAACAAGCTGACAAAATCTGATTTGGGTGCTTGAGAGCCAAAATAGATGCATCATGAATGTGACACTGAGAGACAGAGTGTGAGAATTTAGGGGTAATTAGGAATGAGTAATTATACATACCGATAAGAACGGAAGTGTGAAACGCGAAAAAACAGACCGTTAAATACTCCATTTTCGTACTGCGTTTAAAGATTTTCACCCTCGGAACACATGTCATTTTCTAAATTGAAAAACCCATTAAGAATTCTACTGACAGAACGTTTTTACACGATAGAAAATAACATGATATACGACCCCTGACCTTCGTACGATCCCATGGTGCATGCTATGTGATTCTTATCTTATTTTAAAGGTTGTTTTTAGAACACAGTTCTAAGGATAAATACATGTATGTTTTTTAGTATATCACCGTGTTATATTAGTTGCATACATTGTATTAGTTGCAATAATGAAATGGAATGCAATACATTATTTTCATATAAATTAATGCTTAGTAAACAAAATATCAATATTTTAAGGTAGATGAACGAGATTTCCTAAGCAGTCTTATTTTTCTTATTATTGGAGAGTTAATCAATAAAATTGCAACAAAATTAAAATTTAAAATTCTTAAAGTTTTTAAATTTATTTTGCTATTTTAATTTTTAACTGCGTTTCTCAAAAATAGTACTAAAATATGTTAAATTCTATGGAGAGAAAAGAAAAGAAAAAATAAATAATACTATCCGAAATTATGAATAAATATCATTATTTTTAGTTTAAATATGTCGATTTAACGGTTTTCAATTTACGCTTTAAGAAAAAAGTGTAATGTAAAGCAGGATAATATGATTTAGTTCTACATTTACAAAAAGTTTTATCCAAAAGCTGATATATTTTCATATTATTAATCTGTATGAAATAATATCATTCTAATTCGTTTAAAATGCAAGTAAATATAGAACTGGAAATATCATGCCATGTAAATAACTTGAAATTTAAAGCATGTATATTGAATATGTGTACAAGACATATATTAAAGTTTTAGAACAGTAGTTTTTAATCAAAAATAGGTCAGCCACCTATAGAACTTGACGACAATCGCATGGCCGAATTCGATTAGAGCAGCACTCGAAAACTATTTTCCTTCGAAGACATTTTCTGATTCACTTTTAAATATAAGCACACTTCAGACACAACCATATTCAAGATATTTTTGTAATCAAACAGTTTTTTCCTATATGTGATTAACATGTGGAATTATAAGTATATAATTCTCTCAGGAAGATGATTTTTTCTCCTTTCTTGCGCTTTCGTCTCTGGAAATTAGGTTCAAAACGCCAAATTTGACTGAGCGTTTGTTCCCCAAAAAGAAAAAAAAAAGTTCGATTGCATCATTTCTGAATAAGGTCATCTGCTAATTTGATACGTTTATGAACAAAAATGAATTCAAAAATGGGTCAGAAAGTAGCCAATTTGCATTTGAAAAAATTCTTAAACGCGAAATAAACAAGCATTAATTTGACAATAATGTAAAACTCTCCAAACTTTTATCCAAAATAGTGCCTACATGTCTCAATTTTCTATAATTGCATCAAAATCACTAGGTGTATTTTTCATTTTATTTATATTGTAAATTCCAAATATTATAAGTTTAGAATAAAAAAATGGATAAAATATATATTTCCGGAGAACAAAATTAAGGCTGTATTGGCTTGTTTGTATAATTTATAGATTTGTCTACTGATCTGAAAATCCCGTTTTTCTAAAATCAATTTATTCATTGCCTGATTTTCTCAAATTTACAATCAATTGGAATATTCATAAATTTTTGAAGTGAAAGTTCTATATTAAAAAGAAAGAAAGAAAAAAATCAATTGTGTTTTTAGAAATTGCATATGCAAATACAATAAACTTTCTGTAATGGGCACTCTGTGTCAGAAGGAAATTCATCCTCGAAAAGATTTTCATGCCCTGTGAATTTATAAACATAAAAGTAAAATTTGTCTAAGGTGAAATATTGTCTACTGTAAAGGGGAAAAAAAAATCCGATTTCGATCGATTTTGCCTTAGACCTTAGAGAAAGTTTATTCTATTTAAAATCAAAAGTTAAAGTTTAGATAAATAAAAAAAAGCCAACTTAAGAACTAAATATGTAAGTAAATTCCATATGGATTATCAATACCCTCACTCACGCCTCCCTCCTCAAAAAAAAAAAAAAAAAAAAAAAAAAAAAAAAAAAAAAAAACTAACTGAGAATTCTGTTGCATTTTGAAAAAAATTACATACAAAATTGCCAAATATTTTTAAAACTTTAATAACAGCTATAACACACATTCAATTTCCGATAGACTTGGCAAAATTTCCAAATATAATTTGATTTGTCCCCCCCCCCCCCCCTAACCAGTAAAAAGTCTCAGCGATGGCCCTGCATATTCCTGTGGAATAAAATCCTTTAATAATTGTAAAATATCTTTAATAGTATCATATTTCTCTCATATTTCATTTAAAATATTATTTTTTCTATTTTTATCAATTATAGATCAAGTAGGATTCACTTTATTTTAATTTTTTAATTATAAAGATTTACATTTTACTGTACATACATACATACACATGTTACATACATACCGTTTGCTTTCTTATTTTAGATAAATATATTTTCGTTTTCTTTTGTAATATTTCAAACACAATTGCGCAATTAGTTTCTCACATACTCCTCAAGTGTTCAAATATTTTCATAAGATGAATAAAGATTGTTTGTTTATTTGTATTTATGTCGGCCAATTATCTACGCTGTGGGGTATAGGCCCGAAGGGGTGGGATGGCCTCCGTTGTGGGGGGGGGGTCTTTCTGAGGGAACCTAACCCATATTTACGCAATGTTCGAAGAAAACCACGGAAAACTCCGAACGGTTAGGACGACGGTCGCGATTGGGTTCGAACCCAGCACCTACCGTTTACCAGTTTGGAAGTCAGAACCTCGCGGCCACTGGTGGGACCTAGATGAATAAAGAATAGAACACCATATTAACGTTGTTGTAAAGGTTGTGTATGCAGGGGTGCAGAAAATGTTTCTACTCTCAACATTTCCCCCAATCCGTATGAAAATTTCCCCAAAATTTTACGGCATGTTATAGATAAATGCTGTACTACCATATGTATAGAAAATCAATTTTTCCATTATGTCTGAACTTATGCACAAGTATGTGAGCAAGAGTATTTCTGAGTAAAAAAAAAATTCTGAAAATCACACAAAATTTTCTAAAAGGTTACAGTAAAGGGGGGGGGGAATCCACTCCCAGCATTATTATTATTATTATTATTTTATTTATTTATTGTAGCCTTTTGACTAAATTCGCTATTTTTAGCGATCGTTTGACGAAATTTGTAGTCTTTGCCTTTTAACAAATGATCTTTTAACAAAACAAAAAATTATCGTTTAGCAAAATTTATTATTGTTTTGTGATCCTTTGTTGGAATTTGCGTTTATTTTGTGATATTTTGACGATATTTGCAATATTTTAACGAAATTTGCAGATTTTTTTTGCCCATTTTTTGGCGAAATATGTGGTCGTTTAACGATTTTTTTTGACGTAAAATGTGTTTTTTGCGATCTTTTGACAAGATTTGTGTTTTTTTTTTTTTTTTTTTTTTTTTTTTCATTTGTAGGTGAAATTTACGTTCTTTTTAAATTTTACTTACGAAAATTGCAGTTTTAGCAATCTAATAATGAAATTTGTGGTTGTTTCGCCATTTTTGATGGAATCCTGCGATTTTTCACAAAATTTGTGGTTGTTTTGTGTTTGACTAAATCCGCAGTTTTTTTCGCGGTCTTTTGTAGAAATGGGCGTTTATTTTGCAGTCTTTTGACAAAATTTGTGTTCATTTCGTGATTTCTTGACGAAACTTGTAGTTCTTTAGACAAAATTTGCAGTTAATTTGGCGATCTCGTGATGATTTTTTTTTTTTTTTTAATTCTTGGAAAAAGTTTACGGTATTTTTTGTATCCAAATTTTCAGACTGGTGATTTTTTTTTTTTTTTAATTTTCAGAAAATTTTTAATTGATTCACCTGTGACATATGGTACACATGAATTTTGTGAAGGTCGCCATATGGATCTTTTTGTTTATAGTGAATTTTCTCTGGAATTATGGAATTCGTTGTTAAAATCAAAATCAACTGTATATGTTTCTGCAAAAATTCTCTGGTTGGTTAAAATTTCCCCCCTATCCTAGATCGCCGGATCGGACATATTCTGCACCCCTGTGTGTATGTTGTTTATAATTGATTGCTATAGGAGTATAAAATTTAGGTTATTTTCAAGCTTCAAAAATTATCTAAATCATCAAATTTTCTGTAAAGTGCTGTATAATTATAGAAAAATAAAAAAATAAATAAAATCTTAAAATTTTTATTTAAAAAAAAAATCTTTAAAAACCAATTTTATGAGGGTTTTTTTCTGGCTTCTCAGATTTTTTGATGAGATGTTTTTTTTAGATTCGATTGTACTCTTTAAGGCTATTCTTAAATCTAAAAGCGCAACTTTATGACATAAATTTTAATTTATATTTGTTCGGATATGCATGAAAATGATGCTGTTGTTCAAAAACTATGTTATCAAAATATTTTTCTGGTTTATTTGCAAACGCAATAGATCTTTTCTGAAAATAGTGTCTAAATGGGCGTTTTTAACCGAATTTCTGTGAAAAAGAAGAATACACATTCAAGCAGGGTTTAAAAACGTATTTGTCACGTGATCAAAATCGCTGTTAACTTAAGAAGTCATTTATTCATCAAAATGGAGATACAGGTCGATTCCGATTCGCTTCCATAGTCAGGCCATCCAGTTTTATGTATTTCTGTTAAAAAAAATATATTGTAAATGTGTTTAAGGTATCTGCCTACATCAAATTGGCTGTTTTGGTGAAAATTTTCGAATTTTTTTTTATTGTTTGATATGAAAGAGCAATCTTTTACGATTCCAAATCTGTTTTAATTTCATTTCTACTATTATTAGAAAAGGAGTTATGGCAATTTTAATAAACATCAAAATGGCCATTTCTGTGAAAAGTTTCGAATTTTTTTTATTGTTTTTCATGAAAGAACAATCTATTATGATTCTAAATCTGTTTCAGTTTATCAGTTTTAATTTATAATTCAGGATATTTAGGACTTTTACCTGTATTCGAACAATTAGGAGTATCAGTTGAACAAAATATGATCATAAACAGTTTTAAAATTGATGATGAGTGAATAAAAAATTTAAAAGTCACTCGCTATCCTCTGCAAATCTTACCAGGAAAATTAAAAGTGCTACAAGAAGTTAAAAATGGTTAAATATGAAGTTAAAAATGGGTTAGAATATAAATGTGATGCATTTTAAGTGTATAAATTAAATATATTAGATTTTTACAAGAAAATACATGCATGCGATTTCTGGAAAATTACTTTTTTTTTTCATTATTTCTATGTTCGATTAGCTTCATAACAAAAACAAGTTCTAAAGATATTTAAGTGAAATTTGGTAATGTTTTCAATATCACTCACGATGCTCTGAATTATGATCTAAGCTATATGTGATAATTTAATTATTTTATAGGCTCAAATATGAAAAAATGGTAATTTTTACTTTAAGAAAAGTATTTTTTATATATTTTGAAAATTTTTGGTTATTTTTCAAGATATTGTAAAACTCTTATTTCAGTGCACAGATAAGTGTAATAAAAGTGTGCAGCATAAAGGAAATTGAAATATTTTTATTTGAATTGAGTGTACGCTGTCTGGCGCAAACATGGTATTTTGCTACGAATAAAAAATTCAAATCGTCCCTCGCTTATACACAGAAAAACTTACCAGGAAAACAAAAAGAGTTACTAAGAAGTTAAAAATGGTTAAAAATAAAGTTAAGGAAGTGTTTGAATATAATTGTGATGAATTATAAGCGTTCAAAAATTAAATATTCTAGTTTCTTACCTATAAAAAGAAATCATTAAATGCGATTTCTGGAAAATCATTTTTTTCGCTATTTCCATGTGCGATAAACTTAATTACATATAAAGATTTAAAGATATTTTAGTGAAATTTTGTAAGAATGTTTTCCATATGACTCACTATGCTCTGATCTAGAATCTAAGCTATATGTGATAATTTAATTATTTTATAGGCACTCAAATATGAAAAAATGGTAATTTTTACTAAAAAAAAAAAATGTACTTTTTTACATATTTTGAAATTTTTCGGCTATTTTTGAAGATATTGTAAAACTCCTAGTTAAGTGCACAGATAAGTGTAACACAGAAGTGTGCAGCATAAAGGAAATTGAAATTTATTTATTTGAATAGAATGTAAACGTGAAATTTTGCTAAAAAACAGTAAAACCCCCCAATTTTTTTAAATATTAAAAAGATATTGCTAGGATTTTATGTTTTCTTATCATTCTGTAATACAATAGAACTAAAAATTATTATATTTTTTCAAAACTGTCATTAAAAAAAAAAAAAAAAAAAAAAAAAAAAAAGTACTCCGCACGTACGCAGATACGTATCGTCTGTATTTCGTAAATTCAAAGAAAAGTATAAATCAAAATAGAGACATTCTATAAAAGCGGTGTAGTAGCAGTGCAGCAAAAGTTAGAAATTTTTAACAATGTGTTTGCATGAAAAGTAGTATTTATGACAATATTCAGTATAGTTTTAAAATCACGAATGCATTAGTAATAAGTTCCGATTTCAGATAACATTTACGTTTGTTTTCTATTCTAAACTAGGGTGTAAAAAACATTGATTTTTTAAAATTACATTTTATTTTTATTTAACTCTGATTTTTTGTTTATTATTATTTATTTAAATCGGATTGTTACAATTTTTCCTCCAGTGTACAAATAATGAATAGTGACCAACAGTTTTGAGTTTCCAAAAAAAAAGAAAAAACTAGGCTTTTTACGTACTTGCTGTACCTGAGCTTTTAAGTTATAAATTAACCTTAAAATTAATCAATCGATCAATCAATCTCAATCTCTCTCTCTCTCTCTCTCTCTCTCTCTCCTTCTCTTTCTTTCTCTGTTTTTAGATAGATTTCGTATGAAATACTTACCTATTGCGATCAACTCTTTATGAGAAGCTGCCTTTCAAAACATGAGATGAGTGAATTTTGGCTCAACTTAAGTTATTTTTTGGCTGACATTTTAAGAAAGTATAAATACATATAAATGTAACTTTTTTATGGACACGATAACTTCTTTAATTCGGCTCAGATCTCTTCCAAACTGCTACATAAAATCAAGGCGCAAAAAATCTCGGTCACGTTCGTTAATGGGCAAAATCGGACCAAGGAAGTAGGAATAGGGAAGGATTTTGTGAAAACCGTAAAAACCCCATAACTTCTTAGTTAAAATATCAAATCAGTTTAAAGTTTATATTATTTCTAAAAAATGAGCCAAAGATTTATGCATGACAGATTTTTGATAAAATTAAAAATGGGCTTAAAGGGCAAAAATAAATAAATAAATAAATAAATAAAATAAAAAATAAAAAAAATAAAATAAAATAAAAATAAAAATAAAAATAAAAAATAAAAAATAAATTAAAAAAATAGAATTTTTGGAATTAAAAGATCACAACTTTCTCGATTCTGAAGATATCAAATCCAACTAATTTTTTTTTATAAATACTCTTAATATTATCGAAAACTTTTGTATTTACAATTTTTGATAGGAGTAATTCTTTTTGCAAAGGAAAATTAAAAACGAAAACAAAAACAATAAGAGGGAAAAAGAAGAAGAAAAAAAATCAATAACTTCATCAGTTCTTAAGATATCAATTCCAAATAAATTTATTATACATCGTCTTAATAATATCTACAACTTTTATGATGACACGTTTTTGATAGGACCAATTCTTATAGCAAAAATAAATTCAACAATAATAGGAGTTGAAGAAAAAATCCTAAATCCAAACTGCTTACATTCTGACCCATTTTTAAATTCCTTTATAATTTTCGTGATTTTTTTTTCTTCTAAGCAAGGAATGTGAAAGCTACCTCTTCCTACCAGCACTGACCGGAAGGACTTTTTTATTACATCACTTTGTTCTCCTGCATCACTTTAACCTTCAAATGCATAACTGGACATTTGAATTATTCTATTGCTATCAGTTCTGAAAGGAATCTCATAAAGACCAGCTAATTCATATTTCGGTGTCGGATCTATTTTCTTGCAAATTACCTTTTTATTTCTTTGATGACCAGGCTATTACATTTATATTATGTCTAAGTGGTTCAATAGAACATATTGTAACTTCTGGTACAAACCAGGAAAATAGTTAAAACTTTTATATATCATTCCTATATGGTTTACATCCTTGATATTTTTATGAAAACAGAATTTGTAGATAAGTTTATTAATGAGGTTTGTTGAAAACCGTTTTCTTCAGCGATAATTCGAATGGTTAAATATTAAGTTCTTCAAAGTATTTACTTGAACATACTTTAAAGCTAGTCAAATAAAGCTTTCAGATCAAATGACACGATTCCATCGTAGAATTTATTGTTCATAACTTTTTTTTATGTAAAAATGTATCATGCAAATTTTACATTAGATGAGATTTAAAAATATGTTCTGATTCATTATGAAACATAAATCATGATATTTGCAGGCATAACCAGAGGCGGATTATTCATTAAACTGAGCAGTCTAAAGTCTAGGGGCCCGAACGAAAAGGGGCCCCAGTACTAAGATTTAACATAGATTGTATTCTGAATACTATCCATTTTTAATTTCTTCTATTTCCACAAAAAAAGAAAAAAAAAAGAACTTTTTTGACATGCATTTATGATAGTTATACACAGAACCGCGGCAGTCAAGCCAAGATTTTTTAAGCAACTCTACGAATAATATATTTTAAAGACTTTTTAAAGTTTGAATCAAACGGTTTGTCTATTTTCAGCTTTTAATTTTTAGATCACAGCCTATCTAAGCCTGAGAGCTTATGCACCGCCCGTTTTGTATATATGTGTGTAACGCGATAACTCATGATAAAAATGTCTGACTTACTTAAAATTTTGGATATAGGTTTATTCTGATAAGGCGTTACCTTGATTAGATTTTGGGAGTGCACTTTATAAATATAAGAAGGAGAACAGGGACTAATGCCTTCCCCCTTACTTTATATAAATGTGTTTTTCATGCAGAATTATCAGATTTCATTCAAATTTTAGGTACAGGATCATTCTGATAAGGCTTTTCCATGATTACTTTTCGAAGTATATCGAATAAATATAAGGAACAAAGAACGGGGACTAATCCCCCCCCCCCCCAATAATTTAGATAAATGGGTTTTTCATATAGAAAAACCCATTTTCATTCAAATTTTAGACATAGGATCATTCTGATGAGGGCCCCTCCATGATTATTTTTTGAAGTTCTTTGGATAAGTATTGGGGACGGAATTTACCCCCCCCCCCTTTTTCAGAAAAATGGGTTTTTTCATATAGAATTACCAAATTTCATTCAAATTTTAGGTATCGGATCATTCTGATGAGGTGCCTCCGAGATTAGTATTGGGTGTTCATTGGATAAGTATAAAGGGGGAATGGAGTGTAACCCCTCGTAATGTAGGTTAATGTGTTTTTCACGCAAAATTTAACTATTAACTTCAAATTTTTTATATAGGTTTATTGTGATAAGACGCTTCCCTGATTTGTTTTTGGAACTCATTGGATAAATATAAAGAGGAGATAGGGGGGACTACGCCTCTTAATTTAGGTATGCAGAATTAACCAATTTGCTTCCATTTTTCAATACAGGTTCAAAGTAAAAAGCTTCCCTGATTAATTGTGGGCTTCTTTTATTAAATATAAAGTAAGTTAAGGACGATTACCCCTCTTAAGTTAGCTAAATGGAGTTTTATGCAGAATTATTCGATTTGCTTTAAATTTTGGATGTTGGTTCTTTTTGATAAGTTGAATTTCTCAATAGTTTTGGAGGTTTAATGGTTTAGTATAAAAGAGGGAAAGGGGGATAACTCTTCTTTAATTACATAAATGGGTTTTCATGCAGAAATATCCGACTTGCTACCAAATTTTGGATGCAGGATTATTATATGATAAGGTGCATTACTGATTAGTTTTGAAGTTCAATCATTAAGTGTAAAAAAAAAAAAAAAAAAAAAAAGAAAAAGAAAAGAAAAAAGAAAAAAATGCGAGGCTATTTCCTCTCTTATTTTGTTTTTCGAAGGGCATTATTATATAAGGCTGTAATAGTATTATTATATAATAGTACAATCAGTGTGCATAGCCTGTGATCTCAATGTCACCAGTTTAACTGGGCAATATTCTTTTTATTAAATCTCCCCCCCCCCCCCCCACACACACACTCATCTTTTTAAAGAAAGCCCTGTATTTCAAATTTCTGGATATCTTAAATATGATTATTTTTCTTTAAACGATTTCTGTCCGTTTATTAAAAATTTATGAGTGCTACTATATTGCAAAACTATTGCACAAAATTAAAAGAAATTTTATATTTAGTGTAACCTAGTCTGATGATTATTGATTATGCACTAATACTTATTAGATTTTGATTATAATAATGAAGAAAATAACTTCTGCCTGGGAGGAAGATGTACAAGTTGAAAATTGCACGTCAAACGTGGGAAATGAAGTGCGTTCGTACTCTAACTAGTTTTATAAATATTCAGATATTGGTTCAATCATGCAAAAATGCATGAACATGATATTTGATACGATTATACATATTAAATTCAGTAATACGAAACTAATAAGACTCCATCTTAACTAGGACGTAATCAACATTATAAAGCCAGAATCATAACCTGTCATGGGATATCACTGAATCAATTACGCTATGATTTGGTAGAATAAAGAATACTTTTATTTTTATGTTTCAAGTTCTGAGTATGTAAGTCATTTGAAATGACTCGACAAAATTCTCCAACAATTATATAAATTACATTTCAAACCATTCAGTTGTGTAGATTTGCGCTGTTACATGCGGACAGACAAGATGACGATTATAGGTGCAACATATTTACAAAAATACATCTCCCCATAGACCATAATGTATTGGAATACTTTTGAATGTCTCTGTGTAAATAAACTATGAACGTTACGTACTTAATTTTCATTACCGAACATGGCACAGAAAATCTCAATAACACATATGAATTACATGTAATTCATATGTGTTATTGAGATCAGAGCAATCCAACTGTATATACGCAAGTTAAGAATTCAGACACATAGTCGGACAGATAAACTATTTTTTAAGCACTTTCAACTATGTTTATATTGGTTTCGGATAAATTTATAAAAAAGATACTTCACTTTCGAAACTAGTTCTGAAAGTGGAATTATGTTATTAAAAAATCTACAAATCTGATAAGTGGAACAAGCCATATTAGAACTAACATAAGTTATCCTATAGAAAAAAGAAATGTTTGAAAATATTCAAATTTAATTCAGAAATTCGAAAATACCCTGCGCATGGGTTTAGAATCAGTAAGCGGGTGTTTTCAAGTGAGTGAATAGACCACTTAATTGCACAAAGTATGCAAATCAAGTACAGCATCACATTTGTTTTAAAAGATGCTATACATATTAACATAAGAAATTCAATTTTTTTATATTGTCCCTGATTTCTAAACTATTCTCCTCCCTTTACTAAGAACATTTAAAAATATTATATTGTTTTGCGACCAAAACTTATTGAATTTTATTTAAATTTTATGAAAATTCAATTTTTTAGATTATCTAGATCTATCTAGATATCTTAGATTATCTAGAAAATCAATATAACTATAATTTATACAGAAACAGTATACAAATTAAATTTCATGTTTTAATATGCATACAGCTTATTGTAAAAAAAATATAATATACATAAAATCTGTACTTAAATTTTATAATCTGATTTATGATATGATCTAAAAGATGTACATTTTGAATCACCCGAAATATATCTCTTTGAATAAATGATAAAGAAGTCCGCAAATATGTCAAGCCTACGGGCTCGTGTGGTCATTAATTCGCCTCTGGCATAACTATTGAATTTTTCATTATCTAAAGATTATTTTAAAATTTATTTTATTATTTATTTATTTATTTTTGATAATTGAATTACATCTTAAGTCATAAATGATTTTTTTTTCTCGTGATTACAATATCATGAATAAATTCATCAGTAATTGAACATTTCAAGTCAGTATTTCCCAATTTTTTTTTTTTTTTTAATAAATGGCACAGTTTAGAGTGTTCTCACATCGTGACGTATTATCTTTTGACATATGAAGCATTTAATGTGTTCTTTTAATACATGCATAAAATTTTCAGACGGCTCTTGATAATGATATAATGTGTTTAATTTTCTTTCAAGTAAAGCATGTTTCAGATTATGCCATCAATACTGAAATTTAAATGAAATGTTTGAGCCGTATGGCAATACTCAAATAAAAACTGACTACTTTGACACATTTTTAGTTCATTTTTGTTCTTAAGCGAAGGAAAGGGGCAGATACTCTTATTCGAAAACTGTGCAATCGAATAGTTTTCTATTCTTGGATAAAGGAAGAAGCTATTTCAAAGAACGTTGTCAAGGAACCGCTTTGAATACGGAAAAAGAAAAATCTGCCATCATGAGAAAACAGCTGTTTATAAGTCAAGATATAAGTCATTTATCGGAAAACGAAAAATCTTTGCATAACAAATCATTGAATAGTTATGTCTCCAAGTATTGTGTTTTTATGTCTTTAAATGATCCGTTAATGTGCCAGTAACTCTTGTGTTGCATAGAGCAAAGATTTTTTTTCTTTTTTTAGGGGGTAGGGGGCGAAGGAGAAAGGATCACTTTAACAGTCATGAAAAAAATTACATTACAGATGTAATCTGTTGTAACTGAAAATCTTTCATGATATGTGACATTTCTGATCATTTTTTTTTTTTTTTTAAACTGATAGAGAATACCGAAAAAGTACACATGTAAGCATAAAGGAAATTTCGCAGCACTGTCAGAACATTCCGCATTATTGAATTGTGAAAGAGAAAAGATGGAAATTGGCAATTATAAAATAAGTTAATACTGATTAAATTAACTTATGATTTTAACACTTTTCGACATAACTGAAATGAAACGTTAATTTCTAATATGCTTGTTTGACATTTCCTTTCAGGATGACAGGTAGAGGCAGTTCCGAATTTTCTAGCGGGCTGGACCGACAATAAATAAATAAATTAAAATTTAAAAAAAAAAGAAAGAAAGAAAAAGAAAAGAAATTGAACGGGCCTTACGGGCCAGGCCGGCCCAATAAAATATTTAGTGGGCCGGACGATCCGTTAGAAAGATTTATGCAAAAACGATAAAATGTGAACTATTTTTAATGAATACAGCTTTATCGAGAATAAATATAAATGTGCATCACGAACCGATTCTTATTTGGCAACATCAATATAGAGATGTAAGTTTTACAGATCGGCATCGGGCAGTTACATTGTATCTAATCCGGGCTTAATACTTTTTTAGCAGACTCGTTCCTGGCCGAGATCAGGCTTGCATTGCTTTTCTACATATAGTCGAGCCGGGCCGGAACCAGACTTAATTGCGCTTATGATGTGTAGGGCAGACAACAAGATTTGTAAAAATTTGAATAGCGATATAGAATTTATACGTTAATGTAATCTATGGAAATATACTTCTTAGTGGTTCTTAAATTCATTTCTCAACAACGCGAAAGTCTGTCACTTTTTCTGACTAATTTTTAACTGTAAATTAATATATAAAACCAACAAGCCTGACTGTTAAAAAGATTTAGAATCAAATAGAGTTTTCTATTTTTGATAAATAAGAAAATTGTATACACTTGTTGAGATATAAGAGATTCTTGTCATGTAGTTAGAGATTTTTTCCCCCTTCCCATGGTGTCGCTTCCGGAAATTTGATTCAAAACGCTAACTTTGATAGCATTTTCTTAAACTGCTTATATAAAAAAATGGATAAAGCCATTCGATTACATAGTTTCTAAATAAAAACACTTGGTAATTTTATGCGTTTCCGAAAAAAAAAAAAAAAAAAAAAAAAAAAAAAAAAAAAAAAAAAATCAGAAATGTATCAGAAAGTAACTTCGGATTTGAAAAAAATCATTAATAAAATGATATAGAAATATATCCATAAATCTTCTTTTTATTTTGCAGCTTCAAAAGTTGTGATGTTTTTAACTTTCTCTTTTTCTTTTATTCTAAATCTTTTTTTTAATGAATCTTTATTTAAATGTTGAAAGTCTAAGAATATAAATAATCATTAATGTTGCTATTCTGCATTTTCTGTAATATATATACTGTAAAATCATTCCATAAATGCATGCAGTATGTATGCAGTATTCTTTGAAAAAATGTTAATTATATGATAAAAATTTGATTTTTTTAGAAATAGAAATTATGTCGGCAAAATTATTCAAGGGCAAAAATAACTATATGACGCATGTCGCACGTCGCGCTCTTTCTGCTTCAGGAAATGTTCCCTCAATAATAAATAAGGAGGAAATTAACGAGGAAATAACAAAAATCATCAATTTTTAAAAAATAAAAACGTGTATCAATACCTATATTAAAACCTTACTCGTAATTTTTAATATTTATTAAAGAGAAAAAAAAAATATTTATTAGATCTCATAATTTTTGCTTTTCAAACGGGGGGGGGGGGGGGGGAATTAAAGAATTCTTTTTCGAAAGCCACATCAGCAAAAACTGAATCTTTTTTCTTTTCTTTTTTTTTTATGTTTGAAATCCATTTCTCTAAAAACAGTTTAAAATAGTAATAATAATAATAATTTGCGCATATATAATTCAGCAATATTGTTTTTTTTTTCTTCAAAAACAGCTTTAAATGAATTTCAATGAAAATATTGCAGAATAATAATTCAGTATATGAAATATTTTTCCAACACTATTTCATTTTTACATTCTATGCAAAAATCCTTTTTAGTTTAAGTGTGAACTAACTTCAACTAATAATGCTGTATAATTAAAAGTTTTATTTATTTATTTATTTATTTTTCTTGTATTGCTGCATGGCATATTTAAAGAAACATTGTAACGTTAGTTGATAAAATGCACAATGTATATACCGCATTTCATGTTATAAACTGAGAGCGACATTTCTACATACAAACTTAAAAAACAGAATATTTGTGTTATTGGGTGGGTAGAAATATTTGTTTGAGAACCGCTTTCAAAAGTAAAGAAGAGATTACACATCTGGACCACTGGTTTCCCAGATGTTCTTGAGTCCAGATAAGATCATCTTTCTTCAGGGACTGACCATTAAATAAGTAAAGTAAACATAAAGTGGAAAATGCATGTCTTTCGAAGACGTAATCAATCACCCGGAAAAAAATCATTCCCGCTGATAAAAAGGGAAAATCGAAGGCAACAAAATGGCGTTAGTTTTAATTTTATCAAAAACAGCAGAAGATTAATCACTTTGTCCCGCCCCTAATTTGTTAACCTGCCGCAGATGTCATCACCTCAAATTAAAATTAATCGATTTTGGCTGTTGTGGGAAGAGGCCACAAAATCTTCAGGTGTAATTTCTCTTTCATTCTCGTTTATTCCTCCTTCTATTTTGATTTTCCGCAAGTGATTTGTAGAAGGGTTTTGGCACGAAGAAGGGATCTCTTGGGAAACAGTCCCAAGAGATCTATGGACTGACTGACAAAGATCGAAAAGCCATCCTTATCAATCATTGTGTCTATAACGACTATTTTTCTTTGCTTTCTTGCAATGCTCTGAGTAAAATTTTATTAAGCAGTGAGCTTTTGATGACATTTCTAAATGGATAAAATAGAAAACTGTGAAAATTGGAATTGCAAAAGCTTAAATGATACATAGTTGTTCCTTTCATAGACAACATTAAAGAGTTTAAATAAGAAAGCTTGAGGTATTTTTCCGAAAAGATTTCAGAAAATACTTTTATATTCAGAATATGAGGCTAAAATAAATTTATGTTATGGAAATTTGCCGATTACTTCACAATAACTTGAAAATAAAATCGGCCAAACTGATCCGGATTAACGGGGTCCGAATTAGCTGAGTTCTACTGTACTTAAATTCAAACCCGAAATAGAGAAAAATATGTTTTAGTACAATTATGGAAAAATAATCTACAATTATATCTCGAAGCCAAAAAAACAGCTATTATCAGTATAATAAAAAACAGCTATTATCATTTACAGGGCCGCACAAAAAAATTCCATTACATAATGGTCAAAGGGGGAATTGTGTGCGGAATATTTTAATTTTATTAAGCCATTTCATATATAATAAAACTGATATAGCTGTTTCTTAGCATAAATTATACGATACAGTCATGCATAATATGAAGTAGATAGCATTTACAGGGATACACAAAAGATTTAAAATAGTATATTCTTTCCGAATTACTGTATATGTATCCGATGATGGCTGATGGGTGAATGAAATGCATTTTAATTATGATATGCGCGTTTAAGTTTTACTAAATCCATGTATATTATATAGTGTGTATAAATACTATAGGTCTTATACAGGGTTACCCAAAAGAGGTCACAAACGTTACTGAATATGAGCTTAGATTACTTAAAGGTGGTTTTTTAAATAAGTTATGCATTGTTTTCGATAACTGCGTTCAATTTACTAAGAAGTGTTTGCAGAATATCGATAAAATAATATACAGGGCCACGCAAAGAATTTAATACATGGACGCCTATGAATGATACTTTCTGAGAATGTGATTTTAGTAGTTTTAAGAATGTTTTAGTTTAAAATAAATTTTAGCTTAATACTGACGTGTAATAAAGGTACAAGGTGAACTACAGGGGTGAACAAAAGTATTCGAGTATGTTTCCATCGATTAGTATAAATTGCTGAAAGAGAAATTTCAACATGCTAGACATTTTCTTACTAAACTAAATTTTCTCATTATATAGTATATCAACCGACAGATCAAATACAGGGTTCTTCAAAATTATTGGAATACATATTTGGTTATATACCCTTATTTCCCTAATTAACGAAGTTTTGTTAAAGATTTCATGAAGTGTTGGAATATGCTTCATAATCTATGCTTAACGCATGATTTCTCTAATTTGTAACAGTTTCCATCAAAGTTGAAAAGTGTTTATGATTTTGATTTGTCTGTTTTTCCGCGCTCTAACTCTCGTAAATCTACTCCGATTGCCAAAAAAATTATGGAGGTTATTAACATTTATTCTAGCACGAACCCTATTTCAAATGAAGTTTCTAGCATGATTAGTTTATTTACAGGGACAGTCAAAAGTTTCCATTACATTATGGCTTATGTGAAAAATCGTTTCAAATGAATTTTAAAAATGTTTCATCCTGTCAACATGCTAAAATTTTCATGCATTTACAAAGTGCACTAAAATATGAAGTCTGTAAAATATTCGATGAAAAGAATAGTTATTATTCATTCACATATTTTAGTTATATTAAACTATTTTATGTATAATAAAATTGATATATACATCACTAAGCCTTAATGAAAGTTGCTTCAGGCATAATAAGAAGTGCATAGCATTTACAGAAACACACAAAAGCTTTCAAATAGTATTTTTTATCCGAAATACGGTAAATTATAAATGATGGCTCTATGTGATGTGAGTAATATAAAATATAATAAAAGTTACACAAATATGTTTTTGAAACTTATTTAGTGCTATAATATCTCTATCTAGGTTTTTTACGTAAAAAAATGATATTATGATAAAAAGTTTATTAAATCCATTCGATTTTTTGAATCACGTGATTTTAAGAACATCGCCTTTTATGTAACATTTTAATAAAAATTTTATATTACTTTAGAGAAGTGTTTAGAGGTGTTAGAGAGAGTAGATCATGGACTATTTTAATTTAATTTTTTTATAATAGAGCGCGTGGTTTTTTGTTGTTTATATCTCATTGTCCCGTGCCATTTGTATTGATCGTGAAACGATTTGAATTTTATTTTTATTATGATTATAGATCTTATTAGACGGATCCAAAACATGTCAATGTTATTTCTTTTCAATTTTTGTAACAGCCTCTCTCAAGTAATATAAAATTTTTATAAAAAAAAATTGATATTTTTGAGAAAAATTACAAGAGAAATTCAAGCGCTAAATACATATTTGACTTTTGCAACCGCATAGACCGGTTGTCCATTCCAGAGGACATTTTCCTATTTTTTTAAATAATTACATTTCCCTGAATTTTTTTTCTTTAAGAGGGCTCGAGGGGTGAAAACTTTTCAAAAAATCGAATTTTTTATGATCTAGTTTGATTATCCGATTAATTCTTAACTCAATGCAAAAAACCGCATAAAATTATTAGCATTTTTAACGGAGTTGTAAGCATTTATGTATCAACACTTACATAGCCGCATCCATATAATTTCAACTTTAAGTCGTGTTTTCTCAAAACTTGATTTTTGACGACTAACACCAAGCTTTAAAAAAAACTATTTGATGGAATGGCTTAATTTTTTTTTGCATGCATATAACATCATAATCTATATTATAAATTAAGGATATAACTATCACTTAATAAAAACAGTATTAAAAAATCTCTCAAAGTTGAAAATTTGAAAAAAACCCTAAAAAATACAACTTTTTTTCCATTAAAAATACTCAAAATATTAAACTATCTAAAATATATTAATTCATAATCTAGATAATGATGTTACATGCATGCAAAAAAAAAAAAAAAAAAAAAAAGCCATTCCATCAAATAGTTTTTTTTTTTTAATCTTGGTGTTAGTCATCAAAAATCAAGTTTTGAGAAAACGCGACTTTAAGTTGAAATTATATGGATGCGGCTATGAAAGTGTTGATACATAAATGCTTATAACTCCGTTAAAAATGCAAATATTTTTATGCGGTTTTTTGCATTGAGTTAAGAATTAATCGAATAATCAAATTAGATCATTAAAAAAAATCGATTTTTTGAAAAGTTTTCAACCCCTGAGCCCCTTTAACATGTTTAAGAAAGCCCTATTAAGATATTTTATAACGCTATTTCATTTTTTTTACTCACAGCATTAAATGTGGGTCTATAAGCGATACATAAAAAGAATGCTTCTTCGCAAGCAAATATAAAATCATATTTATCATATAAAGAGTTTCATAACGTTGGATTAAAAAAAAATGGATTTTTTACTAGATAAATACTAAATGCAGAATGATTTCAAGTTGATTATAACTTACCTATCATACGAAGTATAACGTAAGTCTTGCAATCATTTTGAAAATTGAAAAAAAGTATTGACTGATTTACACGCTGATTCCTATTGAATTGAATATTGACTGATTTCAGACACTGGAGATTCCGAAAAACATATTTTTAGAAAGAAAAAAAAATCGCCGTCCGTCTGTCTGTGTGTCGCTCTATCTCCCAAAAAATTGCGATAGAGACTTGAAATTCGGGATGTATTCAGCATTTAATAATGGGAAGAAGCCTATTGAATATCCGTAACCTCGGTTATCCGGAATCATTTCTTGGACTCTCAAATGTTCATTCTGGTGAAAGTATATAAAAATTTTCGATTTTTTTTTTTATATTATAAAAAGTGAATGTAAAAGATGAAAAAAAAAAGAAGAAGAAGAAAAAAAACACACACAAATTTTGTATAAATATTAAAGTTGATCGGATAAATAGTTGCTAAGATATTTGTAATCCTATTTTCTGCACACTTCGATTTTTTATAACTTTGTATTTCATTCAAATATCAGTTAAAATGCTATTTTAATTGGAAATGAGACGCTTAATCCAACGTGGTAAAGTGTTAGTTAATGTGCAGGGTCCTCGTTAAGGGGGGGACAGGGGGAACCTCCCCCCAAACGTTTGCGGTTACAGTTGGCAAATTCACAATCTGAACAGGCAAATTAGTTTAAAACTTTTAATGAAAAATTATAATACATTTCCTATTTCTGATAGATTTGACGAAAATTACCAATATAAGGAGAAATATTATTAAACTTTTTACAAATAAAAACTATATTACATTTTCTAATTGTGATAACTTGGTAAAATTGTAAAACTAGTTGATAAACGCCGCGAACTATTTATCTTCGCTTTTTACTAAGTTGGCAAATACTGAATTTTGAGTTAGCAATTTAACCCTTTAACGATCATAGCATTTTCATTGCTAAGATGTCGAAATAAATGATTGACACCGGTAATTAAGAACAAATATATTTCTAAATAAGAAAACGTGATTTTTCACATACAAAATAAAAGGGATATTTTTAGATAAAAATACCGGTGTCAGTGTTGCGTATCGGAATTAAAATTTTGTGGTTTCGTGGCGAAACCAATGAACGTTAAAGGGTTAAGCCTCTCTCCCCCATCAATAAAAAGTCTTCGCGAGGGCCCCTGTTAATGTGATTATTATTTTTGGTGTTATAAGAAGGTTTTTCTTTACGCAATTCGCTACTACTAATTTACCCCGTCAACCAAAAGTCTATAAGAATAAATGCTAATAAAGGCTTTTCGTAATTGTCAGATTCACTTGACATTAAACACGTTGCACATGTTTGTTACGTCATCAAATGATATTTAATTTGACGTCTTACTTGTATTTTTATTAATCTTTTACTAGTTTATTTAATTTTCGTAATTTAAAATAACAATTATGTCAGTTGATGTAATTTACGAGTAGTTTGGCTATTTATATAATTTATCGAAATAGGTCGACGGGATAATCAAGTAATATACGCAATTCCGTAATAGAGCATTACTATGTACATTAAAAATATTTAAATATGCGTTTAAATTTTATTCCGTCATTGCGATGCATTTAATAAATAGTTTACGCATGTTTTATATTCATATTTTATATTATGTATATCTATGATGGGTAAGGATTACGGTACGGTGGCCTCTTATGACGAGTTTTAACAGCAGAGGGATTGATTTGAATATTTTTGCTTCATGGCATGCTAGATAAAACCTTATTATATAAACTTGTTATTGCTTCTAAACCAAGAAGTTAAGCGAAAAGAAGAAAAATAACTCTTCTTTTGAGATTCGTAATAACAAATTTTGATTCTTATAATGGCCGGCGGGATGTTAGTAAAAAGCCTACGAAGGAACGTCAATCTCTCCCACCATCTCGTAGGGCACTCCTTTTTTTTTTATCCCAAGGGAAAGAGGCTCTCACAGGCTTAGGCCAGATAGACCCGTGATACGGGGAAAACCCTTGCGCAATTTCGTTAATCCTAAATACATATTTATCCCCCATTTTTTCGATTTTTGTTATAAGACTTTTACGTTTGAGAATGGCTTGATTTTTGAGGTACACTTGAGATTTTCTGACCCAGTCTCCCCCTCAGATGAGGCTTCGCAGACTAGGTTACTCAGCATTAAGCATAAGCAACTAAAAGTACCCAATGTCCTGTCCAATGCTGATCGGTCATGTATTCGACGAATTGTGTACAATTCTTTCTTGCCTCTTTCAAGGCGCGATTCCATTTTTTCCTTATCCAACTTTTAATGTTTTTGCCGATTTTTTTCTTTTCTTTTGCATATGCTTTTTGGGATGAGGTATCATCTACGTCGTTCTTATCACCTGATCGTTGATGTTTTGCAAAGGAAGCTAAATTTGCAGGATTCTCTTTGATTTCTTCCAGCAATGGATTTACCATTTTTGCTTCATTTTTAATATATTCTTCGTTAACAGATATTTCATGCTGACAATCTTTCATCGATAGGAAAGGATGTTTCAGAATATGGCTTGCAGTGGGTCGGTCATTAGGATTCCACTGCAACGTGGACAACACAAAATCATGTGCAATACATATATTTTTGTCTCTCACTTCAACTGCAGACAACGATGACCTCATATTCTTGCTGAAATTTTCAAGCTTTAAATATTCTTTCAGCACGGATTCGACGTTTGTTCTCCATGTATTGTAATCATATACATCTCCCAAGTAATAAGTTGTCGAAGTTTTGGTCAATGCGTACAGCGACATCAAACCATAAGTCCATATATCGAAGGCTGCACCGTCTACAGCTCATATTCAAAATATTAGAATAATTGAGAAAAAGTAATAAGAAAAAATTATTTGTCATTTATTTATTTTTTATACTAAGTAAATGCAATTAAATTTCTTATAAATTAAATCTGGAATGTTTAGATAAGATTTTAACATTTATAAAATATAAAATACAGCACAATAAATTAGGTATACAGCTTCCTTAAACACACCAGAATATTGGAATAAAATTTAGATTGGTTCAAAATATTAGAATATTTTATTTTACGCAACAATATTACCTTATGAATATGAAGTAAATGGTAGTTAATATTTTGTAGCATCCCCTTTAACTTTCATAACAGCGTACAATCGATCTTGCATACTATATACAAGGTGTTTACAAACATTTCTATCAATATTAGCCCAAATAGACTTTATACGTGCCACTAACTCAGTTTTACTTGAAGGAGGATTTTCTTGAAGTTTTTTCTTCATTATGCACCATAAGTTTTCGATGGGATTAAGATCTGGTGAATTTGGTGGCCAAGGAAGTATCTTAATGTTGCGTTGGCGGAACCAATTCTTAGTTGACACCGAGGTATGCGGGGACGCTAAATCTTGTTGAAAGATGAAATCATCTTCAAATAAATCTTCTGATGATGGAATCATGTAATATTCTAAAATTTCTTGATATATCAGAGAGTTAACCTTTTCGTAGACGATGCATAACTTTCCAGGTCCTTCTGCACTCATACAACCCCAAACCATGACACTAGCAGCAAATTTTACGGAATGTTTAAGGCATTCTTTATCAAATGCTTCTTGCTTCATTCTCCAAACTCGAATACCTTGATTACCATATGAAACACAAAACATACTTTCATCACTAAATAATATATTTTTCCAATCTTCATTGCTCCATAAACGTCTTGATTTACACCAATTCAATCTTATACGCTTTTGTCTTGCAGTCATGAGAGGTTTTGTTTTCGGTACACGAGATTCAAATTTAAATTTATGGAGACGTCTTAATGTTGTCGATGTAGAAACTTCAACTCCTTCTTCTTTCCATTTTCGGTGCAAGAATCGCACACTTTTAAAACGGTTTTTCTTAACTACAAGCTTCAGTTTCCTGTCATCTCTAGCAGATGTTTTTGGTTTTCGGCCACCATTTCGGCGATTATTTTGAAATTTTCCAATTTTTGAATATTGTGTTAGTATTTTACTAACGCTCGATTGCGAACAATGTAAATAATTCGCTATAAAACATTGATTTTTACCGTGCCGATACAAATCAACCATACGAAGTTTAGTAGATTCAGGAATATCACTCACACGGCCCATTTTAAGACGAAAAAGAAACAAACTGCAAAAAAAAATACTGATTTTAAATAAAATAGTCTGAATTTAATCAATGATGCCACCAGTTAAGAATTGGTAATAATTAAAGGAGAATTAATGTGAAATATTCTAATATTTTGAACCACTTGAATAAATATTCTAATATTTTGACTTTTCAAAATAATTTTTTTTTTGCAATTAATCTTTTCAAAAATGATATTAAATTTAAGATAACAAGTAAGTTTAATCAACAATAAGTTCTTAATAAAAATATCGTTTGCATATTTTCATTAAAAGACATTAAATTACCAAACGATATTTTCAATTTCTAAAAAAAAGGTAATTATTCTAATATTTTGAATATGAGCTGTATTTTCTCCGATGCGCTGAAACATTCAGGTGGTCTATATACTTTGGGTGCAACCAGCCTCGTTCAGGGCATTGTGTTCCAGTTAATACCGGAAAAGTCACATAATATGGCTGTGTCCTTGGATGATATGGGGACGTTGTTCAATTTGACGTCTAAATGCACAAATTCTTTCTCGTGCAAATATTTTAGCCTTGTTGCAATATTTTGCAACCATCTACGAACTCTCTTCAGCCCGTCGGGATCAGCCAGAAATTCTGTGCTTTTCATCATTCTGTCCAAAGCGGTGGGGTACTTTGGAGTAATATACAACTTCAAATTCAACTCTTTTACATCGATAACTTTATACACTGGAAGTATGCTGGGATGTTTCAATACTGGCCAAATTAACTCTTCCATCTTCCAAGAGTGGGCATTCGTGACAACTTTAACTGCAACGGCTTCTTTTTTCGGTGTTACAGCAGACAGAACAACTCCAAAACCACCACGCCCGAGTGGCATTATAGATGTAAAATTATTTTTCTCCAAATATTTTTTAACGCTGTTGCGAGAAGGGGAATCGCCTGTTGTAAATTGGTTCTTACTCAAATTCTCATTTACGATGACGGATGGGGATGAATAATCTGATTCCATGATGTTAAATTAATATATATATGTTTCGAATCAAATTACCTTAATAGGTTTTAAGAAATGAACAGATGAAGATAATTAATCAATCAAAATTTACTTTTATTGTAAATTGACAAAAGTAAGATGGCTTTAAATCTCAAAGGCACTTTTTAGACGCTACAAGTAGCAAAATCTTTTGTGCTAGACGAGAATTTTTCTCTTTTTTGCTACCAGTTCGATTGTTTTATATTGTTGAAACTCATTGTTAATGCTTTGATATTATATCTTTGTTTAAATTTTTTTCCAAGCATATATTATTGTTGAAACAAATTAATGTTACAAGTAATATATGCTCATTGTTGCTTTTTTTATCCTATTGTTGTCATTAAAATCACATTATCGAGTTGAAACCGAAACAAAAATAAACGTGCACACAAATAATAAACAGACATACAGACAATAAATCCGACTGTAGTGAAAAATTAGCCACAGCCAGAAATCGAACCCGGGACCACAGCACTCCAGGTTGTTGCTGTAGCCACTGAGATACTCCGGCCGATGCCTGAGTCAGCAATTTCGTAAGTGGTCCCGGGATCGATTCCTGGCTGCATATTTCAGATGTGTATATTGCTGGGACGATTACTGTTTCTAAACCAATAGGAGAGCGTCATTATCACTGTCAAGTACACGCCCACACAGTTTGATTAACAGGAACTCGTGGACAATTGACGGTGCTAATTATAACGATAATCTGTTGCGGATGAAAGTGAGCTGACTGGCTGAATGGTTAGAGCGTCGAGCTTGAAACCGGAAGATGTGGGTTCGAGTCCATCGCGGGCCGAGAGTCCGTTGGTGATTTTTTTTTTTTTAATTATTGGAGGCTGTCTTTTATTAATAAATAAGACATTTAAAAAAATATTTCAAACCCTTTTAATATTCTAAATATCGTTCCAAAATGATTTATATATATATTAAACAAATGGGAAAAAAAGTATTCTGCGAAAATATCCGTATAAGCAAAATTCTTACTTTAATTTTTATTTATTTATTTATTTCAGGATCAGAGGAAGTATAATTTCTAATTGAAGTAAATAAAATTCAGTCATTTTGAAAAAAAAAAAAAAAAAATTCTTTCGTACCTTTAATTTTTAATTACCGAGTACAAATTCAAACAATCCGAGTACAAATAAATAATAAACACACACGATCAATTGTCCACGAGTTCCTGTCAATCAAACTGTGTGGGTGTGTACTTGACCGTGATAATGACGGTCTCCTATTGGTTTAGAAACAGTAATCGTCCCAGCAATATACACATCTGAAATATGCTTCCTGGCTCTGGCTAATTTTTCACACGAGTTGGCTTTATTGTATTTATTGTCTGTATGTCTGTTTATGATTTGTGTGTACCTTTTACGATTTGAATGGAGGCGTTACATGGCAAAGTTGGGACTCTCTGCTATACACTTACTAGTATTTTGAGATCTAAACCGGTTGAGAGTCTTGTTGATCTTTTTCTACGCTATTTTTATTATTTTGTTAATCCTCAAAGTTTAAAATTCATAAGTGATTTCTAAATTGCTTTTTATTGTTTACATTTCTATGGTCTCAGGTTATTTAATGACATTCTAAATTCATTTGTGTCTTGTTTATGAAATTTACCTTAAATTTATTTACCTTTTTTCAACAAGATTCATATAGTTGGAAACCAATTTCAGATCTCAATTAAATTAGTAAATAGAAAAGTGAAGTAATGTCAGTTTTTATAAAATGTTATTTTTAAATTAATATTTATGTGATGTAGAAATTGGTAAAAGATGAATAAAGTTTCAATTTGAGGGGATTAAAATTTATAGTAGAGTAGACCCAATACAGGCGTTATTTGTGTGTGTATGTGTGTTTTATAAAACAAAAATGTTGCTCTTTGCGTATATTTTTGCATGCTTTTCAACATTATACAACACCATATTATGTTTTAGTGCTTCAAAGTACATCTACATTTGTGAAATGATCTCAAAACACAGTTATAATTTTCGAACATGAGTGCAAAAACGCTTTTTAAAACTAATCTCTCATAATAGAAGGCGCATTCTGTATATTTATATTAGTCAGTAATTTAACTGAGTTTAACCAGTTTTATTTAGCGAAATCCTCAAAGTATCACTATTTTTTCCTTACTCTGTAACCCGATTTTTTAAAATTATTTTTAAGAACCCTAAGCTTCCCCATCAAAATAAATAAATAAATAAATAATAAGAAAATAATAAAAAAAAAAAAACATCTAATGGTAATGGATATGATTAGTTCCAACTAGGGATGGGCATTATTTATCGTATTAGGATAAATAACAGTGTTACTACGCTGGAACCTAATATTGCATTAATATGTTACCGAAAAGTCCCTGTTAAATAAATAACGCATGGTTTTAAAAGACAACGACTTCCTTCACTTGCCTTAATCAGTATTTCAATTTTGTGCTTCTAAAGTAAGAATTATATTCATTAAAAATGTCCTCAATCGTTTCTTTTGAGACGTTTGCCCCACACTAAATGCCAATTCAGACACTTTTCCCGGCAGGGGATTTCTGTTTATCTGGAAGAGGGACATTATAGAGCTCCGGGGGAGAGGAACGCAAAATCTTCTCGGGGGACATCTCATTGCTTCGCGGTTGTTTTGCACTCCGGACCTCCTGAATTCAATAATGGCCCTATCTTCACCTTTAGTCATAACCAACTCTCTTAGGTGTGTGATGCTATTTTTTTTTCATTTCATCAATCACAATGAATACTAGTGAATACATACACGAATAGTAATAACTTACAGCACTAAATAAACACTTTGTCTGCTTGGTACTTGGTGCTAGGTCACCATCATCACACACTTTCTCCTATTCTGATAGCACAATATAGGGCACTAAAGACTGAAATTTTTAGTTGATCAGAAAAATATCTGAAAATTTATAAGAAAATACTCATACTTGAAATATTTTCTACGTTAATCAATATATTGTATTGCTTTCATCTAATATTTTCATAAAAATAAGTCAAATTTGACTCAAAAAACCAAGTAATGAGTTGTCGTTTTTTCAGAATATATATATATGGTATTTTATTCTGCACTTTTACAGAATTAAAGTTGAAATACAGCTGTAATACTCATTGAAACCGATATGCATAGGATAATAGCGTCCACGTTCCTTTTGAGAAATTAAAACCAAAAATTAATTGCCTTTAAAAAAAAAAAAAAAAAAAAAAAAAAAAAAAAAAAAAAAAATCAATAAACATTACTCACAGAATATAATGGAATACAAAAATGAGCAACGTTAAAACTCATACTACTCATATAAATTTTTTGCAGTTACTCACCATATAGATTTCAAGAGTACGAAAAATACATTATAACAGTGCCATTTGCAGAGCGATTTATACAGGATCTAACGGATAATAATTTATACCATTTTACATCTAAGTATACAATTTCAGTGCATTAATTTGGAATTATAGTACCCACAAACTTTGAGTAACACATTGATTAATGATTCAAAAATAATTAAATTATGTTCAAAACATCGCAAAACATGTAAATTCATTAAAAATCGGAAGTCGAAAATTTTCATGAATCATTGTTTTTAGTGGGAACAGATGTAGTATTCGCCCGGAGTCCGCCATCTTGTTTCTTTGTTGGTTACTTTTGATCACTTTATACTTAATTTTTGAACAATTCAGAAATTAAAAATAAACATGAAATTTTTAAACTGAAAAGCACCATTCCAAACATTGTTTGTAAGAAATAAAATAAAACAGGCGAAAACAAAAGTGAAACTCATAATTAGCAAAACGGTAAATACATAAATTTTAAAACAGTTAAATAAAGCAAATATTCATTTAATATATATATATACTAGCTGTTACCCGTGACGTCGTTCACGTAGCATTAAAAAAAAGATAAACGCTTTAATTAAACAAAACGGTTCATTAACAATAATTTAAAATATATATAACATTTATCTGATAGAAGGCTATGCAGTAGTTTTTTTTATAGGGGACTTAAAGAACTCAGTCAAATAAAAGAAAAATGTGTTAGATAATATGAACCATCGCGAAAATGAAATTGTAACCACTTATACTGTAGAACAACTGTAACGCACCCCAATTGTACAGAAATCATGTTGTAGTGCATTTCAGAATTCCATATCAAAGAAAGAAAAATCATGTGTTAAACCTAGGTAATAAAAAAAATATCCAACATTTCCATAATGCATAACTTGATATGATCTATGCGTTTGTAAACATTCTAAATACAATGTTAAAATTTTGCTTAGTGAGAAAAAGTATAACGAATATTAAAATTCATCTTTAGCAATTTCTAATTATAGACAGAAACTTACTTGAATTCTTTTTTACAGTCCTGTATATTACGTGCAAATATGTATACGATCGCATATTTAGCTTAAATTATTCAAGCAAAAAACCCGATTCAAATTATTGAATTCATATTTCCGGGAATCGCTATTGCACTGGTGACCAATCCAGTTTATTGTATAGTCCGATACATGATTTATTTAAATTCTACAAACATCTCTTATTATATCAAATGTAGCTGAACTTCAGGATGCATTAGTTTTCCAAATACATATGATAATTGAAAAAGCTCTTCAGCAATCTTTTCTAATAGACCATACTTTGGATACAATATCTGAGATCTGGACACAGGCCCAAAATCTTTTATGCGTCTCTGTAAATGAACAACAAATGTGATGCAAGTGATACTTAACTGCAAGCTTATTGTAGTAAATTTCAGTATTTATCATTGTATTGATTATCTCAGTATATTAATTTTATCATGTTTGAAATAGCGCAACGCAATTAAAATACGCTGGGAATATTTTTTTTCTCCGTAGACTATTATATTACCGAACATTTTTCTGCAATCTTGTAAGTGAATGTTAAATCTTTTCACCCCATTTTCTACAGAAATCCTATTTTAGTGCACTTCAGAACCTGATATCAATTTCAATATTATAAAAATAACCTTAATAAAATAACATTATTAAAATACGGTGCAAATGGTTTTTCTTCACAGACCATAATATATTGAAATACTTTTGAGCTCCCTGTACGCACACTATAAGTACTACATTTAACATATTCGATAGTAACCATGTTTTTCTGAACCTTAAAAATGCATGTAAATTTCATTACATTTAAAATTATGTAACATTATCAAAATACACCACAAATGATTTTTTCGCCTTAGACCATAATGTAAAGTTTCCTTTTGAGTGCTCCCGTGATTCAGCTCTAATTGCTACCTGGTCCATTTTCAATGCCGCATATGCTATGGTAAATCTCAATAACGTATGTTATTTTCGTATGAATTCCACTATATTTACCCAAGTTGAAAAACGGACAGACAGACGGCAGACCCCAGGCACTCCGCATCCGGTATACAGACAGGTTGAAGTCGTAAACACTTTTAGACCATGTTAGAAAGTGTCAAAAAGCGGGTAGTTTCCGTAAAACGGAAAAAAAACAGTGTTAGGAAAAATATACTACAAAACTGTGTTTTAGGTGGCATTTTTGTATAATTTGTACATATAATCTCTGCATACCGTAAAAATTTATAGAAATTTATTATAAAAAACATTCTTAACCTTCCGTCTACCAGACGGGTCCATTGGACCCGACAGCAATATTTCTGGTGTCAATGGTAAAATGAGAAATTGTCGATTGACACCGGAATTTATAAAAGACTTTTCTAGATATTACGAATTCCTTAATTTAAGCTTTCATTGTAAAAGCAAAATTATATTAAAATATTACTGGTGCCGTTTGCAAGTTTGGAATTAAAATTAGGTGTTGCCGTAGATAAAAGGGTGTTTTGTCTGGTAGACGGAAGGTTAAAAGTGACGACATATTTTTACTTTTTAAGAGCTAAAAAAAAAATGTGCAATTAATATCCATTTACAAACCTGTTTCCAGTACACTTTGAGCACATTATGTCAAATTGAGATATTGACTGAGGGAATGTATTTTCTCACAATTACATTAAATCTTTAGATTTTAAGCCCGAAAGTGCATTTTTAAAGTGATATTTATTTATATTTTCAGAATTGAACAATTTTCAGAATTAACACACACAAATATTTTTTTTTATTAGTTGAGCTTTTCTTACTTTCTAAAAATGATAAAAAGTTTTTTCATTGATCATTACGTCATTTACGATATGTATAAATTATTAATATTTTCTAGTCGTTTAATATTTAACCTTTAAAAAAACTTATTTCATTTTAAAATTAAATATTAACCACGCTCAGACGATAAACTTAATTTTCTTTAAAAAATAACTTTTGATATCATAATTCAATCTCATTTCATTGCAGCATCAGAGGTATTTATTTTATTTTCAATATGTGACGTCACAGTCGTCTCTTTTTAGCACTTACTCAAAATTACATTGTGTTATTAAAAATGAAAACTTGAAAACTTATACTTTGTTTCATATATGACGTTACATTGATATTTTTAAAATTCTTAATGGAAAGTATTCCTCTGACGTCACAATTGGTAAAAAGTTGAATTTTATAGCCTCGAACCGAAAGAAAGAAAAAGGTTCATTTTGATTATGGATTAATATCTGGAAAAACTACTAAAATATTTATATTCCTGTAAAATGTGAAGTTATATTCTTGTAAAGTCTTCTAAGTGTAAAATAAATTTTATATAATCGTTTGCGTGATATAAGAAGAAAAACAGTATTCCTCTGACGTCACAATTGGTGAAATTGCGGTTTTTAATCTCGAACCGAAAAACAGAATAGGGTCCATTTATTTATTTCATTTTATTTAATCACGTGAAAATCTTTCAGTTGAAAATTAATTACAGAAGAGAAATAATTATTCCGGTTTTTTTATTTTTTGGCAACGAAAAAAGAAAGATAATTAAATATTATGGAAAATTTTTCAATTTATTCTGTATGAAAAATAGTGAAATATTGAATTATTAAGAAAAATATTTGAATAAAATAAATAAAAATTAGCCTATGTTCATTTCAGGCCAATAATTTACCTATATACAAAAATTCAAAGACATTAATCCATCCGTTTTGAAGCCAAGTTCATTCCAATTTTCGGACACACTTTCACATTTATAATATATATAAGGATTCTGAAATCACAGTCAGAAATGTTTCTAAGATCATATATTTAAAAAAAACAATAACATAAATAAATGAATGAATCCAAATGTAGAGATTTAAAATCAGGAAACAAAATGGCTGCCATCTCCGTTCGAATACTACATCATAGCCTTTTAGTGAAAATATAAAGGAGAAATATGTGCAGAAATGTATATCCAACATATTTTTGACGTGACAACGTCTTGTAAATTGGTTTGCCGGGAGACACTTCAAGAAACTGCGTTACGTTACGTTACGCTCCGCTCACGATACGCGCTCACTTTTCTCTTAACTTTTTCCGGTCACTTGTGGGGCCATTTTCTGAACGTGAATGTGAATTCGCTGCAAGGAAGGGGCGGTGCTTAATAGGAATTTTAGATAGTATCAAACTAAGACGAAATACGTTATGTATTAGTTATTAGTATAAAGTACAAAGAAAATAAGTGTAGTTTATTTCGTAATTCGGTGGTATATTATGGAAAACTAATGATATGTGATTAGTGAAAGCCATTTTACTTTAGTTATATTCTGCTCATTGAAAAATTCTTTAATATGCTGTTTACAAAATTCAACATTTGACATCAATAAACATGAAGTAAAATGTGTTTAACAAACACAGTGTATTGCAAGTTATTGTATGTATATTTGTATATAAATACGTATGTATGTGTAAAGGTAAAAATAAAATTTTGTTAATATGAAATTCAGTGCGAGATTCTTTGTATAAATTAATGTTTTAAATATAATTCTTTGTATAAATAAATGTTTTAAATTGTTACTATTATTTCATCCTTCTTCCTACTATACGAATGAATATTCACATTAAAATTATTTTACAACTCAAAGTCGTTGTCACGTAAAACTTTCGCCCGTATACCGACTTTACAGGCAACCAATTTTTTTTTAAAAAAACTTCTTTAAATGCAATCATTGCAAATGCATTTTAAATTAATAGTTTGATCTTTTAAAAAGAGAAAGAAAAGAAAAAACCCTTTAAATGTTGCATAATTTTGTGTACAGAAATATTAGATTTTGTTATTTATATATTTTCCATTTATGTTACGTAAATGAGAGAATAACTATTTCTAATTTCTTTACCCCGAAAACACAGCAAAATTTGAGTTCAGAATCATTAAATTTATAAAAAGTACCTTTTTGCAACATTTAACTAAAATGCATTTATTTATAAAATTATGCCTTAAAAACTTAAATACTCGATTTTAAATAGAAAATATATTTTAAAACTAACAATACTATATTTTGCACATTCATATAAATGCTTGAATCTACATAACTA
Organism: Maratus speculifer; assembly: GCA_964019185.1. Lineage (NCBI taxonomy): Eukaryota > Metazoa > Arthropoda > Arachnida > Araneae > Salticidae > Maratus > Maratus speculifer. The sequence continues at coordinate 68,981,618 of OZ025289.1, read as the reverse complement.
CTTTTTTTTATTAATTAGTGCATTTAAAATGCTTACATTTGAACTTCAGACTGATTCGAATTCAAAGCAGCGACCGGAAGAAACCAACGACAGCAGAGATATTGAAAAACACCGTAATTCTGAGATAGTCGTTCCTTTATTATCTAATAGAATTATTGAAAAACAAGATTTATTTCTACTAGTTTTTCAATAAATCTCGTTTTTTTTTCATACAAAATATCATTTTATTGTTTCGTAAGCTCAAAACAAACACAGTTAATAGCGCATCTTTTCATTTATTTATTTGTTAGACTTTTCTGCGGTTAATTTAACAGCTGCGTAATTTGGAAACATTTTGTTACACAAACATTTTTAAGGGGGAAAAAATAGAGCAATAAATATTATCAGAGGATAATTTAGTTTGCGTGAATGACATTGACAGTTTCCGTTCTTGTTTTTGGGAAGGAACAAAGAGTGGTTTTTATTCCCGGTTGTTTAAGAGTAGGGGGAAAAAAAACAAATGATTTCGTCTCTTTTTAAGTATCAGAAAAATTGAATTAAAGAGATTTACGGATGTAATTGTTGATAGAAAGCTGTTTTATCGCTCGGGCGCGGGCCATAATCTTTCGTTGATGTAGTTAGATGGGTAAAACGGTGGCAATCTTTGAGTTTGAATATTTAAAAGGCATATTACTATGTACTCATGGTATTTGGGGAAGGGGGGGGGGTATTATGGCGCTATGATTTTTATTTAATAAAATGTTTATTGCTGTTTTTTTTATCATTATTATTTTGTCAATATTGCGCCATTAGAAAATACGAACTGGAAACCATTACTGTTGTAATTGTATTTTACTGAAAAAAAAGGAGAAAAATAGCCTGGTGAGGACACATCCATTCGAAAAGGGATGGGAGGGGGGGGCGAAGGGGGGCGGTCCCGATGGACGCGGAAATTTATAGGGCGCTAATTTTATACTACCAACGTCATTTTTTGACCTGTCACAAGTTTTTTTTTTTTTTTGGGGGGGGGGAGATTTTAAATACGTACTTGCATATACGAAATTTGTGGGATGAATGACATTTGTTTAAAAATATACAAGTAATGTTTCGTGCTCTTGTGGGATAAGCTTTGAATATGCGTTGACAGATATTGATTCGGGGATGTCAAAATTAAGATATCAAACAAATAAAGATCTTTTTTTTTTTTTTTTTTTTTTTTTTTTTTTTTAACAAGTTGCATTTTTAAAACGGTGTTGTTTTTATGGAAGATATTTCTGATCGTTTAGAAAAAAATAATTTCTAAACCGTCAGTTTTGGAGTCATTGTAACAGTTGCAAAAATGCTTTAAACTTTCTTCTGCATCATATAAATATTAATTTACATTAAAATAATTATTTTTTAAATTGTTAAGAAACTAAATATTTTATACAGTGTTCAGTAAGTTTCCTATAACTTTTATTTAGAAAAAGGTTTTATGTGTTTTAACAAGTAAATCAGCAAAAAAAAAAAAAAAAAAAAAAAAAATCTATGGGCAAAATTTATTGAGTTATGATACTTATAAATTTTCAACGAGGAAAAATGCATTTTTAGTGCAAGAAAACGATAATAATACGTGAAATGTAAAGTATCACAATTAAGTTTTTGTCTTGCAAAAATTAAAATTTTAACTCAATGTTGATTTTAAAGGCGCAGGTTTATCTGAACTAAAACAGCGTCTATACTTATGTATCAAAATTATTCAAGATACCTTAATTAACGGCCCTATAATTAAAATGTCTGTTGACAGCATAGTCTCATCGATTAGTTATACGTTACAAAAATAACAGGTTGTTGAAACCTGTTACCTGTGAATGTGTGGAACGATGTAAGCTGTTAATCAAAAATAACTATATTTCCCATCTCTAGTTCCAACTAGCAAGGTGTTTGATAAAATGCTATTTAACTTTCTACTGGCGGTGTCGCCTAGCAACCAAGATATACCTAATTATTTCAAAATGTAAAAAGTTTTCTGTGCAAACGATAATTTGTGATAAATACATTATCTGTTTATTTCTTCAGCTTTTACCTAAGCTGTGTGAAACAATATTCTTTTTGTTTTTGAGTTTGATTAGAATGTTTTTTATGAGAATATGTGTAAAAATGTTACGGTTTTTATTGGAGTTGTGTTTTGTTAAATTATCTATGTTCGAAAGAACCTGAGATGATTTTCTCATGAGAATAAACTGTTTAAAACCAGAGATGAGAAATTAATTTTGAGTTGTGTAAGAAATTAAAAATAAAACTTTCGAAAAATTGAAGTATTCATATGGTCCGTCTTATACGGAGAAAAATTAGCGAGTTGTTGTTCTACGTCAATGACTGAAGGATAACAGGTGAATATTTTGTTGTGTTTTGCTATTTTTTCGTATCTAGAAATCATCTTTTAAAGAGTCAAGAGGGGTAAGTGCACCCATTTAATTTTTATTCGTTAAAAATTAGTATGAAAGAATTAAATGCGAAAAAGAAAATTTACAAAACAAACTTAATAAAACTAAAAGAAAAATTATCGAATTCTGAGCTAGAATTAAATGAATTAATTCTCATAAAGGAGAAACGGAATAAATTAGAGCAAAACTTTTCTGAGTTATTTGATTCTATTTATAAGATAAGTAAAGAAGATGAAATTGAGGATTTTATTACGGAAAACGAGGAAATTAATGAAATATTAGAAATAATGGAATTCGAGCTTAACAAAAAGTTATCAAAAATGAAATTGCAAACTGTTAATTTAGAAAACGCCAGAAAGGCTGAAAATAACATAAAATTGCCGAAGTTAACTCTTCCTGTATTTACGGGTAATTTGCATGAGTGGCTTTCTTTTAAGGATATATTTAAAGCTAATGTACATGAAAATTCAAATTTGTCAGGGGCAATGAAATTACAATATTTGAAGTCTTCATTGAGAGGAGATGCCTATCGTATAATTCAGTCTATTTCAATCGTGGATTCTAATTATGAAGTTGCATGGTCGCTTTTGGAAGAACGGTTTTCAAATTCTAGAGAACAAGTTTACGCGCATTTAAAACGTTTTTTTAAATATTCCTGTTATTCAGAATGAGTCCCCAGCAGCATTATTAAATCTAATAGATATAACAAATGAATGCATTAGATCGTTAGAGATTTTAGAACAAAAAGTTGAGGGATTTTCTACTACAATTTTTGCTTATATTTTGGCTCAAAAATTAGATGTAAATACAAAAATGTGGTGAGAAAGACATCTTAAGCGGGATAATTTACCGAGTTTAACTGAATTACCAGAATTCTTGAGAGACCACGCGCGTACACTAAGTGCGTCCAACCAAGTAAATACAAAACGAAATTTTCAAAACGAAAGCCAAACAAAGCATAGCTTTTCAAAGGTAACTTCCATGGTTGCGAGTTTAAATGAGAAAAATATGCGTAAATGTGTTGCATGTAACCAGGAAAATCACTGTTTTTAAGTGTCCCAAATTTCAAAAATTTAATGTACAGGAAAGAGTAGATTTTGTTAAAAAAAACAATATGTGCTTTAACTGTCTTTCAGAATTCCACTGCTTAAAAAAATGTAACTCAACATTCTCGTGTTCAAAATGCCATAAACGCCACAATATACTTCTTTGTTTTGATAGGCGTGAGAGAAATTCCAATGCGATGGGAAACACAAAAAATTATAGTGATAAGGAAGTGCCAAATGCATTGTCAACGAATGAAAGTAAACCAACATTAAATGCTGACGCCATACCATTTGAGTTAAATAACCAAATTCAAAATTTCACTGGTACTTCAAATGTGAGATCGAATAATGTTAAAACAGTTCTTCTTTCCACTGCTATTGTTTATATGAGAGATAAATTCGGAAATAAAGTTCCGGTGCGTGCTTTATTGGACAATGGTTCAATGAGCAATTTTTTAACATTGCAGTTAGTTGAAAGATTAGGAATTCGAAAAGAAAAAAGTAATATTTCGGTATCGTGCTTAAGTGGATCCTCTGTAGCGGTAAAAAATAAAACTACTGCCTTGATCAGTAATAATTCGGGAGTTAGATTTCCTTATCATACCAAAGATTTCGCAAATTATGCCCTCGAAATGTATTAATATTTCAGAGCTAGGAATTCCAGAGTCTATTATTCTTGCTGATCCTGAATTTAATAGACCAGGGAAAATAGATCTTTTGCTAGGAGCTGAAGTATTTCTAGAATTGATAAAGGTGGGTCGTATGAAGTTACCAGATTCTAATTTAATACTGCAAAATTCGGTGTTCGGTTGCATAGTAAGTGGGAGTGTTTACGATTGTAACGATCAGGAACAAATACATTGTGGATTAATTACTGAAACAGATTTCAATTTCGAAATGAAAAAATTTTGGGAAATTGAAAGAGTAGAAGAAAGTACGCCATTGAGAAATACAGAAGAATTAGCATGCGACACCCACTTTATAAACACACATCAGAGAGATATAACGGGCAAATTCATAGTACAAATGCCGTTGAAAAAAGATCCTAGTTCTTTGGGAGAATCAAAGCAATTTGCGGAAAATAGATTAAATTCACTGTGGAATAGATTAGTCAAAAATCCAAATCTTTTAGAGTTATATTGCGCATTTATGGCAGAGTATAGAGAGTTAGGCCATATGGAGGAAGTAGAGAAAACAGATGAGTCAATACATGCGAATTATCTACCTCATCATGCTGTTTATCGCCCAGATAAAAGTTCTACAAAATTGAGAGTTGTCTTTAATGGTTCACATGCAACTTCATCAGGAGAATCCCTAAATTCCATACAGCTGAATGGAGGTGTCATTCAAGATGATTTGTTTAGCATAATACTTAGATTTCGCACACACCGCTATGCATTTACAGCAGATGTAAAAATGATGTATCGCATGATACTTATCGATAAAGTCAACGTGATTTACAGCGCATAGTTTGGAAAGATACTGTAAATGGTGAGATGAAATATTACAGACTATGTACAGACACATGTAGCACAACTAGTGCCCCTTATTTAGTCATGCGCTACCTTAAACAGCTTGGTATAGATGGTGAATCTCAATTTCCGTATGCTTCTGGTGTGGTACAATCAGACTTTTATATGGACGATGTCCTGACTGGAGCAGCTGACCTAAAATCGGCTAAGAGATTGCAAATTGAGCTTATTCAACTATTAAATACGTGCGGCATGAATTTACATAAATGGTTTAGTAACCATCCAGAATTAATGGAGCCAGCCTTTAAAAATGAGAATTACACTTTTGAAAATATGAGTGAAACTAAGGCACTAGGACTTTGTTGGAATGCCAATGATGATACTTTTACTTTTAGTGTATCAATCAGTGAGCAAAACAAGGTAACTAAAAGAAGTGTGCTGTCAAATATTGCTCGCATTTTCGACCCCTTGGGTCTACTAGGACCAGTTGTGACGAAAGCAAAAATTTTCCTACAAAGACTGTGGAGACTGCAAATTGGTTGGGATGAAAATCTCCCTACAGCTGAGCTTGATCATTGGCTGCAGTTTCTAGAATCATTAAGAGCCATCAACAATATAAGTGCTATTAGATACAACTAGATGCTGTTAGATTTTTACAAATAATCCAGTGCAAATTAAAATTTGTGGCTTTTCAGATGCTTCGGAGAAAGCCTACGGTGTGGCATTGTATGCTGTGTCTTCAAATTCTTCAGGAGAGCAAATTTCTCAGTTGCTTTGCAGTAAAAGTCGAGTTGCACCAATCAAAACAATCACTATTCCTCGCTTGGAGCTCTGTGGTGCAGTTTTATTAGCCAAATTGATGAATAAGGCTGCCAAAACCTTAAGATTTCCTAAAGAAGCTGTCTACTATAATTCAGATAGTACTATTGTATTATGTTGGATTCGAAAACAGCCGTGTGACTTAAAAACCTTTGTGGCATCACGTGTGGCTACGATTCAGAATCTTTCTGATATCAGTCATTGGGGACATGTGGCTTCTTCTGACAATCCTGCTGATCTTGTGTCACGAGGTGTAGATCCAGACAAACTTCTCCAGAGTAGCTTATGGTGGAAGGGTCCACTATTCCTAACACAACAAACTGAACATTCTTCAAATATTGTTGAACTTGAGCAAAATGATAAGGATCTATACATAAGTGAACTTAAAAATACAGCTTCAAAGAATTTTTCAGAGACTACACTTTTAATATCAGACTGTTCATCTTTTATTGACTATTTTTTGCAATTGAGTAATAATTATGCTAAATTAATAAGAATTCTTAGCTATGTTTTCAGGTTCATTCAAAATGTAAAGAAGCCAAAAGAAAGGTATTCAGGTAAGTTAACACCTGCTGAATTGAAGAAAGCTGAGCAGTTTATCATAAAATCTGTTCAAGAAAAAGAGTTCAGTTCTGAATTCACATTGTTATCTAAGGGTAAGGAGTTACCAAAAAATAGTAGATTACTTTCATTAAACCCTTTCTTGGATAAAAATAATTTAATCAGAGTTGGAGGTCGTCTCCAAAATAGCACGGTAAATTATGCCCAAAAACACCCAATTGTACTGCCCTCTAAACACAAATTAACAGAATTAATTATTGAGTTTTACAGAAACGGATTAACTACCACCAGGGCCCCTAGGCTTGACTTTCTGAGGGTCCCCTTTCACTCCTTCAAATTGGTATATACTGGAAAAATTAAAACACATGCTTGCTTCATTAACTCATAAATAATTGATGATTAAAATATAAAAGATTACGACAAAGAATTTCGCACACCTATTGGCTTTTGTATTAATGTCCGACCAGTGTAAAAGAATATTTTCTTATTCTTTATATAAGGAAAATTCTAGCACCGGGCCCCCTTTTCTTCTGGGCCCCAAGGCTTCAGCCTACTTAGCCTAATGTATAATCCGCCTCTGAGTTTTATCACAAAAAATATCTACATATAGGACCACAAAATTTACTTTATTGCTTTCGAAGAGAATTTTGGCCTTTAAATGGTAGGGCTATTTGCAGAAAAATTGTACATAAATGTATTACATGCTTTAGGGCCAAACCTAAATTGTTAGAGCAAATTATGAGAGAGCTCCCGAAAGAAAGAATAAATGTAGACTTTGTTTTTAATTGCACAAAAACTGATTTCTGTGGTTCATTTTTGATTAGATATAAAGGTCAACGTAAAGGTTTTTTTCATAAAGTTTATGTTTGTATTTTTATTTGTATGGTAACAAAGGCAGTGCATTTGGAATTAGTTAGCGATTTAACGTCTGAGGTTTTTATTGCCACATTAAAGAGGTTTTTTGCCAGACGGCAAACCTCTAAAACTTTTCAGTGATAATGCAGGCAATTTTGTGAAAACTAATGTAGAGCTTAAAAGGTTGCATGAATTGGTAAACAAACCAGACCAGAACCTTACTAATTACTTGTTATCTGAAGGTATTGCTTGGGAATTTATTCCCCCTAGAGTTCCAAATTTTTAGAGGTTTATGGGAATCGGGAGTCAAGTCCTTCAAGTACCACTTTAAACGTGTTGTGGGCAACTCTAAATTAACTTATGAAGAAATGTTAACTATAATTGTCCAAATTGAAGGTATCTTAAATTCGTGCCCGCTTACTCCCTTGAGTACAGATATTGATGACTTGGAGGTCTTGACCCCGGGACATTTTCTTATTGGTCGCCCACTTAATGCCATTGCTGAATCAGACTTGAGTAATATTGAAGATAATAGACTTAACTTATGGCAAAAGACCACTAAAATGGTTCAGACCATCTGGAAAAAGTGGAAAAATAGTTATTTAAGTACATTGCAGCAAAGGCATAAGTGGATGATATCAAAAAACAACCTCAAAATAGGAGATATAGTTGTAATAAAGGAAGATGATCTTCCAGTGTCTAAATGGTTATTAGGGAGAATTGTAGAGGTATTTTTTGGTAATGATAATAGAGTAAGAGTTGTAAATATAAAAACCTCAAATGGAATATATAAAAGAGCAGTATCCAAAATTGCTGTATTACCTCTTGAAAAGTAATTCAGTTTTTATAAGAAAGTGTACATTATTGTAAAATTTCTTTATTTATTATGTATTATGTAAAATTGTTTAGATATTTGCTTAAATTTAACTTAACTGTGACTCATTTATATTGTATTTAATTGTATTGTTATTTATATTTTTTACAATGGTTGTAATTCCAGTCTTTTAGTTTGAAACTCCCATCAGAGGTTTCAAGAGGGGCGGTATGTTTGATAAAATGCTATTTAACTTCCTACTGGCGGTGTCGCCTAACAACCAAGATATACCTAATTATTTCAAAATGTAAAAAGTTTTCTTTGCAAACGATAATTTGTGATAAATACATTATCTGTTTATTTCTTCAGCTTTTACCTAAGCTGTGTGAAACAATATTCTTTTTGTTTTTGAGTTTGATTAGAATGTTTTTTATGAGAATATGTGTAAAAATGTTACGGTTTTTATTGTAGTTGTGTTTTGTTAAATTATCTATGTTCGAAAGAACCTGAGATGATTTTCTCATGAGAATAAACGGTTTAAAACCAGAGATGAGTAATTAATTTTGAGTTGTGTAAGAAATTAATAATAAAATTTTCGAACAATTGCATAATCACAAGGTTGTAATATAGTGAGTTTCTAAAATGTTCCGCTATCCAAAAAAACCAAGGCCTGAGTATATAACCACTTGGGGACTAGCCACACGTATACGTGCCGCAAAAAGGCTTGAGAATCCTTGTTTATCCCCACCAGTAAAATTATACTGTAAAATGTGCCCTATTTAATCAGAGCATTTCCACCATTCAATAAGGCAGAAATTTTTGTTTTTAAAATCTGGTGACAAAGCATTAAAAATTTCGTAAAAGGCTGCCATCGCGAAGGGGTTAATGGTGAGAGAGTTAGACCCTATGTGCAGTAGAGGTACTTCAGGTGTTAAGGGTGTTCTCAACTGCTCCGCTCAACAAGTGCAAAATGTTTTAACATATTTACAAACTCATTTTTTTTAACAGGAAGATATAAAATTAGAAGGCCTGACTACGGGAACGATTTTGAATCAAACTTAATTTTCCATTTTATGATAATTAAATTACCTGTCCAGTTCTAAACTATTTCGATCACCCGTTTTTATCCTGCTTTTCGACCGGTCTCCCTGCTTTCGTCGGGAAATGTGCTCAAAAACGTCCACTTTGAAGGCTTGTTATGAAAGATTTATTGTGCTTTTTAAAGTACAGAAAATTGATTGAAATTATAGACAGTTTTTCAATAACAAAACTTGCTATTTTCATGCATTTCTGAACAAAAATAAATTAAAGCATATGTCACAAAGTTGCCCTTTTGGATTTAAGAACAACCTTAAGTACATCCTAAAAATTACTTTTCTGCCAGAATGTAGGTACATAGCAATACCTTGACTTAGATCAATAATTTGCTCCAAGACTAGCAACGTTCAGTAGCGGTATATTTAGATAAGCAAAAATGGGTAAGCAATAAAAATTGTTCAATATGTAATGTTCATATTCTATTGTATTTAGCGATTATATGTATATATACATTTGACATTAGCAAAAGAATGAATTTTCAATACAAGAATTTGGGTAAAATTTATTGTCCTTTTAGGTGCTTCGTTCGAGTCTGGGGGAAAAATTCTTGCAACAAAGCTAGAACCGATATTTTTTTCCTTTTCTACTATTTTATTCATCACACGAAACCCTTATAATTTGTGTCTCCGTCCGTCCGTCACTGCGCTCGTACTCAAAAACTTTTTTTTTTTTTTTGTACTCAGAGCTGAATCCTTTCCCTTCGACATTACCAAAATCACTAAACTTAAAAAAAAATGTATTAATATACGCCCATTATTTACTTAAAATCCCAATTTTTTTTTTTTTTAAATGGAAAATGTTGACAATTCAACAAAAGCATTGATTTTAATCAAACCGAACAATTTGCTGTCAGAAGGAGGGGGGGGGGGTGCGAGTTTTGAAGGGGTTCCAAGGCGATAAATATACTGGGCGTTTCGAAAGTCGTCTGTCTTTTATAATCTACTGGATTTACTTTTATAATCTGCTTTACTACTACTTCTAAAAATTTGTAAATTGCACATGCAAAAATAATTTTTTTTCTTTTCCTGAGTCCATAACTTTTCTTTTCGAAAATTCCATTTAGAAGCGGAAAAATCCATTAAAAATTAATTTATATTAACTAATTTTATTTCTTTTCAGAGACAAGATGTGAAACACAAGTGTGGTTTCGCGGCCAATCGGCTCTCAGCTTGGGTACTGGCATTTTGTGCAGGCCTATAATTTTTTTATAAATATTGCATTTATGAATTTAATTTTTAAGCATATATGTGTAATTTTGATGCTGATTCCGAGTATGTAAATTTCGTTAAAATATTCCTAGTTGAACTCTAATTATCAGTTAAACATAGTAGGCGCACGTCTTTTTGCGTCTGACGAAGAAAGACTAAGTTCTTTCGAAAGATCTTGCACAATTTAATTTATTTTATGCTGTTTTAAAGAAGTTTTTTCATTTCAGTTGATTAGCACCAGTTTCAACTTCTTTTCTGTGCTTGCTCCCTTTCCCGCTTTTTCACTTCAGGCGTGCCGCTAGATTCATAGTAGACGCACGTCTTTATGCGCCTGACAAAGAAAGACCAAGTTCTTTTGAAAGACCTTGCGCAATTCAATTTATTTTATGGTGTTGAAGTTTTTTCACATTTATCAATTGAAAATCTGGTTTTAAGAAAGGATTCATTTCCAATTTTATTTCCTCTTCACGAAAACGTTAAAAGATAGACATCTGGTTAAAATCGTAGACATTTTTTTAAATTAGGATTGTTTTTTGGGGGGTATGTAAATTTTTACAAATGCTGCATCTATAGATTTTAAACTTGTGCATCTGTCTATATTTGACACTAATTTCAAATATGTAATTTTTGTAAACATCGATTTAGATTTTTTTTTATCTTATCCAAAAATCAGTTTTTAAAAAAAGAAAGAAATGCTTTTATATGACACACTAGCAGTTACCCGTGACTTCGTTCACATAACATTTAAAGAAGAAATAATTGATCAATCAAGCAAAAAAATTCGGTGATGAAAAACATGTGTAATTAACTTTTTATCGCGAATTTATAGTAAAAAACTTCTGATAATCCTATTTGCTAATTTGTTTGCTGGTTAAAATTTTCCTTTCCGCGATTAATACTAATAGATAGAAACATTCTTGAATTCTTTTGTTCAGCCCTGTAGTTTTCCAAGTGTCTTTAATACACGAAAGTATCTTTCTAAAATTTAGTTCAAACAAAAATGTTTCTTATTACTACCTAAATTACATTTTCAGAAATTATCATCCGAAGACAACCTTGTATCCAGTTCTTTGCGGGACCCTGTATATCATTTTATATATATACTACAAACATTTCTTAGTTTACTAAATGCAGTTCAAAATAAAAATGCATATTTTATTTAAAAACCACATTTAAGTAAATTACGCTCATATTCAGTAACCTTTCCGAGATCTTTTGTGTAACCCTGTATATCTAAATTTAACACTAGAACCGCCATTAGGGGTCAAAATGACCCTTGCCAGATAGATAATAGTCGATTCGCACCAGAATTTTCTTCATAATAAATGTTAAATGTATGCAGCAGAAAAATAGTTTAAATAAATAAGTCAAATAGTTTAAAATTAAAATACTGGTGAGAAATACTTTTTATAAAACTTGAGTAAAATTCCCGGCGGTTTTAGTGTTAACTATTTATACTATTACCATTTATACTCTCCATTTAATATGCATACATTTAGCGAAACTTAAGAGCACATATCATAATTCAAAATGCATTTCATCCATGCAACAGTCATCACCCATCATATACAGTACTTCGAATAGAATATATAATATTTGAAACCTTTTGTGTGTCCCTGTAAATGCTATGCACTTCGTGTTATGCATGAAATAACTCACATTAAGCCTCAGCAACGTATATCAATTTGATTATACATGAAATCGTTTACCATAATTAAAATATGTCGGAAACTGTTCCTCCCTGTATTCTTATGCAATGGAATTCTTCTGTGTAACCCTGTAAATGAATAATAAGTGTCCTTTTCACTACATACTTTACAAAATGCATATTTTAGTGCACTTTCTAAATGCATACACATTTGAATATGTTTCACAGGGTGCAACATTGTTAAATTTAATTAAAACGGTTTTCCCCATAATGTCGTAATGTAAGGAAATTTTTTGACAATCCCTGTAAATAAACTAATCATGGTAGAAATTTTATTTTCAATAGGTATTCGTGCTAGGTAAACGTTAAGAACGTCCAAAAATTTCATGGAAATCGGAGTATATTTACGAAAGTTAGAAAGCGACCAGACAGACAGACAAACCGAAAGCATAATAACTTTTCAACTTTGTTCGAAAGTGTTAAAAAATCGAGCCAAAAATATATTAATCAGTAGTTTTATTTTCCACCTTTTCCCCACAAAAAATTTCTTTCATTGATAATTATGAGTTTTGAATAAAAATATTCATTTGTATGTAACTTATAACTTATTAATTAATCCTTCTATAGTAAAAAAAAACTAGCCTTAAAAGGAATGACTCCTGGAATGATGCTGATGTGGAAGATTTCCGGAACTAACGAATCCGGGTTGTCCACTCCTTCCATGAGTCGAATAGACCAATCAGGAAAGGACTCCGTCTATGCATCGCCGTATGGGTTACCATAAAGAGAGGAAAGGTTACCATCGCCAACATTCGCCAAGTTTGTCGCCAACTTGGCGATATATCGCCAAATTTGGCGACCAAAATTAGTTGTCAAAAGTGACGCCAACTTGGCGATAACTGTAATATTTCGCCAAATTTTTAATTTCTTTACAACACCAGTCGTTTGATACATCATTTGAGAGGTTTGCAACTGCTTATTCATATAATGGATGTTTTGTGGTTATCCCCCATTCTGCTCCCCAGGGGGGGCACATTTTTAATTTCTTTACAACACCAGTCGTGTTACACAAGATTTGAAAGGTCTGCAACTGCTTATTCATATTATGGATGTCTTGTGTGTCACCCCCACACTCTGCTCTCCCCAGGGTGGGGGTCACATTTTTAATTTCTTTACAACACCAGTTGTGTGACACATCATTTGAGAGGTCTGCAGCTGCTTATTCATATTATGGATGTGTTGTGTGTCATCCCCCACTCTCCCCCCGGGGGGCACGTTTTTAATTTCTTTACAACACCAATTGTGTGACACATCATTTGAGAGGTCTGCAACTGCTTATTCATATTATGGATATCTTGTGTGTACCCCCCCTCTGCCCTCAGAGGGGGCGCATTTTGTAATTTCTTTAGAACACAAATTGTGTGACACATCATTTGAAAGGTCTGCAACTGTTTATTCATTTTATGGATGTCTTGTGTGTCACCCTTACTCTGCCCCCCAGGGGGGCACATTTTTAATTTCTTTACAACACCAGTCGTGTGACACATCATTTGAAAGGTCTGCAACTGCTTATTCATACCATGGGGTATTGGCGAGCGCAGCAAGCAGGGGTAGCCAATAATTTGGAATCGCGAAGCGATTACGCGGGGGGTTGGCGAGCATAGCGAGCAGGGGGGCGGGGCCCCCCTAGTATAAGTAAAAAATATTTCTGATTCATTTTAAATATGACGTCATTATTTATCTCGCTCCATTAGCTACTGATATTCACACCCCTTGTATTTTTAACGACTGCTATAAAGTACCTGTTTTATTTCAACTATGACGTCACATTTTCATAAGTGAACCATTTTATTAAAAATATAATTCTTTTTCATTCTTTTTACTTTTAATTTATGTCGCCATATTTTACACAAAAATTCCCATTAACTAAACAACTATACTTGTTAAATATATTATAAAAAATACACCTTTTATTTTTATTTCAAACATGACGTCATATTTATTTTCTTTTAAATTATTTTACTATAGTTTTTCGCGTGGAAGTTTTTTATTAAAAATTCATTGCCGCTGAAAAATTATTATTCCAATTTTTTATTTTCTTGGCAACAGGAAAGGAAAATGGTTAAATTTTATCTGAAAAATGCCTATTGATTTCGTATGAAAAATAATTAAATTTTGAATTATTAAGGAAAATATTTGAATAAAATAAATAAAAATTAGCCTTTGTTCATTCCACTCCTATAATCTAACCATATGAAAAGGTTCAAAGACATTAATCCATCCGTTTTGAAGCCAAGTTCATTCCAATTTTTCGGACACACTTTCACATTTATAATACACTGCTCAAAACAATTAACCCTCTGGATCCCAAACCGCACGAGATATTTTAATTCGTATATTCTAGTTCCCACCAGAAAATTAAAACAACAATATTTGCTTTAATCAATAGCAGAACTTTCCGTATTTAAATAAAACGAAATTAGCCATTGAATTTTTCTGGTGTGAAATGAACTACATAATTTCTAGAACGTGTTCTAGCATGGGAATTAAAGGGTTAAAGGATATTTGAAGTTTTATATAAAACTAGCAAAAGCCATGCTTTGTTTGGATTCGCGAAGCATTATTTTATAAAACAGATATTTGAAAGTAACAATATTTTTTTTATTATTATTTTTGCATCTTTATTAAACAAAAACGTTATTTTATGTTTTGGCGCATTTTAATTTTTTATTTATGATGTAAAACTGGCATAATAAGATATTTTCGAAGCAAACTTTTACAATTTTTTTTTAAATTTTCAACTAAAAGCTCTTTTAAAGATGTTTTTACAATTTCAAGTAGCCACAGGTGTTTTTTAATTGTTTGAAATATGCATGTTTCCAATCTTTGTAATCAACATCCGATAATCTTTGATAGCTATTTTAGAATAATATATTTGAAGAAAGCTTGAAGAAAGTTACTTCTTCAAAATCCTATTTTCTGGAAAAAACATTTGAAATCTGCTTTCGTTGATACTATGAATTTTTAACTGTAAAACATTTTATTTTAATTTCTTCGTTTTTATACATGTTAGCGTATGAGAATTGCTGTAATTCTCTCCGCGTGGGAGAACTTTTTACTTTCTGCGAATGGCAACTCAATTAATGGAAGCGCCTTAACGAAGCGCTCTCTCATTCTCGCAGTGACTTTTTCACGAATAATTATTGTTGTGTTTGCGAACTTATTAAAGTCTTATTTTTCTATAAAATCCTTCTGATTAATGAGTCGATATTATTTAGCCACAATACGACCTTCGCAAAAATATTTATAAAGAGCTTGAACCAACAACTTCACGCAGATCTTTTAATTTTTCATTTATATAACAAATTTAAGAATTAATTTTATTTGTTTACAATAATTTTGTTGCCAGTTTACAAAAAAAAAAAAAAAAATCCATAATACAATTCTTTTAAAATGTTTAAGTGTCATCTGTGCAAACGATTTTGCGGGATAATGAAAACATGTTTTATTTAATAAATTAATCATGATTCTATCTATAATTATTTACTCCATGATTTAAACTTTTTTTTCTGAAAATATACGCGTTTCATTTTTTATTTATTTGCTAAAATGCGTCCGTATTGGAAATGCATGTAAAATAAATTAATTAAAATAATAATTTTTTTAACGTTTTACTGTAAAAAAAATTATATTCTGCAAATCTACAGATCATAATTTATTTTTGTGTTTAATTTGAAGTTAAAATATTGAATAGTTTTTTTGTAAAGCGTACGACAAATTGTAATTTGAGTGGACTAGTAGAGGATTCGCTTCGCTCATCCTAATAAAGATATAAACGAATTTTTTTTTGCCGAAAATAGAAGAAGAGAATCACAAATGCAAATTTTTCTGGTTTTCAAACTGTGGAGTATGCAAATTTTGAGTTCGACCTCAAAAACGTCGGTCGCTTCAGCGGCAGCGAATGAAATTTGACTTTCAACTGGATAAAAAAGAATGAAGACAAGGATGATCGGCATTCAGTGATTGCTTTGTTTCGATGAGTACGATGTCTCAGCGAAGTCATTTGACAGATTCAGAAGCTTGGAGAATTGTTGGTAGGTTAGAAGGGGGCGAAACTCAAGCCGAAGTAGCGCAAGTCATTGGAGTGTCACAAAGTGTCATTTCCAGGATCTGGAACCGTTTTTTGAAGAGTGGATGTGCAGACCGAAGACAGGACAAGGTCGTAGACGGGCAACAATGCCCAATGAAGATCGGTATTTAGCGTTAACAGCTCGGAGACACCGAAACATGAACGCTACTCTTCTCCAACAACACCTTCGCACGGCTACAGGCACCGCGATTTCAACTCAGACTGTCCAAAACCGGCTCCATGCTGTAGGTCTGTATGCTCGCCGACCGATGGTATGAGTTAGATTAACATCAAGGCATTGTCACGACCGCAGGGAGTGGACAACCGAGCATGTCAACTGGAGGAGAAATGAATGGAGCAATATTCTGTTTTCTGAGAGTCCCGTTTTTCTGTGCATCCGAATAATAGGCGTATTTTCATCTGGAGGGACCGTGGCAGTAGGAATAATCCTGCGTTCGTGCACGAAAGTGTCAGATTTGGCGGTGGAGGAGTGTTGGTGTATGGTGGCATCTCCATTGACGGGCGCATTGACCTCTACATCATTCGAGATGGAGCTCTGACTGGTCGCCGATATAGGGATGAGATCCTCAGACCTATTGTAGTCCCTTACGCTGCAGCAATAGGAGATAACTTCATTTTAATGGACGATAACTGCAGGCCACATCGTGCAAACCTGGTGGAGGATTTCCTTTTCGAGGAAGGAATCATTCGAATGGAATGGCCAGCGTGTTCTCCAGACATGAATTCAATCGAGCACGTTTGGGACGCTCTAGGAAGACGAGTTTCTGGCCGCCAACAATCCCCACAAACTCTCCAAGAACTGGAAAGAGCTCTTCTGGAAGAGTGGGGCAGAATACCTCAACTCGTCATTAACCCTTTCGTGGTTATAAGCGCGTATACGCGCCCAGAATACCACTTAATTTGAATTGCGAAATGCCATACTGACACCGGAATTTTTAAATGAAAATTTTAATTTTACAAAGAACGTAAAAATAATATTTATATATTATGAAA
The DNA here is from genome assembly GCA_964019185.1 of Maratus speculifer. Taxonomy (NCBI): domain Eukaryota; kingdom Metazoa; phylum Arthropoda; class Arachnida; order Araneae; family Salticidae; genus Maratus; species Maratus speculifer. Next base: position 68,964,549 of record OZ025289.1, on the reverse strand, counting down.
TAAATTTGTTTTTAAATTCCGGTGTCATTCAATCATTTTAGTATTTTATGAATAGAAGTGCTTTAACCGTCAAAGGGTTAATAGCCTCATTGAGTCCATGCCTCAAAGGTGTTCAACGTTGCTGGCCGCCCGTGGAAACCATACCCCCTACTGAAAATGATTTTCTTTGAAGAAAACACCTTTTCTTATTCTTTTTTTCTCATATGCACAAATTGTGCTTTTTTCCTTTTGTACACAAATGCGCAATAAAATGCATTTTTTTCTGCCAAACATGTGTAATTTATTCTCATATAACCTACTATGTCTGTCGACCATGTATCAATCAGCTAAAAAGTTTCCCAGATACAAAATCCACCTAAAACTGCAATATCCTTTAATTGTTTTGAGCAGTGTATATATATAAGGATAAACTTAAGTAACAAAATAGTAAATATAATTATCAGAATAAATCGTAAATATTAACACTTATAGTCATACTGAAAGCATGCAGTTGCATCATTTAATCTGCACATTTCACTGAAATCTTTAATTTTTCCCATTTTATTTTCCTAACAATTATTATATATAAGCTTATTAAACGAATCTTCACCTTGGCACAGATGTGCAATGCCAAATTGGCGGGTGGAACGCGTGTAAATATGGCGCGTATATGACATCTGTGCCAAATTTTTATATAAGCATCGTGTATATCTTTAACATGTCACATATATAATGAAAATAATTAGATGAGCACAGAAGTCGTATACACACCACATTGACACGATTTTCTTCTGGCGTTAATTTGGCGAAAACTTCGGTTTTAAATATCAGTTACATATATATTTTGAAATTATTTTCTATAATTTTAAAAATCAAATAATAAATAAAAAATGCTAATTAACTATAGAACAAAACAATTCATATAATTTAAGAAAAGAAAATAACAGTAAATAAACATTTTATTAATAAATAAACAACCATACGCCGGAAATACCGATTTCATGTGAGGCGTGAAATTGGTATTTTCTTGCAATCGAGCTAGTGTGGTGCGTATGTGACATTTGTGCCAATACATGTTTAAAAATTATTTTTAAAATCATGTTTTTTCGCCATCTTGAGAAATCTGATAAGTTGCTAAAATAGTTTTTTGTCGACATTTTCGATTTTTTCACCAAACGCGCCTGCCGGAACAGGATGTTGAATTCTTCCCTCCATAAATAATTTTAACTTTATGAAATTTACGAAATTCTGAATTTTACTGCTTCTAACTACAAATACAAAAATCATCGGCGCTAAAATTGTTTCCAAAACTGTGACGCATCCTTAGGGACTATCATATTTTGATTCAACTGCTTCGTCCATTTTAGCGCCTTTCAAGTAGAAATAGCAAAGATAACATTTTTATCTAGAAATTATCTTTCATATGAGTAATGTTTAATGCGGTTATAAGACATATTTTTCTCAGCAAATACGGCCTAAGGAAAGTCAATAAGTTGGACACACATATAAAGTTTGTCCTATCTATTTTTTCTAAATCATCTGTTTTCTGCTAAAACCTGAATATGCATGTCAGGTTTGGATAAGCGATCATTATCTACCATCATTCTTATGTGATACTATTCTTTTATTTGCTAACATATTCTGTGTTGTAAGCTCTAGAACAGCATTCTTTCTTTATCTGGAATCTTAATCCGAGTATCGGAGTGACATGGTTCTCGTTGAAAAAAGGTAGCATGCAATAGATGACCTTTCGCTTGCCAATCAAAGTTCATAGATAAGGCATGGGCACAGGTATTGAAGAGAAAGATAGGTTGTGAAAGAGTGACCTTCCTTTTTGGAGGGCGAATTCGTGGCTGAAGAGAAAGAAACCTTGTGTGCGGATGGCTCGTTGGAGTGTGACAGCTGAGATTATAGTTTGGACCTGGCGAGGAAAGTGTGAAGCTGATCAGAGAAGAGCTCTGGTCTAAAGGAAAGGTGTGTTAAGCGAGGCTCTTGGAGAATTGAGCCTAGCTGTGTGCAGAGATAAGAGTGATCTCTGAGTTAAATTACGTATTTAAGAGAGGTATTAGCTTAACAGTGCACAGAACAAGTGTTCTGTATTTAATTTAATGTTGAACCGGATCACCTATATCCGAGTTCGTAATTGTAAATATTGTCTTATTATTTGTAAATATTATGTAAATAAATTGTTCGTTAAGTTTAATTGAAAGAGTTAGTCTTCTTCATTACATAACTCTCATGCATGTCTGGTATCATGCAATTATATTGTTGGTGGCAGCATATTATAATAAAAACTATTCTTCAAAGTTTTGTGGACTTAAAGGGGAATCCAACCTTGAAAGTAAAGGCTTATTCTCTGCTTCAAAGTTTTGTGGACTTAGATGAGAAATATGACAATGCTTTGTATTTGAAATATGCAGATTCAATTAAAAAAAAAGGAAAAAAAAGTATCTGCAGTGCGTTTTTACTTTTAAAATCAGACAAAAAATGTAATGAAAGTAATTCCGAGCAGATTTTCGGACAGCTTTGCCATTGACACCATAGATAAAATTTAAGTAAAATGTGTTTCATAAATCACAATTATTTCATAATCCAACAACACCGGAATAATAGCGCTTCAATGATAAAAATGATGTAATGTTAAATCTAGAACAAGTAAGAAAAATCATGCTTTAAGCATAGATTATGAAGCACTTTCCAACGCTTCATGAAATCTTTAACAAAACTTCGTTATTTAGGTAAATAAGAATAAAAGCCAAACACAGCCAAATACGTATTCCAGTACTATTAAACAGCCCTGTATTTCATCTGTCAGCTAATATACATACTATATAATGGGAAAATTTAGTTTAGCAAAAAATGCCTAGTAGCTCGAAATTTCTCTTTCAGCAATTTATACTAATAGATGGAAACATACTTGAATACTTTGTTCAGCCTTGTAATTTGCCTGATACCTTTATTAGACATCAGTGTTAAGATAAAATTTATTTTAAACTAAAACAAAACACTCTTAAAACAACTGAAATCACTTTCTCATAAATTATCATTCATAGGCTCTATGTAACCAATTCTTTGCGTGGCTCTGTACATCATTTTATCTATATTCTGCAAACATTTCTTAGTAAATTTAATGCAGTTCTGCGTAAAAATGCATAATTTATTTAAGAATCCTCTTTTAGTAATTTATGCTCATATTCAGTAACATTGGTGAGCTCTTTTGGGTAGCCCTGTATATTATCTATAGCATTCATACACACCATATAATATGCATAAATTTAGTGAAACTTATACGCGCATATCATAATTAAAATGCATTTCATCCATCCATCAGCTATCATCGGATACATATACAGCACTTTGGAAAGAGTGTACTATTTGAAATCGATTGTGTGTCCCTGTAAACACTATGTACTTTTTATTAAGGAAGGCAGTATCGTATAATTTACACTAACAAGGAAGGTCTCCATACGGGCATACTCAGAAAAATCTGAAAAAATTACAGAATGTTCTTCTCACATAGTTATATATGTTTATAAAAAAAAATTGGCGGAACCTCCTTATAACGTCCGTAAAAAAAATAATAAAAATTTCGTTTATTTGGCGATTTATCTCCGGTTGGCGAAAAAGCGAAATTTTGAAAAATACGCTTTTACGCTTCGAATACTTTTTAAAGAAAAAACTTTCTATGTTCAATTTTTTTTAAAAATAAGTTTAGTTTAAGTAATTTTAGTTTTGAATTTTTACTTTACTTTAAGTGTAATTTTGTCATATACGTTTATATGTACTTATAACAAAATGAAAATAATATATTTTATCATTTAAAACAAAATTTAAATTGATTAAAATTGTTCCAGATTGAAAAATACACTGTTAAAAATCTGCTGCATCTTGCTGCAACGCACTCCCTTGCTTGTATAGAAAACGGTTACTTGGCCGTGAAATGGAGTTTTCTCATTGGTTGGAATAGAGATATTATATACAAGCGGTGGAGTGCGTTGCAACAAAATGCAGCAGATTTTTAACAGTGTATGACACAGTCAATTCACCGTGCTATGGAGCATTCTCATTGGTCAGAAGAGAGATATTCTATAAAAGTAGTGGAATGACGTTGCAGTAAATGCTGCAGATTTTTAACAGTGAAGTCAATTAAAATCAATTTTCAGATTCGTTAAAATCGTCTGCTTTTGGCCAGGAAATGCACTGCTCGCCAAATCCCGCGTCGCTTTCAGCTTTTCACGCCAATTATTCCAAACTATTTTATTTTTTTACATATCTAATAATGTAATTCCGCCGCTAATTTTTACTGATCCTTTATTGCCTACATGAGTAGTTTAATTCGTATTTTTTTCAAAAAATTCTGAGTATGCCCCCAATGGAGACCTTCCTTGTAAGTCTCATTGACATACATCAATTTTATTATACAAGTAGCAGTTTAATATATTTAAAATGTGTCACACACAATTCCCCCTTTTACCATTATCTAATGGAATTCTTTTGTGTGGCCTATAATTGAATAATAGCTACATTTTCATCTTAGATTTTACAGAATGCATATTTTAATGCACCTCTAAAAGCATATAGAATTTAATATGTAATGGGATGCCGTAATGTAATAGGCCGTAATGTAATGGGAAACTTTTGATTCTCCTTGTAGATAAACTAATCATAGTAGATACTTCATTTTCAATAGGGTTCGTGCTAAGGTAATCATTACTAACGTCCTAAAATTTCATGGCAATTCGTGTATATTTACGTGTTATAGTGCGGACAGACGGACAGACGGGCAGACAAACCGAATGCATAAGCACTTTTCAACTTTGTTGGAAAGTGCTAATAGAAAAAAAGAACTCTGCATTTTCAGAATTGAGTGTCACTCCTGATGAGAAAATGTGTAATATTTCAAATTTCAAATATTAGTATTATGCAATGAAAGTCATGAGAAATTTTCTACAAAAAAATTTCCAAGAATTATATAGATTTACTGAAAAAAATACATAAATATAGATAGTACAAATAAATATTACATTTTTAAGACTTAAAACACACACTTTTAAAATATATAAAATGACGTCAGTCGCATCCACTAAAAAAAATCCACATTTACAATCAAGCCTATAAACAACATCTACAAAAAAGTATCCATATGACGTCAGTATCTCAGAATAATACATAATTCCGACAAAAAGAGATAATAATGAGAAACTTGAAAAAAAAAATAAAATTCGGTTATCTAATAATTTATATGCCGTCATTTGTTTTAACATTAATATCGATACTTAAAATTAAATATAGTTTGTAATAGCTCCACGTTTCATTAGAAATCATTTATTTATAATTTTTCAAAATAGTATTAATTTTAATTATATTTTCTTTTCAATTGTTCTGGAAAAATTGCAAAAAAAAGATCAAAAGATTGCGAAAGGATGACGTGATTTCAATTACCTTTTCATCATGCTTGAAATCGTTCAACTCTGTTTTCGTTATAATTTAGTTTCTCGGTATGGCAACAAAATTAAAACCTGTCAGAAATGTTTGTAAACATTCAAAATTTAACACTCAAATAAAAAGGCATTATTATGAATTCAACAATATAGATTTTTACGGTAAGCCACAAATTAGAAGTATTGTTACGTAACAATGTTTAATTGTTTGAATTATCGTCGCGTGCGAAAATAAATAAAATAAAGAATAGAAATTAGTTACAAATTCATTTCCAAAAAAAATTTCAAGCTTGTTGGTTCTATTTGCAACTGCTCTTGAAAAAAAATGGAAACTGCTCAAGTAATGTCTTTTGATTCTTTTTTTTCAGGTCGAGGAAAGAAGATTGGGAACATCGACGGATGGATGGCTTGCTCTAATGGTAATTTTTACCTGGGTATTGCCGCATCGTTGGACGGAGGGCGCAAGATCTGGAAAGCCGTGGATGTTCCCGTTGAAGAAGGAGGTGTTGAGGAAGTAAGTAGGACTTCTTCTCCCCAACGTTCCCAGAGTTGGTGGAAGAAGTCAAAAGTAAGTTGGTGGCGAAAGGCTCTGGCCTTCTGCTGTTGCTGCTATGAGGCCGATTTTTAATACAGTAAAATTTAAAGATTGCAATCATTATCTATTTCTCATATCAAAGGTTGCAATTTTTTTATCAACTGTATTAACGGGATAAATCGGCTTTAATGCAGTTTTAAATTTTCAGTCTTTTTTATAATGTATTATGCATTCATCTTAAATTATAGATATAGTTACATGCTGGTCCACTAATTGCCTGAGAGATGTTTTTAATAATGATTTTATAAGCTGTTCCCCCCAGTAATAAAACAATTGCATTAAGATAAACTAGTGATAATATAATAATAATATGTATGCAGTATAACATCTTTAATCTGGACATCTCTAATAACGAAACTTCTGTACCCGGACATATCAGTAGGTTTATTCAGTTTTATTTTCAATTAAGCATCACAGATGGCGCCATTACACATATATGTATGAATTTCAGAAACTGATTAAGAAAAAATAAAAGACTACCTAATCTACTACTTTTTTATTTTAAAATTGCAAGAACTTTCTGCATTACATTTCCAATTAATATACATGTCTTTTTTAATATTAATCTATGAAAATCAAAGTAATTGTTAATTTTAG